>JAZGTH010000005.1:4110000-5310000 GCA_036877525.1 Chromobotia macracanthus
TGTAGAACCAATCGGAAAAGTTACTGTTAGCAGAGATCATTTACATCATGCACAGAAATCTGCTGTATATAAAAATCTCTCAGTGAAGTGTTTTTAAAAGGTCATATAATGAAAAATATAATTTCCTGTGAAATAACCTTGTTTAAAATAGGAGTTCAATATACTACAAAAACTGTGTGTTTTAAATAACTTCTTGTTCAAATAATAGTTTGATTCAAACAAAACTTATTTTGGTCTTCTTCAGCTTTCTGATAATGTCAGACAAATAAATACATTAAAACCTGACCACCCTGACTGTGCTTTGTCAGTGCTATTAAAAAACAATTGTACTAGTTGTTGACACCTTACTGTTGACATTGTACTGTAATCACTTTTTTTTGTTAGTAAGTTAAAGTTTAGATGGTATGATAATACAGTTTTATATGAAGAAAATTAATTTGATTTAATTAATTGCACTTTACTGCTGCATCGTTTTGAACCACACAACAAAGTGCACAAAACACTATTTCTCATTTTACATTTGAGGGACCATGCTAAAAATGTAAAATGATAAAATGTTTGTCAGCCCTTTAAACTATGGTATCGCTCACACAGTCTCGGCTCAGGAGGGGGAGGGAGGGGTTAGGCAGTCAGTAGGAGGGTCAGAGCTCTGCAGGACTGTGAGTCAATGTCTGCTTTTAGCACATTGAATCTGCTGGGAGCAGTGCTGTGAATCTGTGGCACTTAGAGAAGAGCCGTGCACCGCTGAGCAGAGTCATCATCACAGAAAGCACCAGCTGGCATCAGGCCAGGTTATGGAGAACATCTCCCCAAAGATAGACAGAGCCAGTCAAGTGTTTATCTAAAACCCACATATGATTCCAATTTCTTGCTGAGTGTTGTGGAGATCTCTGCTTTGAGAAATATAAACAGTTACACATGCACACAGAATTTGTTTTTTGATGTGCCGGAATACATTAGGCCAGTAGAGAGGGGAAATTATTATAAAAGGGTACAATATAAATCAGATACATCAATAAATGCTTTTGTCAATTAAATTGCCATTGGTGTCTGAATTGATTTTAAACATTTTAGCTGTTACATAACCATACTGTACAATGTGATTTTATCATAACATAATGTAAAAGCTTGTGCATCTAGTCTGAAAGATTTTCTAATTTTAATGCGTTTCCTTGTCTGTGAGGCAGATTAATTAGCATTTTTGATTTCCATAGTTTTCCGCTAATCACCCTTGCTGACATTCAGATAAGCACACTAGCTCACCGAGGCATGAACCCACCTGCAAGCTGTCCATCATCTGCGTAGGCAATCCGAGGAACAGTTGTCGCCGTTTCCTCCTGTTTCCCCATGACTTCATTTTAACATTAAACCACTTTTATAATCATCAAATGTGATTTAATGAATTTGGTAGAATGTATTTCAAATGAAAGGGAGAAACAGTGTTTGTTCTGCTAGTATGTCAATTAAAGCAGTGATTCCCGATTAGAGGTACTTGGAAGGGTTTCAGTTTCGCTTTTTTAAACCTTTTGGTAAAACAAAAATCATGACTTTAAAATAATTAGGGCTGTCAAAATTTTATATTGAAATGGTTAATCGTCTTGTTTTTGTTGAATGTTTAATGACAAACATAATATATGTCAGTTTTAGAATATAAGATTTTATTCATTAGGCCAATGAAGTATGTTTTTCCTCACAGCATTGGTTTATTTCTAGTTACATTGCAATAATGTACATTGTTACTTTAGTTACATTTTAGTAATGGCAATTTAAGTAATATTTATGATCATGCTAAAGATGATCAGTATTATATGAGTACTTCAGAGCCTTACCAATGGCGCTCTGAGGTTGCATGGGAATGAAAAGGTTGGAAAACATGGATTAAAAGTCATTAAGTCACTGTGTCATTACTCCAGTTATACAGTTACAAAAAGGACAGTTAATGAGCCTAATAGAAAACTAACAGAAAGAAACCAGAGAGATGGCAAGAGGAAGAAGGGATTAAAGAATAGCCAAGAAAAAATTAAAAGACGGACCTCAGAGGGGACGAAAGGGAGGGATTGAGAGACAAAAGTCGAGGAGAGAAAGCGAGGGAGGCGGGTTCATTCATCACCCTGATACCTGCTTGCAGGTGATAGATGGATAGATGGAGGTGCAAACTCAATAATGCTCACTCTCTCAGGTTATTCACAGATCAGCGAGCAGCTCTGCTAATATAGTGATGAAATGCTTTACAGTCCACACCCGCATTATCCCTCAAGTTTTGACAGCAGAGACTTTTTTAATTTCTAAATAACCTTTGGCACTGTGACTGCCGTCTTTTGTCTTCTGTGGCTCGTTCTGATTCACTCACTGGCATGTTGTGGAGACAGTGTGATTTATTCAGCACGGTAAACACATTTGGCCCTGACAGGTTATGATTTGCTCCTGTGATCGCGGTGGTCCAATCAGACAACAGTCAAACAGAAACTGAATTAGAAGACTGAGAAATGCATTAATTAGTGGCGATGATCATCTTCACAGCATTCCCTCACATTTCCTCTTTGTCATTCGCTTTCTTCCCCCTTTGCCACACATTCTCGGGGAGAAATAAACATTTAATTTATTCAGATCCAAACAGGATTTAATTTTCAGAGAGAAAAGACTGCCGGCCAGCATGGCGCTTTGTTTTCTTTTAATTATTGGCCAACTATTAGCCCCCCACTCAGGCTTCCTGCACCCTAGATTACAGGCGAATTTGCCCGCAATGAACCTGACAGATAAGTGATCTTTGCTGTGTGCTGTAATTTTGTTTGTTTAGCATCTCCTGCAAGGTAAGGGGATTTATTGTTGACTCACACAGAACACTAATAAAAACCTCTTTTTCATGGCCTCCCATGGGCGCTCAAATTTTTCCTAAACCTAGTTTGGCTTTTGAGGAGGAGGAGCGTGTTCAAATGTGGATCAGTTTTTGTTGTTGTGTTGCCTTAATCAAGCGAGTCAAGCTTTTCTTCCCTTTGTTTAATAGACTGAGATCTAACAGGTCACAAGGGATGCATTCACGATCTTTTAGATTAATGGCTTCAATTCCGGTCCATTATTGACTATCTGCTGGGAAATTGTGCAGAATGTTTTGCTCCTTTTGTTTATAGAGGGCTAGCAGTAATTTTGTGGTTCTCATCAAAAAACAAACAAAAATAGTCAAGGCACTTCATGATAGTAAGGTCTTTTTTTAACCAGTAGTTCTTGACCAGTAAAAAAATCAAGGCAGATCAGACCAAAGTAAAGCCAGTTTGCTGGTGGGTGACTGATATTTGTCCAGTGTAATTTCTGAAAATCTAATGTGTTAACACACTATAGTGCTGGAGTAGATTGTGGAGATTAGTGCTAATTCTAAATTAATTAGAATTTGACATTACTTGTCAAGTATTGAACAGAAATATAAATTTCTGTTCAATGAAAAGGAATAAAAATACAACACTTTAAACACAAGTGGCTTGTAAATAAAGACTTATTCTTTAAAATAATCATCTTCTGTTACCAAATTTCTTTCTTTATCAGAAATCAAGATTACATTCACATTGCAAACTACTAGAGTTTTCACTCACACTTTGTGTTTTGAGACCAGCCCACAAAATGTTTCTCTTTTGTGGGCTGGTCTCAGAGACAATGGGTTTTATGGCTAGCGAATTTTGGAGTGACACCTCCTTAACGTGCAAAAAGTTCACCCATGTAGTCACATATAGTTATTTGCATATAGTTATAGTTTTTTTGCAAAGATTTGTAGAGTCTAAAGTTTTAACTTTAAAGCAATTTCTGTCCCTAAAACCTTTTTTGTTCTCTTCATTTATATTTTTGTCTCTTAAAAATTTACTTTTTTTGTACGTTTGGTACAAATTAGTCCATAATAGGCATTTAAATAAGTAGCTTTCAAGAATGTCTGAAAATGTTTTAAATTTACCTTAATATTCCTTTTATAGATCAATATCAGTGATGGACAAACTGAAATGTGTTATAGATTGCAGCCTATAGCTATCTCACCCTGTTATCTCTAAAAATATTAGGATATGATATCATTACATTTCCTGCGGCACCAGAAAAGGCCTGTCCTTACAAGCCTCTATTCAATTTATTTGAAGCTCTGCTGTGATGTTGCCATTAGAGCCTAAAGCTTGTTTGTGCTTCTTGTTACATTACTTTTTAATTACAGAAATAACTAGTTGGAGGCAGTTGTTTTGTGGAGATATTGTTGGGGGGGGGGTGCAGGGTGTTAGGTGACGAGAAAGAGGGAGTTGTCGAAGATTTATTTTGGATGTGACCTTCTCCACACTCACTGCAGCTGTAATCAGTGGAATTAATAGCATAATCAAATTATACACAAACTCATAAATCATAGGCGAGCGCGCTGTCACCGCGTCGGGCTATTAATGGCCTCCATTGTTTTGCTACCGTATTAAAAAATCACGTCCCCTGATTCCCGTCTTGATAGGAACTGAAATGCCATTTAGAAGCTATAAAGAGCAGGGGCTTGTGGGGTACTGGATTTTCACAACTGTTAATTTAGCTATGATGTCGCCAGGGCGAGCGTTGGGGCCTGAAGAGGGAACGGCAGCACCCACGCACTCTGCACGACTGCATCATTGTGGATGACAGTGGGCAGTTAATTAGAGTAATATCAGCTTAAACGTCTGTCAGTTAGGGTTAATGACATCAAAGGGCTTCCCCACTGCCTCCTTAGGGTTCTGTGGAGCACAGGAGATGGGTCCAATGACGGCTGGCAGATTTAGCTTTTTTTTACCTTGTGCTTTATTAAGATGCCATGTCTCTATATTAATCTGGGCAGACAACGCCAGGATTTATTTCATGTTTCCTAAGATTGGGATGAATGGGGAAAAAGTCTCTGTATTTACTTCTTTTAGGGTTAGGGTTATGCAAGAGGCTTTTAATAAACAAGTGTTTGTTTACGTTAACGGATATGTTACAGATTTATATATTTATAAGCTGTTATTTTTTAACCATATTTAAAGGTGTTCATTTTTAAATCATCATGATTAAAATCACTAACACACTGCCTGAAGTAGTGATTTTACAACAGATTCAAGTGTTTCATCTAGTTAGATTTTACAGCCAGAATTATCCTTATTATATATATAATGTAATCTATTCACATTTCCATAGCTTCTGTCTTTTACAAACGTTGTTGTGTCTCTTTTTAGGACCATCAGAATCTATTTATCTTGCTGTTTATAGTCTAATTAAGCTACTACACTTCACAGGCCATTATGACAAAATGTGCTGTTTGAGAAGTAACACATTTTTAGGGTCTTTTTTGCCTTGTCACAGGAATTAAATTTTGTCCTTTTCGTGTGGACAAGGTGTGATGAGCCCTTTTAATGTCATGCCATAAGCTGTCATTTTAGGTGTTGTGACTATCCATTTAGATTGAATATAATATGAATAAATGTATACATGTTTATTTCTGCAGAATGTGTGCTGTGTTCGGAGGAATTTATTGTCTGCGACACTCTGTGCAGTGCCTGGTTGTGGACAAGGTGTCTAACAAGTAAGTAATTCTTGCACTAACTAATGCAGTGACAACATTTAAACAATTCTCATTGAATGCAAACAGAATAGGATGTGGATTTACTACCTCCTCGGGTTGGTTCACCCTGCTCCAGAAACCCAAGGCTGACCAGAGCTCATTTGTGTACAGGGTACTCAAAAACAAGGCCAAGAGATGGCGCACAAGAGTGAATGGGGGGATGTTCAGAGTATAGATGTGAAATTAATTTTCAGGGAGACAGCCGTACCAGCCCCCCTTAAGCAGCCGAGCTCAGAAGACAAATCACAGACTTTGCCACTTGGGCTGGCGATGAGTGATGCCGCTTTTTCCTTGTGGCCTTACCTCCACTAATTGATTTTCATCTGAAGACAAAAAAGCCCTCTGTTGCTGCCTCTTAAAAAATGAGAGTTCATCTCCCGTCTCCCTTGATTAATCTGTGCTGATAATGTGCGTCAGGCCCCACCAGAAAGGCCTTTAATGAGTTTCATAGGTGGATTGTTGTCATAAACTAGGTTAGATCAGAGTTTTTTCCCCTCTCGCTTTATTCCTCTCTCATTCTTTGGCCTTCTCTTTGGCGATATATTGAATTTATTTCATCCTGACCCAGCGGGCTTGAATTCCTTTGGATATAAACGCACCATTACGGACTTACACGTGTTATCGTTAGACTCCTGCTATTCTGCTTGTGGCACACCGATCTAGTGCGGCAACTCTGAAATTAGTCGTATATGGGGATGTATGGCCCTGTCGTTGACCAAAAAAAAAAGTTGTGCTAGCAGGCAGGGCCATAGCAATTAGTATATTACTACTTTTTAAGACTTTTATTTTGCTCGGTCATGGTGAAAAGAAAACAATTGTGAGTTTCAACATAAAGAACTTATACCTTTTAGCTCGAACTGAAGCATTTCAACCAAGGCCTGCTCTCACTTGTGCCGACTTACCATATTCATAATTCATATTCCCACACTCCAGTTTTAGCAGGACATTTTACTAAGGTCAATTTTAATACGTGACGTCTGTCCCTGAATGCCTTCAACCATCCTCATTGTCAGTTCCATCTGAGCGACCTAGCAGGAAGTGTTCCTCAAAACTTAACATAGCATACAACAAACTGGAGCCAAGACGACCTTAATTGATAATTTAAGTTCTTCAACTTCTCCACCTCCCCTGATCATTATCAATGCCAGGAGCTATAAGAACCCTCATATAACTGGAGCACTTAGAAGTTCCAAGGCAAGTTCTTTCATCCATACTGGATTGGAGCCAAACCTGGCTGACCGGGGCTGGTGAGGGTCTGTGGCGAGTGCTGGCAGAGCTCCAAACCAAGTGTTCGTCATACCTGGTGCTCAGTCCATAAAGCATTGTCTAGAGTGTATCATGTGCCACCCTTGCCCTCCACCAGAGGCTCCCGTGTAAAGTTAGCCCTGCTCTGGAGGTTAGCACCATACATCATCCATGAAAAAAGTTTCATCAAGGTGAAAAAAAGCTGGCAAGGTGTCTGGCAGGCTGAACAATGATTTTAATTTCCCTGGCGTCATAAATTACCGGCCTATGTCTGCTCTTATTACAGACATAAAGCTGAAAAGGGTAGAATCAGATTAATAATGCAGCAGAGGATTACAGACCTTCAAGTCCCACCTGCCAGTCTGTGCGGAGGAAGGTCCAGCACTGTCCGGTTTGTTGTCGCCATGACGGGCCCCTCAATCACACGTCCAAATTAATTTGTCTAACTACTGTTAGCAGTGAACATGTCAACAGAAAAATTGCTTGACTCATTTGTGATGATTTCTTCTGTCACTGAGTTACTTGAGCAGCTGGCTCAAATCCTGCTCTGATCTGGCCCGTCCAGTGGTGATATCCACTACTACTTTCGCTACTCGTTATGGGTTTGATCAAAGTATTAACCTTTAGGTTTTAACTCATCCTGCATCATTTGTGCTACATTATTTCCTCAATTATTGTGGATTGCTGAGGACAAGTGTGGTCATACTTTTGTAAGCAATCAGGCAACTTTCCTCTAATGGAGGGTGAAAGGTGAAAAAGCCTTGCATTCAAAAAGGAATGACAGAGACAGAATGTCAGAGAAAGGTGTGGTGGGCTTACTTGACTTCGGCCAGTAAGTAAACATCCGGCAACCCATCACACCCCAGCAGCCACATAGCAACTCACAAACAACCAAACAGAAGTTGTGCACAGCTAAATTTCCTCTCAAAGGTGATGCTGTCACATGAATTCAGTTCAATATGAATCATACGAATTACACAATTGTTCTGTTAACACATTGTTTGCTTTATTGTAATGTGTTCATGTGTAAACAGATTTTTTTATTGATTTAAAATTATGGAACACTTGTTAATGATATTTACAAACACAAATAAGTTTCCTGCTAATATTCATCATGGTGTCATTGAAGCATATGATCTGATTAGCCTACACAAAACCACATTTGCAGAGAAGTATATAACATTCAAATGAGTTTGAACGCATGCATCGTTGAGTGCAAGGTTATCACGCTGATTGGTTCAGAGGCCACAGACGTGCTTTATGAAGGCGATTTATGAACAGTTATGATGATGTACAAAGCTGCCACTGGCCTTGGTTCCAAGTGAAATGGAGTCATTAGCCCTATTTCAGTGTTTTACACACATTGACAAGAATCTTCCACATGTAAATAAAAGTTCTTTAATGGGGAATACAGAACATCCCAGAAAACAAACAAGTGATTACTGGTCTTCAGAACATCTTTATTTCTGTAATTACTGAGAAATTGTTTCTTCTGTGAAAAAGATATTGATCGTCCCATCCAACATGCACCAGCTGCACCAGTTGTAGTGCCGTTACAATGAATTCATCACAAAGTCATGTTTCACAGGAACAGGGGTTGACCGGTTTTGAAATTTATTTTAATAAAGCAGGAAGAAAAGATTGATCACATTTATAATTCTTATAACAAAGTGAAAAGCTGCATGTGAAATTCACAAACCTTTTCCAGATTTTTTTCAGTATTTGGATTGAACAAAATCCAGTGCAGGCCAGTAGTTAGAATTTGTACTGGTTTCACCATACATTTTTAGCAACATGTTTTATTTGTGTTACAGCATATTGTATGTGTTTGAAAAATATGTTTTTCTTTTCATTTAACTTTTGTTTTTTAAAAAATAATGTATTATTACAAAAACTTTTGTAATAATTTATTAGGCTGTTAATTGAAAATAAAAGCTGAAAAAATAGTTATGCCATAATTGGCTATGAATTCACAATTTTGTTTGGTTCATATGGTTCAACACACCACACCATCTGTTTGACAGTTCCATCAACAGGCCTAACATGCTTGCACTGACCCTTAGTCCTTTTAGATTAGTCCTAAAGTCATAGGCCTAATTGCTGTTTTGTCTGTTAGATCCGGAAGCTGCTTTACTGTAAGCAAGAGTGGCCTGCTGTGCTTGCCCTCAGGTTTGTTAGGGTTGTGAAGTGTATCCTATATTGCTTTCTTTCACCCCATTGGCTGAGGATTGATTGGAAACCCTCCACTTCCTCTGCAAGTTCCTCAGAGTAAATAAATCTTCATTTACATAAACAGATCTGTCCTGCAGTCAATCTGTGCGTGGGGGGGATTATTCTGAGGCTTGACTTTTCGTCAGGGGAGGGAGATGCTTTCTTGCCCCTTTATTGTGTTGTGAAAGTCCATTTCAAGGATGTCACCCCTAGCCCATTAGTTTGGATAATGAGCCCTATAAAGCACATTTATAACTCTTGACATAACAAGCCAACAGATTCCCCTTCTCTTTCTCCATTTTCCTGCTCGGTTACGGTGATTTAAAGGAGGAAAGGTCAAATTTATGCTGTAGTGTTACTATACTGGTGGATCTCAAATTTGCTTCATGGTCATTTTGCTTTGGACATGAAGCGGCAACCCAATACAGTGCCGGAATGGTTCATTATATAAAAGTAAACTAAAATGTGAATAAAATCACGTTGATTTAGTGGTAACTGAAAAGGCCCAACAATATGCAGAATTATTTACATAGACTGAGTAGAGCAGTTGAGTGTTTAGTTATACATTGGATTAGCAGTATGAGTATAAATGTTTTCATACTCTTGGCAGCCAATTAATCCCCACACAAATACACTGTGGTTGGCACACATAACATGTTTTAATATTTTTAAGCATGTGTTTATTGTAGTCATATTGTATTTTCTTTTATCAGTAGTTTTGTTAATGGTTTTGAGGGTTTTATGCACTCTGTTTATGTTGAAATCTGACTCATTTGGCTCCATTCTACAATGTGAATTTGCAGCAAAATTCTCTAACGTTTGAATGGGTGAACAACCTTTAAATGCAATTTACTGTATTTCCTGTACATTTACTGACATTTACTGTATGTTACTGCTGTCCTAGTTGCACAATTGTATAGTTAGTGTATTATTTTCTTTAAGAAATGTTTTTTACCTGTAGTCTATAACCTAATCTGAATAGCTTTGACTTTTATTTAATCATCTATTTTGTGCAGAAATGCCAGAGTACCACATATCTTTATTACAGCCCACTTCTTCTATGCAAAAACTTTGCAAAAGTAGCCATCTGACTGATAAAGGATGGGGCAGATAATATATGCCTTTTCAGCATTTTAATATTTCAGCTTCACATCATAGTCTGACCATCTCCTGAGCCTTTTATGATTAAAGCAGTTTTTAGGGGTAAAGAAAGCAGATGTTGGGTGTAGAGTGTGGAGCAGTTCTGATGAATCTTCTTTATTTGCGTGTCACAGAGTTAAAGCTGTGATTGATACACGCGGTCAGAGGATCGGCTGCAGTCATTTTGTGGTTGAAGATTCGTATATCAGAGATGAACAAAGACGGAGCACATCTTACGGGTAAGCAGGTAACATGGCACAAAATCAAATTCATATTCATTTCTGTAATTACTGAGAAATTGTAATTTCTTCTGTGGAAAAAAGATATTGATTGTCCTATCCAACATGCACCAGCTGCACCAGTCGTAGCGCTGTTACAACGAAGAGACTGAATCCATTACAAACTGATGTTTCACAGGAACAGATTGTCTGAGATGACTGAGATGTTTTGAAGAGTATTCACACTGCTCTTTTCCATACAGTGAAAGTGAGCAAAGATGGCGCATAAAAGCACTATTAAAGTTGTGCATTCATATCAAAATCTACTAAACCTGTAGCTTTGTGTGAGAAACAAACTGAAGTTATAATTATCTCAAAATGTTACCTTTCTCTGTATATCTCAGATATCATTTGCATTTTTTTAATTAACGTATTGCATCAGTTTTGACAGTGATTTGAAAGTGGCAGTGAACTCAAATTCAAAACAGGTTTTTTTTGTATTGCATGACAGAAAAAAGTGATTTGTGTCATTTGTATTATCTAATGATTCTCCTTTTTCCTATTTCTTTTTAGTTGTGTTTGTGTTAATTCTGTTTCTTTATTTTCACAGGCAGATATCTCGAGCAGTGCTTATCACAGACAGATCTGTGCTTCCCTCAGAGTCTGATCAGCAGGTAAACAGCTTATTTCTTTTTTCTTCTATTTTTTTATTCCCTTCTTCCTTCCCTTTCTTCCTTGTGTGTATCGATGTGTGTGTGTGTGTGTGTGTGTGTGTCGATGTGTGTGTGTGTGTGTGTGTGTATCTGTGTGTGTGTGTGTGTGTGTGTGTCGTGTGTATCGATGTGTGTGTATGTGTGTGTGTGTCGTGTATCGGTGTGTCTGTGGCGTGTTTCTTGCCAGCCTTGCACTTTTGCTTTTCAACTTGTATTGCATTACATCTTTTTTATGCCACATATCACATTTGGATGGATTCTTGGTCCATGTCCAAGATTCAGCAACAACAAAACATCACAGCCGATTTGCTGGATCGTTACAATAGTCTTGACATCCCACTCTTGAGCGTAACTTTATAAAGTGAATTATGAGAGGAAAAATAACCAGTTCAATGAAAGGAACGTAATTCTGTTTACTGTTTCTGGTTTGCAATCGGATAAATTATTCCTTCTCCTGGGAGAATGCAAGGTGACATGCGAGCATCCTCTTAAGATGATTTGAGAGCCATCCACTGGAGGAACAAAAACGGAGTGGTCAGCACACTGAATCCCAGTCCTGGTCGAATTTAGTCTCCATCAGGAATTCATGTTTGAATATTCAAAGCAAGGATAAGGAAAGGAAGGAAAAGTGTACGTAATTTATGCTCATTAGCCTCAGTGAAAAGAAATTAATATTAGCGTCTTGACACAGTGTGGAAATGGAATATTACATGACTGTGTGTGACAAAACGTAATTAAATATTCAGGCTGGTTTTAATTAGCCGTTCGTCCTTTAGAATGACAGTCACCAAACGAGCACGAAACACTTTCTCTTCCCTGTTCACACATCCTGATGAGACAGTGATCTAGTTTCTCTGTCCACTTGATTTAAAGCAGTTTTAACAGTATGCATGTTAAGTCATTATAGAAATAACAGTAAGACTTTCTGTAAAGCTGCTTTAAAATTGTGTATGGTGAAAAGCATTATACAAATAAACTTGCGGGCGAATGCGACCTGTTGTTTTTTGTTGTTCTTGTATTTGTACTGTAAGTTGTGGTGTTTCCTGTTTCAATGGCAGATCTCATTGGTGACTGTTCCTCCTCTGGATTCTTCTGCACCAGCTGTGAGGATGGTGGAGCTCTGTTCTTCATCCATGACCTGCATGCCTGGAACATGTGAGTGTCACATCCACTGCAGTCATGCTTATTATCATTCAGTAAACCATTATCATTCAGTACTGGGATGGTAAAAGTATAAATTATAAAATAACTTTCCAAAGAGCTTGTGTTTTAATAGCTTGTTTTAGCTTGTATCACAACTCACACTTGTGATCTTTTTTACAAATCGAGTTGAGATGGTTAGTGTCACACATTTACTTAGTGACCTAAAAATAGTGCAGAATCTTACTCTCACTCATTTTACCTCATACACATCATGGCTTTTATTTGTTTTCATTTTGTCAAGCTTAAATGAGAAGGAAAAAATCCCAGATTCTTGGACCCTGTATTGATAGTGTTTGAACGTGACCAAATGCTAAAAGCTAAAACTGTCCTTCAGACACCTTTAAACTTGACGGTCACTTCTTCATCCATTCTGCAATGACTCCATCATTAACTGCATTGTTATTAATAAAAGATATTCTTTTTGTTACACTGGCGCTATTTTGCTATCAGTCATGGTGAAGGGGCAGATCAGGTGGAGATGGTGACTGACTGTCCTCATGGGGAATGAAAGGGTTAATCAGCGGAACTCCGCTTCCTCTCTGATAATTGAGTTCAGGGGAATGATGGGACGTTGGATCAGACCTATCGTTTGCTTCACTGTACCCCGATCCCACAGGGAGGTGGATCATGAACATTCCTCTTTAAATAATGTTTCTCTAAGGGAGAGCATCCCTCGCGATGAGAAGGTGATGATGATGACAAGCTTGTGTTCAGAGGAGAAGATGGTCTTTATTTATCATTAACCACTTGTGATGAGAGACATTGTTTTAGTTATGCTGCTGGGTTTGTTGCACGTGATCTCAAGGGCTCCAAGCAAAACTAAGAGAGCTGATTTGAGAAGTTGTAAGGTGATGCGTGTTATTTTTCCAAACCAAACAGAATTTCAACACTAATGGTTTTTTAACATCCCCTAATGTTTCCCCAAACACTTTAAGTTCACCTTTTTGGTATAATTTAGTCTAATAATCTTTTAGATTTTTTTTTTGGAAATTAAATACTTAAAATTGGTATGTATGCATGCCTCTAAAATGATCCACTTAATTTAGAACAAAGAACTTTCCCCTCAAGATCATATAGAATATGAAAGGTGTTTTCTGAATCCATCTGTACTGCAAAGTGTTCACTTTAAACTATCCAGGACTTTATTGTGCTCTGAGCTTTTTAAATGGACCCTTTTAGTGTCTGCAACAAGAGTCTTTCAAACTTCTGCAGTGTCCCGTGAGTCTTCAGAGCCTTTAGCAAAGCCGCACCTTGCGTCCCACTGGAGACGATTGCATCTGTGCTCCTCTCCACTGTGTGACACAGATCCAGCTCCTGCACTGCGGTTGTGTGCGTGAGGATCAAACAGAACAAACTCTCACATGCTGTACTGTACATGGACTTAAGAAAGAAATAGACTAGTAATAATACGCCTGGAAGAGATGTGTGAACTCCAGGGATCATCCAGGACATTTCCACAGATCCCATCGCTGCCACTAGTAGAGCTTTACAGACCTTTATGAGGATTGAGATTTGCTGTTTTGAATTTAGGTGCATGTTACTCTTTCCCGTCTGGGTTTCACTCATGGCTACTTACATGAAAACTATCACTATGTTCTTTTAGATTCTGGATCTTTACTCTAGTTCAACAGACAAATTCAAGTTTTGCCTGTAAAGTACAAGCTACAAAAACTGTTGGTCTGTTGCTGTGTGAAACTTGTGTATAAGCGGCCCAAGTTATGGTCCTGCTTGGGTTATTTAATCTTACAAAATATGATGTTTATCAAAAGCAAACACTATGGAAAAAATATAACTTTAATAAAGCTGCTATGAAGGTTCATTCATACAATGTCGTGTTTATGAGATCACAACCATGAGCACATTCACATATAACCACCCACATTTCCATATTAATGGCTATTTATTGTTCATCAACTTTGTGATGACCTTGTTGTGCAAAGAGGTTATCCAATATTAACCTAGGTAACTTAAAAAGTTTTTAAAGGTACAATAGGACCTCTTTAATTCTTAGGCTTAGAGAAAAATAAGCATATGAATTATGAATGTTTCTGTTGCAATAATCCTTAGAATACCATATACACCAGGAAAAGTATAGAGAACAGCCACTTTTAATTCTCTTAACAATTTGTTATGACTTATACCAGATTTGGTCCACTTGACCTGTTCATCCTCTGTTTCGGCCCAAGAAGACCTTGCTCCAGTTATATCTCAATTGTTCCATGTTCCTGCCGTTCCTGGAGACGAGCAACCTTCAGAAGGTAAGATCTGCCCCAGCTCCTTCACTGTCTATCATCTAAACCTATTAATGTTCTTCAGTTCTTCCGAGCACTGACCTCCGATTGCATGCACAGATTCGCTATACATCCTGCTAACAGTTCCTAACTAACCTTGCCGCCTGTGTCAGAGAGAGATCATCTCTTCCAATCTTTAAAGAAGAAAGATCTGATGCTGCTGTGACATTCACAGAAGGGCTTGCATGGGGACGTTATTGGTGATAACAGTGATTGATATTGATGGTGGTGTGGCAGGCAGCGGCCAGGCTCTGCTCCCATTGATTCCCATTATGCTCTGTCAAGGTCTGCTTGGCTCCTTCAGAGTGAATCTGAGCACAACCTGTCACATGCCCTCACATTACCTTCAGATAGCACAAGCCCAATCCCATTGTGCTGTTTGATGTTTCGAAAACATACAAATAAAAGTTGGTTTGTTTACATAGATGATTGTGTTCTGTGTAGTGAAGGTCTTATGCTAGTAAATACTGATTAGAAATAATGTGCATTTCATAATAGCATGATGTGCTGGTAGTTTACATCCAGCAGCAGGAAATGGCTTAACTTCCTGGTGGTAAAATCAGAGCCCCTCACCAACGCATAGCCACCAAGGTTAGAGTTTTTGAAAAATATTCATTTAGTTAAATACTATTGTTTATCAATATGCTTTTGATTAGATTGCATAAGAATGTGTTTTACTGTTTTGTTATAATTAGGTAAATTTGTAGATGTTTAGTTTGACCTCCACTGAGATCTCATTTACTCTGTAGTCTAGCAAGCTGCAGTTTTTATGATCATTTCTCCAACACAGATCCTAATTTATAGCTTTATAGCTGACAATTCCTAAAATGTCTTATTAGTGCCAATTCATCAGAGTTTGTGTAGTAACAGTGTCTTTACTCCAGGTAAGTGATGGTGAAGTGAATATGTTGTTTCATGGCAGGATGATCAAGGTCTTTGAGGTCACAGCATTTCCGACCCTTTTCACAGATCTAACATCATCTCCACACCGTTCATATTTACCCCTCTCTCGTCTCTTCATTCTCTCTAGTTTTTTTTGTATGTTGATTCTTGTATTGTTGAATTCAGAAATTCTTATGTGGTGCAGCAAAAATAGATGTAAAATGTTAAAAGTGAGCGTGTCTGTTTCTCTGCATATGTCTGTGTGGAAGCACATGTGCTCAGGTGCATGGGCAGCACGGCAGCGGGCGTGAGACGCGGGGCCCCGCTGGGCGACACACAGCCTTTTTATCACAGGAATGAGCTAGTACTATTTTAATTAAAATGTCAGAACAAATACTGGCAGAGGACTTGAGGATGAATCACTAGATAAGGAGAGCAGTGGTCCAGAACAGGTCAGAGAGACAAAGTCACCTGGGCAGATCTTCATTCATCCCCATGGACAAAGGCTTGTGTGTGTTTGGTAAGGATCTTCGGTGAGCATGTAAAGATCTTGATGAAGCCAGATAGGACTAATCTGCAGCATCTGATTTTGTTTTCAGGGTTTGAACTTTTCAGAAAGATTGGGGACACTTACAGCGTTGAGTATCGCTAAGGTTTTACAATCATTATTACAATTGATTGTATGTTTGGTTAGGGATTTGAACAAACCTGTTTATTTCACTTCGTAAGCTCAATTGTAAAACTCATTCTGTGTCATTTGGTCCATGGACAAATGTTGGGGACCAAGATATTATCGAGATTTTGGCCAGTAGGCAATCGCATAACAGTCATCCAGTACACCTTAGCAATGCACTGGCAACCACCCACAACAACCTAGCATTGTGCTGGCAAGTTTATCATAGTCAGGCATAATGACCAGGCAACGCTTACATTTTATTCAGAGAATGTAGAAATGTAGTGTACGATATTCTGAGCAAGTCTCTCCTGTAGCTCTGTGGTAGAGCGTTGCGTTAGCAGCACAAGAGGTTCTGGGTTCAATTCCCAGGGAGTACATGTACTGAGAGAATGTATAACTTCAATGCACTGTAAGTCACTTTAGATAAAAGTGTCTGTCAAATGCGTAAATGTAAATGTAAGTCATCCTTGTGTTTTTAATGGCTGTATTTTAAGTGCTGGTTTACCTTGAGTGTGTTTATGTGTTGAGGCAGGGTGCCAGGGTGCGTGTTAGAGGGTGGCTGTGGTTTGGGGGCTCTGCAGCTGCAGGGATGTGTTATCCTCCATCAGGAGTGCTGCTTTATGCTAATCTGACATTTGTCACATCTGGGAGCATGTGTGCATGTGTTTGTATGACCGAAGGAAAGAGACTGAATTCTCTGGCTGTCAGCCTAAACTCATGCATACTTCCACACATTCATCAAAACACTTCTCACACTTTCAGTGTTAGTTGATACACAATACCCACACATACATTTATGTAAATAAAAATGTCAGAATAAATTAATTGATTCATTTATATACTTATTTTAAAGCTCATAGCTCTGGTTCTGGATCCTCATTGGCTAAAACAGCATTCCATACAAGCCCAGATCCACGATATAGCTATGATGTAAATGACCATAGCAGGTGTTATTTTTGTTGGATTGTTCTGATATGTTTGGGAGTTTCAGGGAAGAATAGAACCTAATGAGTTGCTTAAGAAAATGTTTTAATGAAAATGATGGTGTTACTGCTCCTAACAACACTCTTATTCAAAATATAGCCAGGCTATTAGACCTTACTCCTTAAATATAATGGTTACTGG
Source organism: Chromobotia macracanthus (assembly GCA_036877525.1). Classification (NCBI taxonomy): domain Eukaryota; kingdom Metazoa; phylum Chordata; class Actinopteri; order Cypriniformes; family Botiidae; genus Chromobotia; species Chromobotia macracanthus. Next base: position 4,127,283 of record JAZGTH010000005.1, read on the forward strand.
TGCTTGTTAAGGCAGGGGAGGTGATTAGACTTTTTTCCAAAAGGTGGATGATAAAATGGGTAAAACAATTTCATATTAGGATATCACACACACTTGGACTGACTTTGGTCAGTAAGCAACCAGCTGGAACACATTGGAAACTGCATAGCAACACCCTGACAACCACCACAAACACCTTTGCATAGTAACAGCAGTTTTACACAGACAATAAACAAAAATCTTTCTTCAGAAAATGTAAAAAAAAGTTTCTGGTATCCACAGCATTATAAATATAAATTAATATAAATATGTTCCATGTTTCCCCAAAACATTCCTCAACGTCTGTGTATTTTTTTATGTCTGATTATTCTTTATTTTGTACAATACTCAGTCTGTTGTGGGAGAGGAGATTTGTGTGTGTGTGTTATCAGCTCAACACTGTGTATCAGTGACCCCGCAGCATTCAGTAGGAAGGGCGGGCGGAGAAATGGCTGGCGTGTTTGAAGTGGCGTTAAACATTGATGCCGCCACACCTCTCCCCTTCTCCAAATTAAGCAAATCACTGGGCCACTCCGGGCAGGAAAAGGAACAAGCGTCATAATTGTGTGACATTTGGGTAATGACCGTACTGACATTTCAGACTGACACCTTCTCACTCGCTTTCTCTAGCCTTTCTTTTCCCACCTTTTTGCGGCAGAGGCTCATGTATTTAAAGGGTAATGATACAGACTGACAGCTTTACGCTTTAAATGAACCAGTGCCATACACACATACTCACACACAAACTTGAGAGGCTCTCTTTTCTTGTGTTGCACCATAGAGCCCGTCTTGCCTGAGATGTCATCAAAGGAGTGGAAGAAAAATAGATAAAATGACACAAAATATTAACAATGACTGATCTTGATAAATAAGTGTAGATCTTTGAACTTTTCATGTCTTTAAAGGATTGTTCCAGGTTAAAAAAAAATAGTTTTTCCAAAAATTAAAACTAACAATTTTACCGCCCTCATGTCATTCAAAAACTTGAATAATGATTAAATATTTTTTTCCATATAATTTAAAGTTAATGTTGTCCACATTGGCCCACATTGCATGGACCAAAAACATTTTACCAAATATCTTTTGTATTTAACAGAATAAATAAATGAGGGTGAGTAAATGGTGATAGACTTTTCGAAAACTCCAAGTTTTCTGTGTGATCTGCTGTAAAAATGGTGCACCGGGGCTTTAAATGCAATTTTTAGCATTTCTTGAGGGATTTGAAAGCTCAGCCTGAGTGACAGGTTAGACAGATTAGTCCTCTGTCTCTGTGCAGGGCAGAGTCCTTAAGCTTACTTCACAATGGGGCTGCCTATACATCTCTTCTGTCCTGGTCTTGTGAACTATTAAACACAGTCTGTCTGTATTGCCAGTCCTGTTTTTTAGTCTTTACCTTTCTTATTTTCAGCTTTAGCACAAGTCCGCAGACAGTCCGAATGCTGATCACCTGATGTGTATAACAAAAAATGGCAAATGCTGCTAGTCAGAATAAGCTGCAGACTGGATCAGGCTTTATGCTGCGAGTCTGAAATCTGGTCGTACTGTTGCGCTGTCCTTGGTGCTGAACTTTTTGGGGCATATTAAAAACCACCAGCAGTAATTTAACCTAAAATGATTAGTACCAACAAATGCCATAATTTTTCACTGTGTAGCAAATTGCAACCTCAACTTAAGACTACAAGAGAGATGGTTATTAGTGGTTTGTTGTAGATCTGTCATTAGATGGCATTAGTGTGTCACAGATAGTATTGCCTTTGTGTGTATTCAATTACAGACTGCCTCAGTGACATAAACTGATGGCTGCAGTCTCCATTTCCAAATGATTTCCACAACACGTGTGTGTGTGTGTGTGTGTGTGTGTGTGTGTGTGTGTGTGTGTGTGTGTGTGTGTGTGTGTGTGTGTGTGTGTGTGTGTGTGTGTGTGTGTGTGTGTGTGTGTGTGTGTGTGTGTGTGTGTGTGTAATACCTGGAATGCAAAATGTTTGTGAAGACCACAACAACAGAATGAAGGATGAAAGCAAATGACTGTTGCATGTTGTTTGTAGGTACAGAAGAGAGGAGCAAACCTTCAGTGCTGTGGGTCATGTACTTCAACATGAGGGACACGTCCACCCTGGACAGCAGCAGCTACAGTTTGCCGAGCAATGTACATGTGTGCACTGGTCCTGATAGCAGCCTGGGCAGTGACTACTCCATCAAACTGGTAAGTCCAACAGAGGGAGACAGACACCAGCTGTGTTCTATGGATCAGAGAACTTTTGAGGGCTATATTGTGGGTTGAGTCTGGGAGAGTTTGATTTAGAAAAAGTTTGATTTGTTTTCTATTTGATCTCAGAAACAGTATACAGTTTTATGTAAACATTTGCTTGCCAAAAATACATTTTCTAAGTTCAAGGAATAGCTCAAAAAATCAAAAGTTTTATTGTCGTTTACTCACTTTTGTCAGTATGTTTTGGGTTGTTTAGCTCTAAAACTGAGACCAAAGCATAAGCTAGTAGTCTGCATGAAATATGTGCTGTATTTGTGTAAGAAACAGAATTCTTCTAAATCTTATACTTCACAATAGCTTTCAAATCTCATTATAATCAGTAGGTGATTAATGGAGATGTGTGAACTTCTTTCATTCACAAAATCATCAAAACTTTTCTGTGATGTCCAAACATTTGCATACAACTCAATTACTTCTGTAATATGTCATTATGACATTTGTTTTTATTTCCAGGCTGAATCAGTATTTCATCAGCTCCTGCCTGATGAGGAGTTCTGTCCGCCTGCACCAAACCCTGAGGACATCATCTACGATGGCGAAGGCCCACAGGCAGAGGGGGCGGGGTTTGACGAGACTAATAACACAGATGGAGATAAAAGCCAAGCAGAAGAAGAAAGTGCCACCCTGGAGAAGAGCTTGTCAACTGACGGCTCTGATCCTGTGGAGAAGATAGACAGTGTTGCCCAGGAAACTCCACTGGAAACAACTGCTCAGACCCCGCCCTCTGAGGAATAGCCCCTTCAGACACCATTCTTGTCTTCTGGATAATCACTGCTACTTCATCGCTCTGTAATCTGTTTCTTTGAGTGCTTGTTGAGGAGAACATATGGTTTCCCAGAAACACTGTCATTATTTCCTGTTTAAATCTGTGTTATCTTGGGGTGGGCCAACGTGCTGCAGTGCCCACATCTCGAAACCGTTTCAGTTAAAATATGTTCCCGTGTCTGTTAATACTGAAATTATCTTGTTTTATGTGCCTTTTTCTTTTGCATTTTCATTATGAAAAAATGTTAATTGTAAATGGTTAAGGAAGTTGTTTTTAAAAGATCTTTTCCTCATAATTGTGAGCATACTGTATTCATAACTTTGCATGGTGACTTTCATGATGTATACAACTACTGAGTTTAAAGTTGAATGAATTTGGACACTATGCAGGACAAACACACTCATGTTTAGTGATAAAGGGTTGCACTCACCTGAAGTCCTCGATCTAACCAATGACACTTAGCTCATACCTGTTTAAATGCTGTCAGTTCAAGCCCCACCAAATCTGTTCTTTGTATCATGTCACATCCATAAACATTCCAAAAATGTATTGCTATGTATTATCCTGAAAAGGTTGCCAGCATTAAATATTTAGCATTATATCTAGATATTTGTGGCTTTAACCCTGTGCATTACCTGATCTTTTCAAGTGTTCGTCACTTTATCCAAACAATTTTCTATTTACGTGTAGCAGATGCATTTCAGTTGATTATCCACCCTGCAGTATTTCAAGACAATGCGAATGCAATACCTCAGTATCAACAGATTATAATGTAAAACTTATATAGGAATGTATGATGTGAACTGTGACGCTGCGAATTAAACACTAGCGATGCACAGTTTGATGACATTTGCTTTGCACGGCCACGGCTGAACAGATGGCTCATTATGGCTTCGTGTGTGCAATCCTCCCTCATCACGCTCGCTGTCTTTGTTTCCGTGGAATTTGATATGGGCTCTGTTGAGGGTATTTACTTGTTCTGCAGGGGAAGATTTACTGTTGAACACATGGCCCAGCTTAGTCCCAGAATGGAGGAAGTGTGCTCACTGTGTTGATCCTGTCAGGCAATCGGGATTGCTCACAGGGCTGAGGAGCGTATACAGTCAGGTCAAGAGTGACGCTGAGTGTCAAGAGTGTCATAGACTGTGTAAATAACCCAGTCTTGAGTTGCATTTACACGTTTGTTTGGAAGGGTGCACAGAATGTGGCACGTTTTCATGTTTTCCCACTTTACGCCTGAAGGGACATAACTTGCATAGGGGCCAAGTTATGAACGAACGGAAAGTGCAGGGACAAACAGACATTCAATTCAGAAATTCCCAGAAGCATGAAGCATTTTAGATAATTAAAAACTACAGTGACAGCACAATTGAGTGCACGATAAAATGACAGAGCTTACTATTTAAATAAAATTATGGTTACATTTAGCTAAAAAAATAAATTTTAAAATGTAAAACCCATTAAAATGTAAAATAATAACAGTTCAGCAAATAAGCTGGTGTTATGATAGACAAACAAGCATTTTAAACAGAAAATTATTTTTATTTGTTTATTTGAAAAAGTTTATTTGTCTTGCATAATAAACTGAGGCAAATCTTTCCAGTAATGTGACTTGAGTATCATGTTAATTCTATCAGCTGTAAGTCATGGGGACATAGAGAGAACAAATGGCTCCATTTCCTGACAAAGAATGAGCTTGATTAATCTCTACAGCAGAACACAAGAACCTAAAGTCTCAAATTGAGATGCCCTGTATAAAGCTAGTTTAAACCTATTGAGTGCCCTTATATCTACTGCATGCACTGTGATTGATTTCCCCCATTTTCTTAATTTCATGACAATCCTTTATCTCCAGCAATTTGGTTTCATCTCAGTTTTGGGGCTCATATTATTTTCTTCTCTTGAATGACCTGCCTGTTCAATAGCATCATTGGAAATCAATTTTCTGCATGGAAAATCTTGACATTCAAACGCAAAAGGGTAGAATTTGCCACAGGCGAGACACCTAGCGGGATTCGTGCTTCTCCGGCACTATGGGGTGTATTCAATGAAAGAAATCTTTAGGGACATACTCCGAGGTGTTGCAAAATGTTTCTCAACAAATTAAGGATGGAGACAAACATTTTTCCTGAGGTGCTTCTGGCTATGTTTGATTTCATCTTTTTACGCATTACTTAAAAAGGTGTTCCAAAGGAAAGTGTAGGAATGCAAACATAAGCATGGGGATTTCATTTATGGCGTTCCTGTCTGATACAAATAGCCAAACAGCAAATAATGTTTTCAAATAAATCATTAACAATGGCAAGACTTCAATTACAGTGAATAAGGCAATAAAGAAACCATGAGTGTCGGTTCTTATAATTAGAGACATTACAGGAGAGTGGTTAGCATCATTGTGGCTGACTACCACAAATTCAATGGTATTTATTTGTTACTCCATTGTATTTTAAAAAAATAACATGGTACTACCAAAGTCCCATGTGCAAAACAACGTTTGTAATGCATAGCCCTTGGCTCTGTAGGAAAACAGTCCTTACATTAGGGATATGAGCGGCTTCCTATTTTGGGAGAATAAGTGTGTTATGCTGACATCTTGTGGCTAACTTTTGCAATTACATAAGCTTTATGCACATTTAGAATTTAATAAGATAAGCTTTCTGATTTGGCAAACAGATAAATCAATGATGTTTAAGCGCTAGTTATTTATCGTTAATAACATAACTAATATTTTAGAACAATGATTTGCAGGTTATATTTTTTATCACAAAAGATTCATTTCGACTTAAAAACTCATGTATCCTGTCAGTCTCGGTTCCTTATTCACAGTCAAAGGACTGTTAAAGTCTGCTTATAATTTAACAATTAAACTATATATAAAGGCTGGTTTGTACTTTTCAGATACGTCCTTAAAGATTTAAGGCCTTAATCATACATGACAAATAATTATTATATATAATAATTAAATAATAATGATAAAAATGTATTCAATAAAGCGACATGATTTCTGTGTTGTAGTTTAGCTTAATTGTAAATGCAGTAGTAAAAGACAAACATTGAAAATAAACCATTTTATTTTCAATAAAAGTTATTTTTATTTTAATATACTAACATCCATGTGATCTGATTTATTATCCAGGTGACTATCCTCGCCGTCTCGTGACACGGAAGTGAATATTTTAGCCTACGAAGAAAGATGGCGGCTCCCATAGAGCAAGAGGATTCGTGTGAAGTAGGGGATTGTTTTTAGTACTTGTACTTCTATAAAAAAAAATACATGAATTAATATCAGTAAAGTCGCGAAACTTATGGCTATAAACGGTCTAATGTGTGTTAAAGACCGTATTTAACGATTTGAATGCATTAATGTGTGCTGTGTGTTTTGTGATGTTCATCATCACACCTCTTTCTGTATCTTTATAGGAGGAGACCGCAGAAGAACCAAAAGCACCAAAGATACGAGAGACACCAGAGGACATCAAACTAGAGGCGATTGTCAACACACTCGCGTTTCATCCCAGCCAAGACATCATTGCAGCTGGGGATATTGATGGGGATATATACCTGTAAGAGATTCTTTGTAGATTTACTTAAATTTTATGTTCGGTTGAGATTGACGTTTATGTTTCAGGTCTAAGAAATGTACTGTAGTGATGTACAGTACTGTACTAATGAGAACAGTGTAAAAGCCGCAATAACAAACAAAGTTAATGTTTTATTTTTCCTTAATTTGTTTTTGATTTTCTCCTAACAATGTTTTTGAAGGATGCTTTAAATATCAAACTTCAGACAGTAGAGTACTGTGTCAGTTTGGTAATGTTTGATGTATTACTGCTAAACACATTTGAGAATTTCCTCTCTGTGGAAAGCTAGTTTGTTCTCTCTATAGACAGACTGCAGAGTTCAGTGGAGAGTCACAGGCCTGGAAGCAGAAAGTATCAGCTCACTTTAATTACTGGTAATGTTTTTTTAAAACAGATATTCATACTCATGCACGGAAGGCGAGAACAAAGAGCTCTGGTCATCAGGACATCACCTCAAATCCTGCAGGAAAGTTGCTTTCTCCGGTGATGGACAGAGTGAGTGATTGACTTCCCTTTCATCCCTCCAGATGTTTAGTTTGTGCTGTTTCACATCAACAGCAATTTTGAACTGATCTAATAAGCCTGGTACTCATTTTTAAGAAAGCTTTTCTGTAGATTACCTGGTTGAGCCTGATGCTAGCAACACTAAAGTCATGGGTTCATTTCCCAGAAATTGCACAAACTCGTGTCTATCTTGAAAGCTTGAAATTGTGTGCCAGATGCTTAAATCGTAGAGATGTAGAGACCGCAGCATTGACTGGTGGTATTTCATTGCTGTTAACTGGATGAATCAACAGTGATTTCTCTGCTCTGTTTTTCAGAATTATTCAGTGTGTCTAAAGACAAGGCAGTTCACATAATGGATGTGGAGGCTGGAAAACTAGTGACACGCATCCCAAAAGCTCACAAGTAGGAGACATTCCTCTAAATTTCAGTGCTGTAATCTACTGATAGTTCATTCAGCCTGGACCACTTAATGTACAGAAAATGTTTTCTTTACTAATCTTAATTGTAACTTAATTTTTGATTCTTTGAACAGTATTTGCTCACCCTGGAGTAACTTTTATCCTTGTTTTGTACTGCTTTTGTTTGGAGGGTCTCGATCAATGCCCTGCTGTTGGTTGATGAGAATGTATTTGCTACTGGTGATGATGAGGGAACACTGAAGGTTTGGGACATGAGGAAAGGAACATCATTCATGGATCTAAAACACCATGAGGATTATATCAGTGACATCACTGTTGACCAGGCCAGGAGGACACTGTTGACCTCCAGGTACAGTTAATACAAACAAATGCATTCAGTAATGATAACACTGCTTTAAAACCACTCCAACTACTTCAACATCACCTTTATTTTTATAAACTAATAATATCAAACCAAATGACATTCAGTGCTTTTCAGAGCTAACTTGTAACTATGTATCAAGTAAGTTTCTCTGTTGTTCACAAGCTGTACTATCAGAGTAAGAGTGGTTCTGCTAACATTTGACAACCAGTAAGCGTTTGAATACTCTTTGTAATGATTTAGACCATTATATCTATCATTTCTTTAATTGTTATAACTAAAAATTTGTTGTAAAATGTTTAGTGGGAAAAGTGTGCTTGTGCTATATTTCTTCAAAATATTTGTCACTTGGTCTTATATGTTGTTATATGTATAATGCAATAAAATTCATATAATGTTAATGGTTGATGTTGATGATGTTTTCATGTTATTGTTGTGTGTTTGAACTTCAGTGGTGATGGAACTATGGGTGTATTCAATATGAAAAGGAGAAGATTTGAGCTGCTTTCTGAATTCCAAAGTGGAGATCTTTCTTCTGTTTCTATAATGAAAGTAAGTGTATATAATGAACCTCATCCCTGATCTTAACATATAGACATATCAGTTCTGTTATACAAAATTTAAGTTATCTTGGAATATAGCTTGTCCAATCAAATTAGTGACATTGTCGTATAATGTTGTTAACCATCCATAATACTGTTTTTACAATCCTATTTCTTTGCTGTACAGAGAGGCCACAAGGTTGTGTGTGGTTCCAATGAGGGCACACTGTACATTTTTAACTGGAATGGTTTTGGGGCCACCAGTGACCGTTTTGCGGTTCAGGCAGAGTCTATTGATTGTATCGTTCCTGTTACAGACAGCATACTGTGTGCAGGCTCTATGGATGGAGTGATCAGGTGAGGCACATATACAGCTAAAAATCTTTCACTGTTTTTCCTAAATTCCCTATATACTTATGGTATTATATAAGACCATTATTGTACCACAAAGACCATATATTGGACCACAAAGTGGCCACTTTTTACATGCGCTAATTAGCAACTACCTAGAACGCCAAAGCTACAACCACTCGGGACACCTTAGCAACTTCCTAGCACAACTCAGATTTGCTTCTAAAAATGTTAAAATGTCATTATTAATAAACGTCTGGTCTTTAAAATGAAATTTAATTTAAATTCATCCCTTCCATCTGCAGGGCTATTAGTGTTTTGCCCAACCGTGTGGTTGGCAGTATTGGGCAGCATGTCGGAGAGCCCATCGAGGAGATTGCACGCTCTAGAGACACACGTTTCCTTGCTAGCTGTGCTCATGACCAGCTGATCAAATTCTGGGACATTTCCAGCATTCCTCATATGAAAGTTAGCGATTATCGACATAGGAAGAAGAAAGATGGACGTCTCAAAGCTTTAAGTAATAAAGCTTTTGATACAGGACAGAATTTCTTTGCTGGACTTTTGGACACTAATGAGGAAAATGTTAAAGAGGAAGATGATGAGGGTGAAGAGGATGATGACAGTGACAGTGGAAGCGATTGAACTTTGATTACTGCCATATATGTTTTCCAGTGTTGCGATTTGTCGTGTTTATTTAAAGGCACATTTCATACAAAAATAAAAGTTCATGCTAGCCCTAGTTTTTTCAAACTCATTTTTTCAATCATGAATGGTAAATAATTTCACTGTTTGCATTTAATTTTTATTTATTATTTTTATTTGTGGTGTGTGTGTGTTAGATCTTTTCAGTTAATCGCTTGATCCAGTTAACGTAGCTGATCTGTTTTCTGGGTTCAGCTCACTGGCTCAGTCCAGTTCTAGTATAAACGGCTTGATTATGGAGGGCTAGATTATCAGTGAATGACTTGTGGGTGCATGACACTTTACACATTTTTGAATGTGACTGCAAATACATTGTTAGCCTACAATGTTAGTTAACTGTTAGTTATTTGCTGACGTTTATAGACTTAATAATAATTATAAGACTTAATAATCCTTAGTGGTGAGAAATATTGTGGCACAGTAAATGTTGGAAAGGTCTGAAGCCACGTTGAAAATCAGGTATTTTTATTTCTTCCTGAAAAATTGCAGAAAAATACTTTAAAACTACTTTTTACTATTGCTAGGACACTATTCAAATATAAGCAAATTTAACTGTTTGTGACAATGTTTGTACAGAACATATTTCCTTGCTTTCATTAAAGCACACAAGAGGTTTTTGTAATATATTCAAATCATGCTGGGATAACATGGCTCTTCAGTGCATGCCATCTGAAGTGCATTTTGTCATGAAGCAAAAGTACTTCATGAGATGTATTTAGTGACTGCTGTGCTGGTTTTCCAAGTGGTTTGAACTATTCCAGAGTTTCAGTATTTTAATGAATTGTCTTCCAAACTTCAGAAAACCTTGAATGTCAGTCTCAATGAAAGTATCTGAGTTCAGGCCAGATACAGGCCTTTAATCTATCTGGAACAGACAGTGCTAGAAGCTTATTGGATACTGCAGCCTGACTGTAGTAGATAGAAATTCCCTGCCTAGTTTATAAAAAAACATTATCATTATGCTCAAGACTCAAAGTATACAAACAACATGTTGATATTACAGGCTTTATGACGTATGTTCACTTTGTTGCAATATTATTTAGAACAATGTCGCCAGAGCGTGGGTTTTAATGACTGAGTTGATTTTAGAATTGTATACATTATTTTTCTTTACCTAAACCAAAACAGAAATTGCTATAGTAATTATTTTGTCCACTTTAGTATGCAGTTGTTCTTGGTTATCTTTAACACAACATTTTACAATGTTAAGGAACAGGCATGGAGAGTAAGTGGAGTTCAGTAGTGTTATATATTCATAGCACAAAAACGTGACCATATTACAGCTGCATTAACCCATTCAAAGCCAATGTTCAGTGTTTATAACTTTATGACAGAGTGACAGGGTTTTGCCATAAAACAAAATATTTAATATATTTACTTGCCAAGCCATCCACAGTGTTAAATATGTTCATCAAATTTCTAATATTTGTTTTTCAGATTTTCAGTTAATTTTTAGTGCTGTATAACATCTGCAGTTTTGGTATTGTTTTAAAGGAAAGTTCAAAGATTGCTGGTTATAAATAACATTCATCAATAACTTTAATAACATTATGCATATGATTTAATTATTTGATTTATTTACTATACCTTGACTAGCTGGTTCAGGTGTGCTTGATTACAGTTGGAGCCAAAAACTGCAGGATGATCTGAACCTCGTGGCCACAGATATACATTAGAGAAGCGAGCCATATCTCAGGGGGCATTTCTCCAATCCATATCTCCAATCCATGCACCTCATTGAAGACCTCTATCATATGTATTGGGGACTTAGGGCTGGGCTTCTTTTGACTGAGGCTCTTTATGTTGAAGCACAGCCTGTAATTTTGAACCTGACTTGCAACACAAACATGTTGCAAGCGTATTTATTGAAACTATTTCACATTTTGAAGGTGTGAAATGCATTTAATATCCTTTGTGATGTGAACCATTTATTATTTACGTTTAGTAATCAAGTAAACAAAGACAGTCAAGATTTCTCAGCTGATCTTAATCATCATTTTATTGTGTCTGTCTAGATCATCAGGATTTATATATACACAATTTTTTGAAATACTTTTATCCACACAAATAACAAGCAGAGGTGATTAGTACAAGGTTTATATAAATGGCAAGTCAAAATAATGTATGCAGGCTACAATATGAAATCCATTCACTTAAACATTAGACGTAGAAATTTGACAGTGGTAAAGGAAGAAGCTGATTGGCTACTGTAGGCTGACTTTAGTACATGGGTAATCTTTGACTTGTTTAGGATAGGAAAGGAAAGATGCACCATCAACATGAACCATCAAAGCCTCTCCGTTCTTGGTCTCATCTTTCACAAGAAGCAGGAAGGCCTTGGCCACCTCATCAGTCCTGTAAATACACAGAAATAGACTAAACAAGAAACATCAAGTACAAACAACAACTGCAGTAGAGTACAAAGCCTCTTAATCTTCCAGTAAAATGTCTGTGAATCGTTTCTATATTTATATGCTAGTAAGTAACTATACTATTATATTTTGCTTAATGGTGACTGCTCAATTGTAACTCACTCCAACATGCCATACTGCTCCATAAGCTTCTCTGACACAGTCTTTAAATGATAAAACCTTCCGACATGCTCCTGCGAATTAAACAAGGTTGCAAGGTTTGTCCTCACAAATCCTGGACAAAGCATGTTGAGCCGTACACCATAATTGGCCAGTGTGGAGACTCCCTGTTGACATGCAAAGAGGAAATAGTCAGCAAGATCATATTTTAGATTATATTTAGCAATGGCTAAAATTATTTTCAAAGAGCATATCAAGAGGTTGTGAATTAAATTGTGTCATTGACCTCTTTAGTGCCAATGATTAACATTTTAAACATTACAGTGACCTAATCATTAGTTTTAAAGACTTTGTGAACCTCCCCCACAAAACATGACAAATACACGCAAGTTTTTTCATCCATTCATAAGAATGAATACATACTGCCATAGCACGGGTAAACCCCACCACGCCATGTTTAGTTGCTGTGTAGATGGGCACTGGTGGCAGAGTCCCCAAACCTGCAGTCGATATGCAAAGTTTCAGTCAAGACATGACCAAGAGCAGGAAAACCTGCAGCAGATTTCTGGAATTCTGAGTGAATGCAGAGGGCTTGAGCAGGGATGGGAAATCTCTCCCATTTCACTCACATGCTGACTGCTTGATTACTTTGATTATTTTTGAATTTGTTTTGATAGCATTGTTTTTGCCCTGTGGTCACAACCATAAACCTTATTCTATCCTGTATGTCATGAAATTCTTCTAAACTAGAGGCACGTGAAGACAGCAGCAAACCTGCCAGAGACGCAACATTGACAATGACTCCTCCATTTCCACCGTTATCCTTCTTCATATGTTCTAGAGCCAGATAGGTGCCTCTGACCACTCCACCCTGTAATGACCACATGAAAAACAAAACATGTTAATAGAGAGACACAGGCAGAGAGAGAAAAAGACATATACTTCATACCAAGTTTACTGCAATCGTTTTCTCCCAGTCATTTTCATTGATGATCCCTGCATTGTTGCAAAAAATGTCTATGTGGCCAAATTTTTCCACAATTTTCTGAAAAACCCCTGTAAAGGAAAATATGAAACTTTTAAAGAATATTTACTTTCTCTTGTACTGTTCAAGCCATGTGTGAAACTAAACTCTGGCAAGCCAAATTAGGCATTTATGTAAAGCAGTATACGTTCGCCGGCCACTTTATTAGGTACACCTGTTCAATTGCTTTGTAACACAAATTGCTAATCAGCCAATTACATTGGCAGCAACTCAATGCATTTAGGCATCTAGATGTGGTGAAGATGACTTGAAGTTCAAACCGAGCATCAGAATGGAGAAGAAAGGGGATTTAAGTGACTTTGAATGTGGAATGATTGTTGGTGCCAGACGGTCTGGTGTAAGTATTTCAAAAGCTGCTGCTCCATTGGGATTTTCACACACAACCATCTCTAAGGTTTACAGAGAATGGTTTGAAAAAGAGAAAATATCCTGTGAGCAGCAGTTGTGTGGATGAAAATGCCTTGTTGATGTCAGAGGTCAGAGGAGAATGGGCAGACTGGTTAAAGATGATAGAAAGGCAACAGTAACTCAAATAGCCACTCATTACAACCAAGGTATGCAGAATACCATCTCGGCGCTGATGCAGATGGGCTACTGCAGCAGAAGACCACACTGGGTGCCGCTCCTGTCAGTTAAGAACAGGAAATGGAGGCTACAATTCACACAGGCTCACCAAAATTGGACAATAGAAAATTGGAAAAAAAATGTTGCCTGGTCTGATGTGTCTCCATTTCTGCTGCGACATTCAGATGGTAGGGTCAGAATTTGGCGTAAAGAACATGAAAGCATGACTCCATCCTGCCTTGTCCTCAACAGTTCAGGCAGGCTGTGCAGCTGAAACCCAGGTCCAACCCAGTACTAGCAAGGTGTACCTCATAAAGTGGCCAGTGAGTGTGTGTATGTGTAATAAATGTTATATTTATATTAAACATTTATGCATTTGGCAGACGCTTTTATCCAAATCAACTTACAGTACATTCAAGCTATACATTTTATCAGTCTGTGTGTGTTCCCTAAAAACTGAACCCACAACCTTTATGTTGCTAACACAATGGTCTACCAACTGAGCTACACTAAGACCATATTAAACCTTTAAATTGCTCCTCTGATGTGACATCAGCAGTGTAAAACTCAGTCCTGTCTGGTCCATATTCTTTGTTAAGTTTGGCCTTCAGCTCATTTCCCAGTGACTCAATTACATCAATGATAGCCACCTGTAATCAAAATGAACTGATATAGTAGAGTAATACAGGCAATACAGTATGATATAAAACTGCCTATGTTTGTAAACATTTTGTGTTAAAACCCCTTTTAATGAATAATAATTGATAAGAGAGAAGTTTCCAAAAAAACATATGTTTGCTTTCACCCATTTATAATTGTAAGAGTTTCTATATTTACCTTTGACCTATTTTTAAGAAGTATTTCGACAAAGCTTCTGCCCAGACCCTGAGCACCACCGGTCACTACAGCCACTTTATCTGTTAAATCCATCATAAATCTGTGAAAGTAAAGCATCAGGGTCTGAAAGCGAACACAGGACTTCATGTTTAACTCTATTTCACATCCAGACGGCCGTCTTTGTTCCTGATAGGTGTTGATGTCTTTAAAAGTTGAGCAGTTCAAAAGCAATTTTTTAAAAACGTATTTCTCGCCATAATAGTTGAACCCTTTGCGCTCCGTCTAAAATGCATGAACGCTGAAATGCTTTATTATTTTATTTTTTAATGCATGAACGCGTCTCAACGCCCCTGTAATTGCGCTTGTTGTGTACAGCTTCGATTATTTATGAGGGTTTGCATAAATGCACGATCTTCTAACAAACTCTTATTCAAAACTTGTGGAGAATATACTAAACATTTGAAGAAAAAACACAAACATTACTGACCTCCGCACTCACAACGTCCGGTGACAACTAACTGTTATCAGATGTTGTTTTGCATCACAGGCGAGGGTACATGGGAGGAGTTCATGTTGGTTTCTAATGAAACACATACCCAAGTGCAGGCTAACATTATTTTGCTTTAACATAAAGGCTATTTATTGGTTTAGCCTATCCCTATCCCAAACCTTCAATCTAACATAATTAAATATAGATTTCAATATTTATTATTTATAGTATGAGAGTGATTCAGCCTGTATTTATTTTTACACACAGGTTTCTCGGTTGTTGCATTATTTCCTAAAACTGGAGAGACCAACAAGCATCTTATTTTGAGGCTATACTACCGTGAAAAACTTCTGAAAAGTGAATTATTACAACTATAAACCTTGATGCAGTTCAGAGGAAGCAGCCGGTTGACACACAGGAAGAAAAGCTGTTAGTTTCACTTTTTACTGGTGTCAGATGAGATCTTCCATGTTATCTTTTAAGAGACAGCTGATATTATTAGCGTCAGTATTATTAGTTCAGTATTATTAGCTGAACCCTATCACTGCATGTTTGGTTGATATTCTCATGTGGACTGCTGGCAAAGGAAACAGACCTGTGGCCACTACACAAAGGTTCAGTCAACACGTGACCTCAGCTTCATTTTCCCTTGAGTATTAATTAAAGGTCACAGCCAAAAACATATTTTTTATGTTCAATTTTTTTAATATAATATTCCGTTGTGTGACATGATGATTTTCTTTCCTGTGATGGCCACAGGAACATCCCCATACCCATCATACCCATCCATCTATCCATTTATTCGCCTACAAATAAATGTAGGCGAATAAATAGATAGATGGATCAAAGAAGTGATTCATTCACATCAATGAGAACCACCTGTGATAACCGTCTAAAACTTGTTTTCTTAACTGTAGCAGGGTACAAAAAAGCCGTACATTTTTTGTAGATGGCAACAGAATGTAACATTAAGGGTCTGAAGTTTAAGAAGGTAAGGCAAAAAGGGTCAAAATTAAACTTGGTTTATTAAACAACACAAAACAGCCAACTCTACGAAAGAGTGTGTTGTGCACAAACAATACAGAACTCACTTTAAATACATGATAGACTAGAACTGCACCCGAAACTCTGATATCTGATATGTAGGAAAAGGTTTAAGCAACAAGATTAAGATAAAATTGTAGTGGTTTAGTCAAATTATTTAGGCGAATTATAGCTCATGTTTGCCAGTATCACACAACCATGAAGAACAAACCAGTTTTCTCTTGTGCACCATAGACAGACTGTTTAATATCATCAGAACTCAGGTGGTCTGTTAAACAACCAGCCTGGCCACAGCACAGATACAAGGAATTCCTAACAAGATGTTACCTATAATTTTACTTTTTATATAGCTGAAAATGTAGAGTTTGGTCTCAAAGTTTAATACTGTTGTATAATTATTTTTTGTAAGGGCGATATTATTATTGTTGTTTTTACACTTTTCATGTGTAGGCTATATTTATTGTTTTAACCTGTCTCAGATGTTCAGTCTAACTTTAATGTTTATGGTGTGAAAGTGATTCAGCCTATATCTCTTTTCTGAGTTGTGCCGTCATTTCAAGACCAACAAACATTGATCAGATTTTAATATGAGGCTCGTTATTACTATTTATAAAGAACTTCTGAAAATAAATTTTAACTATTTTTTTAAACCTTGATTAGCCCTTTAGAGAAGCTTTGATTGTAAACTTTACATGCCACACTTATGTGCAACAATATCATGTGCATCAAAACAAACAATGGTTCATTTTAAAGAAATAAACCATCCTTAGATCTGAGGACCATTTGAACAAATAAGTAGGAATGCGAATACATTGATAGGTAGGCTCACACAGTTTGCATTACTAATCAAATGCAAAGCTAAAACACAAAGGAGAGATCTGGTAGATAAACTATTCATAGCTCCTTTGAGGCATAGGAAAATAATAATAACAATGACCAGAGTTTCTCCATTCTTACTCTTATCTGTCACAAGAGCAAGAAAGGCCTTGGCCACATCATCAGCCCTGTAAATAAAATATTAATGAACAATATGCTTGTGTTCACAAAACCAGGACACAGAATGTTGATTCTCACCCCAGTTTTCTTTAACTTCATGGCAGCCTGTTGACACACAGTACATTTCACTTTTAATGGTGTACATCATCTTTCAAAGGACAGCCAATGATTTTAGATTATTAGTGTCCTGCATTAAAAATGTTACAAAACATTTACAATTATTACAAAGGTGACTCAATCATTTTAATCACTGGTGCTGGAAAAATTACTTTCACAAAAAAAGACTTGGCAGTGGTGGGGTCCTTTGTCGCTGCTGACAAAGGAAACAGACCTGTCGCCCATACAAAAAGATTCACCATTTGACTTAGTTTCACTTTTCTTAGGTATTAAAGGCTATACCTAACAACATTTTCCATTTTCTTTAATGATAATCCTTTAAATAATTTGCGTCTTAAAACATGTATGAAGAACAGTTCCAAACCTGCCAGTTAGGAAACATTGACAATGATTCTGTCATCATGATTTGTTTTTGTCATATGTTTCAGAGCCATGTAGGCTCCACTCCTACCTGTAATGATCAAATGAAAATGCTGGATTTAATGGATGAATGGAGGAAGGAGGGAATGAATACTACCAGGTTTACTGCAATAGCTTTCTCCAAATCATTTTCATTGATGATTCCTGCATTGTTGCACATAATGTCTATGTGGCCAAACCTTTCCACAGCCTTCCGAAAAGCTGCTGTAAACGAGAATATTTCACAGTCTCTGTGAAATATTTACTGTTTCTACAGACTACTGCAAAGTCATGTGTTGTGCTGTTTCTCCGATAACTTGGAAAAAAAAAGGAAAAAGTCACTGAGTATTATTTATAGACAGTAAACTAATACTTGAGTCTTCAAAGACCATTAAACCCCTTTTTTGATGAAACATCAGCAGTGTAAAATTCAGTCCTGTCTTCTCCATATTCATCGTCAAGTGTGATCACCAGCTCATTTCCCAGTAATTCATTAACATCAATGATAGCCACCTGTAATCAGAATTAACTGATAGGCTATTTCACTTCGGTTTTTGATACACTATACTATACTAGCAACTTTATCTGTTAGATCCATCATCAGACCAACACTTGCAAACAAAACACATCCGTGTCAAACAACACCTGCACTGAGTGAATGAGACAAAACTACAATAAATACATACACGTCTCTGAAACTTGTTTCATGAAATGTAGCTGGAGAACAAAAAAACATTTTTATACTCTCCAAAACCACAAACACACAAATATTACTATACCTGGGCTTTCAAACACAGAGCTTCTCATCTCAAGCACCTACTACCTACCACATGCTGATGAAAGTTATATAGCAGATTAAGTAGGTGTGTACGTGCAGTAAAATACACTTTTGTGCTTGTCAAATATCAATTTGCAAAGACGTCTCCATTATCTGTGCAAAAAAAAGTCAAAAGGCAAAACTTTCTCAATATTTTTCTATATATTTTTGGGTTCACTTTAAAGCAACTGCATGATAGATTAAGGCTGGAACTAAACTATACCAGCTGTTAAATCTTAAAAAATTTGTTTAAATATCAAGGTTAGAATAAACATGTGGTTGTCATGGCAACTTCCTGTTCATGGTTTTTTTTTTTCCAAAAATGGGTTATTTTCTACAGCAAGGGGACAAACTGTAATTATCTTTGTCTTGAAGACACAAGAATGAACTTAGAAAGACAAGCTGACAATCTAGGCATTGGTGTAAAGTATCACACAAACGTGAAGACCACAGGTTTCTTATCTGTTTAATATCAGCAAAACTCTGTTACACTTAAATAAAAACAATAACCATTCTGGTCCACGGCGCAGAAACAAGGAATTCCAAACAAGAAGATCCAAAAGTCAGGGCTGATCAATGATATGGTAAAGCAGAGGTCTCCAACGAGGTCCATAGACCTGCAGAGTTAAGTCCAACCATAAGATGAACCAGGTAATGAAGGTCGTTGAGACCGCTAGAAACATCCAAGCAGGTGTGTTGGACTATGTTGGAGCTAAACTCTGCAGATCTGTGGGCCTCCAGGACATGGATTGGAGATCCCTGTGATAGAGGTCATTCTGAAGTGGCCAATGGTGATGGTGAGGTATTTTGTTTACAATTTGCAGTAATTGGCTTCGGTAGCTTTATGTGAAATTATTCTGTTGAGCTCCAAAGCTCTTAACTGTCCATGTTAAACAGAGGTTATTATAAATGTCAATATTGGCAGTTAATATTAGTTGACATGTTTAGGGCTCACTGCCTGTAGGATGAGCCTGCATGACAGATGCACTGTGAGAATAGTGGTTTCTCAGTAAATTTAGACCTTCTACAGAAATATAGATTTACAGGACAGATGTATGCATCAGGTTCACAGCTGTCAGCTATATTTCAATATTTTGCTATATATGCAAATGACATTTCTTCAAAGGTTACAGTGCCAAAATCAGGGATGGGAATATGGACAATGCCCTTCCAAATATAAAGAATAAATAACTTTTATATATAATCGATTGTTGGATATTTTAGTGTCACAATAATAGTAATACATGCTAAATAGTTATACATGTATAACCCCAATTCAAAAAAGTTGGGACACTGTGTAAATTTAAATAAAAACAGAATACAATGATTTGCAAATCTCATTAAAAAACATTTTACTATTTCATGCAAAATATTAGCTAATTTTGAATTTGATGGCAGCAACACCTCTCAAAAAAGTTGTGATGGGGCAACAAAAGGCTGAAAAAGTACTTGGTACTAAGAAACAGCTGGAGAAGCAATTTTGCAACTAATTAAGCTAATTGGCAACAGGTCAGTAACATGACTGGGTATAAAAAAGAGCATCTTAAAAAGGCTGAATCTCTCAGAAGAAAAGATGGGCAGAGGTTCACCTTTCTGAAAAAAAAAACTGTGTTTACAAATTGTGGAACAATTTCAGAATAATGAAATTATTATTTTTTAATGTTCCTCAGCAGAAAATTGTGAAGACTTTGAATACCCCGTCATCTGCGGTTCATAATATCATCAAAAGATTCTGAGAATACGGAGAAATCTCAAGGCCAAAAGTCAATATTGAATACCTTAAGGCCCTCAGGCAGCACAGCTTAAAAACACATTATTCTGTCTTGGAAATCACTGCATGGGCTCAGGAACACTTGCACAAATCACTGTCTGTGAATACAGTTTGCCATGCCATCCACAAATGTAGGTTAAAGCTCTATCATGCTAACAAGAAGCCATATGTGAACACAATCCAGAAATGCTGTCATCTTCTCTGGACCAAACTCATTTATAATGGACTAAGGCCAAATGTGAAACTGTTCTGTGGTCAGACAAGTTGAAATTTTAAATTCTGTTTGGAAATCATGGACAGTCCTTCAGACTAAAGAGGTGAGGGACCATCCAGCTTGTTATCAGCACACAGTTCAAAAGCCCGTATCTCTGATGGTATGGTCAGCTTACACATCTGGAAAAGGCACTATGAAAGCTAAGTGGTGTATATATAAGTTTTAGAACAACATATGACCCCATCCAGATGACGTCTTTTCCAGGGAAGGCCTTGCATATTTCGGCAAGACAATGCTAAACTGCATACTGCATCCAATACAACAGTATGGCTTCGTAGTATAAGAGTCTGGGTGCTGAACTGGCCTGCCTGCAGTCCAGATTTTTCACTTATTAAAAACATTTGGGCCATCATAAAACAACAAATCCGGCAAAGAAGACCCAGGACTGTTGAGCAGCTAGAATCCAAATCAGACAAGAATGAGACAACATTCCCCTCCCAAAACTCCAGCAACTGGTTTCCTCAGTTCCCAGACAGTTACAGACTGTTGTTAAAAGAGGGGATGCTACTCAGTGGTAAACATGCCCCCATCACAACTTTTTTGAGCGGTGTTGATGCAATCAAAGTCAAAATGAGCTAATAATTTGCATGAAACAGTAAAATGTCTCGATTCCAACATTTGATATGTTGTCTATGTTCCAGTGTGAATAAAATATGGGTATATGAGATTTGCAGATCATTGCATTCTGTTTTTATTTACATTTTTCACAGTCCTAACGTTTTTGAATTGGGGTTGTAAATATATACCTTAAATTATGCAAATAAGATCAAGGAAACAGATTCTGTAACACATGTAGTTATTCTTTGTAAACAGTCATGGTTATTAAAATCTCATCAAGTCTCAAATGAGGATATTGTTTTTTAATTACAATTATAATCATGATAAATGATAATATATCTATTGTGGCTGTTAATTTTAGATGTTAGATGAAGTGAGATAAATATATAAACTATACTGAGCTGTTGTTACATGTACGTCTTTTGTTTTTCCACTGTGACCTAAAGGTGCTTCCCAATTTTTATTTGCGTGTCCTCATTTCTTTTTTCTTTTCTCTCCTTGTGCCTTAGCTCATACAGCTCTTGATATCTCTTGTTTTTGATAGTTAGACCATTCCATTCAGAGGTAGATCTCTTTAGCTAAATATTAAATCTTGTTTTAACAAGACATTGATCACACTGTAGTCATGTTTGTATATAATAATTCCTAAATATGTAACTGTGTAATGGGGATGTCGTTTAATTCTGTTAGGGTAAGTGGAAACAGGACAGATTTATTTATATTAATTTTCATCCTGATACTAAAGAAAACTCTTGTTAGTTAACCTGATACTAAAGAAAACTCTTGTTATTCATCCTGATACTAAAGAAAACTCTTGTTAACTCTTGTAAACTCTTATTAGTTCTGAATCATTTTTAAGAAAAGCAGTAACTTTGATGGCAACATTTAAATATCTTCAACTGGCAAGTATCAAATACTTTCACTATATTTCAATATCCTGAATCTCTACTTTTTTGTAGGCAATAATTAGGGAACTAATTAAAAGTTACAAATTTCTAGACTAGACTAGTCTTTATTTTTGCTGGTAATGATTTTAAAACTAAAAAGTTCACCACAAGCAGTTACATCACTTTGACCAATAGATGGCGCTGTTACTGCATTTATGCCTTCATTCATTACAGAGTTAAAAAAACAACAAATTCGTCATTTCCTTGTGTTACATCAAAAAACATCCTGGCGTTCAGCGATGTAGCTCGAACTCCTTAAAAAAGCGATTAGGTGAGTTTATAAAATAAAATAACAAGTGCTATGTGCTGTATAAATATCATTTATCGAATAAACCAATGACTGTAAACAGTACGGAAGTTGACTTTTCAAAAGCACCAGCCTTCATTCTACAAGATGTAAAAACACGTTTTGTTTATATTTTATGTTTCTAGTGCATACATATTTTTGTTTATTTTGCTTGTAATGTGTAATCGACTATTCTCGATCATTGCCCTGAGGTTTGAGGTTGTCAGATATTCAGCCGCAAAAAAACTTTACTATATCATTATTTACCGTTATCATTATAGCACAATGTCATAAAACAGGTTTGAATTGTGTTGAAATGTAGAAGACAACACACAGTGTATAATAACTAATGACAGTAAGATGAACTGCAAAATGTTTCTCTAGGTTTCAGTAATAGATATATGTATGTATATTACTAATACTTTTTTCAACATATTTGAGTCTTGATAACATTTCTTCTGCATATCCTATGACTCATGACAGGAAGACAAAGCTGCAAAATGTTCTTCTAGGTTCTAGTTAGCCACAGTTTTTGGATTTGTATTTTGTATTCATTTCTTAATTTGATTCTCCTAGCTGTTTTGCAATGATGGAAGGTTCTTCAAAAAGTGATGCCACACCACAGACCTCTGTTGCTGCACAGGTTCCATTCATCAACCTCTGCACAGTTCTGGAGAAAATTCAGAAGACCAAACTCCGACCAGATAAAAACATAATCCTGAAGGACTTTATAGATTCTTGGAGGAAATTCCATGCAGCACTTCACAAGAACACTCCAAACACCACAGACTCATTTTACCCTGCAATGCGTCTCATTGTGCCTCCATTTGAGCGAGAGCGAATGGCTTATGGTATAAAAGAAAGCATGCTTGCCAAACTTTATATTGAGGTTTTAGGTTTACCTAAAAATGGACCTGAAGCAAACAAGCTTTTGAATTACAGAGCCCCGACTACATCTCAAGGGGAAGGTGACTTTGCCCTCACAGCCTACTTTGTCCTCAAAAACAGGTGCACGGGTAAAGGTAATTTAAGCATCAAAGAAGTCAATGGCTTTTTAGACTCAGTAGCTATCAACAATGCCAGCAAACAGAAGGATCAAATGAAGAAAAGCTTACTACAGGTCATAACACAGAGCTCAGCTTTGGAACAAAAGTGGCTCATTCGAATGATCCTTAAGGATATGAAGCTTGGCATAAGCAAAGAGACAATACTAAAGGTTTTCCATTCGGATGCACCAGAATTCTACAACGTCACCACAGATCTGGATAAAGTTTGCAAGCAACTTCATGATCCTTCTGTTTCCCTAAGTGAGGTGTCCATTAATCTGTTCTCTGCTTTTAAACCAATGCTGGCCGCTGTCGCTAATGTTGGACAAATAGAGAAGCAAATGGGCAACCAGCCCTTCTATATTGAGACAAAGCTTGATGGTGAACGCATTCAGTTGCACAAAGATGGAGATGTATACAAATACTATACAAGGAACTCTTTTGAGTACACGCAACAGTTTGGGACATCTCCCTTGGAGGGCTCCCTCACACCATACATACACAGTGTCTTCAAACCTCATGTGGTCAGCTGCATACTGGATGGAGAGATGATGGCCTACAACCCCACAGCTGAGAGCTTCATGCAGAAAGGCAATAAGTTTGATATTAAAAAGTTGGTGGATGACTCTGACCTGCAAACTTGTTTTTGTGTGTTTGATGTCCTTTTGGTAAATAACCAGAAACTTGGAAACGAACCTCTCAAGAAGCGTTATGAGATGCTTCATAACATATTTACACCCATTAAAGGAAGAATCCAGCTGGTTCCTAAACATGAAGCTAAAACCACACAACAAGTGGTAAATGCTCTCAATGATGCTATTGACAAACGGGAGGAGGGGATCATGATTAAGGATCCCATGTCCATCTACAAACCAGATAAACGTGGTAAAGAATGGCTAAAGATCAAGCCTGAATATGTAGATGGTCTGATGGACGAACTTGATCTGCTGATAGTGGGAGGCTACTGGGGTACAGGCAGGAGAAGTGGTATGCTCTCTCATTTCCTCTGTGCGGTAGCAGAAGAGCCAGGTCCTGGGGAGAAGCCCACAGTGTTCCACACTCTCTGTCGCATTGGATCAGGCTACACTTTGAAGGAACTTTATGATCTTGGACTCAAGTTGGCCAAACATTGGAAAGTGTACAACAAAAACAATCCTCCCGCAGCCATCCTGTGTGGAACAGAGAAGCCGGAGGTTTACATAGAACCACGAAACTCTGTGATCATACAAGTCAAAGCAGCAGAGATTGTTTCCAGTGATATGTACAAGACCAACTGCACATTACGCTTTCCCAGAATAGAAAAAATCAGAGAAGACAAAGAATGGCATCAGTGCATGACTTTGCCTGAACTGAGTCAGTACCGTTCCAAAGCTTCTGGAAAGCTGGCGTCCAGACATCTGCACATCCAAGAGGAGCAGCCTGAGAAGAAGCGCAAACTCGCGGCCAAGCCCAAGAAGACCATTGGAGTTATTGACCATTTCAGATCTCAGGATCTATCAGCAGTCACCAAAGAGACAGATATGTTTGAAGGTGTAGAGTTTTGTGTGATTAATGGAAATGATGAACATTCCAAGGCGGGGCTTGAGAAGGGCGTGGCCCGCTGCGGAGGCAGTGTTGTGCAGAACCCTGGAAAGGACACATACTGTGTGATCGCTGCTATTCAGAACATGAGAGTGAAGAACCTCATCTCCTCCAACCAGCATGATGTGGTGTGGGCTACCTGGCTTGTAGAGTGTCTGAAAAATAAGCAAGTTATACCATGGCAACCATGTCACATGATCCACATGTCACCCTCCACAAAGGAACACTTTGCCAAAGAGTATGATAAATATGGAGACAGCTATTATGTTGACACAGATGAAAAGCAGATTAGGGATGTCTTTGGAAGGATTGGACCCATGGAAGCTGAGGTTTCATCTGTGGCACAGGTAGAAGCAAAGTATGCCTGGGATGACTTGCTCACTAGCATTTTTAGACCTTACAGAGCATACTTTGACCGTTGTGCTGACTTAGGAGATCCAGAAACCCTTATCCAGGGAACATGTTTGGACACACGGGCCTTAGAATTCCGATTCCATGGGGGTACAGTTGTGAAGAAACTGAAGGAAGGAATCTCACATGTCATAGTAGAGGGAGAGGAAAGGATTCTGGACTTAAAGACACTGAGACGTCTTTTTACTAAGAAGTTCAAAATTGTTCAGGAATCTTGGGTGACCGATTCCATCACAGCAGGCCACGTAGTGAATGATACTGACTACCTCTTATAACAATGAAAGCTACCTGACAAAATGTTAAAACACTGAAGGATTTTAATACTAGTATACTTTGGGATATCTATTGTTGTGGCATTTAAATCAGCAGTTTTTAAAGGTTAATAAAGAAACAATTATCAGAATTTTAAATATGAAGAAAGCTGTGTTTTGAGTTAGTAACTGCTGTTGAAAATGCCATCAGGTCACTTTAAAGTACAACTTCATGCTGTGTTCTAAACAGATATGGCCATACAACATCAAAGATATACTATAACAAAAGAGTGAATATATCCTAATTGTTAACAATCTTTGCTAACACAAAGGTTACCGTTGATATAATAAAAGTGTTTGAATATGTTTTCAATATTATATGTTCATACTGCAATATATGTATGAAAATATATGCCAAATTAAAGATTTATTTAGTAGTTTGATTGAAGCTGTTAAAAAGTTTTTTCTTCTATATTATCTTAATGGTTTATTAGTAACACCCTTAAAGTTTCATTTCATTCTTTTTTACATATTTTGTTGTACTAAAATGTTTTCTGTAAAGCTGCTGTGCAGCGATGCTCATTGGGAAAATCACTATAAAAATACAATTGAATAAATTGTATTGATGTGAGTTGTGAAGGTGTCTGGGACATATCCATCTATCTGGAAATTAAGCATAATAATAATAATGAATGTAAGAATATGTTTAGTCTGGAAATATACTGTAGGTTACAGAGCTGTGATGGTGCTAGGACAATGTTTACAGGGATGAAAATACTGTATACTGTTCTTAAAGATCTTAGAGATCTTAAGTCAATTTACTGTCTAAATGTTATAGATATATTGTTTCTCATAATTTAAACAAGCTACATAAATCACAATTGTAGTTTTGTTCAAGTCTTCTAATATTTATATATTCTGAAAAAAAAGAGACCTCAGTAAATTCAGTAGTTAATATAGTATATACACTCACTGGCTACTTTATTAGGTACACCTTGCTAGTAACAGGTTGGACCCACTTTTGCCTTCAGAACTGCCTTAATTCAACAAGCTATGATTTGAGCTTTGTGACATGGTGCATTATCCTGCTGGAAGTAGCCATCAGAAGATGGGTACACTGTAGTCATAAAGGGATGGGCATGGTCAGCAACAATGCTGAGGTAGGCTGTGGCGTTTAACAATGCTCAATTGGTACTAAGGGGCCCAAAGTGTGTTTGTTGTAACGTGTGGTTATTTGAGTTACTGTTGCCTTTCTATCATCTTTAACCAGTCTGCCCATTCTCCTCTGACCTCTGACATCAACAAGGCATTTTCATCCACACAACTGCCGCTCACAGGATATTTTCTCTTTTTCAAACCATTCTCTGTAAACCTTAGAGATGGTTGTGTGTGAAAATCCCAATGGAGCAGCAGCTTTTGAAATACTTACACCAGACCGTCTGGCACCAACAATCATTCCACATTCAAAGTCACTTAAATCCCCTTTCTTCTCCATTCTGATGCTCGGTTTGAACTTCAAGTCATCTTCACCACATCTAGATGCCTAAATGCATTGAGTTGCTGCCAATGTAATTGGCTGATTAGCAATTTGTGTTACAAAGCAATTGAACAGGTGTGTGCAGCAATTGAATAAAGTGACCGGTGAGTGTATAGTGTAATTAATGAAGAAATCTCTTTATAAATGAATCAATGTTTCATTTAATGCTGCAGCCCGTAAGGCCAATAATCAGACTTTAGAAGTTTTTACTCACTCAGATAACAATGTTTCTTAAAAATGTAACAATAAAAAAAACAAAGGTATATAAGCTTATACACATCACCTTTGCAACAAGGATGAAGGATGAGATAGCGTTTTGCCTGGAAATTATTACAAACGTATAATTAATAAATCCTAAAAGCATAAAGGGAAGCCATGGCTGCCATACACATCTCTCAGATTTCTAGTTAGAACTCTGACTTTTTGCATTATGCCCAAAGCACAAAAACAATATAATGTGAATCAGGACTGATCCATCACCCATGTACAATCTTAATCATTCAGACATAAAACCATCTGCAGATATCAACTTTCTCACAGCAGTAATCTTTGCGTCTATTTATCAGTTTGATTGAAGGCCTTTATCAGCATTTTACTGTGCCTAACTGTAATGGTAATGGTTAACAAGCTTTATTTTATATTATTTTGATGACTAAACAAGCTGCAAGCACAAAACGATTACTCTTCTGTTTATTTACTTAACTGTCCATGTAAAATAGAAGTTATTCAAATTTTCGATATACATCAGTACAAGTGAAATTTAGAGACGCACATGGCCAGTGTTGAGATGTGTTGGATGTGTTAATTTTCTCAGGTGATATATACTGATGTATACTGTATGTATACACAAGAAATTTCTCAGAAATCAGATTTTTTTTGTTTCCAAAAACAAACAACCTTTTGATGTTGAAGAAATTAAAATTTAGATAGCAGATTTATATATGCATGAATAGTATTTTTCACAGGCAACTTCATATGCCATATGTTTAGCACTAGTCATTAAGCCATAGGTATCACCCCTCTATTGTGATACCTGTGTCTAAAACCTCTCTAAACCAGATTTTATGAAATACCATCAACAAAATCACAAACCAATTTTCAACAGACGGGTATTTTTATTTTCTATGATTTTCTGAATGATTAATTCTTTGTCCAGAAAAAACCCTCATCATTGTAATTGGAGTGACCAAGTGGAATTTCTTAGATTTTAACAAACGCATTTCAGGAAATGCATACATGCCATACTACAAACTTTGAAAATTAATTTTATATGTGACTTATATGAGAGCTTAAATCATCACATTTTTAAATCAAAATTGTTAAATTTCAAAGAAAAGTCAATTCCTTTATTTAACTGATGATTAACTTTAAACTTAACATGCAACACTAGAATTCTAGATTACTGGATTATGTATTGAATCAAACTAAACACTGCATCAGTATTCTTTAATAACTTTTTTATTTGTGAAATTACTGTATTAATGCATGATGTACGTCTACATTTTAATAATCACCAGCAAGCATTGAAGTAGAGATCTTGCAACTGATCAGAACTTCAAGATTTGAGTACATTATTCTATGAGTATTATCCTGTAACTCATAACCTTGTAAGCCAGACAAAGCATACAAGCTCTAGTGAAGCCTTTAACTCAAATTCATATATTCATTTAGGCCTATATTGTGGCATTAAAAGCGTGGCCATGGAACCAGAAGCTAAATCTTATCTACTAGTTACTAGTATTCCATCCAGGAAGAGGAACAGTTTTCATTCCCTCTGGGTCAATCAGGAGAACTCCATGCTTGCTCTCATCTTTCACAACAGTAAGGAAGGCCTTGGCCACATCATCAACCCTGTAAAGAAACATTTAATGATCAATAAGCCTTTTTATCAAAACATATAAAACAATAAGTCAAACCTTTCACACTTTTTTACTTTCACTGATAGTGATCGTTTTGCTGAAAGGATACAGATTATTAACTTACTCAAGAATTCCATGTTTTTCCAAAGTCTTCTCAGTCACATCCTTAAGTTGTAAAAAGTGTCCAGTCTGCTCCGTTGAATTTAGGAATGACATGAAGTCAGTGTTTACAAACCATGGGCACAGAATGATGATCCTCAACTCAGTAGTGGTTAACTTGACAACATCCTGTGGACACATGCAAATGAAAAACAGTCTGCCTATTTAGCAAAGTTGTGCACCTGCATTATATTTTAGTAGAAATGCAAGTGGTTGTTTTAATATTTAGTTAAATATTACAACAACAATTATTACAAACAATGTTACTGGTGCAAGAAAACTGTAATGCATTACATATTTTTCTTTGTCTAAATGAAAACAAAATACATACTGCCATAGTGCGACTGAAGCCCACAACTGCGTGTTGTGTTGCTGTGTAGATGGGCGCTGTTATCATAGGCCCTAGAGCTGCCAATATGCAAAAGTTTAGTTAAATACTGGATCTAAACTGACTTAAATTGACTTTTTCTTTCATGTTATGCTAATTTAAGGTTGCAGACCACATTTTTGTTTCTTTCATATTTGCCCAAATATATGAAAATTAAGCACACCAAATGAAGCACAGCAGTTCCAAACCTGCCGCAGATGAAATGTTGATAATGACTCTATCACCATTTTGCATCCACATTTGTTTTATAGCCATATAGGTGCCTCTGACCACTCCAACCTGTAATGATCAAATGAACAAGAAAACCAAAGAAAAATGCTGAATTGATGGATAAATGGAGGAAGAAGGTAATGAATAGTACCAGGTTTACTGCAACAGCTTTCTCCCAATCATTTTCATTGATGATTCCTGCATTGTTACACATAATGTCTATGTGGCCAAACCTTTCCACAGCCTTCTGAAAAGCTCCTGTAAAGGAAATTGTGAAGCATTCAGAGAATATTTTACTTTCACCCATTATATTACTGTAAATTAAAATGCACCAGATTATTTAATAATTTTCAAAAAATAAACAATATTTAATCAATTATTAAATTTAAACATATTTATCAAGACCTGCAAATTCCTCCTTTGATGAAACATCAGCAACATAAAATTCAGTCCTGTCTGGTCCATATTCATCTTCTAGTTTGACCTTCAACTCATTTCCCAGTGATTCATTCACATCAATGATAACCACCTGTAATCAAAAAGTACATATTTTTAGTAAAATGTTGCTATAGTTAGTTTAGCTCCACTATAGGACTAAACTATAATCTAACATTTATTTAGCTTTTTTACTGGCAGGTAAAACTTGTGGTAAACACTTACTGGCTGGTAGACTTTGGGTATTTTAATCCTGCAATTTTGTGCCCATGCTACCAAACAGATTTTATTACTTAAAAAATATATTATTGTTTTAAAATGTACCTTAGCACCATTTTTCAGGAGTATTTCAGCAAAGTTTTTGCCCAAACCCTGAACTGCTCCAGTAACAACAGCAACTTTATCTGTTAGATCCATCATCAGACCAACACCTGCAAAACAGGTGAACAAACAATGAGACAAAACTACAATAAATACATACACTTCCAACTAAAAACTCCATAAAACATTCCTCTAAGATAAATCCCCAAAACTCTATCACAGTACCTGCACACTCAAAAACCCAAAGACTCGAGCACAAATGAAGAGCAGGAGTTACTAGCTATCTTATTGAAAAACTCCTTTTATATAGTGGATATTCTGTGACTAGGCGGAATAATAAAATCTGAATTTGTTTTGTGCTTTTCATGTGTTTTGTTTGATAAATATGTCCTTCAACTTAAAGTGTCATGATGACTGAAGCATCTAATGAAGAACACTGTTTTACATACAGATCTTTCAGACTTTTAAGTCCAAGCCCTTGGATTAAAAGCAGCTGCTTTATGCTTCATATTTGCTCATAGGGATCTTTAGGACATATTTACTTTTGGGATAAATGCTGCTCTGATTGATCTTCATTGTGTTGTCTTTAAAGGTACTTAATCCTGGGGATCTAACATTATTTAAACTCCTTTAAAGGTGTGGGTTTCAGGATGTCCTGTATGCAGTTGCTTAGACTTTAAACATCCACATCAAGAAATTAACAGTAATACTGATAAAAAGATAAAAGTTCTGGATTGCAGTTTAAAAAATGCTGTCTAGTTTTGTTAACAATGAAGCACAAAATAAATAAAACCAGTCTATGTCCAGTTTAATACATTTAGATTAAGACCAGAACATGTAATGGAAAAGTTGCCTTGCAGCAGATTTAAAAATCTTTACAATTGTACAACATCAGCCGTCAAATCACCTTTGAATACATTTGGTTTTGTTGTTTATCTACACACAGGTAACTACTACAGTCTGCGGTCTCAGCATGAAAAGGCTGTTCTGTATTTTCAGCATGCATTGAAGCTAAATCCACGCTGTCTGGGGGCCTGGACACTTATGGGTCACGAGTACATAGAGACGAAGAACACATCTGCTGCCATTCAGGCCTACAGGTACATTTCATCTTCTAATAATCATAGTGTATGTGAAACACATATTAATGCATGGCTCTGTGACTACTAAAGGGACTATCATGCCTGTTACGATCTTGGACAGACCTATGAGACCCTTAAAATGCCCTTCACTCACTCTACTACTACAGGAAAGCCCATCAACTCAGGTGAGAACAGCAATGTGTGAATCAGTCAGCCGGTGTTTTCACTTGATCTGTTTTGGGTGCTTTTGTTTTATTGAAGTTTATTTGTGTGTCACTCTCAGGCCGAATGACTCCAGAATGCTTGCAGCTCTTGGTGAATGTTATGAGAAACTTTCCCAGCAAGTTGAAGCCAAAAGGGTAATTGGCTGTGATTATTTAGCACTGTAGGTACATACAAACTGTAACAGAGACACTTTCATTTCAATGCCAGGTTGGATTTCATCCATAGTGTTGTTTTTTTGGGTATAGTGTTACTGGAGGGCATATTCTGTTGTGGATGTAGAAAGAATGGCCTATTTGAAGCTGGCAAAATGAGTTTTTGTTCCTTCATGTCAACAGTAGGAAATGTGTTGGTGCAAGTCCTGATAATCGCTTTAAATCTTAAGTAATCTGTTTGTTTGTTTGTTTTTAGGTTTCATGAGTAGCTGAATGAATCAGACGATGCTGCACAGAGCTACATTATTTACATTCAGGATATTTTCTCATGTGGAGTAGATCATGCTGGATTATATTTTTCATAACTCCATGCAAGCTGTGTTTTGTAATACTATAAAGTTTAAAGACAACCCAAGACAGTATTGTATTTTTTTAATGTAATTTCCAAAGTGAAAACAAAGTATTCAGTGGAAAACAGAGGGACAGATACTCATTTATCAAGAATTGATTGTATCATAAAAAAAGAACTATGATATTATTGGTCAATGCGCCCATTTGTCCCTGCCCATATGGCCTTGGTTACATCAGCAGAAAATATCATGCACTTATGTAATATTATGTGAAAGTGAAGTGTTCAGTGTTGTTTCCATTTTTTAAAATGGCACAGATTTTATGACTTTAGAATACAGGAATCAGATGGTTAGAAATCCTAACTGTATTTTCTGTGATCTCAGGAGCGGTTGGAGCATGCTGCAGTGAGCACTGCTCTGAGGTATCTTGGCCAGTACTATTTCAAGAACAAACGCTATGATGAGGCTTCTCTCTGTACCGAGTGCTGCTGTGACTACAGTGTTACTTTTGACATCCAGTTTGCTGTAATCTGTTCTGCAGTATGACTGAAAGTGAATTTCTATTTTCAGGCTTCTGGTTGATTAGAACATACAGAAGTCTCATCAATCTTAATTACTAATTCTTTTCTCAGGCCCGTGAGGAACGCAAGGCTTTATTGTGACAGATCTCTGCTGTGTGAGAACAAGGAGAGCCGCCTCCTACAGATCTAACCTGACCCTGTCTTCAACCCTCTATCCAACACAACTCCAGTTAGGAGTTTCACCATTAGATTTGTCCTGTTACACCTTGTCATACAAATCAAGGATTAGGGCATTTTTCTAGCTGGATGTTTTTGCCAATACTGTGGATTTCAACAAAGTTTTTAAACTTACATCTGGATGTGTTAATTTTCATAGGAAACAATGTAAACAACTTTGTATAAATAACCATGCTCATAAATAAAAATCAAATTGAAGAGATGTTGCTGAAACAAAGCATTGAATTTTGTTTAATTGCAAAGATAGCGCAAATAATTTTGATGAGAGAGTAATAATGACAAAGGAAAAAAACATTCAAAAGTGACAAACTATTAAACAAACATTTTTAACCATGCAACCTTCACAAACCCATGCAAATTGTGCAAAAGAGCAGCCAAAGCACTCATGTAGTGCTTTAACTCGTACATCTGGCCACTTGCAAACACGCCACAGAAAAATGTGCATGTTTGACTGGCAAAGTAACACTGAATTCTTTGCTTTATTTCTGCAGTGTAATTCTGAAAGGATTATCATAAATACATCATAAATACAGTTGGTTTTGGTTTGCATAAGTATGTAAGAACAAAAAGGTTGTGGGGAAACTCAAATGATACATGACAAGATGTTATACATGGGCATTTTTTTTTTTAAAACATTCTAATCTCAAGCTAGAATAGTTACCATAACATTCTGCATTTATAATGGAAACCATCAACAAATGCAAAGCAATTAAAGCCATGAAATTATAAATGATAAAACTTGGTCCTCACAGAAAAGACCAAGAGCAAAAATAAGACCCATTTAAAAGTAAAAAAGACCACCTGATTATATTATAAAAAGCTTGAGGAAGAAAGCTTAAATGTAACACGTACATATAAAAATGAAAGATTTCAAGATGAAAAACCTTTGATTTTTTAGCATACAGTCTCTTGCAAGCTTAATATTTGACTCTGCGATTAACAGGAGTGGATGGAGGTGAGGGTTGGCGAGAGCGCAGTACGCAGGTGTAGGGCGTAGTGACCTCGGGCCGCTGATGGGTCTGCCGTGCAGGTGTCTTGGAAGGTGTGCGCAAGGGGAACAGGGAGCGCAAGAAGGGTTGTTTCTTAGGAGGCTGGTTCTCTATGTGGGTTACCGCTGCTCCACAGCCTCTTTTCTTGCAGGAGCCGGGGGTCACTGGGGGTGGGGGTGGCTGAGAGCTCTGTAACTGCGCCAAAGTCTCATCTTTCCTGCGCAGGTCTGCTTTGACCAGCTGTAGACTGGTGTGCAACTCCACCAGCATTTGGTCCTGGCAGACAGAGAAACGGGAGGAAAGGGGGAGCGGACAGGGTTAGAAAGGCCAGAGGGCAAAAGGTGAGGCTGGAAATTGGAGTTACATGAGCAGTGTGGGTAATTTCATTAATTTCAATTCCCAGATGAAGTTACAAGAGAATTAGGCAACAATTAAATCAGGAACATCACCAAGAGGAAGATTTAGAACAAGAAACAGCATGTCAGGACACTGATAGAGCAGAGGTGAAGCATGCAAATCTATAAGCTATGAATGATTCTCATGTTATTGTGTGGATCTTGTTGGTAAGAATTTCCAAACACTAAATGAGGGTAACAGGTTAAGGGATAAAGAGGGAATACAGAAAGAAAGACAGGGAAAGATGTTGGTGCTCTACAGACTAACTATTCAACCAGCACATGGCAATTTAAAGTCTATAACGATCAATAAGTAAAATATAACTTTAACTTTGCACTACAACAAACTACTATAAATCAACTAAATCAGAATTGCTCTCTAATGTAAGATGTAACGTAGGTAACTTCAGGTAAGTTGGGCCAGAGATGACTATCAAAGTGACCTAACCGAACCGACCTCAACTACCCCATCTCTACCTGATTACAATTGTTGTCATTGTATGTGGGATCTGTATTTGCATGTTACCTGTTTGGCAAGTTTACTGTCGGCCGAGGAAAGCGCATGCCGCAGTTTCTCTCCATCTGTGTTCCTGCAGCATGCTCTCTCTCCAGACTGTAGCTTAATGCCCAACGACTGTAACTCCATCCGCAGATGCTTCAAGTGTCTACAAAAACATACACAGTCCAATGTATCCTATAAAGTTTCCCCTCTCAATTGATCATTTCATTTTTCATGATTGAAAACTAGACGTTACAGACACACAGTACAGTAAAGACTACAGCACAGTCCATTTCTCAAAATGTTTAATGCATAAATTAAACATGGCATCAACCCTAGATTAAGGTCTTAAATCATGAGCAGGTTTCAGGAATTATGTTAGGCCTAAGTAAGTCCTAACACTTCCACTGAGACCCTCCTTTAGTTTCCTCTAGTTTCAGCACTCACCCTCTGACCCTCCTCTAGTTTCTGCTCAGCTGTAGTCGTCAGGGTGCCCGTGTTGCCAGCAAGAGGGTGGTTTTCTTGGAAACGCTTTAGTTCTGAGGAACAACAGGGGGTTAGTTGTATACAAAGGAATAGTTCGGTGAGCTCAACCACAAAACCAAAACTGACTTACATTTATTCATTTAGCAGATGCTTTTATCCAAAGAAAATTACAAAGACAGAGCGCATTAAACATTTTTTCTTAAAAACCAACAAGCCTTTTAAAGCTACATTTACAAGTGGCTTGTGTTTACAATAATTTTGTTTCAAACTCAAATTACTTGCATCAAATGCAAAAAGTGAATTTTTTAAGAATACTCTAGCCACTCTCTTCCATATAATAAAAATATAATAAAAGTGAATAAGGACTGGGGCTACTCCAGGTTAAGTTTCAGATTTGGAAAAACACAAAGCTAAGTAAAAATATATTTTCATGTTTGGGTGAACTATTCCTATTACCATTTTCAAACTTTACATTTCTTCATGTGTAACATGCAGAAGTTACCAAGCGTCTTCAGTTGCAGTTCTGTTTGTTTGAGGTCCAGCTCAACTTTACACTGTTCCAGCTCAGCTTTACATTGCAGGAGCTCTGTGTCCTGCTTGTGTGTTGAAGCCAAGCGGCGGGAGCGGCGTGGAGCATTAGCGTCTGTCAGAGGTGGGAATATAGGAGCTGGGGCTATACCGCCCTCTTCTTTCTCCTTTAGAGCAGCAATAAGTTCTTTGATCTCCTCATCTCGTTCCTTTAAGAAATGATCAAACTGTCAAGATCTTTTAAGTATCTCAGGTCATCCAGTTACAAGACACATTCAGCCAAGGGACATTCCAATTTACATCTGGTATTTACCAGCATTTCATAAGAACCACAAGTTCCTATACCTGGTATTTACCCACATTTCAAAAGGAACCACAAGTGATTGGACGTCCTGTAATTAATGTTAGTACCAGGTGCAAACTGGTTCAAATATTTTTCTCTTTTCAGTATTGTAACTGACCTCTAACTCTTGACTGTAGTATTTTTTAAGGCTGCTTTTCAGATTGTTGATCTTGTTCTCACACCTCTTCTCCATCAGATCTCTCTCGTTCTCCAGCGTCTCACTGCACAAAGGAGAACTTAATACTGGTAGTATAGAAAAATGTTTTTACTGCAAAATCTACAAATGCTTGAGAAACCACTAAATCTGAATCAGTCGGCTACCTGAAGTCATCCTGCATGCGGCTGATGACCTCCATCATTTCAGCACAGACCTCCTCTCGAACCTTGGCCTCTAGTTCTTCTTTCTCCTGCCTCTGACGCAGCACCTCACGCTTCAGAACATCAATGGCTTTCAGCAGGGCCTGCCCAACACAAAGACAACCAG
Source organism: Chromobotia macracanthus (assembly GCA_036877525.1). Lineage (NCBI taxonomy): Eukaryota > Metazoa > Chordata > Actinopteri > Cypriniformes > Botiidae > Chromobotia > Chromobotia macracanthus. The sequence goes on from JAZGTH010000005.1 coordinate 4,163,967, forward strand.
CTGAATAACTGATTACAAATAATTGATTAAATTAAGAAATATTTTTTCAGACCAGAAAGTGAAAATAGGATTCATATTGTTACTAACATTGTTAATGGTCACTCATGAAATAGCTCAAAACACAACTTGAGTGTGTAGCTGATTTTAACAAAGAAATTTATTTAGCATTACCAAGTTGCTAAGCTAACAACAGATATTCCAATGTCCAGATTTAAATAATCACAATTATAATGGTTTCTTTCATCCAATATTTGTGTTTTATCTGCAGTCACATGATAAAAACAGATCAGTATAAAGTTAATTCATGACTTCATGTTCTATAGCAATACATTTCGATTAACGCAAGTAAACTGGATTTACCTGCGGATCAAACATGGTGATGTCTCCCTCCTCATCACTCTCCTCCTCCTCTTCTAGAAGAGTGCTGCCATTGTGGTGGGCTGGCTGCTCACGAAGCAGGGACAGGATGTACGCCACACGTGTCTTACTACATGGCCCATGTACCAGCTGAATGAGCCAAGATTTTACACAATTCAATTCAAATGCCTTCAGAATTTTGGAGTCTTTAGTGAATATTCAAATGCTTGATGCACAGAAGAGGAAAAATACACAATGTTTGCCAAAGCAAGAAGCATCTTTTCACCTGTGTGGCAATAGCAGAGAACTTAAGCGCTTGGAGAGTCTCGTCATAAGTGGAGGCACATGGGTTGATGTTGACCACCATGCAAGAGCGCCCATGACCACAGAAGAAGGTCTGGAGAACCCTGGTTAACTTACTATCTCTAAATGGAACGACCAGAGGAGGTCGTGACCTGTGGCAAAAAACAATCAGAATCACTTACATTTGACGTCAATGACATTACATGTTATTTTTTTGCATGACACCTGATTATAATGGATACATTTCAAATATGCAAGAATTAATATTTTGGGTGAATTAACACTTCAAGATACTTTACTATATGCATCCGCAATAAGGCACGTCTTTGTGCTAATCATGATTGTTTATATCCGACATTAAGGAAAAACAAGTACATTTAGCAAACTTAAAACCCTCCTTAAAACATTTGACAGTAGTCAAGTACAATGCAGACCCATGAAAATCCAAACAGGCTTGTAATGCCTCAGATATAATAACTGGATATAACCAGTTATAGTAAAGTATTGACACTCACTTGTTGGTCTGATTGTGTCTCAGAGCAGTGATGCAGCGTCCCAGTGTCAGCAGAGAGGTGTTGATATTGTTTGCTTCTTTCATTCTCTCTCCATTCTGTGTGTCTTTACAGCGCTCAGAACCTGCCAGATCACACACTGAGAGCCTGTCGGAACATACACAGCCGATCACATTACATTACAAAATTCTCTGGGGTAAATGTAATGGGCAAATAATAAGTCTGAAAACATGAATACTTACTCACTGATTCTGGATGCCTGTCTGAGATCTGCTTGCAGTTGGATGTTTAGAACACGAATGGTGAAGATACTATGACTAATAAAAAAAAGTTTCAACATTATCATCTAGCACTACAAATATTTAATTTCATTGAATAAATGAAACTGAATAAATTTCATTTGACTACCATGTCATCTTGAAGCATTTTCAGCTAACTGCCAATTAAAATGTAAGAGTTCACTCTTTGCCATTCCATGACATCACAACCCGTCTATCTCCACTCTATAAACCCATCTGATGTCACTGGTGTGGTGACAACATTCAGCAGGTACCTGCGGCTGGAGTTGTGGTTTAGGTGAGTGCTGGCAAAGCTTTGATTACGTCGTCCCGCTTTAAGAATTTTCCAGGCCTCTTCTGCATTGCGTACGTGAATCCACGTCAGATCTAATAAGAAAACACAGATTATAGACCTTTTTTACAGTGTAATTGATTATCTGGAAGTGCTTGTTAAAGCAGTGAATTGCTTCTTCCGGTTTGGTCAAGTCAATTGCAGTGTCAACGTATTCTGGTTACTAGTTATCCACTAACCTTTAGCTTATTACTAAGAGATGTATCGATACGAATTGTCTAATACTGATGTAGTCTAACTAAAGCAAATAGTATGTCAATTTGCAGAATTTGAGCAAATATATTGCACGTCTGTGGTAAGCCGTTTCTATTCAGTTTGCACAGTCTACAAAGTCATAAATGCTAACGCAAGCCTACTCATGTCAAATAATCATTCATAATCAAGACTAACTTTTTTAACTTTTAGCAGGGAAAGTTTAAAGTTAGCAGTTGGCAATAGGTTGTAATAACCTCCCTCCTTCCTCTGCATGTAGTATCAGATGAACAGAGAGGTATTAGTACAGGCCGAGCAATGCAAAAGAACGAGGAGCCCCATAAACTACAGGTTGCTCAAGGTTCGAAAAGTTTAGCCCTGACTCTAGTCCCTACTCACTGAAACATCAACACATTAAAGGTATTTTGTGCTCTCGTGTTCAGTATTCGGACACAAACTTATTGCAATGTTTCAGAAGTTTTCCACTTTAGTTTCAGACATAGCTTCAAAATAATTTAAGGAAGGACCTTCAACCCGCCGTATTAGTCTAACCCATGCTTTCCTCAGTTCTTTGTGTCTGGAAATCGTGAAAACCGAAGAGTGACATTGCTTAGAATTAGAGCAGCAAGATATCTTGCTGCAGTAACACTGGCGAGAGGATTCAGCCATTAATTTTGATTGTGTTGCAATGGTACCGGAAGTAAAAATACACTGCTTCACTTACCGGAAACAAGAAAGTGTGATAAAGGTCTATTCAACTGACAATTTATCTACAAGTAATCTACAGGTAAGCCTCAGGTCAAACTTCAACACAGACATGCATAAAATAGGAAATGGCTTTAAATATATAAGCAGTATCTGGCAGTGGCAGCATAAACCACAGCTGCTAATGGTCTTTATGTCATTACTGTATTAGCATTGAAAATATTAACTCTGTGTGATTCCTACCTTTCACGTAAGGGTTTCCGTATTTGTCATCACTGAGGCGTAGTGTGGCTCTTTTGCGGGACTGAAGAGAAGGTGGAGCATCCAGGAGATCATAAAGAAATTCATTGTAGATCTCATAGAATGAGACCCACACAGAGAACTGCATATCCTCCTCAAGATCCTCACCACCACTGAGCGACAAGCCATTGGTCTCCAGACAAACGCCATCTGAATCTGTAGCATAAAAGCAAACCTGTTTAGATGAAACCTCTAGATCTGTGTCACAAAGTCAGCTACATTTGTGAAATAGTTAACAACCTCAATAAAAAAAGAAATCCCTTATTCCATCCAACTAACAGTAAGAGAACTAAAAAAGGCAGCTGAAAAGGAAATCAACACCTTATTGTGGGGACAGGTGATTGTTCCATTTTCTGCCATTACAAATGGTGTAAAAGGTGTCAATTTGATGATGGCCCAAAACAGAGAATCTAATCTAAAAAGAGTCATGGATAGATATAATATTCAACCAGAAATTCCAGATGATACTCATCCAGAGTGGAACGACAGGTAGATCCTCACCTTCCAATTGTGTCGCTATGTGACTGGTAGCTGAGAGCCCACTAATGCCGCTGTCCCAAGACAGACCTGCACGCGGCCTTGACTGATGCCCACCTGAGCTCTCCTCCTGAACAACACATCAGATTTTTCAGGAAAACATTACTAAAGAATACATTTTTCAAACATTTTACAATCCCCATCTTTCTCTGTCTATCTGCATTGGACAAACATGGTCTCATTCTAATTCTTTGTTTCTTCTCTATTTACCTCTTTCAGCAAGGCTTCACGGCGCATTTCCTCAGCACGAACCTCGCTGATGTCCAGTTTACGGACCTCCTGGCTCAGTACGGGCTTCAGGTCCATGGCAGAGTACAGCCGGCCAGACAGCTTAAGAAATATAGACACTAGAGCTCGTGGCAACAGACCCGCCTCGCCACCTGTCCCTGTTTAGTCAAAACAACAACAGTACACATTATATTAATGAAGCGCAGCTCAAAAAAAAAGAGGAAAGAGGGGTGTTGCTGCCATCTTACCCTGTATGGTGTAAGTTTTGCCTGAGTTGGTCACACCATAGGTATAGAGTAGACGATTCTCTCCACGCAGAACATCTCGTACCATTTCTCGTATAGTGTGATCATAAACGTCCTGCTGAGAAGTTTGAGGGCCAAAAATCTGAAGAGACAAGGCACTCTTCTTAAGTCAACATTATATCCACTCCTTGTCTTCAAAGGCAAAAGTTTTGAAACTGAAATAATAACGCTATAAACCTAGAAACTAAAAATGGATTATTCCCTGTAGGAGCAGTGGAAAAGCAGTGTGTTATTACTATATACGTACAAATAATATGCACATCTGTGAAGATAAATAAAAAGAAAATATTCACAAATTCATTACACTGGCTTTAATACTATAGGGATAAAAATGCATCAAATTATCAATCAAAAACACAATGTTTCAGAATCTGACAATTGTATTATGTTTATTAAACACACCACTCCTGACCTGTACTCTCTCTAAAATGTAGATTAATTTCAAGTATGTACATGTTCTATTGACCCTTCAGTTTATTTTTGTAAATAAATACAAATTTGAGCACAATTATTGCAGTCTTAAGTAGATTAAGCATTTAAGTCCTCAGTTTCACCTTTGTGAAGGTAAACTTGTGCAGGCTTTGAGCGACCCCTCGCTCCGCGCTCTTCATGTTGCGGGAGTCTTTGGGTGCTCTCAGCAGCAGACTGTCCTCTGACTGCATGTTCACACAGCCCTAAACGGAACATTTAAACACTTTTAAGTAAAAACCTCATTGTATTTCAGTGACGTGTTTTGCATTTAATCATTTGCTGAAAAACATGCTGCTGTCCACACAACAGTACAAAACATCCCACCCAGTTTGCTGCACTCACTGAGGTGTGTCAAATTCCTCCTGACTTTACCTGCTCCTCTCCCCGGTCCTTCTCAGCCTCGGTAAGAGGACGAATCCGCAGGAAGACCTTCAGCTTCTCTGATACATCATCGGTGCTGCCTCTTCTGCTCACATCACACTTCATTTTTTCCGGCTGACAGTCAGAAGAGCAGATGTTAAAATCACTAACATATGAGTCTAAGACATTACAGAGAAACTATTCATCAAACAAGCAGTTTGTTTAAACCGGAGGAAAAACCCATAACTCACAGCAGTTTGTAATGAAAAGAATAATTGTAAACAAGTTTTAGCCGTTAGGGGTGACTGAATAAACAACAATGCCACAATCTGGGGCAAGTGTCAAGGTATAGTATCCATTTTAAAAGCATGCACACATTTCTATTATATTGCTTACACTATTACAGAAACACGGACGTTCTACTAGCCTTACAGAAAGTATACAAGTCTCCACATATTGTCCTCTGTTAAATAAATGTCATTTGATTGAATGCTGTGTTAACCTAATGCAATTTCATGCAATTATAAGGGTTACACTAAAACTTTGGGAGGCAAATGTAGGTTGGCTTTTAAGGAGAAGCGCTATAGTGAGCACGACACCGGCCATCGTACCACTTGAGTTGAGGTGTGAGAGTATGCAGCAGGGGTTATAACTGAGATCTCTGGCAGGTGGGGCACAAACAGCTGAGACTTCATGAGACCCCCAATATCAGCAGCCGTGGACTCAAAAACAGCCCCACACTCATCCTCATCGGACAGAATCCCGCATGGAGACGCCAGGGCCATTATATCAGACCTAGAAACAAAAACACCAGCGATTCTCCACTCAGCTTCACGATATGTGATGTCGGGATGCTTAATGTACAACTACTTATAAACAGATGCAATGTTTATAGAAATACATTTAAAAAGAAATACAAGGTACCCAGTACAATGTACTAGCCTGCTAGCTGCACTCAAATATACGTTAATAAAAATGTCTACACCATGACATTACTGAAAACAACATACACCAATAAAACTAAACTTTTTAAAAGCTAAGACAGAAAATGTACAATATATTTTAATCGGCTGGACGTTACAGCTGCTATTAGCGGTTAGCATAGCATATTGCGATATTTTAAAAATGTATTCGTTTTACCTTATTTAAATGTCCTTCAGCAAAAATACGATCCAAAATACAATGTAATTGATATAAATACGACTCCTACAACTAAACTAAATCTAAACTTTAACAATAAAATAATCCAACCTAAACACACCCAACCTGTCCACCTGTGATTCCGCACTAACGGCTACTCACACAGCACGTTCGAAAACAGCGCGTCAAGATCTCCACCAATCACAGAGTACCAGAGCTCCTTCTGTTGACCAATCAATTACGCGAAAGACAAGTTTTGCTTTGGATTGGTCAATATCGCAACGTCGCCACTCCTTAAGAGGTGTTCCGCTGACGTTATAAACACGTGTTTTAAGTAATTTAACACTTAAAGCACGACAGCTAATGTCAACATGGCACACTGTAGCATTTTGGTTCTTAAACAGCAAAAATCTCTCGAATTATAGCCCTTATACAAACTACAAATTCACAATCATCACCTGTTACCTTTGTATATTACTTTAAATTAACAGTTCGTTTTACAGCGTTGGACGACCTTATATTTTATATTTATATTACGATCTTATATTTTGTTGAATTTATAGGGATGTTAAATTCATTGTTGTGATTCGTGTTGTGTTTCATACAAGCCAATTCATTTCTGAATTTGTGGGTTTTAAACGTTTCTGTAAATCGCTCGATTCCCTCTCACCACAACCCTGATGAAGTATATGACAATAGAACACAACGTCTTTTATTACTTCAAATATTATTATAAAAAACAGGATTATTTAAAGCATGCCAATAAGTGTTCATATTTCAGCGACATATTTCAGCGACAATACAAGTCAAAAGTTTGTACACAAGCGACTGTGTGTGTTTGATTTAGCTGAATATTCCCATACCTTAATTTGTGTTTAGGCCAGCTTTAACAGTTTTTCATAACTTTATTACTATTCTATAATGTGTAAAGTAGCAATCAAGAATGAATGGTATGTTCAAATATTTGTCAGGTACAGTCTATAAGCTACAATAAATTATATGTATATCCTCAATGTCCACATTTGTATTTCTTAAAGAATCTGGGGGACAAACCCAGGAGAGACAAATGTTTGGAATATGTGCATGACTCTTGTACCAAGCCTGATTGGTGTCTTGGGGACTCCATAAAAGGAGAGAGCATTTAGACAAGCTTTTGAGAAGCAAAGAAACAGCCCAGTGTCCATTGAGAAGATCTGAGGAAGAACATCACTGCCAAAGACATACATGATTAAAACATTATTAAGTATTTTTGGAAGACACTCTGTGGATGTACTGTAGTTTGAAGAGCCGTTTGCAAAAACAAATACAGGTAAGTTTACAGAATGAAACTTCTAACCGCCCTTCTCTATTGTTAGTCTTTGCAACTAAAATGACTGTTTAAAATGCATTTGCATCTTTGGGTGCAACTGTAATAAACAAATTCTCTTATTTCTCTTTTCTCCCGAGACTGTTTGTATTTCTTGAGCTGGATCAGACCGGTGAGTGAGATGTTCTGTCCCTGACTAAACTTAGTCCTGACAATAGTCACTGTCATGGTGGTGTACAGTTTCAACACAGTGAGAGCAGTTGGTGTACATGAACTATATATAGATACACAGAGTGACCAAAGTGCTGACAACAAGGTGACTGTGTCTGAGCTATATTAAAAATAGCTGCAATCATACACCCGTTGCTTCTTATTTCAATATGCAAAGAACCTTCCTGGCACATTGAAAGCCTAAGAGATAATGATTACTGGTTTGAAATGTAAATTTGTATATAAAACATCTAAACTCCCATCTGTTTTGTTTTTTTAATATTTTTTAGAGATCCATGAGCCCATGCTCTTTTTGTTGCCATGGGCAACTACAGCTCTGTACTGACTTCTGGTAAGAAATGTCTTTCTCTAATCTCTTTATTTACTGATCATTAGTGATACAAGCATTTTGCTCACTATCTGAAGTAGTGATTTAACTACACTTTCAAGTCTGAGTACATTTAATGTTTAAGTATGATTGCCACATGAATGTTTTGTGCATTTATTATTTTTAAAAGCAATAATCATAAAATTGAATCATGAAATCTTCATTGAATCATGAAATTGTTTTCATGAAATCATTTATTATTCAAAATAGTAGAAAATAATTGCATTTATATGTCAATGTGAAAACTGTAGCATTTTTAATCATTTTTCCACTTTCTGTATGTATTTAATTAAGATGTTGAAGATTTCAAGTCCATAATTTCAGCTTTAGAGAACCAGTACACAGTGACTGAGCATCAGAGACGGGAGGAAACGCACACACTTAATCATGTCAGTAAGTGAACTGCTGTATAATTAAAGACTGATAACATAACATATATAAATGATAATTTATCTTAAACGAAACATTATATTAGAATAACATATATATATAAAACATACAATATTAGAATACAGATTTTATATCTGTATCTGAATTATATAAGTATTAAGTCATGATGGGGATGGCGCTGTTTTCTTATGTGGTCTGAAGCAGGCGCTATAGTCACACCCCAGTGCCCAATTCAAGTATGACTTGAATAACACAGTGTTAAGAATGAAACGGAATAAGAAAAGATGAAGAATGTAATCTAGAATATAAAAATCTTGTCTGTTATAAACGCAATTCCATTCAACTATTGTTTCACTGCAGGCTACTGTTGAAGAACAATCAGGACAGGAAATGAATGAAGTGAAGCAGGAACCAGACCTGCTGGCTCTCAAGTTTCTGTTTACTAACACAGACACACCCAATGATATAACAGTAAGTCTATAGCAGCCTGTGCCAAGATTACGGGTCTTTTAAAATCTGTATGATAAGGAATTTTTCATGAGGCACAAAAGACACAATGATGTTTCATGTGACTGATGTTCAGTCTGTGCCACAGGAGGCATTTGTATGTTGAGCAATGATTGTTTTGGCTCTTAGATTGTAAAGACAGTTAGATGAACAACAGTTAAATTTTAACAAACAAATAAACTTAAAACTGAATTCATACCTTGAAATGATAGCTGTGGCTTCAAATACATTTTACAATTTATAACCATCAACCATAAGTAGATACCCAATAGCTTTGTTCACCAGTGCAAATAATTGAAGGGTCTGATTGGTGCCTTTTGGAAAGCAACCTTTCCCTGGAGTTTTGCAGTCTAATCAAACATATCTGCTAAACAGCTCATTAAGGTTTAAGATTGTTTGAACATAACCAGCAGGTCTGTTTGATTAGAGTTGGAGCTAAACTCTGTAGGATAGTGGCCCTCCAGAGGTAGACCTGGACACCTCTGAATAGACCTAAATAATATAATAAAATCCTGATTATCTTTTTAAATGTTTCAGGACTCTGTCCAGAACTGTACCTCTGCTCCAGAGAAAGTAGATGCTTCATCTTCTTCATCTTCTGGCACTGACAAGGCCCCATCCCTCCCCTCTCTGCTCTCTGCTGCCCTCTCTGTATCATTAGCATCTAAGTCCAGACCGGCCCCTCAGGGGACCCTCACCATGGAGCAGATGAAAATGCAGCTTGGAGAATTACGGAGCGAACTGGACCTGCTTAAGGCTCAGCATAAGTTAGTGCAATACAGAAATTTTAACTATATAAAACACTGCTTTATTCTAAAAGTATCACCTTTTAAACTTATCAGTAAAGTGAAATTATACAGGAACTGCATGAGATTATTTCTAGGGTCTGTTCGTCATCTCGCTCTAATTGTACTAAAACTGTTTCAGAAAAGAGATTACACTATTGATGAATGAACTAGACGAGGAGAAGAAGATGCGCTTGTCACTACAGGTATGTTTGAAGATACAGAAACTTCAGATGTAATTTTTCATACTGAGAAACTGTCACTCACATGCTTTAATAAAAAATTAAAAGTAACAATACATGCAGCAATGCACTGGTGTCATTGAAGACGATCAGGGGTCAAGGACCCCTAAGTTATTGTTTAAATTATTATTTGAAACCTAACAAACTTCTTGCCTGATTGGGTGGTTGTTGCTTGGGTGCTGTTGTTCTTATGTTAAAATAAATGACACTTTGTTTTTAACTTGGCAATCATTTTCATTAAGTTTTGGGGGTGACTTAGTGTCCAAATACTTTTAGGCATTGTCTTCAGTCTGGGACTTGAGTCTTCAGAATGGGACTTTTAATTTAAAATTAGTGACCAACATTTCTAAAGAAATTTCAGTCACTAGCCTACCTTAAATCTACTCTTATTAAGTTCCCCCAATATATTTATCTCTATATATTTATTATATATACATTTATATACTTATATCATTGGCTTTGATAGTCTCTGCTAATTGAATCTTTGTTCTTTTTCTCCTCAGATTGATGTAGAACGCCTTAAGAAACACATATCTAAGTGAGCCAGTGCTGAAATAACTTCATCTCAAAGCGTTTAAAGCACACAGATGTACCACTGCGAGTTCTAAGGAGCAAATTCAAGCTGGAAATGAGAAACTGTAGTAAACTTCCCAAGATTGTGGAAATGCTTGAGTTAAAAATCTCTTGACAGTTTATATGAAGACTCTGTGAAGCACATTAATGGTTGATTTATGGTTTTGTCAATGGACTAGCAAAAATAATCAACCTAAAAGCTATAATCAATGTCATGCATTTTGTTAATGCTTGAACTACTTTAGTTTAGACACTGCATTGCATTTTGTGTTATGAAGGCATTTTAACCAAAGACCTCTTTTAGTTTTGGAATATACTGTATAGGAAAACTATATAGCAATATCAACACATGAATAAGACATCACATTCTTTTTCATCCTTTTTGGAAATGAAATAAATGGAAATGGATTTATTCACAGCATTTTAAGGTAAACAAATACATTTAATACAATGATTCCCTAGAATTTAAATTACAATCATACAAAACAATAATTCCATAAATATCTCCAGTATAAAGAAGCAATGAAACAAATCTATATTTACAAAAATATTTATTTACATTGCATAAAAAAAATGATCAGCTATACCTTCATGTTAAAACAATGGAAAGCATAATTCTGAAGCATAATTTTTTGAATTCTAAAAATGGATACTTTGAAATCAAATGACTTTTGTATCATCTGACCTCACATACAGTGGTCTTAGGATAGTAATTGCATCCCGTCAGACTTCTACATTGCTGTTTGGGAGTGTGTGGATTAAAAATTTGAGTCTCCACAAGGGATCGGCCTGAAGGTCACATCTTTATTCTCTTCTAGAACAAGATCATAGCGACACAGAGGCCTGTACAAAAGCAAAGCAACATATTTGTGTTAGCTGGTTGAAATATGAAGCTTCATTATGATGTGTCTCCTGCCACTACAAATGTAAATTCAGGACTGTGTCTGTTGTTTTTAAGACCTGTTACATGCAGTAATTTAAAATCATCATAATTATAATAATATTATAATAATAATACAGTCTGTCAGAACTCAAGTGGTCCTATATAGGGTGTCAAGGGGGCTGCCTAAACAGAAATAATCCCTAACTTTCCACTTTTACTTTCTTCAAAACAACTGTCCTCTGATATTGTTTCTACTTGTAATTGCTTTGTAGACTAGGCTTATTGTTGACTTATGGCTAAATGTTAAATGCTCTTGCATTTTCAAGTTGTTTTGAATAAAAGTTTCTGTAAAATGAATACATGTAAATGTAAATAACATTTACGGTAAATGTAAATACCCAATATACCAATATAAAGGACCCATTTCAAAGGTCCTTTACCAGAGAATAGAAAAATGTCTGTCTGTCTGTTTCTTTCTCTCCCTCTCCATCCTTCCACTTTATTTTTTTGTTTCAGTTTAACACACAAACAGCATGAGTTTCAACAGCTTAAATGACCACAATGATAGAAGGTTGAATTATGACACTCACTGGTGAATGAACTAGTGGCCAAAGAAAAAGAAGAGCACAGACCTCATGTTGTTCTGTAGAGGAGTGAGGCGAATGCGGAGTATTCGTAGTTTGTTATGTGGACAGAGTCCTTTTGCTGGACAGAACTTCACTGTGATCTTTTCAACAGGTTGGATATCTTTGTCAAACTGAGCAAGAAGACTGGTCTCCACAAATACGTCAAACATCACTGACTTACTGAAACACACAACAAACATTAGCATCAGTTCATCAGTTATTCTCACTGTTATAATTAATAAATCACTTCTCACAAACTTACTGGTTGAGTTCAACTTGGGTCTCTTGTTGTCCATCTTGTAATTTAATTGTTAAATAACCCCAATGTTTTTTCTGATTCCAGGCCACAATATCCACCCTGTAACTGAACTCTGTTGGAGTCAAAGATTGAATCTAATGAGAGATTGCTTTATACAACATACACATTCTTAAAATCTAGAGCTCATCTTCTATAAAAATGTACAAAGACTTTAATGACTTTTAACAAACAAGCTAATTAAATTCAATGATAATTTTAGAATTATTATTCAAGCATTTTGTTTACACAGGTTGACCTTTTAAATGAACAAAACAAAAAGGTTATTGGGACCAAGGAAAAACAAACAACAAAACATTAACCTAAAATTGTGATGCTTTTACATTAATTTAGGAAGTACTGGGATGGAATTAGTAATAATAATTGTAAGATAAAATGTATCGAGAATATACTCACTGCAGAATGGAGAAGCACCATTTGTTTGAAAATATGTCCGTGTTTCTCTAAACTGCACCAGTAACTCTTTCCAGCGAATAGCATCATAACCTAGACAATGTCGTAAAAAAAATCACTGTCTCTAAATGGTAAATGATTCAAATTAAACACACACAAATTGACTGTACATGGAGTATTAGTATTTATTAGTATTAGAAGTTTACTCAAGTGTTTAAAGCTCACCAAAAACAGGACAGCCGTCAGACCCAAATTTACTACAATCCATACACTTCCCATCTAGGAAGTTCGTGTAAGAGTCACAGGGGTAGGCGATGATAGGACAGGACCCATTCAAAGAGCTCATGTAAAGAAACACTGACCTCTGGTGGTCACACTTGAAATACTCTGATCCTATGGAACACAGAGGAAGTGTTACAGGGAATATAGAATTGAAAATAGATTGATGAATTTTACTCTTGTTATGACTAACATTGCAAAGAAATATAAAAGGCACTCAGATATCACTCAGATAGGAAATCAAGCTATGGCTTACTGGACATACATTTGTCAGTCTCCTTTATTAAGATGCAAACAGAAAATACATTAAATGTGTACCCAAGATAAAAAAACATAAATTTTCTAAAAAAAAAGGCTTCCGTTCCATTTAGGTTTAATAAAGTGTAAAAACAGCTTAATGCTTTAAATGCTAAATGCTTTTTTTAATGCTGCATACATATTTCCTGTATTTTCTGGTTGTATTCTAATAAAGAAACTATGTAGTATATAGAAAAATAACTAAATAGAAATAACTATATATGGTTGTTATACCATTACTTAGGCCACCATTAGATTTCAGCAGTGGTGTTTAAGACTTTTGCACAGTACTGTATGTTTATTTAAATTTAGAAATGGACGGTATATGGACCTTATTTTTGATTACCAAAGAAGGAAATTCTGACTTAAAATATAAATAAAAATGGAATAGCCCTTTAAATAATCATGTCTCACGTACATGTAAGAAGATGGAAATGCCACAAGCTGACCTGAGAAAATCGTTTTGGGGCATCCCGGCTGATCCGCTCCACCGTTTGCATAGTAGTCAATGTGACCCAGCAGATTTCTGTAGCCTAATGCTGGAGGACAATGATGACAATTCATTAATAACACATTAAATACACCCCGTTTCAGAGTTATAGCCATTAATGTAAACATTACACTTGTTTACATGACTTTAGTGTAATAAAATTACTTACTAATCATATGCTTGTCAAGTTATATCCAATATTATGTTGTCATGGCAACTAAGTGGAAATTTTAGACAACTTTACACAAATTCTGTTGCTTACATGCTTCTTCTTGTACTAAATAAAGTAACATTATGAACAAAAGTGAAGTTTTCCTTTAATGATTCATATTTTTAAAAAATCTTTAAATTTAAATAATCACCAGCTTTCTTGAGAAAAATACTGAACATGATTTATTTCAAAACAAATATTTTGTTAAGAGATCAACTTTAAAATGGCCCCAGTGCTAATATTTTCTATGTCCAGTTGTTTTTGCTAGGTTCAAGGGGAAACAGAAAGAAATAAAAGATCATGACAGACAGATACCATCCATATCTGTGTGTAGAGCCTCCACAAACAGAGCATCAGAGGGGTCGAGGCGTTCACTGGCCGGCTGACCGTTAAACTGTGGCCCGGCTGGATCCAGGGCTGGTTACAATATGACATGCAGATTTAGTTAGTTTACAATCTTACAACCAGTAACTGAATTGCTAGATGACAGAATACTTTATAAGAATGCATGTACCCCACCTGTTATTCTACCTATTTCACCATTGAAGTTGGCCCCAGTGAAACCTGAAATGTGGGCCCCCAGACTAACACCAATCATGTGCACGGAGCTGAGTGCAGTCCCCTTTTCCTGCAATGACACACACATTTGCCATCACAGGTACTTTTAACAGGAGGATATATGGATGAATAGATGCTTTATATCAAACAAATTAATGATATAAAAAGAAGAAAGAATGGGATTCTCTTCTCTTCTTGTCATGGCCTTAGATATTGATAGGTTAGCTTGACTATTATAGTCAAACAGTCACAAACATTAATGTCAACATAGTAAGTTCTGTAATTAAAAAACAAGATGGAATCTTGATGTTTATTCCTATGAAAGTCTTCACGTGGGCAAAATAATGATTAACAGGATTATAAACTATGTGAACCTGTGAACAGAAAAAGCTCTGAGGTCTATAATGCAAGTAAACTTTTCTGCCAAACACCTCTTTCTAGTGCCAGTCATTTGCCAAAGTTAATTAAAATAAAAAGTGTTTTTAAACTAGAGAGGAAGTTCTAAATTCTAAAACTATTTTAACAGTACACTTGTTTTTATCTCAAAGCACTTTTATCTCCAATTAAATCAGTATACCATTTTTTTAATAGTTGATGTCTAATACAGCAACCCATAAATCAGTTTCCAGTGAATCCACCTATTCTGCCAGATTCCACTTATTCTATCACTCAGATGAGAGGTCCAAGATATGGCAACACAAATGACCATGCTGGTCTTCATTGGGTTATGTTGGTTAATGCTGTTCAGGGGCTAGTCAAACTGCATAGTCTTTTTTGTGATGCTAGCTGATCAATTTGCTGGTGAAACTAGAGAAAAGCCCTGGTAGGAGGAACACCAACATCCCTTGCTGGTGACCATCTAATTCTGTTTTTTTGCAACAATAAAGACTATAACAACTATAACGTTATAACAATTCAGGACCCAAAAGACACTGGCATCTAGAGCTACACAGTGTTGAAGAAAAAAATGTGATATGCGATAACTTAATTTTGTTAAATCAATTAAAATTTTATTTAAATACATTTAGAAGCTAAAAAATAGCTATATAACCAACATACGTTTCATATTCTCTCTGGGAAAGTTAGTTAATTTTAATTCAGCAAGACTAACATTTGCATGTCAGTCTTGCTGAATCAACCTAAAACTTTGACAATACATAACTTTTTGTAATGTTAAAATCATTTAGTTATTTGTAACCATTGCAATAGGCACTTTTGCCATATTTCTATAATTTCGATATTATCTTGCAGCCCTACTGGCATCCATATAATGCATACTACTATGACCCAATCATAGATTGTACTGAGAATGTTAGTTTTACCTTCATATTACGGATGAGGTCAGTAAGCTTCTCCGCTACCACACGCGTGTTCTTCACGACTTTAAAATAATTGACATTGGTCGCACCACGGTTCCAATCCACCACAATTGCGTTGACATCACTGCGCACCAGAATAAACTCCACAAATTGGTAGAGCCACACAGGGGGCGAGCCAGTGGGCCGGTACCCATGGATGAGGAAGGTGGTGGGGCGGCTGAGGTTAAAGTGAGGTTTGCTGAAGGGGTCTTCCCAAGAAAGCAGCTGACCGCAGGTGATGTTAGCTCGTGTGTAAAGCAGCAATCGGATTTCTACACGCGTTCCGACAATAGAGTCTGGAATATTAAGGTCCGTCATCATAGCACATTCCTGGGCTGTAGGAATAAAATTAGTGCTTCAATTCTGGTTTCTCAGACAGACAAAGCAAGTCCTTGCTTAAAATGTATTATTTTCTAAAAATACGATAAGTGAAGGGCATAAGGACATTAGGTCAAGGGTCAATGTACGGTTTAGGCTTAGGACTGGGTTAAGGTCATGGGGCCATTCCTATCAGCCTATTTTTCCTTCTGGTTTTAGAGGCAAGTTATGACTACAGCTATGTATTTTTGACAAGAATTTGACAATTCTATATTTCCAGGACCAACAAAAGATGCTGGAACACTTTATTTGGAAAACCACAATGACGGAGCCCCACCAAGCACCTGAGGTTGAGATTTTGGTTGCTTTTTAGGCTAAAATATTCCTTTATTTATTTATTTTGTAACTGCACACAGGTTTGATCATTTTTAACTGGCACAAAAGTTTACCAACAGATTGGTGTTTCCATGTTCTATGTGTCTATGTTTCCACAGGAAAAGCAGGAGTATTGCAACATCCAGGGAAAGTTCTACTTTAGTAGAGTGGGTAAAGTCATCATATATGGGAGGAAATCCACAATAATACAGAAACTGCTTATATTTATAACATCTCACTACTGACTAATCGTTGTTAGTGCTGACTTATTTTGACTCCGTTTTATGGTTAACCAAAGCATGGTGTGAAAAGCAGACGCAAAGTAATGTCTCAACATTTGGATGTGCAGAATCACATGGTGTTTCAAACTAATTTATGAAATAATAATAATTTTACAAAAGATCAGGTAAAAATTAGGTAAGGTTAACATTACCTTTGTAAGTGTCAATCAACATCAGCATTACATGTATAAGCCCCCAAAAGATTGTCTTGTTGACCTACAACAAGAAACAAGCAGCATAACAGAGTAAACCTCAGAAAATATACTGTACTCTGAAACTAGCACAACAGTTTCATGAAATACAGACATGGTTTATCTTACCTTTTGCCACTCACTTTGTGAAGTGACAGTTTTATATATAGCGGTAATGCAACATTTTTGTTTGTTTCTCTTCCTCTTATAGTTTAGTTTATTTTATCTCTTTCTTAAAAAAGCGATTGAACAGTTTCTTTGGAAAACCACACTTCACTTATTAAACTCACGATGAAACCAGAAGTCTTCAGATGACCCCAGCTCCCACATTTACATTCAGTTTCTGTATAACTCAGGACTGTGCAACAGTGCAAGCGTGGGTGTCATGGTCAGGTTCATCCCATTTTAGGGACGACAGCATAACATATGTGATCTTAACAATTGAATTTCCCGAAGCTAAAAGTAGACAAACTGGTTTTATCCTGTTGCCATGGGGAGTGTATGAGAATGTGCTTTCCAAACAAGCAGAAAAAAACCTTCTTAACTGAAATGTCCCAAGCTGATTGTAAATATACCCTAAAACATTAATGTAAACAGACAAACATAACCATATATTCATGTTTAACCCAATGGACATTCATGTTACATTCAAACAAAAAGAAACAATTCCAGACTTGTATGTCCATTAATATACCTAAAGACATTCCACTGTGTCAGAGGGGGAGTTTACAGGAAAACACAAGACATCTTACCATGGTGGAGGAGTAAGTAGATCTTTCATCTGACAGTAAAGCTTGACTGTAAGGGCCGCTGAAACTTCATCTGAAGACACCAGGAAATAATAAAACACACACTTGCAGGGCAACTCCTCCTTAAATTTAACAGAAGAGGCTCCGCCCACTAATCCTGCAGCCTTTTACCTACAGGTGGCACATTCCTGAAACCTGATCCTGTCTTTGCTACCTGTTGGGAAGAAAAGCAGGATAGGCAAACAGCTCTTATGAAACAAGGAACAAATTACAACAGGACTCTGGTGATCTTCAAATACAATAAATTATTATATAAACATATGCAGAATGATATGTTTATGACATACATTGAATTTGTTGTTTATAACATAAATAATATATTTGAGTAGTTTGCTTTTGTGTTTTAAACAGTTCCAGAATGTGTACTTAAATAACAAACAAGTGACATTTGTAAAAAAAAAAAGAAGTGATTGTTATATTTCTGTCTTTCTGAAATAAATGCCACTTCATTTGATATTTTGTCATCTAATACAATTAACATTTGCCCAAGTTTTATATACAAGATTTTTTGGCAAACATCTGCGCAAAGAACAGAATTCGAAAGGAGTCCTCTTGCGCCATCTGCTGGAATAGTGTAGCACTGCACTGTCGCAATTCACTGTAATCACGACATGCTAAACCACCTATTTCAATGGATTGAAAGGCGACCATTAAAACAAACAAAATAAAAATATATTTAACAATCTTCCGTTTCGAAATATTTACAAATAATGAGTGATAATGACCTGGAAAATACCATCTTCGTGGGAAACTTACACAGGTGTGTGACGGAGGAGATTCTGTTTGAGTTATTTCTGCAGGTGAGCTCATCTCAGCCATCATTCACGTTTAAAGTCCTGCTGTAATGATTGATAAACGAATGTTTTTTGCCCTTCGAAATCTGAGATGGTAGGAAACCTTAATTTGTCAATTGGAGACATGAATCTTTAAATAATTTATCTTGTAGGTGATTTCCATTGGAAAGATTAAGGAATTAGTTTGGATAAAAGTTTGTCTTTTGTCAAAGTTTGTTTTAGGTTTTTCTAAACTGGTTTGTGTGCTTTATTATAAAATGAAAGATATTTACTCGTTTGTTCCCTTATCAGGCTGGGCCAGTGAAAAAGTTGCATATATGCAGAAATGGACAGCAGAGCTCATATGGATTGGTTTTCTATAAGCATGCTGAAGCTGTTCCTTATGCAGTTGAACTTCTGAATGGAATCAGGATCTATGGGCAGCCAATCAGAGTACAGTGTAAATTTGGTTGGTAACTTTGAATTGAGTTTTGAATTGAAGGCAAACATGTTATCTTAAAAGCACTCATTAACATAATGCTTTTATTATACAATTTGTAGGAAGCAGTTATCAGGACAATGATCAGTGGTGTGCAGGCATGAACGGTGGAGTGATAGCAAACAGGTGTGTCAGATTACAAGAATAAGTTTGATGCCCTTTTGTACATAGTAGACTACTGTTTATTGAAATTGTAATTGTAGAAGTTGTTTTTGTTGGCTTCTGTGGTATATTTAGCTCTGCAATGTTTTTATTTATTTTATTGTGATGCTGGTCCTATATTAAATATAATTGTGTCCTTAAGTTTTTGACATTTTAATTCAATTTCAGTTTTGTTTTCTGTAAGGTGCCAGAGTAATATTTTTCCATAGAATGTTGTAATGTAATTTGTCTTGTTTTATTTATTTAAGTACAGTAGTTAACTAAATGAAAACTGTTTGTTATTTGCTCTGTATGTCTTCAAAACAGTAAGAGTGAAGCATCCAGAGACAATATGGCTTTGAACAGTCCAGGTGTGGAGAAGCATTGTACTCAAGCACACAGCTGGAGTGATATGGTAACCCACCCAAAGACTTATAATGCAAATTTTTGTGTTAAATCAGAACGACAGATCATTTTTTGAGCAGTATTTTTATATTTTGTTTAATAACTTTGTATTTTGTGTTGTGTTGCACTTTTCAGACAATATCTTTAAAGACAATACCACTAAATAACCAATAATTTTGTCTTGCTTTTATTCTCTTTGTCTTAGCCACACAACAAATATTATGATATGTGCCTGTCAGTTGTGCCAGCAGCTGTGTGGTACAGCCCTCCGCTTCAGCAGTGGATGCAGTCTGGTTACCCCCTCTGGACATTTTGCCTGGATCAGAAAGCCATGTTCCTTAGATCACCCAGTTCCACAGTAGCTTGTGCAAATGTGAGTTTAGTGGGTAATGAACATGGTAAACACAAATTAAAGTTGTAAATCTGTTTTGCTGGTTCAGATTTAAATTATTTTTCAATCTATAGCCAGAACCACACGTTGAATATTAAGTTGATGTACTTTTCTTTTTCAGAGAGAGCTGTACAAAGGACATGTCACAAGCCCTGTAGAAATACACAAATAATATATTGTAATGTTGTATATCTCTTCTAATAAATTCCTCTAAATGCATGTCACTGTCTCTTTGAATATGTAAGCACAACTATAATAATCTAAATCGCTAATTTCTTACTTGCTTTTAAATATCATCTTGCATTAACGTTGGGTAGGACTTTGCATCTCTCAAAAAAGTCAATAGCTAGTGATTGATTGCTCAGTTTGCTTTTACGCAATGACAGATTTATAAGGGTATAAAATGACATTTTATATTAGATGATAATTCAGGGTCATTACAACATCAAAAGGTTACTCTCTCGTGCCATGATGTGGGTAGGGCTGTATTATGCTTTCCTGAGTTCTGCTGTTTATGATACAATATCAACACAATATTTGTTATACTGAACACTATAAACAAAAGTGTTCAGGGTTAATCCTGGTGAAGAAAAGGGACTTCCGACCACATCTGAAAAATCAAGAAGTATGATTTGGTTGAAAAAAGGCTAATTGTTTAAAAGTTACGTCTTTGTTTTCTGATTTCAGTTTATGGCCTTATTTATCTGAATTCTTGCTTAGCAGCTTGGTTTACGCCTCATGTAGATGCTGATAAAATAGTAATCAGTAATGCTAAGTAATATAAGTTGCTGTACAATAAATAGTTATTACCAGGCTATATAAGAGAGACACAAGGAAGAAGACGAGACGGAAATAATAAGCGCTTCAGAAGAAAACCTTTCACAGTACAGTAGCACAGAAGAGATCGGTCATGAGAAACCTTCTCCAGAGAATCAGAAGTAATACTGTCATGTCATAATACCACTATTTCCAACCTAAAGTTTTAAAACGTCTGGGGGACAAGAATAAGCTGAGGGTACATTAGTAAGTTAATTATCTAAAAAATGTCAAAGAGAGGCTGTCGTTTGTCATCTGTGGAGGTTCTGCTTCTGACACTGGTGGTTGTTCTGTTCGTGGTATGTGTGAGTCTCATTGTCATCTCCTGGTTTGCACTCAACAAAAATGGTATGAAACTTTATTTTCACTTCGCATATATAAGAATGTTCTGTTGTGACCTTTTTTTTGGGTTAATCTCACCATGAGAAACTACACCACCAATGTAGCATGTTTATATAGTTTTTAAACACTCATACATGGTAAGCTGGGATTTTGTTTTCTTTTTGTTGAAGGGGATCAAGGAGAGGAGGAGGAAGCAGGTTCAGTGTTTACCGGGCGGCTTGTTATCACAAACGGAGCCATTTTCACAGCAGATCTCCTCAACAGAAGCAGCATACAGTTTAAAGCTCTGGCTTATGACACTGAGCAACAGGTACATTACACGTTGATTCACCATGTTCACATATAAACGTTGGTTTACCATATGGAACTTTTAAGATTGACATCCACACTGTCTTGAAGGACAGCTGCAAGTAGATTATCACATCTTTTCTCTTTCAGTTCAAAGCTTTGGCTATTTTTGTACCTGACTAATCCCTAATGCTCTGATGTTCTTTCCTTTTAAAAAAATCGCTGCTTTTGTTCATCCTGTCTCTAGCATCAGAATACGATTTCCACTTGTAAATGTAACTTTGTAGAATTGGCTTGTTGGTTCTTAAGAAAAAATGTTTAATGCTCTCTCTCTCTTTGTAAGTCACTATGGATAAAAGTGTCTGCTAAATGTGTAAACGTAAATAACCATAAAAGTAAACGTATTGAAGTTTCTAATATGGCATATTTTTCTTATATTTCACATATTTGATTGTTTAGAAGGTAAGAGCTGGTCTATTAACAACATGACCTCCATCAGTCAAACACAGACTAACTTGATGCGATATTTAAGTGTGGTGAAAGAGATTTCATTTGTGCGTTGCTGCTTACTTGCAGATAAGTGAAGCCTACATTCGCAGTACACTAAAGGAGCAGTTCAAAAGTTGCAAGGTTAATGAATTCAGGTATGTATGACTTTATATGCATGTTAAAACCTGTATGAACATGTACAGTTCATGCTCTAAAATAATGTGCATGTAATTATTTATTTTTTAAAGACAAAATCTTGAAAATGAGAAGTTGGGAAATGATTGAAAATGCAATTTTCTTGATCAATAGTTTTGTTGTGTTCTCAGTGAAGGCAGTGTGGTTGTGCACTTTGACGTTCTCTTCCACCATGTTCTGGATTCTAACACAGCACAAGAACAGTTAGTAGGTGGTTTAGAACAGGGATCCAGTGAAGGACTCATTATTGACAGCAGCAGCGTTCAGCTCTCAGGTACTGTCACCAACAGTGATTGCACTCTTCATGCTTGCCTGCATGTTTCTCACCTGTAGATTCTGTTTGTAGATTTAACCAATATGTAACCAATAAAAGTCTTAGTTCATTAGTCCATTGTTCTTAGAGTTTTGTAATCAAACTATTTGATACACAGTTTGTTTCAGTTGATTGTGTAAACTCTGTCACATACCCTCAGATAAAGAAACTACAACACAGGGACCATCTACAACCAAACCAGGTAAGATATGTTTTATATTGTATGGCTGATGTTACAGTATATGCATCACTCAACATAATGGGAACAAGGGACAAACAAATAGTAATTTTTGTTACTGTATTTCTTTTTTTTACTGAACAGCATGTTTAGCATATGTACAATGTAACAGTAACTGTAACCGTATGTACAAATATATAAATTCAACAGGCATTATTATTGGGCTATAATGACTTCAGTATTTGTTCTGTTGTGTGTTGTTATAAAATCAAAATTGTATGTGTGCTTCACTAAAGGGGAAATGAGTGGATATTATAATCCTTCATAAATGTTTAATGTATTATGGAACATTGCTGCAAGATCTCAAATGTGAAATACAAACAAATAGCTTTTGTGTTACAATTAGCCTATTGTACAGGATAATAGAGAATTGAGGCATTGATTAGACACATCAATCAAGTGTTGGTGTGAGATGTAGAAATGTCTATTCAGTGAATAAATGTAAAAACATTGTTTTAAATATTCTTTAAATAGATGGATAGACTTACTGAAACATTTCTGTTTGACAGTTTTGGTTCAAAAGCAATGTACATACATATGTATTTGGTTCACTGCAGTGAAGTGTCCAGATGGACAGCAGGCTTGTGCTGACGGTACATTTACATGTATATTTACATCTGAATTCTGTGATGGAATACACAACTGCCCCGATGGATCAGATGAGCAGCAAAGTGTCTGTGGTATGTGTTTAGTTACATATATAACTGTATATAAACTAGTGTCAAAATTTTAGGGTCATTTGACTGAAATGTTTCTTTTAATATGAAGGCGTATATATGTGTGAGAATGTTTTTTTTGTGGACAAAAATAAAATTGTGCCAACATAAAATTCTGTCATTACAAAATTACAATTTTATTAATGTTTCTGAAATGAATGATTTGGATTAAATTATAAGGAAAAAGCAGTCAGTAAATGTCCAGGATAGATGGGAAATCATGAAATGCTGTTTAAAAAGCATCTCAGGGTGATGGCTCAAGAAACTGGGTGATATAATGCCAAGAGTACTTTTCGCAAATTCTAGGCCAGGGTTGACTACATTAAAGATGCTAAAATATAAACAGATTTAGAATTTATTTAGAATTTTCTTTAGTCATAAATCCCAAAGTTACATTTGTGTTAATCCATAGTTATGATGAGTTTACTATTATTATAAAATGCGGAAAAATATTAAGAATATAGTGACCCTAAATTTTGAATGATAGTGTAGTTTTAACAAAAGATTACAAAGAAAGACATAATAAAGGTGTCTATTTATAAGTAAAGCTATATATGTATATTATGTCTTTTTGGGCCTATAGCAACAGTGTGTGATGGACAGTTTCTTCTGCTCGGTCCAACTGGATCCTTCCACTCGAAAAACTTTCCACATGAATATGACAGTGACACAGTCTGCCGCTGGATCATACGGTATTATGCCACTTCATAGCGACACACTCATGCTGTAATAATCAATGAAATACCATAAATTAAAATAAGTGTGAAATTTCTTAACTTTTCATTTCAACACACAGAGTAAACGATGGCCTAGCCATAAAAATCACCTTCCACACTTTCCACATGGAGGAAGACACTGATGTCCTAGACCTGTATGAAGGAACTGGACCTATGAAAAATTTAACATGTGAGTGGATAGAATTAAGTTCATTTGCTGTAAAGGTTATGTTCGAAATAAATGTATTGACATCAGGTGTTCTCTCTCAGACTCCCTCTCAGGGACGGCTCCTATAAATATCTGGCTTTTATCTCATGAAGCCACTGTTGAATTTCACACAGATTATATCAACAATCTTCAGGGCTTCAATGCCAGTTACAGAGCAGAAAACATCAGTCATTTTTCCAGTGGGTATCACTTTCAACATTAAATCAACTTTGAATAAATGTTACAAAAACAGCTTATAGCATTATTCTGAACCGTAGTTTGAATTAAAACTAAAACGTCAAGACCTACTTAACTGAAGTGTATGGTCTACGGCAGATGAAGACAAGATAAACTGCTCATTTGAAGAGGACTTCTGTCTCTGGAGGCAAGAGCTTGCTGATGATGATGATGGTGATTGGTTAAGAGTACAAGGCTCTATCCTGCCCCCAGGCACCGGCCCAAGCTTTGATCACACATTGGGCAACCAATCAGGTGTCTGTTTTAAACGCTAATGATTCGAATGATGTAGCTGCAATTTGAATAAGAAACTCCGCTCTATGAAACTATTAACAGCAATAGTGCATTTACACTTTGTATTCTTTCAAATAATTTTAAAATAAAGATCTTATTTACCTTATTTACATAATTGATTGATATTTTCATCTGATAGGGTACTACATCGTGACCCCTCGGAGTGCTGGAAGTTTTAAGAAATTTCGTCTCTACAGTCTTCCTCTGGCTCCTGCCAATGGTTCGATGTGTCTGCGATTCTGGTTGGTTTTTTGATGTGATTTTCTGAAAATGAGTTAACAATTTTAATTAAAATGGACTTTAAATAAATAGGATCATCACTTCAGGGGGTTGGGGACAACATTTTTATGGCCTTTTCTACAAAAGGCCCCCCCCCATACTGTATACTTGAACATACTGTAAGTCACATTGGATAAAAGTGTCTGCCAAATGCATGAATGTAAGCGTATCTGTGCTCTTTGAGGTATCATATGTTTGGGAGGGGATGTTTGGCGTCTGACAATTACGGCCGAGGAAGGGTCTGCTGTCACTCTCCTTTTTCAGACAGAAGGGAACTATGGTGACAACTGGAACTATGGCCAAGCTACACTAAACAACACAGAAAATATTGTGGTCTGTGCATGTACAATTCTGTTGAAAACATTTAATAAATTACATAATTAAATGTCTATGTGTATTTTTAGATGTCTAGATGTGTATTTTTGTTTCCTTCTCAGGTCATCTTTGAAGCGCAGAAGAGGGTGGGCATCCTGAATGATATCGCTTTAGATGATATCAACATAGTGCCTGGTGCCTGTGGGGAGGGACCTCCTGACCCAACCAGGGTCCCCCCACCCATCACACCTCCTCCCATGCCAGGTGACTGACCAACAATAAGATTACTTAACAAGTTGCTACCAATGGTTGTCCAGTGTCAAGCATGTAAACGCTCATACTTGTTCTACACACTTGATTTCTTTTCTGTCAGTATTTTACTGTATATATTCATAAAAAAATCTTGTAAACCAAATGCCTGATTGTACAAACATAGTTCAACATTTTTATTTAGTTAAATATAAACTCATATACCACCAGAGCTATTGTCTAAAGATGATTGTGGTCATTTTTTCAGATGCTTAAATAGGGCTTTATTGTGTAATGTTATATAATTCTGTACAATTAAATACTCTCCTGCACCATTGTTTTCTGTTTTAATAGCTGATTGTGGGGGACCGTTTGACCTTTATGAGTCAAACTCATCATTCAGTTCTCCAAACTATCCACTTGGCTATGGGGCGAAGGCTTCATGTAGGTATTCCATACACAGGGCTGGAGTTTACAGAAGGTTCCCTCAAAAAGCTTACACCCACAAAAACTTGGCCATTGTGCCTGTGCACTTCATGTAATTGATAACAGTTTGACTGTTGTTTAACAGGTATGTGGATTTTACATGCTAAGAAGGGAGAGAATATCCAGCTGCATTTTCAGGATGTTGCTTTGGAGGCATCTTATGATGTCTTGGAAGTTCGTGATGGAGTGGAGCCCAATTCTGAATTGTTAGGTGAGTCCGTTTGGAATGGGAACAAACAGGACATAAATCTGAAATCTAAAAATATACAATCGTATGTTCTGAATAAAGTCAAAAGATCTGCAGTTGTTTTCATTGAATAGTAATAGAAAATACAGATCATTTCCCTATTGTTCACCATTTAAAAGAAATGTTTATTTTTTTAAACAGTCTAGTTGTAGTAGTAAACATTTTATTACAGAATGTTGAAAAGGACAGTTCACCCAAAAATGAAAATTCTGTCACTGCTTTCCCTCATGTTATCCCAAACCTGTTTTTCTTTTTTTGTTCACTGGGCTCTTTTCCATACAATGATATTAAAGGGTGACAAGGGCTGACAAGTTTCAAAAAGTCCATATGTTTTATTGAGGTCTCCTGAAACCATAGGATTTAAAGAGATGTTAAAAAGTTGATATTCAGCTATAAATTGTTCCTTCCATTGTAACTCTCATGTGAAATTTAAATATGTGCCTATTTAAACAAGCTCTAAGACTCCTGAGACCTGACAACATTTTACCTGACTTGATATTCCTTAATGCACCTCATTTAAATACATTTGTTGGCTGAAATGTTTCTTTTTCCACTAATATGTACAGACACACTAAATGAAAATAAATGAAAAATATGTGTTTATATTCTCACAGCCATCCTAACTGGGGATCGTTCCTTTCCGGATATTTTCTCCAAAACGTCCCAGATGACTGTCCTGTTTTTCACAGACGCGAGCGGGAGTGACAGAGGCTTTCTCGCCAACTTCAGCACAGGCCTTCACCTCGGACAACCAGGTGAGCTTTCCATGAGCTGTGACACAGAATTGTCACAACACAGAGACTAAAGTCTAACTGTCTGGAAAATCTCTCATCAACATGTAGATCCATGTCCAACTGGACACTTCCAGTGCAGCACAGGCATGTGTGTGTCCAATACCAGCGTGTGTGACGGAGTCAAAAACTGCCCTGATGGCTCTGATGAAGCCAGCTGTGGTAAGTCTTCAGGTTCAACAACAAAACCTCACAAGCAAACATATTTTCTGCAATTTTCTTACAGTTGATCACAGACTCTGTTGTATTTTAGTGCATATTGTGACAGGTAATGTTGCTGGAGAGAACCGATTAAGAATTCAAGTCCAGAATAATCTTTACACGGTCTGCTCTCAGGATTGGACCAGAAAACTATCTAGGTTCTTCTGTCGCTACTTGGGCTACAGGTTCCTAATGATTACATTTTGAATAATTAGTATAATACCTGTAGGGAAGGTGGGAATACTTAATAACTTAGACTGACATCAAGTTTGTGGTTTTATTCAGGTCAGGATATCAGGTTTTATCCCAGATTATGGAAGAAGATGCTCCCTTTATCACTGTGAGTCTGAATGCTAATGGCACACTGGACCTGAAACCCAGGTGAACCCAGGTTTTTGAGTTGTTTCCTTTTTATAAATTGTAAAAAGCAGCTATAACACATAACATACAAAATAAAATAAAACACTGCAATTCTTAAAAAATGACCACAAATATGTAAAATAATGACAATATGAAAAAAAACTTTTATTTTTTGTTTTTTTCCACAGTGAAAAATGTCTCAGTGAGAAGATTGTATCACTATACTGTTTCAATTTCCGTAAGTTTAACACCTGCATCTTACAGTACATCATTAATGGCTTGCATAAATGATAGAAAAAATCAAAATAGCTTTGTTGTGCTTTGTTTGTTTTAGCATGTGGTATGCGTAAAGTGCCCCCAATAAGTGACACAAACAAGGAAGCAGGAAGGGTGGTAGGAGGAGATGAAGCTCAGAAAGGGGCGTGGCCATGGATAGTGTCTCTGCAGTGGGGGGGTCGCCATGTTTGTGGAGCCTCATTGATTGACAGTGAATGGTTGGTTACAGCTGCACACTGTGTCTATGGGTGAGTGCTGCTCAGGATTTTCTGTGGAAGGTGTTCATTTAATAATGCAATGAATGAATGAGCTTGTAGTGAGACTAAAGGATGTCTTGATCTTGTAGAAAGAATGTTCACCTGTCAAACTGGTTAGCTGCATTGGGTCTTCATGCTCAGTATGGAACGGATAACTCTGACACTCAATATCATACGATAGATCAGATTATTATCAACAAACACTATAACAAGAGGACAAAGGACTCTGACATTGCCCTAATGCATTTACAGACACCTGCTAACTTCACAGGTATACGTTCTTGGGCACTTATTGATATGAATGGAACATAATGCAAAAGCTTCTTTGTTACTAATGCCATTGTAATATATATATATGTATATGTATATATATATATGTATATGTATATATATATATATGTATATATATATGTATATATATTATATATATATGTATATATATATATATATATATATATATGTATGTATATATGTATATATATATATATATGTATATATATATAGACATTTTTCACCTATATGTTTCTTTAGT
The DNA here is from genome assembly GCA_036877525.1 of Chromobotia macracanthus. NCBI lineage: Eukaryota > Metazoa > Chordata > Actinopteri > Cypriniformes > Botiidae > Chromobotia > Chromobotia macracanthus. The sequence goes on from JAZGTH010000005.1 coordinate 4,192,847, forward strand.
TACTTTGTGTCAATGGCTTTCATTCACATTTTTAAAAAAATTAAACCGTAATGGTAAACCGTAGTGGATCGTTTTATTTTCAGATTATATTCAGCCTATCTGCCTACCAGAATCTGATACACACTTTGAAGAAGGCAAAGACTGCTTCATCGCTGGTTGGGGAAAACTCTTTGAAAGCGGTCAGATGCACATTTGTGCTTTCTCTTTCACATTCAGTCTTTATATTTAAAGTTAAATATTTAACTTTTCTGAGGCATGGAGCATTTAGATTATTTTTGTATGGTTGTGTATTAAAGCTGTGTGTTTGCATTTGTGATCTCCAGGCTCAAGTTCTAATGTGTTACATCAGGCTGTTGTTCCCCTCCTAAACAACACCCAGTGTCAAGAATGGCTGCCTGAGTACAACATTACAGAGCAGATGGTGTGTGCAGGGTATTTGGCAGGGGGAGTGGACTCATGTCAGGTGTGTACAGCTTCTCAATAAACTTTTACTAACTTCTTTTTAAAGTTATCAATGTCTTCCTAACTGGTGTGGGAAGAATATTTTGTCATGAAAATAAAACTGTACATCCACATCCTTACAATTAATATTTATTATAAAAAATGACAGGGGGATTCTGGAGGCCCACTGATGTGTGAAGAGGATGACCACTGGGCCACTCTTGTAGGGGTGATATCGTTCGGGGTAGGCTGTGGACGACCCCAGCGGCCTGGTGTTTATGTGGCTGTCAAGCAGTTTGTTGACTGGGTGGCAGAGACACGACGTCTTTACTCAGACTGGAAGGGTCATTAAGTATAAAGTGAAGTTTTTTCATGAGTCCTATAAACACACCTCACCTGGACACACCTCACCTATCAGTCATGTTCTACCAACCTGTACTGTGATCTGTGCACTTAAAGATAAAATTAAGAAGATGATAAAAACTCAATTGCAATGTGTTTTTGTCATTAAATGGTCTTCATACAATGTATATATGTTATTTAATTGAAAACATTATTTAAGGCAAATGTCTTGAACAATGAAATGCTGGGTACTGATGCTACAAAGATTGTTTATCAATGTCTAACAAATAAAATATATTTCTGTATTTCTTGTATTGTTTGAGAATTGTTTTAGTTTTGTGGTAACTGTGACCAGATTTTAAAAAATGACTATGGCAATCAATGAATAAATAGCTGGTGTGGTATACATATTCATAAGTGTCCAGGTCGTAATAATTACTCATTCGCCAGATAAACCTTTCTTATGATGTAAGACATGTCTTCCAGCCTTGGTGTGGACTCACGGGAATGATAGAAAATAATAGAGGAAACAGGATTATTGTCTTTAATCTGTCAGCTTTACTACTGACTGAATGTATTGAAGTCTTTATTGCATTTTGGCCTTGTGTTGGGCCTTTGGGAAAAGATCAGATTGAGAATACAAGAAATATGATCATCATTATGTGCTTCTGATACTGACTGAACAGAATTCCTGTTTGTACAGAAATCTGAAATTTGTCCACTCTTAACTCAAACGTCTTGAAAACATTTGCATACACATTAACACCCACAAACATTTTTGAAAAAAAAATATTGTGCAAGTTGAAGTCAAATTTAGGTAATATAGATTTTATGAATATAGTGCTGTACAGTGCCCTGCTAGCATAATCAGAGAATGTTTTACCTCAGTACTGTGAAACAATGAGTCATGAGTTGTTAGCAGGGAGGAATTTAAAATGAGATGTTGGTTACATTGCTAGAGGCATCAACAGTAGGTTTTAATCATATGAAGAATGACCGTGACCCTGTATACGAACAAGCCAAACCTGTATGGTTTGACAGGCTAAATTTTATACAAGACTTTAGGATCTAAACCATTGTTTGGACACCAAAAAGCATTTATGTTAAAAAGAGAATATATACAAACAAACATTTCAGTGGGCATACAAATTACTGCTGGCATTTGTCACATATTTTATATTAAAAAGTAAATTGTTCTAAAAAGACACTGTTGTTTCAGTGACTGCCTGTTCGTAATCTGGCTCTGTGAATGTCCATGCACCCATTCATTCATTCATTCATTCATTCATCAATGCATCTGTCTTGGCCTTTATTGCACCTATGGGAAATCACAGAATGCCTAATCTATTTTTATGCTCTCTGCTTTGTTGGGTTGCTTCTCAATATTTCCTGATCTATCTGGATAACAGCTTAACAGCAGTAAGAATTAGTCCGATTCAAGCAATATTCAGGGGGCTTTTAATAGAATAGATAATAGAATCATGGAAAAATAACACCAGAGGACAACCTGGAAAGAACATGATGTCTTGTTTTGACAAAGGTGTGTTAATTAACAGAGAGTGTGTGTTCCTCATTTGACCACTAGAGGGAGCAAAGTTCGCACAAGCTACAGACGAGAACAACTACAGCGTTATAAACAGCAATTTTAATTCGTTATATTATACATTCGGCAGCAAGTCGGACTTACAAAAATAAATAAACAAAAATAATACACTTTACAAAAGAACATGTTTGCGGTTATAGGAGCACAGAGGAAACAGTTGCTCTTGGCAGAACAGCAGCTGTTTCGTGGAATGACACAAACTGATCAAATACAATTTTAATGCTGTCAAAACATTACAGAGGGGCACATTAGGCAACATTCAGCTTAATCCATCTATGTGGAAATGATGACTTTCTACGTAATATTTTATACCACATGTGCCTAAGACAATGTTTGACTTCAATAAGTAATTGAGATCCACAAGAAAGCAGGATGTGTGCGTGACCGTGACGTCAGTACCACAACAAAGCACCATAGATGCTTTACGTAATGAAAGCAATTCAAGCTTCTCAGTTTTTTCACCCAAAGAAGATACTTTACACAAACAATATTAGATGGTTGTTTAGAAATACTTAAATAATGTTCTACTGCCTGGAATACAGGAATACAGACACACATACACACATAACGAACAGAGGAAATTTTAAAGAGCAGAACACTGTCTATAACTCAGTGTTAGGTGTATAAGAGCACATCAACACATGGCTATTACTCAACTGTACATTGCCGTTTGAATCACAACCTGTTTTAATGTCAGATGTTTTCCACTAATGTCTCTGTCATAATCATGTATGCTACAAGGCTTACGCTTTAAAACACCAAACCCATGTAAAGATCTGCTGGATCAACATCACGTGATATTTCTGTTTGCCCTATGAACAGTTTGTTCCAGAATCTGTAAACAGCAGAAAAGTTACACTTACATACAACATATAACTCATGAAACACACAACCGTCAATTCTGGATTGCAAGCAGTGAAGTGTTAAATATGTATCTTATTTGTGTAAGCCAGGCTGTTTCTGTGAATATACATTTGCTTATCTACTCTTATAAACAGTTTCAAGACATGACCCTTTATAGATAGGCTTTAGCTGTAACCTTAGAATAAGTGGAAAGGTTAACAGGGGAAGGTTGAGGTGCAGGAGAGAACTGCTTGGCTCTTTCGCTTTTCTCCCCTTTTGACAAGAACAGCTGGTTATAGCGCATGCGGCAATGTGCACCTGTTGTGCCTCATCAGAGGCTTGAATTTCGTCTCTCTGGAGCAGGGTACAGGGAGAGGGTTTCTGCTGAAGACCTCCGGTCTTAAACAAGCTCAAGGTCCTAACGGAATGTAACGAGTCTGTCTGGTACAAAACACACAACTCTGTGGCCCTTTGGGTTTCATTCTCCACATGTCAGTGTTTAAATACAAGTTAAAGCAATTTTAAATAAATTTAAAGACTCTCTGCACGGGTTTGAGATGTGACAGAGTGTCGTGAGGTAGTAGGTGGAAACCAGAGGTAGACTATCTTTGCTTTCATTATTTTCTTCACGATTTCATGTGCACTAAACATGTTCCATTTTGCTGTTGCTAATAGCCAGTTTTTTAATATCCATTCTTTCTATTTGTACTAATATGCCAATAGTACATCATAAATATACTTTTGAGGCAAACCTTCTTGGTAGAAAAGCTAAAACAATAAATTGGAATGAGCCATGTTTTGTCACAGACAAAAGCATTTACACACTGGCTCCAATCCACTTACCAGAAATGTATGTAGTGCTTTAAAACTATGTACAGGGAATACGAAGGATAACGTTACAGATGTTGACTAAATTAAAATAGCTAAATGACGAACGTCACAGTTTTATTACAATTCCCATTTGTGTTTTTGTTGTCTGCAGTCAAACAGTGAGTACCCAACTCTGTTTCACAGTTAGATGGAGATGGTTCTCGTTGTTTGGTGGTTTTCATATGGACCTTCCAGCTGTGACCACTGTAGATATATCCTTTGTTATTCCTTTTGTAGGTTAGGCGAGAAGTTCTCAAGCACAGGATTTCCTGAAAGGCGCACCTGAACTCAGGACTCCTGCAGTAGATCAGGGGGTTGAAACCCGAGTTGGCATAGCCAATCCAGTTCAAGATCCTGAAAGGCAACATGATGTTGTCCATCTTCCAGATGGCTGCCACAACGTTGAGCACAAAAAATGGCAGCCAACAGAGGGTGAAGGTACCCATGATTATCCCCAAGGTCTTCAGAGCTTTATGGTCCTTCATACAGAACTTGGTCCTCCTGTTCTTCACCTCATTTCCGTCCTGGGTGCTGAAGCTATGCGTCCGTATTCGCCCCTCGATGCGGTCGATTTTTTTAAGCTGCCTACGGGCCTCCTGGAAGACCCTACTGTATACAAAAGCCATGATAACGAGAGGTATGTAGAAGGAGATGATGGAGGAGGTCACTGCATAGGCGGCATTGGTGTTGAAGTCACAACAGTAGGGGTTCTCCAGGCAGCTCAATGCCTCTGGCTCATCTGACACCCACCACTCCATGTGAATGGGCAAGAAGGAGATAAGGGCGGCCACCGCCCACACTGCTAACACCACCCCACAGGCCTTCCGCTTTGTAAGCATTGACTGATAGCGCAGAGGCCACATGATTGCCACATAGCGGTCCAGGGCAATCACACACAATGTCTCAATACTAGCGGTCACACACAACACATCCGTGGCTGTCCAAAACTCACAAAAGAAGTTTCCAAAGTGCCACGTGTTGAGAAGAATGTAGCAGGCTCCGAAAGGCACCACCAAGAGGCCCATGATCAGATCGGCACAGGCCAAAGAGCTGATGAAGTAGTTGGTGACCGTCTGCAGGCGTTGGAAACGTACGATGGCCGTGATGACAAGCACGTTGCCAAAGACGATTCCCAGAACGAGCAGTCCCATCAGGATGCTAATTAAGACCACCTCTGCATCGCTGTACTCCAAGCCAGGCAGAGAGAGCGGAGAAGAATCGTTTAAACTTAGTGAAACATTCTTAAGCATGGAGATGTTCTCCCTGCTCCACGGATCTTCTTCCTCCATGAGCTGTGACTTGAAAATTAACCTGGAGAAGAGAAAGTCAGCATACAGTATAAAATAAGCAATACTACATAGTGTGCAAAAAAATAGACTTTTCAGGGAAAAAAAATTAAAAGAAGTGGACAAAAAGAAATTAAAACCTTGTTTTAAAATATTAAAACCTTCTTGGGAAAGATAGAATATGACAAATAAAGACAAATATGATAACATATATGGGTGTTATATATATATATATATATATATATTTCAGTGAAAAACCGAAAGGTTTTAATATTTTTTGACCACTTTTTTAGTTTTTGGTTTTTATAGATTTTTTATAAATAAATTGCACTAAAATTGCTAAAACATTTACACATAGAAACAAAAGTTAATTGCAAATGCACTTACTAAAATCAGGAGAGCGTATTAGAGCTGTCCAAATTATTTCCACTCCTCTTTGACTCCCATACGATAATCCAAATATACTCTTTGAATTTTGTTTCTCCCAGAATGTGTTCTGGTCTCACATAATGCTCATTAGTATGGGCTCATTGATTACTTTATGTCACTTTTCCTAATCAGCCTGTCATTCTTTCTAACTGTGTTTTCTGAACATGCTCAAGGCACATCTGAACACATGCAGACTTGTGGACTAAATGAGTCCCCGAGTATCAGCTGGCCTCTTATAGCAGTTGGTGATGACATCACAGCTCACCAGCAGCCAATCAGAAAGCATCTTCCTTTCACTGTAGAGGAGTATGTTTGTAAGGAGTAGCACTTGTAAAAGGACATCAAGAGAATATAATATGTTAGTTTCACTTTCAGTATTATTAAATTAAATGTAAGGCAAGATATTGGATAATTATAACGATATATTTAAATTAATATAAGGCAGACAGACAGACAGATGAAAGTGAGAAGCACTTGTTTTGTTCTTATTTTAATCATCTCTGCTGTGACATGGACAGTCTATGTACCTTGTGAGAATTCCCACTGTGTTTTCACTAAGTCTGTGTAGGATCAATACTATTATTCATCAGTGTTAAACTTTGCCTGGTAACTAAAGGAAACGTGAAGTTAGCATTTTTAAGTACAGTTTTGGTTTTCTAAATTTACACTTGCTGCAAACTAGTTTTTAAAAATCTTTCTTTGCTGACAAGTTTTAAGACTGATGATAGTCGAAAGAAATTAAATCAATACTTGTTTCTTCTATAATTTATTGTTTTTACATCCAACAGAAATGATGTTTAGCAAAGCGCAGTTCACTTCATGGTTCCCAGCCATAATCAGATAAGACAACATGAAAGCACCCATTTCTAAGTAGCTTCCCTTGCTGAGTCAAATGTTCACACAACATATCACAGTGTGTGTTTAATCATTCACCAGAACGAGCTGTTAGGACCTTTCGTACATGAGTTGTCTATGCGTCTGCACATGCAAATAAGGGAGATTTGGTTGTTAGCGTGTTCTGTTATGTTAATAACAGAACATGTCGCCAGCATGCTGTTGCCCTTTTCATTCTGCAGTGGTGAGTGGCTGGGTTTTGCCTGCATTTAGAAACCTCACTGACTGCCCTGTGTTAACCTTGATGCTTTGTGCGTTCTTCTCACTGTACAGCTGTAAACACTGGTTAAATGCAATGATGAGCACAAATGCGCTTTGTTAATTCTAAATGTGCTACAATGTTCTGTTCCTCTCCGTGCAGTCAATTTTAACCTGTCAAATTGCTGGTCGAACATGATGTTCCACTTATTAGTGTAATAATGTATTGTAATTCTTTTAAACTGCAAACAATTTTGTTGCTGATAACACATTAATCTTGGTATTTTTGGATTTCTATTGCGTCGGCTTTGTTTTGAAGGCAAGTGAAGTGGCACATTTTGTATCAGGAAAATAATAATGCCTAATGTCTGTTCTGTGTAGATCATAAGAAAAAGGCGTTTAGATGTTTCCAACTACAGCCAAAAAAAATGCACCAACTCTCGCATCTCCTGATTCTGAACCTTGTCCAAACACATTCAGGGGTATAAACATCCTCACACACATCCATACGCAAACAGACACACATACATATTCAACTTTGAAGTTTTGGTAAAGAGAAGCAAAAGCAGTTAAGGAAATGAAAATTCCACAGGATGCCCTTCAAACAGTTTTGTCACTGACATGCAGGCCTGTTGTATTCTCACTTAGCCACACAGCACTCATCTTCCTGGGGAAATGAGGGTGGAGAGGGAGTTGGATGTTTGTCTGTTTAGTCATATTGTACCTGCTTTTAATTTGAAACATGAGGTTTCACCTCATCTATAAACACTAAAACTTCTGTACTTCCCAATTTGTACTAGATTTACCAGTTATTTATTACCATTAAACACTGTATTCTGCAATTTACCATAAAACTGTAAAGCAGATCATCTGGTAAAAGCCTGTTGTGTTGCATTGTAGAATAATAGTGTTTTTGATGTCACCATTGTGGTGATTAGTCTCCAATTTTGCTGGCGGCTTGGACCTTATTTTTGTAACCCCCACATGGCAGTGTAACAATGTTTAGAAACATGTTTAGTGGTTGACTTTACATTCACAACTGTGGTGGTGTGTCTGTGGGGTGGGGTGTCTGTGACAGTGTTGCTGTGAAGACTTGAGTGGTTATTTTTAACAGCCACAGCAAATAATAAGAGGCAAACACATAATTCATTCAAGCTGCAGTGCATGCTGAGAACCTGAGCACTAGCATAAGACTGTGGACATCAAATTATGTCTAAACTAAACTAATGTTGAAATATACAGGAGATTATTGTGATGAATGATATAGGGTAATGTCAAAACATCACAGTCATTTCCTGGTCATGCTATTTAACTGTAATAAACTGCTATTGGTAAAACCACTGTAAATGTAAATTTTACATTAATAATTACCATTATTACAGCATAATTTGCTTGAATCTTTTATTTATTTATTTTATAGTGTAGCTTGAATGAATAGAGGCCAGAAACAACGTCTCACTAATCTGTTTTTTCCAGCATGTGTTGTAAAAATAACATTTATAATCCTGGAACTGATGAATTTAGGAAACACCACTGGGCAGTTAAAGGGTCAATGAAAGGTTAATTAACTTGGTTCCATAAGTCGGTTCCACTAAATTGCCTGTTTAAGGAGCAGGATAAGCAATGACCGAACTTCACTCCTCAAAGACCTTCAACTTTTACTATCAGTCTGTCACTCAAACATGAAACAGCCCTGCTAACCTGATCCATTTCTTATTTGAACACAGCAGTGAACACATTGTCAAAGCAAGCACCAAAGTAATGAATGCAGACAGCAATGCACTCAGGTCAATTATGGATAAAAGCTTACTGTCCCAAAAATCATTCTGGAATCTACTGCACTTAAAGGATGCTCATAACAGACCTGTGTTCTCGCACGTGCAATTTAGAATGCTTAAAAATGATATCTAAAATCAACTCCTTTCCTTCTCTTATCCTATCCATGGTAGTAACATGCCAATACCTACTGATGTGTTTTAGGCTTAAACCAAAAAAGTCATTATTATCTCTATTAGGCCAATCAATTAAACTAAAAGAGAAAGTGGCAAAAAAGTCACATAAAAAATGAAAAAATCTTGAAGAAATTTTGTTTACACCATCTGGGATTTGTGGCATGTTTTGATGTTTGGTTTCCAGGATGTGACAATCTGTTTATGGAAAGGTTAGCGAGGCTTAGCAATCAGTTGCTAAGTCCCTGACTCAGACATTATGCTCCACACCTATTGATGCATCTTCCTCCCATCAGAGGTTTCAAATGTCACTCATGGGTTCACAGTTCCATGAAGTAAAATAGGCACTATCATCTCAGCCAGTCACGCCAAAGCCTGATCATATACTTTACAACAGCTGCCTGTCTTATCAGAGAAGGATTCCTTACTGTTTCAGTGGGACTGGACTGAATTGATAACTATATTATCTTACTTTCATGCATGGATTGATTTTTCATGACACTAAAGAAGACGGGTGTAAATTAGGGCAAGGCTGGCCTCGTGTTGTTCTTGCATGGGATATTTGTAAGGTGGGTTGGGAATGCTGGATAAAGTGTTTTTTTTCTTTTTCAAGCAGTTTAAACACATGGTGGCAGGCTAGTTTCTACTGCTCACTAGACTAAAGGTCTGTAGAAACTGTCATGTGCTGAGAATATTTAGGGATATGAGTATTGATTGTTTAAGAATGGCCTCTAGATTTAATTTAGGCAAGACTTGTGCCTGACTCACAAGCTGTTTTTAGTTGTTCAATGAAAGAAAGATAAATACAGACTCAAATTACAAACTATTTACTTAAAAAATTGGCAATAGATGATAATAAAATACCTAGTATGAGCTGAAGGAAATTTTTTTACAGTCATTCTCATGAATCTTTTTTAGAGATGTCACTTAAAATATTTTGGAAATCTAATATAACTGCACATTTTAGGCAAGGTATTTCTTTGGATAATATATTCTTCCAAGCAGCTTTTCAGAGGAAAGTAATTTTATTGTAAAGCTTTTATTATGTTGGTTTATGGATTTTTAGAAGGACAGGCATTTTTTGGAAAGCTCTGCTGTGTGCAGTGAGGAAATATCCTTAGCCGGTGTGCACAGAGAACTGTTAAAGCAGTCAAATTCTCACAGCTCTCAATTAATTCTTAATGTACAGAGACATGCCTCAAATATTTGAACTCCCTGGTAAAATTAAAATTATAAATAAAGAATTTGGATTCTTTGGCTGATGGGCAGTATTTCTCTGCATAATGGGAGAACAAAGAAAAAAACGTGATTTCTGATTTCTGATTAAACGGCTGTTTTTGAAGACATTAAATAAAAAAATTAGATAACAAAGAGGAAAAAAATTCTGATTAAAATTTCTTATTACAAAAGTTAGACAAAACTTATGTTACACACACACACACACACACATATATTTATTTATTTATTTATTAGAGCCAGACACACAAAAATGAGCATTACATTAACTGCAGACATAATCTGATTTAATAGTCTTGTCATATAATCTGAGAAATACTGTAACCTTATTATAATATATCTAATTATCTATTATATCTTATGACTCTTAAGTATCTTATGTGTTTAACCTTGGATTGCTCTGGAAGTACCACTGCAAAGTGTACATTTAATACTAATAATTATATTCAGTGGTGGATAAGGCCGAGTTTCACTGGGGGTGACATATTTAATAATCATAGATGCAGAAAATCTATATTTATGTATAAAATTTGCATGAAAATGTCCAGTGCATATTACACTTACTATTGGAATACACAAACATAATTTGTGCCAAATTTCACACATTACAGTTATATCACAGTTACAGCACACTGTAAAAATCAAAATGTCTAAAACAGCACAATTGTTCTAAAGGGTTAAAACCAACTGTGTTAATAAGCACATTTTTGTTGCCCAACAGACATTCAGGCAGTAGAGCTATGACGTGGACCGGATGTGCAGAAAGTCTGAGAGAGGGGTCAGGGCTAAGGCATGGTCACTCCAGGCCACATCTGTCTTCCTCTGATGTCTGCAGGTCAGGAGCCTGCCAGGAAACTGCTGGAAGATTCCACATAGAACAAGGGCAGAGGGCCCTGTTATTACTGTAAGTCAGGGGCCCCAATTAAAATCATTGCCTAAAGGGATTGTTAGTCAGAACTGAAGCTGTAAAGTTATACAGTAATACATTTCCATAACATTTATTGTTTAAGGTAAACCAGTATCTACCAGCTCCACCGACAGACACTAAGTCATTTAATAGCTGAAACTGGTCCCCACAAAGACTAGTTAGCTACCTATGATATACATTTCCATAAAGCATCACTCAAAGTCAAGCTGGTTTGTCCTCTAAAAACCATTGACTCTATTTAGTTCACACCAAATATCGCCTCAGTCCACTTCAAGCAAATGACACCATTTAATGTGTCTATTACCATGTGTGTAATTTATTTTCCTGCCACTTTAAACCGCTTCCCAATTGTCACCATCGTGGGCACAAACTTGACATCAGCAAAGCACAAGAGTGTAATGGGTATCAAGCATGGCAGTTCTCCTCTTAACAGGCCACTTCTACATACTTAATAATTACAGCCCCATAATATAAAAATGCTCTTTCTTTTAATGGACCGGAAACCTGCAACTGCAATAGTTTCTGATGGATTCCTGCAGTGAAAATAGGGAAGCTTTTAATTTAGAAGTCATTTATTTGTACTTTGACTTTTTTTTACTTTTTTTTGGCTAAAGCGATAAGATTATATAAATATAATCATTTAAATGTCTCAGCCAAAGACACATACACTAACAGTGACTTTCCACCCATTTCCTGCACTAGGACAACATCATATGTAAACAGAATAGAGATGAATGAACGTTTACTAATGTTTTTTATATGGTCACCATCAAATTAGCATCAAGTCTACACAAACAAACAGCAGTAAATACAGTATAGCACTGCTGCCATCCATTGTATAAAGTCCCCACAAAAACAAAAGCCATGTTACTTTTACCAAGACCACTTTTAGAATATCGAGTTGTATTGCTCTAACATGTCAGTCATATTGCTGTAATAGTATCAACCATACTTTTGTTTCAGCTTAAGTCTTTTTAACATTTTTCTGATGCTGAATGGAAACTTGAGATAGCATTAGGTGGAATGTGATGTCTATTTTTAACAAATGATAGTAAATGTGTTGGGAGAACTTAAAAATAGCTCAAAGCATTTACTGGGAAAGATGAAAAGTGGATGGCAGCTCTACATCCTTTTCTCATTGTCTTTTTGGATTCTGCATTTGGAAAATTCCACTTTCATCCCTGCTTAACCTGGAGAGTATGTTGTATAATATATTAATTTAAATGACAAGAAGATGACATTTTTGAATACCTATTTTTTAAAGAAGCAAACTTAGTTCTTTAAATAATCAAATTCTATATCATAGTATGTTATAGTGTGATTATATTACAAACTGTTAATAAACAACAAAGAACATGTATTAAACATGAAGTGTGATTTTTTCCATTGTTTATTATTCATTCTATCCCACCTTTATAAAATAGTTGACCTAAAAACATACACGCCCTCATCCAAACTGGCAAGGATTGCTGTCTCCTGTGGAACACGTAGAAATAAAGGTAGTCTAAAAGTAATCCAAATGAGTGTGAGACATTTGTAGCTTTATTAGGTCCCAGCATGAAGTCTTCCTTTTCCATTTTCCTTCTTCATGTATGTCAGTTGTCACTCTAATATATAATGGAATTCCACAAGCTCACAGTATTAAGTTGTGCAGTCATGAGGCCAATTGTGCGTAGCCACTGACTTATTGCTGTTGTCAGCTGAGTGGCCTAATCATATTCTCCAGCTGCGTATTTACATGCTCTACAGAGATGGCCTTTGATTTGAACGGCCCTCTGGGATGCTGTTGACAGTTCTGGCTGTTGTCAGCACTGTGGAAAAACTGTGGCTTTGATACAGGCAGTGTGATGATATGAATAGAATTTTATATACAGCTTTGAAATACGTAAATGTGATAATATAGTGACATACTGTAGTTAAAGTGGCATCAAAAATGTATGTAAAATTCGTAAATTTTGCACTGCGTACAATGCTGCGACACTGACCTCTTACATGCACATGGAAATTCTAATTCACATCGAAATCATAATGGTCATATTCCAATTGTGCATATGACATGCATTTGTGATATCTGGAATATCCACTGTTTCTTTATATCTGTGCATTTTTACAAACGTTAACAAATGAAATGAGCATAAATCACTATGCAGATGGGTGAAAGCACTGAAACATTTTGTAATTGATTAAGCTGATTGTGCACTGTTGTCAAGGGCATGCATTCAAATTAATAAATTGACCAAACACTGCAAAATTATTTAAATTGAATTATAACAGATTACAAGAGTAAGCGTCTCTAAGATAATAGAAAAAGAAGCAGCATGTTTATTCGGAATATGATGATTACATATACAAGAATATTATAATAGCCTTTTTGGAATAAAACTGTAATATAGATCTTAATTGGAAGATGACGTTTATGTCCAGTATGTCCAGTACATATTTACACTCTCTTTCTGTGTGTGTGTGTGTAGTTATCAATAGACATTCTGTACAAGTGGATGTTTCCGTTGTTGGCGCACTCGCAATCACTTTAAATAGTCTTGATAATAAATTACGAATCAGACATTGTGCAAAGCAGGCTTACTATAAACAAAGTTAATGAAAAATGATGTTAAGTGTGCTGTTTACATTGTGGTTTTCTAACACAATGAAGGTGTGGCTTCCCGATAACTCATTGCCAACATGTAGAAGAACTGAGGAGTGGCCTGATGGAGATGGAACACAGCGTAAGACAATAAGGGTTTTTCTAATATAGTCACGACTTGGCTTTAGAAATACAGCTTTTGATGTAAGTGGCACTGTTGAACTAAAGACAGCAGTGGGTCAAAGGTCAAAGCCTGAAGTAATAGAGTAAGCTACTGTAGCTCTGTTCACCGTTTACTGTTGTTCTCACTGTGATCTCTGGCACGTGGAGCTTTTCAAAATAAATTTTCAGTTTAAAAGATATTTTTATTTTTTAAGTTACAAAGTTTGTAAGTATTATACTTGCTGCAGGCATAAGATGGTTCCAGTTATTTTTGTTCTGATCAGTCTAAATGTCTAACAGTCAAACTATACATTTTATCAGTATGTTTTTACAGTATAATAATTATATACAGTATATATAATATACAGAATTTAACTTTAAAAAGGAACTACAGGAAATTCCTAAAAATCTGCATTTCTCAAAAATTGTTTGTATGTTCATGATGTAAATGCAGTCTTGCATACTTTAATATTGTCCATTTTAGTACATAAATACATAAATGTACAAAAATGTTACATACAAATACAAATTAGACTAATCTGGCATATACAGTACACGTGATGGGGGGGTCATTTCACCTAGCATGATGACAGTCACTTATCTGGGAAATGGCCTTTGAAAATGACTGTACCAGTTTGCCATGCACAGCTAAAACTTTGTCTCATGTGCTTCAGTGTACCGAGATGTAACAAGGGGCGGAAAGAATGTTACTGCCTTGACACAGTTCTACTGCTAACACCTTTGATGTGGGTGAACCAATGTGCTGCTCCTTGACAGCTACAATTTAAACTAACAAAAATATCCCTGTGCCTGAACTGGCAGTGTATTAGTCCACCAATACAAACTCGTTTGGAGTGGGAGGTCTTGTACATTGTGTACTGATTTATATTGAGATTGAATCCCATGAGCATTTTGATAGCACATCTCCATGGTGATGGAGAGCTTGATCAGTATGTGCCAGCAATGCTGGCATGGTATTCTAATAGTGAACATAGCAAAATACAATGAAAGTATGTTGTTAGGTACGCAATTTTACCAGGATGGATCGCTTAGCATTTCGCAATCTGTATATGAGTTTGTAAAGGAGTCAGGAAAAGATTTAAAATGTCACAGATCACCCTGATGTATGACAGATCAATCATTTTGGCAATACTTTTCTCCCACAAATGACCTTGCCTTTGTAAAAACATTGCTTTTGGTCAATCAGTTGTTTTGGTAACTATGGCGACAGAATCTTCATTACGCTTGTGGACAAAAGAGAGAGCAAATGATGTAGGAAAGAAAAAATTTTATGTAAATGTAGGATTATTGTACACCGCTTAGCAATTTTTCAAACTTAGCTTGATGTCTTTCGCAGAACTGGAATAAATGATGTTGCTAAAACACATTAAAACTGAATTTAAATGGTAGTTCATTGTGGGCACCCATGTACTGCTAATACTCTACTTTAATGGATTTTCCCTGTAAATTTCAAACCTTTTATGCAAAGTAGCTCATAAACGTAGTCTTACCGACTGGGAGAAGTCATTTCTCAATATATGCTGCTATAGTAAACACCTTTGGCTGAAAATTAATACAATTTTACTAGTTACCAGTTATAAGGCTGGCTTCTCAAAATCTGTTGGCTCATTCAGGTCATCTTACTAAAACCTTCAGAGCTACAAACCTCCTGCATACTTGTTTTTTTTCTTAATTTCAAACATTTATCCTTTGTAGTCCAGGTTTGTGGCAAGTTGAGAGCTGATACTGTAATTTGAGACCAGTCATCAGGATTGGCCTCAGTGTGTCAGGGTCCTGGCTTCATGTCTTGAGTGTCTCCTAGATTCCTTGTGTTTTTGCGTCAGAGCATGTTGTCTGGATCCTGACTCAATCCTAGTCTTGGTTTTTGTTTCTTGGAGTCAGGATCTAGACTCATGCTCTGTGTCTTTGTGATCTGTGGAAGCACATGGCCATTGTTTGTTTACTTTGTGCCATGTGCTCTCCTGTCCCATTTCTTGACCCTGCCCTCTCATTCCCTGTCATTAGTTAATTCCTCCCACCTGTCTGTCCTTGTTTTTTTGTCCTATTTAATGCCCTTGTGGTTGCTGTCCTGTGCTGGTCCGTTTTGCCTGTTTGCCTTGCTGTCTACTGTCCTGTGTCCATTGTCAGTTATTATTTTAGTTTTACTGATGGTCCTGGGTTTTTGTTTTTCCCCCTTGAGGGAGTTCTTGTTTATGTTATGTTTCCTGGTTTGTTTCTGTTTTCCCCCTCAAGGGAGTTTCTGTTAATAAAGTTCATTTTGGATCAAGCTAGCTTGCGTTTGGGTTCTCCTTCCCCGCGTCCCTGACACAGTGTTTCAATATACCATAAAAATAATTGTAGTGTTAATGATTTTAAATTAAATCAAAATGAACATTTACTGATTTAAATTTTATTGCAAACCTTTATGACTCCGTTTTGATATTCCCTATTTATCTTGCACTTTTATCCAAAGCAACTAACAGTGCAATCAAAGTATACATATTTTTCAGTTTGGGAATTGAACTACAACTACTACTAGCCTCAACATTGTTAGCATCATACTCTAGTTGAGCTGGCTGCTGTGTTGTTAATGGAGAACAGAATTTCTGAGCTACTCTTTATCATATAACAGTATTTAAATACATTCAAAGGTAGCATGTCAAAGTTTGACATTAATCATGCTAAACCCTGTTGAACTTGATTTTTACATGTTTTACACAAACATGAATGACATTTGAAAGTCAGAGGGGGATGTTTCACAATAATTACTTAAGTTGCAAAATAAACAAACATTTTATGGAGGAAGTACGTAACAGATCAGTGTTTAAAACAGTCTCCTTACCACAATTCACAAGTTTACAATATTGATTTATAATTTCAGCTATCATGTCAACATATTTAAAAATAAATACATGAACTAACCTGCAATTTAATGTTTCAAAAAGATGGTGATAAAGAAACAAAAGTTATGTCTTTTCTTTACACAAAGGTAGAGAATGACTTTACAGGACATGAAATATGCATGTCATATAGACTTTCTTTATATTTTTAGTGTTTTTAATATCTTGATGACTCATGTCACAATATGCTTTTGTTGTACTGAACAGCACAGTTTGTGATCTGATTGTGTTGCAATCAGATGGACCTGGAATAGTCAAATAATCAAAGTGTGTAATCGATATTCACTGATACAGCAGCCAGTGTCTCCACGTGAGCATCAGGCACTTCTGCATTAGTACAATCTCTTACATAAAACAGCCCGGCTTGCTGGCAGTCCTCCAGTGACCTTTTAGAGACTGAAGCTCTATGGAGAGTCTTGGCTATGCACTCAGTCTCAAGTGCTGACTGGTAAAATGATCTCTTGGGTTAGAAAATAGACTGATCACGCTTACAAAATGGAGCGTAATGTTTTATTAGGAGCTCTTTAAATACCGCAGCCCTGCTCTGAGGCAATGCCAGCATGGAGGAATGCCAGGACACACATATTTACCTACAACAGTGTTGAATGGGATTAGCATGAGTTGTAGGCATTGTGCTGGGATACACCAGTGGACTGAGCCATAGCCAGCTGTGTGGTTGATCACATGTCTAGTGATATATGGTGCTCTCGTGGAATGAAGGTGTGAGTAGGTGCTCATTATTGGAAAACCTCAAGAGAATTATTGGTCACAAGCAGTAAAAGATCCCAGGAATGTTTGGAAAGGATTTTTGCATGTGTTTCAAAAAAGGAATATTTAGTATATTTAATAAACAATTTCCCTCATGGGGACCACTGGTAATGTAGGTGTATGTGACTTTTTTTTACCATCCTTGGTACAATCGTAGCACCAAATGGAACTGGTAAAGAAACAACTATTTCAAATGAGCTTTGAACACTCCCCCATCTTCCATTGGTCAGACAATGATAGTCCCTCCCCAAACTTACACCATTGGTCAGCCTGACCATGTTGCTGTAGAAGGCAGGCTGGATGCTCAAACTGTGAATACCTTGCTGCTAAAGGAACATATTTTCTTAAATTTTAATTAGTGTTTGTTGTTAAAGTAGACACGTTTTAATCAGTACATCCTGTGCAAATATAAGCAGACAGTCTTATTCTGATATAAATACTGATATAAATAATATTTTTTGCATAACTAAGTCTTGACAATAACAGTTAACACATGGATACTAACACATGGAGTTTTGTAATCTTTTTTGCTGCCCAGGGCATTAGTCCATCGGCTACAAGGTCATTGATAATGGTAGAAGCCAAAGGCCGTTTGCTAGACCAACAGATCAATCAATCATCTGATTATATTGACAGCACTGTCTGAGCCAGTAGCACCTTCTAGTATATGGTGACTCCTGGCAGGGCTTCACTGGCATGGCACTAGATCTGCAGGAATTAGATCTGAGATCTCTAGAGCGTCAATGGGAGTCATTACAGTCACCATTTTGTCTCAGTTAGGGTTGTAACATGTTTTGTTTCTGTGTTTTATCCTATGTGTGTCTCAAACTTTGATATAATAGTACCATATTTATATGAAATTTATATTAAATAAAGTAGTTTTTACATGTTTACATGTTTTAAAAAACAGACATCAGTTCAAATTTGTTACTATATGTTACTTTAAAATTTAAAGCTGCAGTTTAAATTTAAAGTTACTTGCATAATTCTTAACATGAATGAGTTTATATTGTAAGCAACTGCTGTAAGAACATGCTACAAATGCTCCATCATCCTTAGCCACTGCCATTACATACATTACTGCAAATTTAATTATAAATCAGATGTGAAATAATACCTCAAAACTGCTCTTTGTTCTGAAAATTCTTTTAATTTTTTACACTTACTTACAATCTTACTGTTATCTCAGAACGGCGATGGGCATGTATAATTCTGCTTTCACCTCTGGAGCTCATTTCTGATTGGTTAAATTGACAATCTTCAGTCTCACTATCAAATAATCATCAGACGGGATGTTAATGCAACTAGTTTTTTGTCTGTATGGTCAGTGATTACAAATTCCAGACAAACTACAAATTTTTGTATATGCAAAAAAAAAAAAAATACTCAAAAGAATTATGCCAAACCTGGTTATTAATAAAACCTAATTATTAATAAAAAAATAACTTGACTCGTTGTATATCCCATACAAAAATGTAATAAAAAGGTTTTTTATATATATATATATATATATGTGTGTGTGTGTGTGTGATTGTATGTGTGATTTGTATGTGTATATATATATATATATGCTATATATATACTTATTTATATATGCTGTGCAGGGATGACTTGTTTAAAAAGTTTAAAAGCTTGAACGGAGCTTGTTATATAAAACTACATCTCTGTAGAGGTGCTAGGAGACAAGCATAATTAGCTTCCTCTCACTACTGGTGTATTTAAATATTGTTGTGCTTTTAACAGGGATGGCAAATTGCCCTTGTGTTTGTTGCTTTAGTGTGTGTGAACAATAGTAGAATTGCCTACAGTGAGTTTAAAGCTGTGTTGACATGATCTAGGGTTGTTAGTGTAGTGCTTATGAATTCAGGCTATAATAAGCACATCACATGCTTCACAATTTTACAGTGTGCCTTTAAAATCACCATCCTATTTGATGATTGTATGATCCCTTGTATAACATACTGTTTTGCAAATTGTAGCATCTGCTGTGTGAAGTCAGTAAACCTCATTACAGGCCAGCCTCTAGCCCCTTTCAGATGACAAAATTACGTCTGATTCTGGAGAATTGAACTGGATATTGCACACCACACGTGATTGCTCCAAAGATTGATGGTGAACAAAGCGAGGACCCGAAACCCACATTATGCTGTTTTAGAAATTGCACATTATGAAAATGAAGTAAATTTATTTTTACATTTTGTGCAACTGGTGTTTGCCGGTTATAACTGCTTAAATCAGTCACGTCAGAAAGTCATTATAAAAAAAACTAAACAAAATTGAAGATTAAACAAGGCAGTTGATCTCCAAGTTCTCCAACCTATCTATCTATCTATCTATCTATCTATCTATCTATCTATCTATCTATCTATCTATCTATCTATCTATCTATCTATCTATCTATCTATCTACTGTATCTACTGTATCTGTCTGTCTGTTTTTTCTGCATTTTGATTCTTACAACACCTTTAATAAATTAATTCATGACTTCACATGCTGTGAAAACCAGAGCTGATTGCCAGCTGTGCCTCCAGCTGCAGCAGGTAGTTTTAAGAGCAGGAAACATGAAAGAGGACAGCTAAAGACATACAGAAGTGAAGAGTGAACGAGAGAATCTTTCAGGCATCTTTCAACCAGTGAATAAAAAGATAACCCAGAATGAGCAAGAAAAAGAGCTACAAGGTTTAAAAGACCCTTCACTTCTCCCCAAAGATAATTTGACTCATCTCCAGTAAAGACTGTTTTTAGATCAGTCTGAATGACCTTAGAAGAAGACTAGTAAATAGCTTGCACTGTGCCAGCAGGTGTTCAGCCTACACAACAAGCAAAAAAACAAGACCAGGTCTTCCAGAATATGTGGGCATAGTATCATTAAAGACAATCCTGAGGGAAGAGAAATTCTGGATTTTTTTCTTTAAAAACAATCTTAGTCTGATTGTTTAACCCCGTACAGTCCACATTATAAAACTATTCTTGTTGCAAATCTGTTATTTATTCATTTTTATTTGTCAAACTCCAGCACAAGTTTTATCTATTAAACCTATATATTACAGTATACAGTGCCCTCCATAAGTACTGTATTAGGACAAGAAAAAATTGCTATATTTGCTGTGGAGTCAAGAAATCTTTTGATTAAAAGATGAATATGAGGCAAAAGTATAGAATGTCACATTTTGTAATGGACTGTTTTAACACATAAATGTTTTAGCAATTTAGTGTTTTTAAGTGATCAGCTGTGCTCTGTTGCTTTAATTGTTCACACATTAGAAGCAGGGAATGTGTAGTAATCAGTTCTGTCCATTGCTTCCCAAAATGTGACCTCTGATTTTAACCTATCACTGGTGAGAAGTTAACACACTTACAAGTCACTACAAGTCGTGAACAAACACATACCCAAAGCAGTGGGGAGCACTGCTGTGCCCGGGCAGTGCTATAAATGTACACAATATGGTGACATTAAAAAATAACTAATGATCACAATGGCATCAACTGAGTTCTTATTAAAACCGCTGAATGTGTTCCTGAGACACAGTAGACAAAATGTGTTCCAGTAGATGACAGATGCCTGTTTGGTTATATGGGGTTAAAGCTGATGTTAATACATATGATGTGAGATAATACTTTTCATGACAAGCGTTTCTGTGACACTTCAGTGCTTCCATGAGTCAGTCTTTGAGATTGCTCCATACCAGACATCTAGAAAAGAAACTTAAACATCACACATTTTATTTTATGCTGGCAGGTTTCAATCTTCAGGAAACATCTAAAGAGAATATGAAGAATTTTCTTTATACAACCTACAAAATCCTGACACAGACAATGCAGAATACCTTCAATAAGAATATAAAGTCTACAGACCAAAAAGCAGTAGATATTCACAAAACCAGGAATTTTCTTTTGTCTCCTCACATTTTATAGATAATTGATTATAAACAGTGCTTCTGCATTCTGATAATCTATCAATCCTTTAGAAACAAGTGCCATTTATATAATCCAGTGAGGTTTATGCAGGGCCAAAATGTGTTTGGACAAATCTTTCACACTTTAGAATGTATGAACATCCTTGTATTAGATCATATATGAAAATAAGTGCCATTTATTAAAGGGGAAAGAAATATTGCATAAGCACACAATTCAAACAACAAAAGTCAAATCAGTTGTTAGGTTTTAAATAATAGAACGACAAAAAGAAGACACAAGTATTTAACACATATAGTTCAGGAACATAGTGAGAAGAATCAACTACTGTTAATCATATAGTGTTTATAGTCTGAATCGGGGCCAGCGTAAAGAATCGGTTTTCAGCAAAAATCAACATATTGCTGCCACCTTGTGTTGAATCCATATAACCCTCATAAATAACTCTATAAATAAGAACTTTTAATAAACGGCATTAAGACGATACATCTACATAAGGAAATTTTGCATTGAATAAAATATGTGATCAGTGCATGATTAAATATGATCAATTTTAATTTATGGGACCCCAGTGTAAGCGGGATTTATGATTATAAATGATTAATACGTTCTGTCTTTTCTTCCATCTCTATGGAACAGGATAGATTTTACAATAAATTAATAATTTAGCCCATACAGATAAATAAATATATTTCAGATGCCTCCATGGCAACATACTGCTATGACATAGCTTAACGAGATGATAACTGTATGCCTTCACAATATGTACACACCATCTGATGTATATGTCATCAGAGGGAACATCTTTGGTATTCAAAGAAAAAATAATGCTTGCATACATATACATACCCAATACATACCCAATTAAACGTATATAAAATAAGCAGGCGAGATTATTAACATGTTTACGTAATGATTTAGTCATTCCTGAAAACATGACATCTGCTAAAGGTATGCAGTGTGATGTCTTGCAGTTCACAGTTTTATTCAACAGGGGGCATCACATATCAGTTGCAAAGAACTGTCTATGAAGCTCTTTCAGAGCAGTTTCTTCATCTCGTTAGCTTCCTGTATTTTATCTCTGTATCTTATTTTATCTCAGTGCGCATTTAACGTTACACATATACATTTTAAACCTATAATCTTGTTACAAAAATAAGGTAATACATGCTACTGTTGTGTCCTAATTACCTGGAACACTTTATAACAACTTTTGGTCTTTACAAACATTATATTAAAAATGCTCTACAAATCACAATTTCATGTACATTTCATGTAAAGAACACGTAAAGTTTTATTTTCTTTTTTCAGATTCATGTTTCCTATTAACATAAAATTCTTTAAATTCAAGGTAACAAAATGTAAGTCAAATATGTACGAACTTTTGACTGACAGGGTAAATACGTTTTAAAAGGACAGGGCACAGATGTATTTACAGTCCCACATCTTATCCACAATACTACACCACTGCTTGATAAAGTTGTGCTAACTTTATACGTCCGTTATTTTCGTACCCTTTGCAGTGCTTTCGGTAGAGACTGCAACCTTGTCTTGTCTCAAAACATAGCGTGCTGCCTAAGTAGACAGCATTTAGTGGTCGTACAAGCGCGTTCCGAGCCTATCTAGAATGCTGTTTAGGTAGGCAGCTCACTAAGCTTTGAGTAACTGTCGTGTATGTGCATATACCCACCCCACCTCTCTCCAGCTGATGCCCGCGCCCTGTCAATCTCTATCCCAGCAGAGAGAAAAGACCGGGGGAAACCGAACCAGAGCGGGTCCGCGGGGGGAAGAGGCGCTTCGTGAAAACATCCATGGGTGGCTGTGTGGGCAGTCATCATGATTCTTCGGGCAGTTTAAACGAGAACTCGGACGGAACCGGAGGTAAGAAAAATAAGTCATGTCCAGGAAATACGCTTTTGAGTCTGTTAGTGATGTTTTGGGTCTGTGCTGCTCACACACATGCCGCCTGCCTTCCCTTGTCTCCTCGGCTGCTTAGTGCCTAGAAACATCGTGGTGAATTTTGCATCGTTTTACAGGACACGATCGCTCCTCTCGGACCCATGTCTGGCTGTAGAAATAATTTGATTGTGATTATGCAAATGTTTTAACAAATCTTGCCCGTCACCCTTTGTCTTTGGACAGTGAATCGTTTTGCATGTAACACCTCCTACTAGCTGGTTAGCTTTAGCGGTGTGTGTGTTAAATATAAATACAGTGTGTTAGCTGCATGGCTACTGTATTTGTTCAGGTTTAATAAAATGTGGGTCATGGTTTGGCCCTGGATGCTGTCATCATCTGTATTTTCATGTCATTTGTTTCACACTTCAAAGGCACTTTACACATTTATCCTTTGTATTTTTGGGTGTTTATGTGGAATTACTACACTGTGATGTATGTTGTAAGCACTGTCCCTATAAATGGTGTGGTAAATAATGTACATTTTATATAGGGATGCACCGATTCCTTTTCTTTTGTCCAATACAGATTTTAACAAAACCATTGGCCGTTTCTGACACGTTTCTCACTTGCTTACTTATTTTAACTTGTCATTAAAATGGATCACTGTTTTGATCACGTTTTAATTAGAAAAGTTTGAAAACACATGCATTAAGGTATATTAGCTAGTAGTTTATTGCTGCATCATCAAATCATATACAGCTCAGCTGAAAAATATCTCTAATTTTAATACCGTCTCTAAGGTAACAGCTCAGGTAGTATATTCAGCATCATTTTTAAAAGTCCAGTGTTAATCTCGACTTTTAAACAGCAAGCATGTAACAACCATGTTATCGCTACTGGAAATTTTTAATTCCTCTATTTTTGTTGATAGTTCTCATGTGAGATTAAGGATTTCCTGTTGCACAATGTAGTTGCTACTGATGTTGTATTCCAACGCATGTTTTCTGGCAGGGGAAGGGCTGCTATGCAGAATGCTTCATTTATCCTTGTGGCAAACAATACAAATCATATATAAATCAATATATAACATGTCTGTTGCTACTGCTGCTCCTCCATATAGGTCTTGTATGTCAAACAAAAATAGCTTCTTAGATGCTAGACAAAGCCTATGGGACAAAATTATGTGTAGTGTATCATTATTTTAATGACTGCAGCACCCTTAGATAAAACCCAGAGCTGTTTCTCCAATTGACAGTTACCTGCAGACTTAATGGCTTGCTAATTTTTCACAGCTCACAGAGGTTGATTTGGATGTCAACAATTTAACTTCTCCTTGGGGGATGGTGGTAGGTATTCCAACAAGGACTGAAATTGTTTTGAAGATGTAATAATGAGGCAGATCTGGAGGCAGGAGGAACAGAGTTGTGCTGGAAGTTAAGAGCGACACTGCATTCTGAATTGCAGAGGCTGTTTTTGTGCTTTTGAAATTGTTAAACTAGATTTGAGCCAGTGTGTAAGTGTGATTGCTGCTTGACTGGGCAAAACTCATAACCATGATGCTCAGGTGTACTGAGTGGTTGTTATGGTGTTGATATGCAATTGCTAGGTTGTTCTGGGTGGTTGCTGGAACTTTAATACTTACCTGTAAGTTGGAATCCAAGTAAGGAACAGTAGTTTTTATTGGAAGTGTAGTTTGTTAAATTCAAATGCCTGTCAGCTGTTTTTGCAATCTTAACACGGTGTCAGCAGTCTGCTTGCAGTACTGCAAGTCCTCGTCTCGGTTGTGTTCTGAGACTGTTGTTTTCTGTGAGGTGAAACTTGAGCGCTGTGCCTGTCTTACATTATGCAGTGTTCGAGTTCTCCAAGCAGGCAGGCAGGCGCGCACCGCTCCTCATGCCAAGCCTGCTTCACCTGGATTGTTGGGTCGTCATGGCGATGAACATAGGCCTGACATCTTGGCCTGTCTCATTTAATGATAATGGCTAGGTTTCTCCCTTATGATAATGGAATTAAATTTTTTTTTAATTTGCAAGGGAGAGTGTAAGGAGTTACAACAAATGAAAACTCTTCATAACAGGCATATAATCAGTGTTGGAAAAATACGCCCAAAGCTCTTATGCTTTTAATTAAGGGTGAAATATGAATTTGAGAACTTTAATGCTATTGGATAAGAAAACTTCTTAGTGAAGTCACATATACCTGGCTGTTTTCATAAACCAAAGACTGCTTGCTGTTAATTTTGAGAAATTCCTTTGATCTTAGAAGATGTTGTGTTATTGTTGGCTGGATAACTTAGAGAATTGAAGACAGCTGGAAGGTACATTTTCAAGGGCTTATCAGACAACACTTTACAGGGTATTGTTAATGTGAAGTGTGGGAAAAAGTGTGCTCTTTCAAATGTTCTGAGGCAGATTGAGAGGGAGAAAGTGACAAGCAATGCAGTTAGTTTTTAAGCAGACTCAGTCTGCATGCTTTGATGTTTCCCATTGTTAAAATGCTTGTCCTTTAGCGCAGAGTGATGTGACAGCACAACCAAGCATATATGTTAAAAGATACAGCTGGTTTCCCTAAAAAGTGTAAACATACTGGTGCTATCTTAACAATCAGGTTTTTTAACATGGATTTGTATTTAATTACAGTATCTAAATTGGGTTTATCATAGATAATTGCATGTTTATTTGTTTATTGAGAAGGGTACATGTACTGTATAAATACTCAACCATTATCAGCAATGCAGCAATTGGTTGGTGTCAAAACAGACCAATGTGAGTTGTACAAGTGATATGTAAATTCAATTATACTACATTTATATACATAAGTATGGTGAATTAAAACCCTTGAAACCCTTGATATTTAGTGTGTGCTAATAAAAGAATGAGCATCATTCTTAACACCAAACTGCTTTTAATTAGAAGCCTACAGAGAAAATCAGGACTTTACAACAGCAAGGGTACGCCACCAATGCGGCTGAAATACAAAGGACAAGCTGATACGTTGTTGTTAATTGTGTAACTGTTACTTTATTTCTGATTTCATTATGTCTTTGACATGCCACGTTAAACCTGTAGGTCCTTAATGTACTTGGGTGAACTTCATATATAATTGAATTCTATCTGGTGTGGTCATGTGATGGCATAAAAGCCTCTTTCAAAGCCTGTATTCTTAAATGGTCAAGAAAGACAATAAAAATCATGATCAATTTGACTAACATGTATTGATAAAGCAGACAGTCTTCTTATTAAGCTGTCTGCATCTCCTCATTGTGTTAAACTACCTGCATAGAAACTGAAGGCAACATTGGGACAACTGAAGGCAACATTGGGACAACTGAAGGCAACATTGGGACAACTGAAGGCAACATTGGGACAACTGAAGGCAACACTGAAGTCTGCTTTGCAGCTAATGCACAGCTTGGAATAACTGTACACTGTAATTCTTAGTATTTTATTATTATGACGATTATTATTACTATTATTGTACCTGGTATTTTAATGGTGCTGTTGTAAGAATGGAGCAACTGGAACAGACTTTCATTATCACTGCCCCTTAAAAAATCATGATGCAAGGCTGTTGATTTTAAATAAACCTGATCCTGAGCAGTTTTTAGCTTACGGTTCTCCACAAAGAACTTATTTCTTTTTTTGAGATTAAAAAAAGAGAGCAGTCCAAGACAATTAAAGAAAAAATGAAAATTGACCGATAAATTACTCACCCTCAAGGCATCCTAGGTGTATATGACTTCAGCATATTTTACATATTTGGCATTCTAGATGTAGAGCTGGCATATCGCCATGTTCAGTGTAGTCTTTCATGGAGATATGTTTACATTCGTTTCAATCACTAAATACATTCAAAATTGTAATTGTTTTCTTTTGCAAACATATTGTTTAGCTTCAGAAGGCATTCATTAACCCTGTGGAGTTGTACGGATTACTTTTATGATGGATGGTTGTGCTTTTTGAGCTTCAAAATCATATTCTGTTCGGGTAAAAGGAAGTCATATTCATCTAAGATGCCTTGAGGATGAGTAATTTATGGGCCAATTTTCATTTTTGGATGGAGTACTCCTTCCAGCTAAAGTGGTTATGCAGGTAGAGAGAGCCTTACACAGCAACATTAGCTGGAGGTTGACTGAATCTGTCTGACCGAGGGGGAGGGGTAAGAGAGCAGGTATCTCCTTGAACTAGCCCTTAAAAGGACACTTGGAAATCGAGATGAAGATGAGTATATTTGTCTCCGGAGACTCCCAGAGATACAAGATGCCTCTGTTGGACTGACCAGAAGCTGTGCGATCTGACCCTGCTGATATGCGATAGGCTTGTTGAATTTTTCACCCTTTCTTTACATTGCCATCCTTATATCTTCCGTGGCATATGACACAATCCAGAGAGATGGATGATGGATGATTGCCTCTATGAAACGCAATGCTCCTGCCAGTTGCTACTGAATTATTGACACTACATATAAAGTCCCGGCTGGGTCTCGACAGACAAAGGTCCTTGGTCAGTCGATTTTGTCAGCTCGGGCTTGTCTTTCGTCTCACCTTTTAACATCTCGCTTGCTCTCTCTGTGGGTTTGTGTATCAGAGACTTTTGCTCTCTCCTGCGTGAAGGCCTGGCAGGGCCGATAGTTCCCAGATGTCAGCACGCCCTCACACAAATGCTTTTCTGAGAGCCTTGTGTTCTCCAAAATGTTCTCCTTTAGTAGCATAATCCAGATGGTCCTCGTTTGGGATTCTTGTGAAAATTAAATTCACACGGTCTAATCCGGCTGAAAAACTGGGTTGAGACTGTGGGATCTGATGTTTTACTGTGCTGTCAGTTTCCACTATAAAATACACAAAGATGTTTTCAAATGGCTCTCAGGTGTTTTAATTATTGTAAATGGCTTGTTAGATTTTCTTATGGCTGTTCATGCATTCTTTGGCCAATTTTAGGGCAGAGCGCTGTGTATCCCAGCAGGTAACCACAAACAGTCTTATTTCATTTCTCCAAGTTTGTTCTTCCTTTAAAGGAATTATGGGAAATTCTGCCTGTGCCACATCATAAAACTTATGCTTTGTTACCAAAAATCTCTTTTTGAATACTGCCTGTGTTTGGAAGTATTAGCATCAGCTAAATGTATAATGTTAGTAGCATTAATAAATCTCAGTAGTGGAAAAGTGGCTATTGTTTTCAGTTATCATTTGCATCAGTTTCTACTTTTAAATGGTTAAATGGTGTGTGTTAAGTATCAAATTGTAGTATTGAAATTTTATAGATAATCATGAAACTTTACTAGTATTTATACCAGTTACTTAAATGTTGGTATTGTGACAGTAGTCTAAAGCATGCATGGATTCAAAAATCTGAATGCAATGAGGATTTGCATACTATTTAGCACTTAAATCTCAAGTTAGCAAACTGTATATGTTTGCTAATTTGTTTGCTTTCACTTTCTTTTACTTTCTCTGCTTTCACTTTCTTTGCCCAACCCATTTTTTAACTAGCCAGTCAGCTTTCACTGATCAATCATGATTGAGCTTATTGTCCTGGACATTTGACAGAAGATTGTATGAAATAGCTGTATTGATGACTTGGTATCTCACAAAGTTTCATCATCCACATCTTAATGTTATGTCAGCTCACATCCAGCCCATCTTGGCGTGGTGCAATTAGCAGTCTCTCACCTTTGGGCTAGGATACTGGCAGCACATTTAAATGCCATGGTGCCTCTTTAACAAATTAAATGAATGTGGTCACCCGTCCATTTTACTATGTCGCCAGTGCCTCATTTACAAAACAGGAAATGGAACTGTGATGTTAATCAGGCTATAGATTTTCTGTCTGCTGCATGAAGATGCACACCCGAGGGAAGTTCACACACTCGACAGCCCTTTCAGAGACAATGACTTTTTTTGATCATATAAAGGATCATTGTTGTGGCCCATTGCGTATTTACACTGCAGTTTGTTTGTATTGAGTCAAATCATGTTGTTGTTCATATTGCTACAGAAGTCATTGTGTTGGGTACGCTTGGAGATCATGGAGTGGGTCAATAACAATCTTGTTTTGTGGTCAATTTCATTTTCTAGCTGTCACAACCCCCCATTGCGTTGTCTGTTGTGTTTTTTTTGTCTAGTTTTTAGGTGATTAGCCCTTCAAGTACCAATATAGCAAACCAATATATTGAATATAATGAACGTGCTGTGAGGAGATTTTTTTTAAGATCAGAAAGTATAGGTGATTTGTTTCGCATCAACTTCAAGCTGAGAAAAATCATATGGAAATTTTTAGCAGTCATAGTGAGCTCTTAGCTGAGCAACGTGCAGTAAATCATCATTTAAGTGGGTTTATGTCATTTTGGTTGTGCTGAACCATAACATAAGAGCTTATATAAGAGCTAATGGAAATAATGATCCTGTCATGGTTCGAAAAACAGCACCACAGAGACTACAAAACCTTTCGACCTTTGACTAAAAATCTCTATGATATTGTATCATATTCCTGCACGCTGTGGAGGTTTATGCCACATAACAACAGCTGCATCACAGAATAGAAAGCACAACAATTATGTCTCGTGATTAACCTGGAGCGAAAATTGACAATCAGTAATTTCATTTAGGTATACTGCTGTTAAAATATACATATAGCATATGGATGTTTCTCTAACCCTGAGAGGATTGTTATTTGTTTTTTATCAGTGGCTTTTTTGTTGTGCTCATAAAAGCAATGGCGAATCTGATGCATTTAAATTAACTCAATAACTGCAGCTTGTCCTAATAAGTAAGACTGAAGCAGCCAGCAGCTGTACACTTCTTTTCCATTCAGTCTGTACATGAGATGATACAGGTCCATGCTTTCAGTGTTCTGCAAACCACAACCGTGAATTTTAATATGATTTGCTTAGTTGATTGAACTATTAAGTAAAATTATTACTTGTTTATTATTATTGATTCTTTTTGTTTAGCCATGTATTGTTTATAATATAACTCTTTCTCATCCTTAGCTTGGATTTATTTTCTTACATAGATTTTCTCGCAATCATTGCTTTTTCTGCAAAGGATACAAGTGGTGCTAATTTACAGCTTGGCTGAGAAGGGTACCTGATGCCTTAAAATCCTGCTTGCTTGATTTTGGGCACCAAAGTGAGGGCACCTCACTTTGAACTTGACAGGAAATGACCTATGCTGGCAAAATCGCTTGGAAAGATGTGCAGTTGTTTTGAAGTATTGCTGTGACCATCAAAACAATTTTTCCTTTGTTTCAAACTAGCGTCTGTTGTTGGTTCAACAACAGGAAGAGGTCATCCGTGAGCTACTGTGTCATTCAGGGCTACAATGCAGACAAACAGGAAGTGGGCCCTTTGAACTGCAGTGCAAATGTAGGAAACAGACTGTTTTGCATCAGGAAGGTGCAACTCAGATGATGAAGGGTTGTGGAAATATTGCTTTTAGTGTCTTTAAGTATAGCCACTTTTCTTTACGGGTTATAAAAAGCACTGCTGATTCACCGACTGAATTATTGATGGCCATTGTCTGCAGTTTTACTGTTTGTTGATGGACTTTTGCTTGTTTGAACAGTTTGCTTTCGTGTCCTGCTACCGAACATCTTGCTACACCTGAATCATGCTGCCATCCTACCAATCAGTTTGACTTATTGCAAGATATTGCAATAATATTGCAAGTGTGCATATCACAATATGCACATTGCAATGGTTTGCAATAACTAAATGATTTAATACATTAAAAAGTTAGGTATAGTCAGTTTTAGACATCTATCAGAAGTTTGATATAATATAGTTGGTTATATAATTTTCAGTTTTTAAAAATACTTTTAAAAATAATTTTAATTGATTTTACAAATTGATTTTACATTATTGTATTGCATACCGTGCATTTCGCATTATTTAGCATTTAGAACATTTTTCTTCAATATCATGCAGTGTTGAATCTGAACAGAAATGAGGTTAAACATGCAATGATAAACATTAATAGCGCTCCTTCAACACCCCATCAATCCACGTTCCATGTCTTAAAACCTGTTTATTCAAGTAGATTTGAGCTTTTATTGGTTTTACATTGACCATGTAAATGCCACATGTACACACAGACATTATTGACTACAGCAGCCCTGTTCAATGTACTGCTGGGTAGTTTTATCCCAGGCCTCAGTTGTTCTCCATCTTGTGTTCCAGACTGAAAGGTTGTATATAATAGCAGCCAGATGTTTCACCCAATAAATCTTACTTTCTCCAAGGCGTCTCAGGCCCTCTGATGTAACTGCTTGGATTTCAGCCTTTGGTAATACTGCCAGTGCTGTTCACTGAGAGCCTGCATGTCTGCAGTCTGTGTGCTTGTTTACTGAGAGCTCAATACATCTCAGACACTCCGGTGTTGTTTTCGACAAATTCCAATAATGTGGTATATCTGTATTCCCAAAGGGGAATGAATAGAAGCAGACAGGAGACAGCTTAGCAGTGAGTGGAATGGCAAAGTGCAGGGTTCGATGCGCACTGTAACTACCTCTACCTTGTCGTAAGGGTCTTTTTTTGTCCAGCAATAATGCCAGTTGACACTGGCAGCAATTTTTGAGCTACTAAAAACAACTTTTTGCAGAGGGTTGATATATATTTATATTACATTAATGGTATATATTTGTATGTACTCTAAATTGTAGCATGTATAATGCATTATAAATTGAATAAGATGTCTAATGATTAATTATCAAATTATAAATGCAGTTCATGCATATATTATATAGCTGTATATGATCTGACTGGTACATAAGTGAAATTAATTAAAAAGTTGCACAAAAGTGCAATTACAGCCAGTATAGCTTATGCAATACAGTTAGGTATATGCATAATCACACCAACATAATATAAAGTTTTCTGTTTACCTAAGCTAGTTTAATCAGCATGTTGCCTTAATCACATTACAATCACATGTAAACACACCCATTGATGTGAATGACTTAAGGTGAATGGCTTAAGATTGACTTAAGGTGCCTGTGACTCTGCAAACTACTAAGTTTGAGCCTAATTTAATTGTTCAGTTGGACATATATTTTTCAGACACAAAATGTTGGGCTAAAAATAAAATGTACTGTTTTTGGCCTGTTAATCACATTTGAATGTTTTTTTTTTTGAGGTTGGGCCAAAAGTGTGTCAGACCAAGTAAAAATCTAAACTGCTGCCACAACCAAACCAACAGCAAAAATCCTCATTGTTGAGCTCTGTTTTTACAAACTAATTATCTACATTTATAAACTCAGCGGTTCAGTTTCTGCAAATGTTCAGGAGTTGCAAGACTTAGAACTCTTTGAATGCACTGAACTGTTAATCTGTTTGCCCAGTGCTTCCATACTGCATTATTTCACCTCACCATGACAGTCCAAAGCATCTCCCAGCTGGCTCGCATCCCAGAAGCCCAGCTAGTTGTGTTGCTTAGAATGTCTGACCTGAACCTCATATCACTATGATTTTTAGTATCTAAACAAGAATGCATGTTCTTGAACCCTTTCCTATCTTCCTGGATTCTCCAGATATCTCCTGTTTGCTGCTGTGTGCTTTGTGTTATTAATGTTGTGCAATGCGATATGCAATGCCTGTGTATTGTTTTTGTTAATACATTGCATTCATCCAGAACCATATTTAGCAGAAGCCTACCATTCAAGGGTCCAGTCTGTGGCTTATTTGACAACCCGGCTTCTCCTACAGCTCATCCGCCTTCTGTTTTATCCCAGAGTCTGTGAACAGACATAGACGTGAAGAATGAGTCATGCATTTCAGTTTCTACCATTTGTTATCAGCTCACCAGGGATAAATATAATAATAAATAACTCTTTGTTCTGGTTCTAAAATCTGATTGTCAAAGCCATTGTAAAATAGTCTATGCAGCTGGGAATAGATTATTATTGTTATTAGGCTTTTAAAATGTGTTTAGAAATTGCAATTTGTTGATTGATGTTTTTTAACAATCACCACATTAAAAGGGCTTTTAGATATTCCACATGCATGCTACGATTTATGAGCTCAATATAACGCAATACGTTTAAGGCAGGCAAAAGAGATGCTTTATCTGCGGGTGTCACTGTGGGACAGTATTACTGTGGATAAATTAGTGCAATACACTGTTGTCAGCCTATATGATCTGATGTTTCATATCTCCACGGCTTGCATTGACTAGTTCGTCTCTGTGTTTCAGTTGCACTGGGGCGTAACCAGCCCCTGAAGAGAGAGAAACCCAAATGGAAAAGCGACTACCCGATGACCGATGGGCAGCTACGCAGCAAGCGTGATGAATTCTGGGACACAGCACCAGCTTTTGAAGGCCGGAAGGAAATCTGGGATGCACTTAAGGCAGCTGCCCAGGCCTTTGAGAGCAATGACCATGAACTTGCTCAAGCCATCATTGATGGCGCCAGCATAACGTTACCGCATGGTAAGAGATTTTGACACATGTTCTGATAAGCCACTGTTCAGTTTAATAGGAATTTTAGTAAATTATTTAAACTCTTGCTGCATCTTGGCTTCATAATTAATCCTTGAACACAATACTGTTGCATTGAGTCTTATTCTTCTGAGTATTAGATCAGCACAGCGGATCCATGCTTTTTCATGCCAGTCTGTGAGTCATTGCTCACTAATCAGAGACTACAGGCCAGGACTGATTCATTGCAAGAAATATATATTTGGCTGAGATTAGAAAGGTCAGTTGTTTTTTACCGCGCACAGCTGTGTTTTTACCGCACACAGTCATTCCTCTAAAATATCATCTAATTCTCTGCCCAAAATAATTTGTACTTTTGGCTAATTGTGATTGCATAATCTCGAGCGGGCCCTTATCACCCCCTAATTGCCCAGCACTCAGACGTGGAATTCTGTCATCAGTTGGATGTATGTAAATGTCTCAGTGCCTCAATCTCTGGTTCTTATTGTCTGCATCTGCCTGGATGCAGCTGGAGATTCTTGAAGGCTGCTGTCAGGGTCTCCCAGGAGCTGAGCTGCCTGGTGACAGTGTGGAAAAACTCACACTGTTACTAGGCTGTGGTTGAGCTCTCCGGTCGGATGCATGGAGATTGAATCAGCCCTGCAAATCAAAACATACTTTCCCCTTTGTTATTCCCACTTTAATTTTCCTTTAAAGATGTCAGATTAGTTGGAGGTGAAACCCATTTTGTAACTGGATTTCACATATCTATGAGGAGATACTCTTTTGTGTCTTACATACATACTTTAAATACATGCTTAGTCAGTTTATGGTAAATGTACCAAATACCAAGAACATTTATGATTATATTGCACATGCTGAAAATATCACACCAGAGTGGCCTTTCTGAACCTTAAACACCCCCACTACACCGGACAACCTGGTGATGTCAAACAGTAGATTTTACCACAAGGGTTTTTCTAACATCTAGTTGTAATGAACACCAGCAGATGTCATCAGCAGGAGAAATTTCCCTCCTGATGAAGCACAGAGATTTTTGAGGGCTTGGAGAGCCGCTCTGCATGTCATGTGCAGGGCCTATGGTTGTTCTACACAAGCTGAGCTCAGTAGAACACCACAGGTGTATTTTTAGTTCTGAAGCTCACCCAGCATGAAGGTCAGAGGATGGTGAGAAACCATTCTCCACTTTCTCTTAAGTGAAAGTGTCAGATATGGTGACCCATACCCGAAATGTGACCTCTGCATTTAACCCATCAATGGTGAGGAGTGAACACGCACGCACGCACACACACACACACTGCAAGTCGTGAACACATACCCAGAGCAGTGGGCAGCACACTACTGCGCCCGGGTAGCAATCGGGGGTTAGGGGCACTTCAGTTGTTACCTGCCTATACATATACATATACATATACATATACATATACATATACATATACATATGAGTTGTGTGTGTGTGTGTGTGTGTGTGTGTGTGTGTGTGTGTGTGTGTGGGTATATGTTTATGTGAAGAGCAGAACCCAGACACACTCGTAGCCCTGAGGCTTTATAAGCAGCAATATATGATCTGGTCACAATTTGGCCAGTTTGCATGGTCCAGTTAGCCTCTACTGGTAATATCAAAATCTGGTGGTGCTGTAAGCCGATCAGCAATGACTGGATGTCATTTTCTGTGGCTTTTCTTCTAATAGGGTCTTTTGGAAAAGTGATTATAATAATAGTGGTCATTTATGGATAAATGCTTGCAGGTTTGAAGGTTTGGTTACCTACCTAACCTTTAAGTTAAATATCTAAATCTTTAATCGCCAGACTCATCATACAGGTACTCAAAAGCAAAACCATCCAAAGCAGTTTTTTAGGGGTTTTAGTGAAATATATATCTCTCTGTGGCACACAAGGGGCATTTCTCAATCATTGGCCATTTCAAACCAGGATAGGTGTTTTTCAACCATCCAGTGGGAGAAAGATATTAGGAAATGCCTATGCCTGAGTGGGAAAAGAGATTAAAAATGCCTATTCTGGTTTGAAAACACCCAATAACTAAGAAACGCTCCTTTTTGTTCTGCAGAGACCCCAGTCTCATTTAAGTAGGCTTGCTAAAGGTGACTCTGGCAACTTCCAACAGTAAAACCAAAAAGCTCTCAGTGCCCAAGAGTAATGTGTCTGTAGTCATTTTGCCAGCTTGTTCTCATCTCCACCTTTGCTTTTGAGGATGTACCAACAGGATGTTCCTGATCAAGTGCTGCTTTATTATTTAACATATCCGTCAGCATGTTTGCCAGGTAGATGGAAACTGCCGTGGCATCCAGAACTGTGTTCTGTCCAGGCGTGATGCTGCAAGCAGTATCTCTTCTATGTTAAGATTCATTCACAGTGATAGTCTACAAGTCTCTGTGATGTTGCAGAGGGATTCTATGGGTAGTCGCTATATTGCATCTAATTTTCATAGTAACCAATTGTGTGGCTGTGATTGGCAACACATATTTGTTTTTATTCAACAGATCTGACTGGATGGAAGTTATTGCAGTAGTGCTGACATAGGACCAGAACAGCACTGGTACTTTACTGTTGTGTATCACTCCAACACAGTAACTGCTGAAATGATACTATGACAAATAACATTGACACAATGAATGCAGAACCCAACTGACAAACAAAATGTTCACAATGACAGAGGTTTGCAGTGACAAAGCTACAAGACACCTTTCATTTTCAGTGAGTGAATTTGAGTGACAAAACCAACAACAACTTATTGAAGATGTGACAAAGTTAGGCAAAAAACAAGCTATGAATAACGCACCTTGCCTGGTTAGGATGCAGCTTAACAGTTATAGTTCCTGTGTTGTGTTTTTTTAATTATTTGTTAAAGGACATATGAATGTTTTATTTCACAGTGATGCTACGTTGTATTGTGCATAGGGTTTGTTATGAACAGGACGGTATATCCAAACATTTAAACATTTTTCTGGTTTTCTATTTATTCTATTTAAAGAAAAAGGCAACACTTAGACTGAATTGTAGATGAATTGTAGATGAAGTAGATGTTGTTCCTGCTCATAATCTCAGTTGTCCGAGATTATTTGTCATATCTAAACAGATTTCCATCTCTAGTCTCCTATTGTCATAAGAATTACAATACAGCTGTTATCAAGTACAAACTGTTTCTCAGTCTTATGTCTCTTGTCAGACTCTTGATACTGGAACAGTTTATTGACTGGGTGCCAAGGAAACAAGGCAACCTGCCTAAAGGTGTTTGTCAAATACACATTAACATGATGAGGGGTACTTAAGGATGTGCTTGAGAAAGAGAAGTGGTTCAAAAAGAACAAGTCATGTGTCACTGTCATCTTATCTCCTTACTTCTTTTGGTTTTTCACTTTAAGTGACACAACTAGGACACAGTTACTTTCATTTTCCATCCATCTTTCATCCATCTGCAAAGAAACATATTCTTTGTCCACCACTGAGAGTTTGACAATGAGAGACACAATGCTTATCAGAATGTTTCTTTCAAATCACATAAAAATTTGTTTGGTTGTGGCCTTACCATGATGTTTACAATTTCTGCAATAAGCAGTTGGTCTGTCCGTTCTGAATGTGTAAGCGTTGCATGATGTGACACGATTTTGACCAATCAGATATAACTGTGGGCAGGGCTACCCAGTGCAGTATGGCAAAATAGAAAATAAGCTTGTCTAAGCTCTTTCGTGGCTTGTTAGGACAAAGTCTCAGTTTCTTATTACAGATTATAAATGATCATCACTTAATCACCTAAGAGCATGAAGTAAAAAACTGGTAATTGAAAACCCACATTAATTGATCACTATTCTAAATATTGTGTTGGCAATATTCCTGTGATTACGACCCTTAATGAAAGATTTCTATGACCCTGAAAGGGAAAAACATTTCTTTCAGAATGTTTCTCAATATTTAAGTGGGTCTTTATATCTGTTTATCTAGAAGCAGTGACTTATGATCTCAGACAACAAAGCTAATACAGGGACTTCGAACCTTGATTCAGGTTTTTTACACATAATGTGTCTTGCTCCAAAGAGTTTCACCAGAAAGTATGAGAAAAAAAACTTTATATTACTGATACTGCACCTAACTGAAACAATCACTAACTTGTCATCATGATGGTATGGATATTACAGGGTCATTTTCACTGACTTCCTAGGAGGTATAGCTCACCATGAAAAAAATGACATACTTCCTCTTTGGAAGAAGCCAGTGATGTAATTGTATTTTTCCTGTCCCATTACCTTTGATTTATTGCTCTTACTTCCTCTTTGTTTGAAAGGGTAACAAGACTCCACAATGAGGCTCTCTGTCATAGGAATGCTTGTCATGTGATGTGTGTTTGTGTTCTCTTTAACTATGAAACATGAGTAGGCGTTCTAATGGCTAATATTGTAAATACTGAAGGTAAAAGTGTGGTCATATGTGGTCAAGCGTGTATTTATTCATAACGAAAATGAACCAAATCTACTGTACAAAACAAGAGCGCAATCTCCAAATGCTGTTTATGAGGCGTTTACCAATTAACACAAAAAAATCCCCTTCTTGCATGGGAACAATGCTGTACTTTTCCTTGATTGTACAGTATTAAAATATTCTTGATTCAATCTACATGACCAGCTTCAGTTAATAAAAGTGAGTTTGTATTACGTCAAAAGCGTTTTGTATATACCTGTAGGTCTTGCATGTAGAGCATATGTTGTATAAGAATGCCATAGAACAGTTATAAAGCTGTACACAAGTCAGCAAAAAGTGTTAAACAGCATTGCTTAGTTGTAAAGCTTCAGCATTGTTGCTGACTGTTATTGGTTTTTCTAAAGCCTGGCTAATGGCTGAGACAATACTAATAAATATGATAACAAAAATGTTATTAGTTAATGCTCTAAAACATAGTGGTAACCTAGCATTTGCTTCTGGTTATCTCCAGGCGCTCTGACTGAATGCTATGATGAGCTGGGGAACCGATACCAGCTGCCTGTGTACTGCCTCTCCCCTCCTGTCAACATGATTGAGGAGAAGAGTGAGTCTGAGACCATCGAGGTCCCTGAAGCGCCAGCTAGCGAGGGCCAGGAGTGCCAGCTGCGTCTGCGTCTTTCCACAGGCCGGGATCTACGCCTGGTCGTCCGCACCAGCGACAGTGTCCAGCAGATGAAGCGCCGTCTGCAGGCCCAGGAGGGAGTGGCCACCAGCAGCCAGCGCTGGTTCTTCTCAGGCCGACCGCTCACCGACAAGATGAAGCTGGAAGACCTGAAGATCTCCAGAGACTATGTGGTCCAGGTGATCGTCAGTCAGCCTCCTGGAACCCCACCACTGCCCCAGAACCCCACACCTGTGGAAAACTAATGCCTTGCTGTGAACTTTGACACAGCAAGTGTGTACACGAGAGGAGCTCCTAAATGCTGTGCGAGTTGCAAGATCTTTGAGGAGAAGATTCCATTGATTTGGGATTGGCCATTTCTGAGTCTAGAGAAAAAAATCTCTAGAGGCTTCTCCCTCTAGAGATTTCCTAAGAGAAACACTCACTGCCTTTGACTTTGACAAGCTCAGATTTTCTGGTCAGAAGCCTCAGGTCTATAAAACTGTAGATAAAGACTTGGCCAAGAGAGGTCCAATGTGTTGAAAATGTGATAGTGATGGTTCTGCCTAAAAGTTGATATTTTGAAGTTCATGGTTCTATAAACTTCTTTATTTTCTTTGGTTTCTTTTTCTTATGACAAGAGCATATGTCTGCAAGGCAGACCAGAGGTGCGGACCCACCTTAGTCTATTAGAGCCAACAGGACTTTCAAATAGCTGTGGTTGGCTTCCAACAGAAAGGAGCATAATTTGTTAAACTGTTATCTTTATTTTCTTTTTTATTAGAATTTTGTAACCAAAAATTCTCTAAAGAATTTTAAGAACTGGGGGCCTGTTAAATGTTGCAGATGTTTATGGTTTTATTTTCTCCTCTTCTTTTCCTCTTTCAGTTCTTGTTCAGATAACCTTTCAGTTACTTGCGTTCTGTAAACATTTCATTAGCTTTTCTCATTTCAAACAAGGATAAGTTTTTTTCCATCATAAAGGCTGTTAAGATCAGCAGTTTGACCTTTTGCCTAATTTTGGAAGTATGACCTTAGTAGAGATGGCAGTCATTGAATTTCGCAGCTAGCTTTCACTCCTGAAAGATATCCTTCACAAAAGACCTTTGTTTCTCTGAAAGAAAAGTCTTTTCACACAAGTGTAAAATGGGTATAGATGGAGATATTTCTGCCATTACCTGCACGTAAGATTCCATGCAAGAATTTAATCAGAAACATTTCTACAGTTTGATCCAATCTCACTTCTAAATGGGTAGAACAAATTTGGGTGTGAGAACGAGATTCTGGTTGATGATTCTATGACGCCTTTGGCCGCAATGGTGACACCTTCCCCCCACTTAGAATGTGTTGATGTCATATATGAATGTAGCTGTTTATTTGAAAGGAGGATTCACACAGTTTACTCTGTATGTGTATGTTTCTTTTATTATTTAATTTTTGGCCTTTACAGTGAGCTGGATGATAAGAGGAGGAAATGAAGTGGAGCAGAGAGTGGGATTTTGGAAGCGAGCCAGACTCGAGCCAGACTCAAACTCTTGTGTGAGCAGCATGGTTCAGCGTGTAGTGCTAACCGCTGTAGCCCACAACTCCAACTATGTGTTTTTAATGAACTAAAGACTTTGTTCTGCTGAAGGAGAATTTACAAAAAAAGTTGCATATTTTAATGATACAGAATGCGTTTTTAATTAAAAGATGAACATTTGTACACCTCAGTATTACTCTGTCTGATTTTGTGCTACAATACTGTATTTATAATGATAGTTGTGTGATTATATTCTAATGTCTATTTATAAATTGTTAGTAATACAAAACCGTATTTCCACAGGAAGTGTGATGGTGGCCTATTTATTAAACCTGCTTTTCTAGGGTTGCAGGCTTTGCCACAAAGGGGAAGAATCCAAGTTTTTATGAAATGTGGATAATATTTTGTAGTCCAAACAAAACATGTGACTACAAGTTCCCCTCTATTATACGTCATTAAAAGCTTTGTAAGTTTTTATTAGTATTTGTCTATTAATAATTAAGATACTGGGCTTTGAGTCCATCATTAAATCACATATTAGAGGAACTTTGTAACTGTACACTAGTGACAATGCTGGTAATGTACAACAGATATGAACTGATTGTGGCAATGAGAACTGTTTATTGTAGACAGATTTATAGGGAAACATGAGATACACTTCCTCCTCATTATCAACAGAATGAACATTACTGATTCACACGCAGGACTGTGATTAAACCCTGCAGCACTGAGCCCTGTTTGCAGTTGAAATCCTTGTATTGGGCATTACCCATCTGGTTAGGAAGAAATATTTTAACCACTAACTTAAAGTATAAAACTAATCCATTTTAAACATGTATAAAGTATAATTGCTAGTAATTTTAGGTAAGCATGTGGCTATATTGGCCACATGCGTTTTCTGTAAAAGTTATTTGGTCTTCATCATTATACTGTCTGATCATAAATCTGATTGATTGGATGGCTAGAAAACTTCTTAAAAATCTTTATGCTGATTTTAAACAATTTGCCCTTTGTTTAAATGAAACTGTGCTGCCTAAAACCACTTCAATTTGACCAAAAATTCAACCAAAATTCAATTTGATTTACTTTAATATAACATAAATATAACCTTCAGATTTTGTAGCTTTAGTCTGAATAGTTACAGAGGTTTACACACACAGTCACATGTTTTGATTTTTGTATTGTCATACTGTTGGGTCACTTGGAATTTTGATTCTGCAACTGGTTGAGTGTGACAGTTACGTTAATAACGGTGAATACTTTGTCTTGCAATCATATCTGTGACACAGTAACAGTATTATGAGAAGTAGTATAGGATAGGTGTAGTATGTTATAATGTTTTATTTATATTTGCATGCAGTGTCAGTACCTCATTCTTATTAACAGGTTTGGCTATTCCAGTAATTCTGATTAAAACAAATCTTACATTTTGAAATGATATTGTAAAGTATAAACTGAGTATTAAAACAGATTCTGTTCTAAACTGATAATGTACCTGTGCACACTGGTTCATTAGGAAATGGTTTACTGACTGTAATATGAAAAACCTGACTAACCTGAACAAAAGCCCAGAACTGATGCCACACAGTGATGCCATTTTTGCATGAGAACCATTTTTGGTTCCCCAAAGAACCATTCAGTCAAAGGTTCCTTAAAAGAACCATTTCTTTCTTACATTACCTAAAGAAACTTTATCCAATACAAAAAAAACAGGTTCTGTTTGTAAAATTTGTAAAAAATTTGTAAAACAGGTTCTAGAGATTTTAATTATTGATTTGGTTGCTAAACCTTTTACATTAATACTTGGTTAAGTTAAAATGTGCCCTGTGTTTTCGATAACTTTCGATAATAAGGAGATTTAACAAAAACATAAAATAATCATTCAACAACAGCATTAAAAACAAAACTAAAACTACATTTTGTATGTGATATTTGAAAATGATTTAATTTTGAGCTGGAAGGTCTTTGATTTTAAAGGAATACTTTAGTTAAAGCCCCTAACACATAAGCACTGTTACACAGGACATGGAAATCCCACTTTAAAACTGGCTGTACCACATTGGTTTCCATATGCCTTTGTTCAAAGCTTGAAACTTCTGCTTGTTGGAAATTCACAGTTCTGTCTTGCATGCCCATATAAATGCAGCTCAGGTCTGTGAGTCTTTGAGTAACAGGGAAAGGAGACAGTCCTCACAAGTTCTCAAGGTAAGTGTCACAAAAGGTGTACTCCACATCTTTATTGGCTTTGTACTGTGTCTATGGTTTTTTACATTTTTAAACTGAAGGGGGGTAAAAAATAACAACACAGCTTCTATTAATCCTGATAAAAGTTATTTTTTTATATACATGCTAATATATTTTAATACATATTTACATAATGGTAATGTATACATTAACATTATTATATACAAAAATATATATTAACATTAAATTAGATTAATAAATGCTTAATAAATGTTGTTTATTGTTATTTCACAAGATCTAATGCATTTACTAAACTTTATTGTACATTTTTAGATGAACAAGATTGTTTTTCTTATTCTGCAAATTGTCCTTCAACTGGCAAGCAGCACTTCTCTGAGGATCATCAAACCAAATGGTGATGGTTGGAAATATAGAAATATAGAAATGGAAATATACATTTCTTAAAAAACAAACAAATCATGAGAACACATGAGAACATTTTTGATACTGTTTAACTGGATGTCTGAAAGTTTATTAAGAGAATATGTAGAAATATAATCTAGGCAAATCGTGGCAAAGACTTTGAACTAAAGTATTAGATGTATAATTCCTATTTGTGATATTTGTTTTAGTTTTGATGACGACTTATTCATAAAAAGGATACTATTTTTATTACAATATTTGTAATAAAAAATAAATCTGTGACTTGAACTCCAGTGATATTTTTGTCTAATATATGCTCTTTACTGTGATAGTTCTGGTTTTAGAGGTGACAGATCTGTCCAGCTCTGAGGTAACACTGCACTGTGGAGAGGAGTTTGAGGCAGAGGACATTCACTGGGAGAGGAATGGAGAGAGCATCCCTGAAAGAGAAAATCACATCACTGTTACCATAGATGGGCTGCGGGGAGGGAACTTCACATGCCACAAACCAAATAAAGAACTCCTGAATTACACACTACTACTGGTCCATCCAGTGGAGTTTCCTAGAGGTGGTGTTCTCACACAGTGTGATGATGGAGGTACACACAAAGAACATTTCCTGGTTACACTTTACAGTTTTCATTCATGTTATAGTGTAATTGCAGTGTAACATTATT
Organism: Chromobotia macracanthus; assembly: GCA_036877525.1. NCBI lineage: Eukaryota > Metazoa > Chordata > Actinopteri > Cypriniformes > Botiidae > Chromobotia > Chromobotia macracanthus. The sequence goes on from JAZGTH010000005.1 coordinate 4,236,427, forward strand.
TAATACATGTACTTAATTTTCTGTTTGGGGTCTTAAAGATTTCAAACACATTTCAATAGGTCATTTCAATGGTTCATACTTTAATATGTGTTACCTAAACGATACTTCTGTAAATTGTTGTTAATTTTTTGTGTGTGTAGGTTTTGTGGTCAGAATTTCTCTCATTTTAGTGCAGTTTAAGTTTTTAGCTTAATCATTTTGTATGAGCTTAAATAACCTTAACCTTTTTCTAACTAGAATTTATAACTTGTACTGCAAAAAACTACAGTGGACATTTTCATTGTTCATGGAGATGGCATCGTGAACGCACTCAGAGGGGCGTGGTATACTTTGCTGCTATCCGGTAATGATTATTCTCATTGTGGGTTCATCAAATAAGTACATGTTACATGAATGATAAACTGCCAATGTCTTTACACAGAAATTCCAGTCTGATCAACTGCACACTGGATTCTGATCTCTCTGGACTGACCTGTATTGACATGGATTACTGTCCATACTCTGAAGAGTCTAGGACCATCAATCTAACGCTGTTGGTGAGAAGTCTGTATAGGCTGGAAGAGCATCACAGGACTTTCCACATCAGAGACATTGGTAAGGGCTTGTTGCGCCCCCTGTTGGTCACCATATGCAATGTCCAGTTGGCCTTCACAGACAGTATTGACTTTAGCAGCATTAATTTAGGATACTAGTTTGTAAAGATAAAAGTGCACTTACTGTAATCCAAACATAAAAATGAATACATTTCATTTATTAGATAACAAACTATCAAAACCGGTAACAATTGATTATCCTGTAATGTGATATTTACATATAGTGTGACTCAAATATTTTTGGGGGTCACTGCGGGATATATGTGCATTTGAACAAGTCACAATGATAGCATTAACAGAACTGAAAAATCAGAAGTGATACTAGACAGTAAGTTACCAATTAACTATAAGCTCTGACACTAATCCTATTACCTTAAACCCTCAGTCAAGCCAGATAAAGTCAATATCATCAAGATTCAAGATGATGTATTTGAGTGGAGCCCCCCGGAGACATGGAGTTTCCCCTGCAGTTTCTTTGCCCTCTCCTATGAGGTGAAAGTCGTTCCTAACAGCCACAACTGTGACCACACAGGAAGTCGTGTTGAAGTATGTCACTTTATTCACTTTTTCACATAAAGTGGCTTGAGGGAATTTTATTTCATTGTCTTCTGATCTCAAGCATTACATTTGTCCTATGTCCCATTTGTCCTACTTTTCCCTGCACCACAGCATCTGCCCTAATTGAACCCATATTGGTTATTTCTCTTGCAAACATGATAAATGTGTTGATCTCTGTACATTCATAGAAAACTGAAACCAATGAGACGCATTATGCAGTGAACATCAGGAAAGCATATACCTTTTGTGTCCGGGCTCAGGATCCATTTACTAAAAAATCCTGGAGTGACTGGAGTCACCATCACCATCCGTAAGTACAGTGGAATAAATCTATGATTGTAGAGTTTATGGAGATCATTACATTCATATTATTCTATGATTGTGGAGTTTATAGAGATCATTACATTCATATTACATTCTTCATCTTTTGTGTGACAGGAAAAAACACAGGCACTAAAAGGTGAGAGTTGTTTTCTTTACCATATTAATCATTATTTTCTAATTATTTAATTAATTTTATTTTATTCTATTTAATTTTGCAATATTATTGTGGTACTCTTTGACATTTGTCAATACTTTGATGAACCCAGGTTTTCTCAGAGGAACATGACTGTCTGCTTGATGCATCTGTCTTCAGCTACAGACATATACTTGACATATTTATATTTTTGTATTTTTAATATTGTAACAATCAATAAAAAAATTAGTTTGACTTTGGTCTCAAAAGTGTTTTGTGTTTTATAGAGATGTTGAATATGTTGTGCACATGCTGTAGGTGTTAAAGGATATGTATTCTTTATGCAAAATTTATTATAAACAATATTACTATATTATTACTATTACTGTATTATTACTTGATGTGATTCAGTGATACAGGTCATATCCAGTGTAAACACAGTCACTGCATACATATATAATTAAACAGATCCCTATTAATCCATAACTGAAAAGTTTATGAAATCGGTATCAACCTGTCAATGTATTAAACACAGTACGAAGAATGTTGAGACTAAATGAAACTGACAAACCTACTGTAAAACCAATTTAGTTTAATGAACATTTAGATTGCTTCCATAAATCCAGTGCCCATACTGAATACTGAATTAATGCAATTACACAAAATGCAATACTGGTCACGAGTGAGTACAAAGTTTGATAAATACTTCCAAAATCTGAGGGGGGAAAATATTACCAAGCTGTTAAAACCAGGTAGAAAAATTTAAGTTACCAAAACTTTAACTAGTTGACTCACACACAAACTGGAGGAATCAAAGTTCCATAATGTAAATGACGAAGTATATTAATAAGAACTTGCTACTTACATACTGTATGACAGCTCTGTTATAACAGCTTTAGAGAACATAATATACATCACACTAGCGTCCAGTGAACATACTCAAAAAAAGAACTAAACAAAAGACATGCATGACAGATGTCCATCATTATTCATTTAAAGCATGTCATGTCACAATCTGCTAATAAATTCCATTTCTCAACCTCTTTTTTGCTGTTTAAAAGAACTAGATCTGCCTGGGATTTCCATTCCGACAAAGAAATATGCAGTCAGTCCAGAGTTATTGCTTCTTTCAAAGAGACAAGATCAGTTAGACCAGTAATATAGAAAACACAATGTTTTAACTTCCTGTTATGGGTACCATCATCAATTCAATTATATATATATAATTATATATATATATATATATATATAATATATATAAAAGCAAAAATATACCATGTATAACAAAATATATAAAATGAACTTCCTCAAATATCTGTATACCAACTAGTTGAACTGATTTTGAAATGAAACAGTGCAACAGTGCAAACTTTTTAAAAATGACACCATATTGTTTTTTGAAAACAAAACAAAAGTTCAGCTTTCAATATTAACACCCAAACATAATTTACATACATTAGAGGAAGAAATGTGTGTGCCAGGCAGGAAGTGAGGTAAGAGGATCATCATGCTTTAAATGCAGTCAATGCTGTTATTTGTTGAATGCATTTGACAGTTGAGGTAAGTGCTAGAATTTCCAGTAATGTTCCAATATAAAGAAATGTATGATGAGCAATGCAGAATACAGACAGAGATGAGAAGATTTGTTGTCCAACAGCTGTTTGGTGGAGATCCACCAACACTGAACAGATGAACATGGTTACTCCTCGTTGTTGAGGTGTCACTAGTTCTGTTTTTTTGATAGGTACCTGTTTGTCAGAGACAAAAGGTATAAACTACAATATAACCGGTGCTCTCTGAACAGTTGTGTTTCTCCTTGTGGCAACACTGCAGGGTGCAACTGCCAATAACAACTGAATAAAGACATTGTCCATAAAACTGTCATTTTTAGTATTAAGAAAAATGTATATATTTTTTATACATTAAGAATAATAATAATACTAGAACTTTTTTGTACTTAAATCTGTGACATTAGTCACAGTGTAAAGTATTTTACACCTTATTTTTTAAAATATGTTCCTTATATGAACTAATGCAAGAAATGTTGTACTGCTATGAAAAAGAAAGACTTGGTATCCTTGTTAAAGTGTTAATGGTCAGACTATTTTTCTATTATGATTTAAACTATGAATTTTGTAATCCTGATAAAGTTAATTTGGTGCATGCAAAGTGTTAATTTTGGCCCCTGCACATATGACCCTGCACTTTAACCTGGTTCCACTCTTTATTTCTCTCTGAATGTGAATGTTACATTTACACTGAAATAAATTTATTAGAATTTGAGTTCTTAGTGATCACAATTTTGTTAACTTCACCTCTCCCAGTGTTTGTGGTTGAGGTCTGAGAAGTCCTCCAGTTTAGAGATTTCCTTCAGGTACAGTGACAGCTTGTAGAGTTCTTTGTCCTTCTCACGGTTCAAGTGAGCCTTCATGAACGGTCGAATCTACGAGCAAGACCCAGAGAGGAATGTTTGAAACTAATTATAACTCAACATCATAATCAGACACACATAAAAAGACAGAATAATTTGACACAAATTCATTGGGCAGTTAAATTATATATCATTAATACTATTTAAAGCTGAAGAGTGTAATTTATGCACCATTAGCATCACCAAATGGGATTTCAATCGGGTTTCCTAAATACTTCCCCCATCTGCCATTGGTCAGTCAAACATATAGCACCACCCTAATCTCACACTATTTTTTCCAAGCTAGTAGGGATGCTTTAGCTGTAATACAGCATATTATCCCAGATATTTTGCTGGGATAGAAGAACATATTTGTTGTAGTTTAGCTGCAGTTAATGACACACTTTAGTTTTAAATCTGTGATTCATACTAAATTTTGATTCCAGCATACCTTCAGTCCATTCTGTGGATTCATAAGGAAGTTTCTGCCAATATCATCAAACATAATTGTATTCTTCCTGCTGTATAACTCGCCATATTTTCCCCATATTACTCCCAAAGGTTTCACCTGAAGTATGACACACACACACACACATTATGCTCTGCTGTTGTACAGAGGGAAAATAATGTTTTTATAAAAACACACGTGACCTCCACGACTCCTCTCTTATGCGTGTGCACAGTGATCATGGCTGAACTGTCCAGCATGAAGGTGATCTTGTAGTTTGGATTGTCTGTTACCCCAAGCTCCTAAATGACCAGAGATACCATATAAAGGCAGATAAAGATATAAAGAACTACGTGTCAACATTAAGTCAAAAACAATGTCATTTATAGTAAGTGAAAAAGAATCTATGAATCTAAAAGGATACAAACATGATCAAAGACCTACTTTCATTTTAGCCTCAATCCACTTCATACTTGTTGCAGCTAAAAAACAAATTAAAGAGAAAGTTACATTTAAAAGAGTATATGATATGAGTCCTATATAATAAATGAGTCCTTGAACCTTCAATAATAAGTCTACAAAGGTTGAATAGCTAGACAGATACTTACACCAGATAACAATGTCATAATCCTCATACGCTGATGTAAGAAACTCATGTAAGTACGGTCTCATCAGCTCTTGGCCTGTCTCTGCACATGACTTATGATCTACATGTCAGATCATAAGAATGGTTTATTGTGGCGCATTATAAACTGAGTTTCTGAGGCATTGAATGTTAAAAGGAATAGTTTACCTAAAACTGAATATCTGTCATTATTTACTTATATGTTGTTTCACATCAATGACTTTCTTTTTTCCAGAGAACACAAAAGATGATTGTTAAAAAATATGCTGGCCACACTTTATCAAGAAATGAACAAAATTTAAGTCATAATTCACTGAAAACCTAGACATCCACCTAGGTGTGTTACTATCCTAGAACTTTGCTTATTTCATGTGCCAGCTACTTGCTGTATTTTTTGCTCAGTGCTACAGTACATATTGTACATACTGATACATGAAACATCACAAACTTACAGGTTCATACAACTTACCAAAAAGTGTATAGTCAATGTCTAGCACAAGCAACTTTTTTCCTGGTCTTGAATGATTTAACTCTTCAACTTTGTAATCTTTCACCCGTCGGGCTATCTTGGCCAAATTCTCCTCTCTGTATGAAAGAAGGACAAACATAAAATGTTAAATAGTGATTTGAATAATTCTGTTTTTATGTGTATGATGATGGCAAAAAAATAGGGGTAGGTAGAAAAATACAACATCATAATGTGATAAAAACTGGTTGCACTGGCCTGTTTTCAACTTCAGTTACTTCCTCGTCTATGTCGAAGTCATTGACTACATCATCATTTTCTGGAGGAGGGGCCAAAACATCTTCCTACAGAAAAGGAACTCAATGGTGATGAAAGCTCACATTGTACAGAAACAATTAAATCTGTTACTAGGTGAATCCTGAGAGTTTGAAAACACCTTTGAGACTACAATCACAATGCTACTAAATCTGGCCTAAATCTGATGCATTCACATGTGATTCACATGCATTCAAAAAACTCAAAACACACCTGTTTTGCAGACACCTGTCTGAACCCTAATGCTCTTCTATCCTATCCTCAAAAAAAAAAAAAACTTCTGTTTCTAGTCCATCTTTCTCTCTAGTAACAGAATACAATGTCGGCTTGTAAATGTAGCTTTGCAGACTTGGCTCGTTGGCACGCAAGACAAAATGTTCAATACTCTCGTCCTTTGTAAGTCTCTTTGGATTAAAGCATCTGCTAAATGACTAAATGTAAATGTAAACGTAAATGATCTGATTTTTGAACGAGTGTGAAAATCTGTCCAGTTTCTGATGTATACTACATTTAAAAGGATAAATGAGCAAAGCCGAAGATTATCACATCTAAAGCATCTATGGTACACTGGATCAAGAAACACATGCACACATTAAAAAAAACTACTAATTCATAGCTGCCACTGCTTTTGCAAAATACATTTGTTCAAACTAGATCTGAACTGTAAAATCCTAAACACCCACCAGACTTTCCTCTCTGGTGCCCATCATCATAATTTTGGTATTGGGCTTTAACTTCAAGTCACCTAGTTTGACATCATCCTCTGCTGGTTTACCTGGTGAGTAACAAAAGTAGACTGTTAAATTATAGTGACAAAAATGTGTCTAGTGACTACTGGTGACCAGGCTGGGGGACATTGTAAATTCTTTTCGAATATTTCTTTAAATATATTAAACACCTTAAACACTTAAACACAGAAACTACCTGTTAAAAACAATAAGTACAATGCGTGTCAGAAATGTGTGCTTGCACGTTAAAGCAGGATTTAGTTCAGGATTTAACTTTAAGGCTTTGCAGATTGTTTGTCAGTCTGCGTCTGTTCCTACCTTTAACTTTCAAGCCCAAGAGTTTCTGTCTTTCAGGGAGAACTCCTGTGAAAGATTTAATGGACTGTTTCAGATCTAACACCGTGTCCTCTTCAGACAGAGTGTTAATGGAGTACTCCTGACCGCCCCACTTGATAATCACTGAAACAGACATACTGGAGGACAAGCTGTGAAATCAGTTGTTATTCGTGTTAATCACTATAATCTGATTAGCAAAGTGATATTAAATATTGAACAATAAATCAATCATAAAGACAAAAAGCCCGTTTTATCTCAGTGTGATAGTACCGCACTGTACTGTACTTTAATGTACTGATGTTTTGATGTTGTTTACAGGTGATAGATCTGATTCCTGGTACACAACAATTATGAATATAATGATAAGTAACCCCTGACAAAAAAATTATGTTACCTTGGCAACTCAAATGGCAGCTTCAAATGAGTTACATATGTATTAAAGTAACCATCCACATTCATATACTCTTAACGTAAACTAAGTAACCTATGTGATGAGCAACAAGACAACAGATACAAGGATACTCTTGTCTCAACTGAACATTATACATTTAAATGTGTCTGTTAGGACATGCAACTAACTAGTTAATTCATAATATCAAAGACATTGATCGAGGGATGAATGCTGTAACTGACATTGAGAGACAGACATGCATTAGCTCCTTAGCTTGTCTTAAACCCATTAGGGTTGCATCCAATGCACTACTCAAATCTGATTATAACAAACATGCATTTAACTTACATATGCACGTTGCGGTTTATTTTTATACCTTTACACTTTAACGACGTAATAAAAAGAAAATACACGTGCGTATAAAGGTTCCTCACTTACACAAGATGAAGATCATTCACAACTCATGCAGGTACCACAAAATTTGCTTATTTTCTTCTGTGGATTTATTGGAGGGTTGCATACCAGCTTTTTAGGTGCATACCGCCACCTTCTGTGCTGGGATACAAAATGATTTAAGACTAGGTATGCATGATATTTATATTCTATTTCTAAGACCACTGTTTGTATGAATATTAAAACTGCCGATATAATTTTTCCAGATTCTTGTTTTATATTTAATATGTTGCTGATTGTGTATTCTCTGCATCCCGTTTACTATAATTCTTTTTGTAGTTCATTCCTTTCCTGCTCATATCTAGGACAAAATAACGACACATGATCAACTGTTTCCTTTACTTGACATATTTCACATAATCCTGTGCTGTGTTTTCCTATTAAATGAAGTGTAGAATTAGGTTTATAGTATGGCCTGTTTTGTATAATTGTACTGTACTATGCTATTATGTATTTTATAAAAATCCTGTCTTCCTGTACAGGCATTCAACGTTCTTGCCATTTTCGATTTCAAGATTCTTTAGCTATGCTTTTCCGTTCACTCCATCCTACTTATTAAAACTGTAAGAGTTCAGTACAAGTGCCCCTTTTGCCATTTTATCAGATTTTTTTTATTTTCAGGTATTTGTTGGTACCCAAATTAAATGTACTATTATTCCAACTTGTCTTAATCGATATATTAGTTTTATGAATATATTATATCTAACTGTTTGAATCAGAACAAATCACTTTATTTGACATCACTTATACTCAACTGAATGCCATTGGAATTGTCATTATTTCTTAATTGTATACTGCAGTTCAGTCCGTTAATATCCCAGGTTTTCCTGTTTTAAATACTGGAATATAAAATGCAGCTCCAGAACGACCTGTCTTTGGGTTTCTTAAGCCGTCTGTATATATTGGAAGAAATCCATAATAAACCGTTTGGATATACATATCATTTACTATCATGAATTTGTAAATCAACTTCTGGTTGACCGATAAACAAAGAGGGAATTGCTGAAATTGTAATCGTTGATTAAAAGGAATATTATTTGGTGACGTTCCTGCTGCCCACTCTTTACTTTCCATGCAAAACCTGATCCTTTACTGCCTGATAAGTTTACTGCCTCCCAGCTCTCTCTGTTATTGATTTGTAAAATAGTCTGATTTATTCTTGTTGTAAATTGATCTAGCATACAACAAATAATTTTTGACGTCTAATGTGGACTCTCTTGTTCTAACTTGCAATGCTGGGATTGTGGTGACTGCAGCTGTACTTTGGCTGCACTAAATTTGCTCTGCTTGTTCTCTCGGTTCATAACTGCTTGACTGTTGCGCATACTGCTACCTGCTGGTTGATGAGTAGATTAAACAAATACTTGGCTTTCTGTAATCTCATTTATTTATTTATTTATTACTTTAAACAAATATTATTTGTGTTTGCACTATTATATTAAAATGTGTAAAATGTACAATTAAAAAATAATAATTTTAATAAATCGTTTTAATGGTTCCGCTAAGTAGGACGGAAGTGACGTTTTAAAGCCGGCGAAAGTTTTTTTCACGTTGGGGAAGTGAACGATTTTAACCCGTCTTCGTGGCTAGTTTATTTTCCTTTGGCAGAAAATGGGTGACCCCGTTACCGCGTATACATCTCGACTTCAACAACAGGTCAGCTTTGAGTTAAAACATTACAAATGGATGGCGTTTAAAAAGTGTGCATTTATACACGTGGATGAGGGTTTCTCGTGCTCTGACGCAAGCGGCTGTAAGCAGCGCATGCAGAACTGACAGTGATCATTCCGTTTAAGTCAGATCAAAGATACAGAGAGGTCAGGTAGGACAGTGCATTTGGAAGAATGAATATACATCTGTTTAGGTGAGAAGAGGATGGATCATGACATACAGCACTGGGGCTTTGTGTCATTGTTTAGTGAGCTGTGATTTATTCAGCTGTCTGGTTCTCATATTAGTAAAATGCTGTTTGGGGGCATTATGAAAGCCAAGTCGACAGCTAATACCTAAATGGTTAGAAACCCAGTGTATGTTACTGTATATTTTTTATTGCATATTGTTATTGTATATTTCCCATACTCTGAAAACTGAAAACAGTCAGGGAAGCAAATATTAGGTCATCTCAAGGGTTATTTTAGACCGCTGCTTTCAATTATCTAAAGAAAAGGAAAATGAAAACACATTCCAGGTCAAAGTGAACTCAAATACGTCCTGGCTCAATAACATGTCACAGTTGATGTTATTTGTGCCATGTTTAGCCTTCACTTTTAGCGTAGTCCCTTAAACAACAGAGTTAATAAATACATATGCAGTGGATGTTTATGCTATTTATGACTCTTTGGCCTGGTTTTTGTGGTTTCAACCTGCTATACAGGAAAGGGAAATCAAATTACTCCAGGATGAAATAGCGAGACTGAAAGATCCTGAGCTGAACTCATCTTCACATCTGAATGAATTAAGGGAGGAGAATTCTCGACTGAAGTACCGCCTCAGCATCCTGAAAAGAGTAAGTGTGCTTGTTTTACTTATACAGCATGATAGCAACAACTTTGTAATGTGCGAAGAATTCCTTGCAGTGGAAGTCAAAATCTCAATATCTGTATAAGAGGTCATGTGAAAGTTTCATTTGCGTTTATCTAAGGGTTTTTTTTCTGTGTTTAAACTAGAAAAGGCACTCTTTTCCAATTCCTAATGTTGAAGAGGCCGCAGGTGCTACCCTGCTACAAATTTTCCCACATTTAACTGTTTATATTGTATATTATATTGTATATTTTTATATACACATATGTTGTAAAGTTGCAGGAATTTAAAACGACCTAATTGGTTTCAAGTGTCCTTTAGGACTGGACAGGGAGTGCTGAATGATCCAGACTGTCATATTTGTTTCCTTGTGATATAGCCATTTTTGATTTGGCAGTGTGTTACATTGCTTAAATACCTATTCAATTATTCATGTAATATTTTATGGAATTAAGAGGAGGATACTGATTGATTTGTTGTCACTGCCTTTCAGAATTTGCAGGAAGAGAGTAGCCAAAGCGGCAAGACAATGTTGAACATCAACCAGCGCTTGCAGCAGATCTTTGGGCAAGCCATCAGTACCGCCTACCCTGACCTGGAGAACCCCCCACTGGTGGTGACCCCCAACCAGCAGGCAAAGTTTGGGGATTACCAGTGTAACAGTGCTATGGCAATGGCTCAGGTCAGTGTCCCTGAAATGTTATATTTAAAATTCTGTCATCATCATTTAATTATATAATTCCATGGAACTCAGAAGGAGATCTTTTGTGGAAGGCTTACAATGTTCTTTTCATACAATGAAAGCATCAGTTACCAGGGCTTGGTGCCATCAGTTCCAAAAAGGACATTTAAGGATCATAAAAGTGATCCATATTATGTTAGTACTATATTCCAAATCTTCCAAAGCTAAACGGTAGGTTTTGTTAGCAACAGGTTGAAAGTTTAATTATTTATTGAAAACCTTTTCAAATTCTACCACATCAACATTTTTAATTCAACCATGGTATGCCTTGCCCTATTTGACATCAGCTATTTCAAAGCTGCAATCCATAACTAATTTTTGTTTGAAAATGAACAAAAATCAGTTATTGAGAAAGTACATGACAGATCAATGTTCAGCATGATCTTCTCACTTTACCCTGATTCTAAACAGTAAATTTATAATAATGATAAATAATTTGAGCTGTTGGGTCTTATTTCATCTGATGTCTGTCTGTAAACAGAATAAAGAATATCAGACTGCTATATCGCATATCAGGGTAGGGTAGATGGTGCCGTGTTTGTAGCGTGTTCTTATAGCAGTTGTTTAAAATTTAAATTTGTCATCCAGGTTAAGAACATAACTCCGCAAGTACCCTGCTTATTTATGTTTCAAAAGAGATGGCATTACAAAGAGAAAAGTCACGGATTGCAGCTTTAATTAAAGGTCATTGGTTCTTATTTTTCTCATTGTTAAAGTGACATGCCTGTTTAATTTTTATAGTGCTTTTGTCCTTTTTGGGCTTAACAGACGTGATCACTATGAATGAAGATTCTTCTGGAAGTTCTCCTTTTGTGTTCTATCGAAATAAATAGCAGCTGATATGTTTCACATGAAATGAAGGTTAATAAATAATGACCTTTCTGACAGTTAAACCAAACTATTGCTTAAGGCATTTGTAAACGGCAAACTTCCATGTGGTGCAATTGTTTGGAATTTTTTGCAAGTGTATGTAATTTTTTTTTTGAAGATGATGAAAGCTCAGGGTCAAAAGGTCAGCCCCAGGGAGATAGCCGAGAAGATTGTGCAGAACATTCCTGACAATGAGTTAATTGAGAGAACAGAGATTGCAGGACCAGGTTTGTTCATAAAAAATCACCAATGCTGTTTGTTCCATTTACGTTTCCTAATTAAGAGATTGTTGATTAATAAAGTGCACATTGGATTGAAGGGTTTATCAACATTCATCTCAAGAAGATGTTTGTCTCTAAACTTCTCTCAAACCTGCTTGTGAATGGAGTGCAGCCACCATGTTTGGGGAAGAAAAAGAAGGTAGAATTTATTTTCCTCTAACTTAAAAGACCATAATAAAACAAACTGGAAAAAAAATTAAACCAATCGTCCTATAATTAGCTGCTCACTACTCCTGTTTACTTTCTTTGGTGTTTCTCAGGTCATTGTGGACTTCTCCTCACCTAACATTGCCAAAGAAATGCATGTGGGTCATTTGCGGTCCACCATTATTGGAGACAGCATGTGTCGGCTCTTTGAGTTCCTGGGTTATGAAGTGCTGAGGTTGGTGTGTTGTAGCTGTGAAGTTCCTGATAAAAATAAGAAACTCCTGTTAAGTATGATACTACCCATAATCTAAGGTGAAATCCACCAATCTGAAAACTCGAATTACATTTACATTTTTACATTACATTTATGCATTTGGCAGACGCTTTTATCCAAAGCGACTTGCAGTGCATTGAAGTTATACATTTTCTTAGTACATGTACTCCCTGGGAATCGAACCCACAATCTCTTGCACTGCTAACGCAATGCTGTACCACTGAGTTACAGGAGAACTACAAACATGAAATCATGTTTCTATTACCATAGAAACATGAAAGCTAGGCACTTAGTTAAAGGAGCATAAGTTAGTTAAAGAAACATAAAAGACAGCAGCAGTGTTTTGTAATAAGAAAATACATAAAAAAGAAAGAAACTGGTTTGGTTAATGTCTTAGAACTGTGCAGAACTGCATAATTGTTGGAAATGTTTATAGAGAAAATAAAGGAAAGAAAGTCAAGACAGAAAAAACTGGGCAGTATACTGTATCAGGGCTGCAGTTATTTTGCCTGTTGTTGTTCTTTGTGTTTATTGGCACGTGATTGCATTTCCTGTTTTATCGTTTTGTCTTGTATCTGTCAGGTTGAATCATGTTGGAGATTGGGGGACACAGTTTGGGATGCTCATTGCTCATTTACAAGACAAATTCCCAAATTATCTCACTGTTTCCCCACCTATTGGTGACCTTCAGGCTTTCTACAAGGTAAGTATCTGCAGCCTAATCAGATGTGCTCTGAATAGTTTGTAAAGGTTGGGTTATCTTTTAACATGTTCCATACATGGTGAGCTTTGGTGCTCATGTGGGATGGCACAGGTCATAGTCAAGCTTGCAACTTGCCAATTCCATTCCTCCTCTCTCTTCCCACTAACTTCCTGTCTCCTCTTTACTTTCTTTGTCAACAAAAAGGCTAAAACTGCAAGAATCAGCTTTTTTATTGCAGGTCTGTCCAACAAAAACTTTGAACAGTTTATTTGATGTGATGCATTTTATTGCTTGTAAAGCCATTTCGCTTACACAACAGAACTTTTGTTTGCCAAGCTGCTATTTCACAAAGAAACAAAATGCAGTTTGAAAACTTTTAGCATCATTTTTGCATAGTGCCCTTTATAGTGATTTTAATATGGGGAGCAGGTAAAGTGGATTTAAGTCCGATCTTCTATTGTTTGTACATTGTTCCATAACATATGGCATAATTTAAATCTATATTCTGACCTAATATTTCAGTAAGAAGTTATAAATGCAATCTACATGCAGATCTCCTGACCTTCTGGTTTTAGTGCCAAGAGCTTCGTTTGCTGCTTGTATCTGACTACGTCCTGTCCTACTGTCTGTTTCAAAGCTGTTCAACATTGTTGTTCTCTCAATCAATCTCCATCAGGAGTCTAAGAAAAGGTTTGATGAAGATGATGAGTTTAAGAAAAGAGCTTACCAGTGTGTGGTCAAACTCCAGAGCAAAGAGCCAGACTTTATCAAAGGATGGAACCTCATCTGTGATGTTTCAAGAAAAGGTACATGTCTGACATACCTGAGAATGTTGTTCTTGTTCTGTCAGCTGTCTCTTAGAGAACGAAGCCTTGTTTACATTTGACACATTTACTCCGCCACAAGCTCCCGCAGATGGCGTGAATGCCCTTTGGCACTCTACAGGCATTTATAGCCGTTAATAGTTACTATTCTCTGAAATACCAGCCAGCAGTGAGGCAAATCAGCAAAAAACAACAGTGAGGAGCAGTTGGTTGAACTTTACATTTATTCTATCCAGGTAAAATATTTATTAATTATTTACTGGCAGTTGTTTGTGTAGGAGGTGGAAAAAACAAAATATCTAGCAGATAGCATCTAGACTTTGTTGCTAAACTGCTCTCAAGCACCTTTTTTAAAGTTTACAGTGTAGAGCAAAAGCTTTGGAGTTTTAATCATTTTATGAATTTAAATCGCTTTCTTTTCACACTGTATAAGAGTTTTACAAAATAAAATGACCAAACTCTAGTGTATTTCCTGGATGTTTTTATTCTTTGTGCAAAAAGTTAACAGACAAATATTTATTCTTATGAATACAACGGCTATCAGTCATAAGAAGTTTTTTCATTCATTTGGAGCAATTCAAACTTGATGTACTACATTTACACCAAAACAGAATTACAAATTACAAACAGAATTACTTTTCTCATAACTGAAACTGGTTTCAGTCTTGTCTTTTTCTTTATTCAGCTACTTAAAAATGTGCCGATTAATAGCATGTGAAACCCACACCAAACATGAGCAGTAAAGCTGACACGTATGCTTTCCTCATCTGTGCACTTTAATTCTTATATTTCGGGGCTGTTCAACTCCAGTCCTGTTACAATTAGTTTTAGCATTTCAGAAAAGGGCACGGATGCCCCTCACCGTCACATCTGTTTACCATGACACTCTGTGTACTCCTCAGTTCTAGACCCTGATGTTACAGCATCTTCCTTTTACCCCTGTAATCAGAATCCTGTTTCCCCACTGTGGCTCGTCTAATGAAGGTCAATTACTGTGTGTATGTTTTCTTTTCTGCTGATGCCGTCCAATCAGACTCTGCTAAATCAGGAAAGCGCTTGTTTGGTTTGATTTCCCTACGGCGTGGCTGTTGTAATTAAACCGTTTTTTCCCTTCCGCTTCTGTCCACTTTGCTGATGCAGAGTTTCAGAAGGTCTACGACTGCCTGGATATCCACATCGAGGAGCGAGGAGAGTCTTATTACCAGAACTTGATGACAGCTGTGGTGAAAGAGTTTGAGGAGAAAGGTATGTTGTTGGAGTGTTGTTAGTCTTACTGCTGTCTTTCATATGTCTAATTTTATTATGTCTAATTTTGAATGTCTTTTTTGCCCTGTTCACATCTAAAGCACACTAAAAGGCACATTTTCTTTGTTCTTTTTCTGTGTTAAAGAAATATTCCAGATTTCAGTTTAGGATCTTGTAAAATCATTTAACGAACAAACAATAGTTTTTTCTGTGTTGACATTTATGCCCTACCCACTTTTCACAAAGGGCACTTTACCTATGAGCTGGGATAAGATAAAGTACTTTAACATGACTTTCCCCAGCATTCCTTTAACGTTCCTTTCTGTGTCTAAATGCTAGTGTCCTTTAGGGGGCAGTGTTGTTTTAGGATTGATCTCAGCCTTCACCATTCCACATACTGTTTCTCCTCACATCTCGCACTTTCCTAAACAATTCTCCCCTCTCTTTTGTCAGGCCTGGTGGAGGTGGATGAGGGCAGGAAGATAGTGTTTGCTCCAGGCCAGTCTATTCCCCTGACAATAGTCAAATCAGATGGAGGATACACTTACGATACATCTGATCTGGCTGCCATTCGACATCGTCTGTTTGATGAGAAGGCTGATATTATCATCTATGTGACTGACAGTGGCCAGGTGTGTAAGTGCAGGTGTGGCTGGATCATGCATGCTCACACAGCAGGGGTCAAGGGCCTCAAACATAGACCAGAATTCAAACGGCTGTATGTTTCAATTTGTACAGCAGACCTCTCACGTCGTCAAATATTAATGTGGTCTAGGTCAGGAACACGTTCTGCCCATGGCTTTAAACAGCTATTTTATAATTTTACTGTGTTTAGGGCGAAAAAATAAATATATCCTGAGGTAAGATCGAACTGAAGAGTTATCAGAAATCCAAAGATCCCTGCATTTTGCAAAAATGTATTTGTTTTGGTGTCCTCTAAAAACTTTGTTTTTAAGAAAAAGTAGTGATGTAAAAAGTTTGCCTGACTTATATTTTGTGTGCGTGTTTATATACACATGTATGTATGTATGGTATGTATGTATGGTATGTATGTATGGTATGTATGTATGGTATGTATGTATGTATGGTATGTATGTATACAATGTTCATGTTACATCTATTGTAAATATATATATGTCTTGCTATGGCAGTCAACACACTTCCAGCTGGTCTTTGCTGCTGCTCAGATGATTGGTTGGTATGATCCTAAGGTCACACGGGTTGAACATGCAGGCTTTGGTGTGGTGCTCGGGGAGGACAAGTAAGTGCATTGACCAGCCACCCTTTATATTTTTATCAGAGTGGTCCATAATAAACATACTTCTTTGACTGAAATCCTAATACTATAATTTTGTCCATCCTAGAAAAAAGTTTAAGACACGTTCAGGTGACACGGTTCGACTAATGGACCTTCTAGATGAGGGTCTGAAAAGATCCATGGACAAACTGAAGGAAAAGGAGAGAGATAAGGTGGGCCCTTCAAAAAAGACAGCAAACCAGCACCTCCACCGTTGAAGCGACCTTCCAACTTACCTTGGTGTGCTTTTACTGAGACCTTCAGCTCGATTTAAAAAAAGATCAAGGGATCTCAGCTGAGACCAGATGTGCTAATGAGTTACAGTCTACATCACACACTGCTCCTGCGTGCTCAGAAATCACCCCAATGTGCTTTTACTTGCATGATTTTTATCTCACAAACTGAACAGAGAGTGGACAGTTTTTGACTTGGGTAGCTGAAGTAAATGTGTGTTGACATTTAGATGTCCACAGATGTCATTCTTTTTTTTTTACGTTTTCGAGATACTATTTGATGGAGGTACCAAAGCATGAAAAGGGTTCATTTCCCTTAAGTCATGCTGACTTGGGTGTTTTGCTAAATGCCTTATTTTCTGGCCGTGTTGAAAGTTACATATGCTACATTAAATTAGGCATAAAAAGTGGCAGGCGTGTAATCATGCAATGCTTCTTTGAGCATGATCAGTTTGAACCAGTGTTGTAGCACACAGCCAAGGCAGATCTGTTTTAAGATGTTTATCTTACAAAGTACACTGCATTGGTTATCTCTTAATTCTCCTTTAATTGGAAACAAACCTGTATCCAATCCAAAGTAGCTGAACAAGTTGTAAAATCGGGACATTTTATCTTCTTTGCTTGTTCAGTACGTTCGGTACATCACAGTTTTGCAAGGGATGATCATTTTTATACTTTTTGTGTGTTGCAGGTGCTGACACCGGAAGAGCTCATGAAGGCTCAGTGTGCCGTGGCATTTGGTTGCATTAAATATGCAGATCTTTCACACAACCGCATCAATGACTACGTCTTTTCTTTTGACAAGATGTTGGATGACAGGGGCAACACTGCAGCCTACCTCCTCTATGCCTTCACACGTATCAGGTGAGCCCTCAAGGGGATGGATGTTTTCATCCATGTCGTTTTAGCCATGCTACATGTCTTGACCCATATCAAGAATCCTGCAATGGTCGATATCTTCACCTGCTTAAGAAACTCTTTAGGGGATTGGTATTTTAATTTCAAATTATGCCTGCTAAGTGATATTTTGACCTCTAAGAGGTTAAAAGCGTACTGGGGATTGAGATCCTGACCTCAGTCAATGTGCCATGCTAGGGATTGATAATTCACCCATTTCAGCTGAGGCCTGCTAGGTTTTGATACCTTCACCTGTTTCAGGTGAGGTCTTTTGGGATTGATATCTTTATCTGTTTCAAATGAGGTCTGTTGGGGTTTGATATGGGGTTTCCACTTCTGGGAAATAATATATTTGAGTGGATGCTGTGCTGGAAATAGAGGTCTGATTGATTTCCACATGGGTGGGAAATAGCTTACCAACACTGCAGAATGGCCCCTGCCCAGTTGATCGTTGTCATAGGCTGTTGAACTTTTGTTTTTTGGCAGTTTGTGTGTGGGCTGCTGTGTGGATTTTGTATGTGTGCTTTGGACCCTGGATTTTTTGTGTTCGCACACATGAATGAATGCGCACATCTGCTGTGCAAGCAGTAAGTGCATTTTTCTGACTGAAATGTGTTTGTGTGTGTGTTTTTTGAGAGATCCACCTCAACCCTGGTCAGAGTGGATGCTCAGCACAAGTGGGCTCATATTCGGACTCTTTATCACATTGCGTTCTGTCAGTGTTTGCTCTTCTGCTTCAGCAGGGCTGTTGACCTGATGTCAGGAGCTCAGGGTATCACCGTCTCTCTGGCTTCACAGCTCTCATGCATTTGGAGAGCCTGTTCCTGCCTTTAATGGGCTGTTCAAAACAATTGGTAACAGAATATCATATTTGGGGGGAAGTGAAAATGGAGCCAGTAAGAGAAGCAGTAGCCAGAAAAGTTAATTGGCCATGGCAACAGTTGGCGGGGATTTCACCTTTTAATTTTTCTGAATGCATCCAGTACAAGCTGATCCTCAAATTCTCTGGCAGAAAGGATGAACTTTTATTATCTTTTATTGTAACATGTTCTTATTTGACTCTTTTGATAGCTCACATAAATGTGACTTTTTCTTTGCGTACTGTCATTTTTTTGTTTCACCACCATCCAGTTTCTCGGTACTGAACCATTTAAAGAAACGGTGCACTCTAAAATTCTGTCATCTAAATTTTGAAGAATGTTTGAGCTGCTCATTTCCATGTAGTCGAGAGAGAAGTCGGGGAAAAAACAACTGAAGAAATATCATAAAGGTTGTCAGTATGACTTGTGCTCTACATTTGCAAGTTTTACAAAGCGATTTGATAACTTTCTAAACCCCCCTTTATTAAATTTTGTTTGTGTATTCAACCTTGTTACATCAAGGTGGGTCAGTGATGTCTAACGCAATTGGTTTTTACGTATCGTTACATGCCAGATGTGACATGCCATATTTATCATAACACACTTTTCTGTTTACCTCCAGGTCAATAGCTAGACTGGCTAACATTCAGGAGGCCGTCTTGCGTAAAGCAGCTGAGACCACGGAGGTTTTGCTGGATCACGAGAAGGAGTGGAAACTGGGTAAATGTATCCTGCGCTTCCCAGAGATCCTACAGAAAATCGCAGATGACCTGCTGCTGCACCCGCTGTGCGACTACCTTTATGAGCTGGCCACCACCTTCACAGAGTTCTACGACAGCTGCTACTGTGTAGAGAAGGACCGGCAGACAGGTGAGTTCCCTGCAGGAGCTCCATGCAAGCCTCATTAGTGTACACATTTAGCAGGGTCTACTTTAGGAACTGTACCAGGATCAGTCACATTAACTGGTAAGAGTAAGTGAAGCTGACCCAGAAATTTTACCTAACTACAAAAAAAGGAAACCACAGCTAGTGCCCAAAACTGTAATCATGAGTAGTCGTGAGGTTTTGGTTGTGTGTGGTTTTTACTCCCTACCAGATGTGTAGGAGAAGAATTGGCCCAGAATCATATTTAGTTTTAAAATCATAGTTGTTGAAGGTTGCTATAAACTTTTGTAACTGTAATCAAAAGATGCTAAATACAAGAGTTACAATTTGGATGCGTGTCAGTAGTGTTTGAAATTGTTTTTGAATGTATATTGGCCTACCATAACGGTTCCATTGAACAGGGAAAGCTAATCTAGGACAATATTTGACAGACAATCCCTTAGCAGTTTTTCCTCATTTGATTCCCCTTTATTAAAAACTAGTTACTGAAGCACTGATGAAGCTACTGTCTCTTGAATTATGCAGCTCCTTTAGTGTTTTAATATAGACTAATGAACTTGAGTCTTACTGAAGAGAAAATACCTTCCTGCTTATATGGCCTTTCAGTACCTTGTTTTTCATGTAGGCACATATATACACAGCAATTTTACAATATTAATTTTTGAGCTTATTGGTTTAAATATGCAGTGTGTAATTTCAGAGCCATACATGTTTCAAAGCATTTTTTTAAACAATACTTTCCCTGTCTTATAAACAATAACATCTGTAAATCAATAACATCCCTTGACCCCTCTGCATCTTTCTTCTCAGGGGAAGTGGTCAAAGTCAACATGTGGCGAATGCTCCTGTGCGAAGCCACAGCAGCTGTGATGGCCCAAGGCTTTGACATTCTGGGTATCAATCCAGTTCAGAGGATGTAAACTTGTCAGTGTTTTCCTCACCTGAACGCTAGATCCTTTTCCAAAACATCATGTCTCAATGGAATTTTATGGTATAACCGAATAAAACTCATGTGACTGCCCATAAAGATTTGTTCATTCTTCCTCACATAAATGTCTGATTATCCATCTGGACTTTGAAGAACCACCAGAAAGTCAAAAATGCTGTACTGAGCTATGGCACTTTCCAGCGAGTTTCCATTATAAGCCTTAATATAGATTTTATTTTTGTCAGGCAATAAGAGTGAGCACACTTCTCTTTGGTTCACCTGAGGCGTTTAAATGTTAACTCCTTCACTTATTGGACTTTGGTTGTTTTATACCACAATGTGCATAAAATATTGTTCTCCCTTGAATTGTAATGCAATAAATCAATTCCCTAACATGATTTCTATTCACCGGGGTATTTTTTTTGATCTGGTTCTCATTTAGCTAGCAGCTTTCAGCAAATTATTCAGAGATAGTAACTTATTTCATTTAAGGCTTTTAATAGAGTTCAGTGTTTGTCTTGCTCTTGCCAACAGGATTAAACGAATCGGGGCTGATAAACGCAGCATCCACGCCTGATAATCTGAATGGAGATTAAGTGAAGTGATTTAATTCACTCACTGAATCGTTGATATTTACTCATTGGATACTCCGTAACTGGGATTTTCTTGATAATTTTAGGTCTGGGATCTAAATTATATATCTAGGCACTTAATTACTTACTTGAGTCCAGGTGCATCCATTAGTTTGTTCTAACCTATTTAAAGCAAAGCATCCACTTTTTGAAATGTACTAGTTAATGCAAGACCACCTGTAGTTTATTTGTTCGGTGTTTTTCATCCAATTAAAAATGCAGCACTACACACTCAAAAAGAATCTGTTAATATACAGGCTGAGGAACAGAATTAAGCAAGTAATGTTTGTGCAAAACAGTGTTAATTTCACCTTTGCATGTGCCTATGTTGAGACATAAAACTTCACTCAACATTCAACATTGTCTATCCTAGCTTCATCAAATTTAATGTTGTTGAACTGGAATTAATTGGAAAGTTTTTCTCTAGTGGTTTTAAGTGCATTAGAAAATAATTCATGTCAAGACAGATTGCATTATAATTCATTATATATTTAAATAAAATCTGTAATGCGTCAACAAATCACAGCAATTTGTTATATTAGAACTTGCTATAATTAAGTTTTAATTTTTTTTTATTAGTTTTAATAAGATGTCTTCAAAATGAAATTAAAATGTCACTTTTTGATCATGTAGACCAAAAATCTGTGAGTAAAACAAAATAATTAGAAATTACAGGGGTAGCATATGAGTCTGAGGGGGTAAAGCGCCATAATGTGCAAGGTCATGTATCACCTCAGATGGAGGCGCTTGGCTTAATCCGACAGTCTTTCTAGCACTCTTGAATAAATAAAAAAACACGTCTGCTTGAATCAATGTCACAGTCGCTACTGTACGTGAGAATTTCCCCTCAACACGGCTAATCTGTCCCGTGTCCTTGTTCGAGTCAGGAGGCTGAAGTACATTTGAAATGATACAACAACAGGCATCTTTGTATCTGACAGTGATGTAGGGGCCAAGTCATCAGAATGGTAGATTTCCAAATCGTGTCACCCCATCCTTTCTGTAATGCTTAAAAACAGTGCAAGTTGAGTGTCGAAGCCAACCACCGCAACGCATTAGCCCGTGGAATAGTCCTTTAAATCGGATGAGACATTTCATTACTCTGACACTCTTTCTTGTCAGTCTTGATAATCCCAAATGCGTCAGTTCTCATGCAGCACCTCGCCACACTGTTGTTCCTTGTCTGCAGGCCGAATGGTCTTCGCATAAAAATGGTCTCGTAACTCTCTGTGGCTGCCCAGATTCTGAAGCGTTGTCGAAGATTTCACTTCATCATCTTGGAGCTCCTTCAGTCACACTCGCTTCATTTATTTCTGTATTTTCACTCTTTGAGCTGACAAATAGCTCTGGGATTATAATGCTGTCCAGGGCTTAACAAATTACTCTCTGGGGCCCTTACTGTGCTTTTGAGTCTTTTGTTTTAGGTCTAAAGGAGTCCCTCATGGCCATCAATGTAGATGAAACCAGGTGTCCTCCTACTTTATGGTCCCATTCTGGAGATCGGCCTCTGATAACAGAGAAGAAGAGTGATGAGTCAATATCGGAATAATGCTGTGCCATAAATATTCATACAGGTGGCAAAGTAAAACAGGTTTACTTCTAGTTTGTTAGCCAGTGGGGTCAAATAGGGATATTAGGGAATGTTAATAAACAATATGAATAAACTGTTAAGCAAACTGGTACTAGCTCACATTTAGTGTCACAATAAATAAATGTAACTGAAAAGCTGTCTCTCGGAAACAAAAGCAATGTGTAATGCAAAGTGTAAAACTTCATACAGTCCAAAAGGAAGCACTAATGCATATTAACAGTTCAATCATATTTAAGTTTATGAATGTAACCATATTACGCCCTTTGTTGGGATTTGAAAATTGACCAAATACACAATGAATGTGCAGTCTGTTTGTTAAAAGTCTGCTTTCATAATTGAAAACAGATTTATGCTCTGAGGACTCCAAATCAATATGCAGCTTATGGACTGTTTACTTTATTTGGACAGAATAAATACACAATGCAGTCAGAGAAACGTGCCAGCTAGACAAGTTCTAGCCAGTGGAGGTAATATAGTATGTCTCAATGATTGTGTTGCATGTTTGCACTGTCGCAACACATCCCCAGGAATGCATCTCAATTTTCAATGACAACTGTTTTCTGTATTACAGCCCTGTGTTTTATTGATTCAAATCTACCATATGAATCTATAGGGGCTATAGCGGTCCATGAGAGACTTGCAGGGAACAAACTGATTATTAAAGAAAATGCAAATCTTTGAGCCTTAGCAAAAAAAAAGTTGGAGCCTGAAGCTATTGCTCCATCATGCCCCATTTTCAGCTCCTGTTCTTGATTTATTCAGTCGGAGATACAAACCTTGTGTCTGTCCTGCAGAGATGTGTGACTCGTGACTTTTTTGACCCCAGCGGCTCGATTAAGAAGAAGCAGCAGAAAACTTTCGCCCGCACTCCTTGGACAGCCACTGTGCGGTGTTCAATGGACATGGAGGACACAAACAGAGACCCCGCTGAAGAATCAGACTGCCAAGTCCTACAGGAAGAGAATCACAAAAGTTCTGGAAGGCTGTAATTGAAAGATCATCACCAGGCAACAGAACGGCAGAGTGGGCTCATTCATATGTAGGGTAGCTCGATTACAGCCGTGGCGACGGCAAACGGGATTACGCATGCAGCGCTGTGCATGTCATGAGATGTCGTTGTCAAGGGATTTACTCTTTACTGTGCCAGTTTGTCGCTGAATGCACAATCAAATCCGGTATGGAACCTGTTACATCTTGATTTTCTGCTGAAAGGTGCACCCATTATCATTCTGGCAAGCTAATTAAGACGTCATCAATAATGTTGTCCCAGATGTTAATGTGAGGAATTATTCAAAGGTAAAATACCTTTGAATATGAAGCATGAAAGCTCTTGCTCTCAATTCATTCTGAGTGTCATCTTATTTCATGGTCTCAACGTACTTTGTTGCTGTGTCACGATCCTCAGAGGTCTATGAGCTTTCAAGTATTAGGTGATGAGCTTGATGGAAATTTTGACCTATTGCTTGCTTTTCAACACTCTAAGGTATAAAGCTTTCATTAACTGGGATGGTGAGTTACAGTAACTGTAGATTCTACAGTAGTAGATAATTACCGTAGCAAAACATGCTGCAGTGGAGGCCTGGACCCTGCAGCTTGCAGAATATAATGATACACTTCAGCATCCTTGTCCAGATTCTTCACCACCTCGCTGTGCAAGAGGTCTTTTTGCCACTGACTGTGTTGTCGTAACACGCGGTGGAAGACATCCTGTTGAGGAGCATCGACTTCTGTTGTTGCTCTCCACATACGCAGAGGGTAACCGTCCTCCACCTTCAGCAATCATATCAGAGTCATTACCTTTTTATCTTGACATTAAAAGATTACAAATGACATACAAGAGAGAACCTTTTTTTTTTTACAGTTTTCCTGTATCAATTGTAGTGCTTGCAACGGGAGGTTGTGGGTTCAGTTCTCAGGGAAAACACTTACTGATAAAATATACCTTGAATGCACTGTGGCTTTGGAACAGAGTGAATCTTTCTGAAAATTATAACATGCATAATATGTAACTCTATTGTCTCAAGAGGCGGAAAGGTATTGGCCTGCAAGTTCTTTGGATCTCAGAATCTTTGATGTTCTGCCTGTTGGAAGTATAAGTACAAACCTTTTTAGTTGCTACGTCCACATGATCAGAGCTTGAGCAGGATACCCAGCCTTTAGATTTCTCTCTCGCCTCCCGCAAGAGTTTTTGTGTGAGCAGTGACAGCCTGGCATGGTCTATAATTTCATCATCTCCACAGTGAGAAAAACAGCTTAGACCTGCATCGGTTTGTACTGAGTCTTCAGTAAAGCTGCCTGCTCCCTGGGCTTCCCAGTATTTTGGTATCTGTATTGAAGACATATACAAATATTCATGTAGGTGTAAGGATAATGTATGAAGCCAGGAATATTTCTTACCAGCCATGAAACTGTATTTTGCATTATTTTATTTTTTAAACATGTATATTCATACCCTTTAAGAAATGGGATTATTTCACAGTTTTTTCTTGCATATTCGTGACTACCAGTGCTTGTCATTGTGTCAGTCACAGCATATAGAATGACTCATCCCCTGTCTCTCTGTTAAACTGGACCTGTCACAAAATTATCCCGAAATGGTTTCTCATTGTTTTTATTCGTTGACTTAATATAAGGTATTTTACATGAAGACATTTCCACTGAGGTATAAGTAGTAAAGTCACCATAGTACGAGTAGCAACCGATTTTAATATGTATATGATTTGAATCCTGCACATTGCTTATATCATCAAGGTTTAACATGTCTTTTTACAATTTGATCTAGACCTTATTTTTTGCAGTTCATAATAAAGTTACTGCCAATACTATATTTATTTACTCCCCAATTTTTCATGCATTTGGTGCTTTGTGAGTGTTCAGACCCTGGGCATAGGGATGTAAAATTACACACAATTTTAAATAATAAAGCTTGTCATTACAGATAGCTTGTAGTCACTTGGCACGCTTTAACAAATTTGGTAAAGTTTCTGTGCAATACAACACATGGGATGAAAAGCTTTTGTGCATCAGAACTATGAACAAGGACATTCAGATTGCCTGCAGATGGGATGCTGACAGTCATTAGTGCTAACTCACTGAATGGAGGGGCACTGTACCTGGAAAACGCGAGAACATTCAGTAACCATATGTGACAGTCCCTGTGTCGCTGCCAGGTTCTCGCTCAGATCCCTCTGGTCCGGTCTTCCCAGGCTGTATTTCCTGTGTCTGGACCTGTGTCCATAAACATAAAAGAGCACAAATTTATGATTTGTTCACACAGAGCTGACTAAAGTAGACATCCAAATTAGTAAAAATCCATGCTGTGGGCTTTTCTGGGACCGAGCAAGAGTACGGATGTGATAAGAAATTGAGAAATGAAATTTATACAGTGTCTGACACAGAGCCTGCATGTCATTTCACAACACGTTTACTCAATTTC
The DNA here is from genome assembly GCA_036877525.1 of Chromobotia macracanthus. NCBI lineage: Eukaryota > Metazoa > Chordata > Actinopteri > Cypriniformes > Botiidae > Chromobotia > Chromobotia macracanthus. The sequence goes on from JAZGTH010000005.1 coordinate 4,262,572, forward strand.
TCAGTTTTCTAGTGTTTCTCTATATAGAAGCAAGTTGAGCTAAACATGGAAAAGATATATGCAGTGCCAACGCATAGCACTCCATCCCAAGCTCAGCAGGAGGGCAGAGAGAGGCTGGCAAAAATAGAGGGAGTTTGTTCAGCTGCCTTCAGTCAGCTACAGGCCTGTAACGTCACTGCCTCCTTTTTAAAGCTGACACAACATAATTTTCCTCCAAAACACTCCAATAAACAAACCTGGATGGTTTAATAGCGCCTATAGTGTTCCTATAGTTCGGAGCCAACTGTATTAGATAACAGGTTGTGAAACTTGTAGAACTCACTGAATGCCAAACATTCGAAGTCTTTGTCTTCTCAAAAATAGTTTGAAGGAACAATATTTTGAAACATTCATTTCCAATTTCACTTTCAGCTTTTGTTGTCCTTGCTCTGACTTTCTCAGCTATTCTGCATATGTTTGACTAAACCAGTTGAACTGTATTACAGATATAATATCTCCCTTATCTGTTTACAATTAAAGGCAGATGGGAAACTGTGCTGTTACATAAGCCGCTCTCACACCAAACTGACCTAACATTCATGCAGTACAAAATGAGGGTGAAAAAGCTTTTGGCTTTTTAACCAAAACTGATGTAATCTTTATTGTGAAAGACAACGACCTTAAACATTGACTGAATGGTTCCAAAAATGTGGAGCTGGTTATAATTAACTCCTTGCGCTTGCTCCTTGGATGTTCATATGAGAATAGTGGGTGCCAGTACAATGTTATATTGAAGCTATCAAATGTTACATAACCACTACAATGCAAGGGATTATATTTTGTCTGTTAGACCAACCTCATGCTGCTCCGGTCTCTTTTGAAAGAGTTGAGGTGAAACAGAGAGGGTGCCAGGCACACAGCAATGTTGGTCGGGGTCATCTGGTTCTCTTTCACACAGGCAACCACCTCTTGGAGAAAAAGGAGGAGGCTCTGAAGGGCCTCCCTGTTTTCATCTGGCAGAAGGTAGATGGCTGCTTGAACACCTGCAAACTGTTGGTCTTTGGGAAAAACTGTGGGGAAATTAAAGACATTAAATGCAGATTAATAGCTTGAAAGCAGCTGCTTCAGCTAGTGTCTAACCAGTCTTACTCAATGATACACATATTCATACACATAGGTTACACATTCTTCAATAAAGTCAATTTTCTGTGTGTATTTGCAGTAGATTATTGTGGCAAATACTTAATTAATCTTCATTTTGAACCTAAGATTGTCTTACATTGGTAGATGTGCAGGAAGCTTTCACACAGTTTGCTGGAGAAGATAGGTTCAGGCAGGTCTCTGAAATATTGCTTCAGCATGTCGGCAACATCAAAGGCTGACTGATTTTCAAAGGACACGCCATCAGGATCAGCCTCAACCATTTCCCTTAAATTCTGAATACGGGATTTGACCCCAGACTTGCGGAAAAGCCCAACCTGTTACATTTGACCATGATATGTTGGTAAAAGTGGTTATGGACTGAAACGATGCAGTTCATTATCAAAATATCAATAATATGAATGGATAGATATTTCTTTAATCTCAGTCAAAGTAGTCCAAAATGTTTAAAAAAGCACATTCATAGAGTCCAGATGTAGCAAACCTGGTATTGTACAAAAACGTGACTCTAAATACATTTGAGCAAAACTTGCAATATACAACTCTCAGAATTTGCCTACCCTACTTTTGTTACAGTAATCCAAAAAATCTTTCAAATTATACAAAAATTAGTTCTGGTTAACTCATTTGATATTACAAGCAGACTTTCAAGAGTGCTGATGTTTCGTATTATAGCAATGTGTGTATCTGACCAATATTTTCTAGCACAATGTCCTGCTTTGGCTTATTCTGTAACTGTTATCACTGGTATAACAACCTAAACAAAATACCTATATATATAATGAAGTGATATGTGTTAGAAGTGTCTGAAGTGTTAGAAATTGTGCTGGTTGGTTGATTTGTGTTTTTTAGCACCACTAGTTGACATTTCACCTGGGAACTGCAGCAAATTATACCTGCTGCAGATTATTATAGGTTTTGCACAAATGTATGTAGTTATATTTTCCCCATGGGATCAGGTTCAGGATTATCAAGAAAAATGGCTGTTCAGTATAGGCCTAATTTTAGATAATTAATTAGGCTACATAAATTTGTCTGTAAATTTATCTTTTTCTGGCCTCTGTTGTGATTAATAACAGTGTACCTGATCCAAACCCTCTGTCCTTAGAAACTCCATTGCTCTCAGGATGCTCGGAGGCAGAGGTTTTCCAGACTGCTGGACGCTCTGTAGAAGAGGCACTCCGAACACCTTTCTGCTTTTGTGTTCTACAGATTTAACCTTACGGTAGATTTTTGGCACCGTCCTGAAATGACAGAAACACATAATACATTATTTTTAGATCATCACTTGGTTATTTCACTCATCTACATTTGTGTGAACTAATGATGTATTCAGATGAGATTTAGCAGACTGCATTAATGACTGTGACCATATTAGCAGTGGTGTGAAGCCCTTGTGTTCATCAACGTGATAAATCTTTAAGGGTGCTAAACTGACATTTCATTTGGTTGTTATAATAAGATTTTTCTTATTTTGTCTTAGTTCACAAAATCTAGTAGTAAGGAAATAAACAATTAGATTGGGTGTAGTGGTTTTCATTTTTGAGTACACATTGGACTGCTGGCAAAAGCCTCATGATGAATTCTATACTGTTTAGTTCAGCAAAGCCTATATTGATTTACATTCCGAAAAGTTTCTTTCATTAGACTGTGGATGGATGGCTATAAGCTATGTAGTTGAGTAGATAACCTGACAGCAATTTGAGGCTTGCTTGTCATTATTTCTATATAAACCAGGTCCGGGGACCTTGAGATAAAACTTCAAAGCCAATTAAATCTGGTTTTGCAGCAGCCAACTAAATTAACAAAAATTGGATTTTCAAAATTTCATACAATTTAGTTTTCCTTGATAGCGTTAGCCCCAATTACCTCTTCAGTTTCTCTTCTAGCCCAACTTTCCTTAACATCAAGCTGGACTGTTCAACTGAAGACAATTTCAGCATCTACCTTATTCCATTAGCTTAATTATGTTCCCTGAGTGATCAAGTGTGATTGTTTATATTCAACAGACCCTGAGTTCTACACATATACACAGTAACCACTATCAGATGCTGTTTATTGTAGAAAAGAGAAGATGCTGGGGTTTTAAGAGAACGGCAGGTGCAACCTATCTAAAATCAAGTCACTTTACAAGGATGCTCCTGAATACTCAAGTAAGGAATCAATGTGTATGTGGGGGTTGACTTGAAAGGGTTATTTTTTTGTAGTTAGCTCAATGGTTGTTAAAACAAATAGCCTAATTACTCTCCTCCCCAAAAGTCAATTATCCTCTCCTCTTTGCCTTAAGCAGTTGGATTTTAGTCCAGTTAACTACACAAATGCATAATGTCAAACGTGTTATTAATTGTTCAATGGAGAGTTTAGGTCTCACATTTGGGTTAAATGATTTTTAAAGAACAGGACAACAGAAGGAAATAAAAAGATAATAAAATAGAAACGTACAGAGAATAGCAAATATTTATATCTACATAAATATTATAATATCTAATCGGAGTCCTTCAATATGGAATTAAAATGCACCATTGGGACAGTGCTGTCAATCACTACCAGATAAGAGTTTTTATTTTATTGTACTTATCATTCCTGAAGCCCTGTGTGAGGTCTGGAAACAATTATGTTTACATTCTTAGTCACATAATTACTCAAGATAAACTAAGTCAACCTTTCAAGGTGAAGTGTAATTTCTGTGCCATTAACTTCACAAAATGGAACCGTAAAAATTGTGAATTTTATGAACACTCTACCTGACTTTAATTAGTTGGAAAAATAGATAGCTCCACCCCAAATTGTGCCATTGGTTGAGCCAATATCGGCTGACTGGGATGCCCAAACAACAATGTATTGATAGTGACACAATTTGTATACATTTTTTTAAGGAAATCAGCCAAAGAATGGCTGTCTCTGCATACCAGCTTTATATAAAGGAGAATACATTGTAATATTGAAAAAAATACACACATCCCATTTCATTATGAATAAGATTATAAGAAAATGCAGAAATCTGTCCTACAAGCAGCAGTTACTCGTAAATTGGGCATCAATGACCCATTATCACAAAGAATGAACCTCCAATGTACCTCCGTCTATTTCCTTCATGCTATCACATGGTAAAATCACAGTATGTGTCTCTTCTAAAGTCTTTCAAATACAGAAGGGCTGTACAGTGTCATGCAGCCTATGGCAAGAGGGTTCACTCTCCTTTTTGAACTCTCTACTCCTGAAACCTTGTCTGTTTTGTCTGCTGAGAGATATGCCAAGGTTGCAACTCGGCATAAATAATGAATGACCCTCTAAACAGCAGGTCTCCCAGTCTTTCTCCTTTTCTCTCACATTGTCTCCCTTACTTTCTAAACACAAACTACTTTCAACAACTATCCATTTTTCCTTCTCATCTATTCGTTTTTGCAGTCTTACCAGTTCCAGCCTTGTTTGCTGAAGGGTGAGTGCTTGTCCATCAGAGCCGTGAGCCTGAGAAGACTCAATCTTTGTAGCATGGAGACATATGGTGCTAATTTGTCCTCTATGCCTGTGCCAGAGTTACTCAATGAAAGCATCTGTGCACTGGACCAGTGGGGCCTTTGAACTCTGCAACGTAAAAAATCAACCAGCTTTTGTATAAATATGCTTTGTCAGTGTGTGATTAATGAACTTGCAGAACTAGCTTTTGATTGGATGGGTTATATGTAAGTACTGAAATGTAGTAGATGGCATGAATTAGATTAGACACATCCTTTCCCAGGTGCTGTGGCAGAACGGTAGTTTATGTATCTCTTACCCATCAGTATGCTCTGTAGGTTGAGAGGTGTGTGCAAATGCTTCTGGGTTCTTGTTGTAAGTCTCCTCTAGGGCAGCTTCATCTGTCTCCTCCGGATCTTTGATCTCAAGGTGAATATCAGTCAGAGAAGAGGGTGAAGGAGAACCAGAGGGGGAGAAATCTGAATCCCCATCTTCTGACAACTTGTCAGTCCATGAAGTAACCAACTGTTGCAGGCCACAGATGCGTTCCATCACATTGTCCAAAGCTGAGAACACATCATCATCCATGATCTGCATGTCATCTGGAACGTTGTCATAAATGCTGACACGGTGATCAAAAGAAGCCAATGGGCTGCAAGCTTGTTCCTGGTCTTTGGAGCTACTGCTTTTGCACCGTCTACCTCGGTAACCATGAAAGCTTCCAGTCCTCCAATTGACTGAAGTGTTGTCAAGGGGCGAGAAGGCATTATTGTGGGTAAGCACCATAGGGAAAGTCCCAGGCTTGTGTCCATGTGGAATTTTGAAGACGGGGTTGGCATCAAGGTTGCATTGGTTGTTTAACTCCTGCTCATCGATTTGTTTCTGGCTGTCCTCTTGTTTGGGCAAGCCAGGACGTTTGTAGTTGCTGCGCACCTTGGTGACAGGGCTTGGTGTGCTGACGGCACTGCTGCTCTCTGAGGGACTACTGCTTGAACCAGAGGGTGGTGAGCAGGATGCAGGGCTGCCTGTTTTGTCATGTAGTCTTGCTGTGTCTAGACACTGAAGATGCTTCAGCCTTTCCTCACTAAGGCCTTCCTGCAAAACTGGCCCACTTATGACAAGTCTGGCTTTCCCACTTTGAGTGTGTGGCTGTTGGGTGTTTCCTCTCAATCTGAGCTTCTCCATTTTACGGAGAAAGCTTTTGCCTTTTTTCAACGGAGGCTTTTCAGGAAAGCACTCCTCACCACTTAAAACATGATATTCACCTGGGGATGGAGGCCTGCTGGAAGAACTGTCAGGAGATTGGGGCTTGTAGTTCGAGGAGCATCTAGAGGAGCTGCGACTCATCTTGCATTCTTTAGCTGTTTTGTTAGGATCACATCCCTCATCGCTGTCTGCATTACTAGAGCTGTGAGAGGAACAAAGCTCCTGGCACTCTCCACTGTCAGAAAGAGATGCCTCACAGCTTCCTGTTCTTCTCAGACATGAGATGGGACTGTTGAGCAAATGCAGGAGCTCCTCGTCATCTGCACGGATCCAACGCCGACTCTTCCTGTCAAATGACCATTTTGGACTGATGGCGTAGATGTCTTCTTCCTCTTCGTCATCTCCCTACATTAACAAAATGATTTGTTATATACAGTGAAGAACCACAGGGGATTAGCCAAAAAAACTTCAGTCATTCTTCTGTTTATACATAGTGTTTACACATATTCTCCTGAGTTTTCTCTAAAACCCACCCTTCTTTTGGACCGGCTCAGCTCGAGCTTCATCTCCGCACACTTGTTTAAAGTGTTTAATCTCCTGGAAGCAAAAGAAAACATGGATGTCAAACAGAAAGAGCAGCATGATGTCCTTCTCAAATTACCCATATTGTGATTAGCAAGAACCGCCCATGTTCTGTCAGCAGTGCACGTACTCATGCTGCGGAGGGCTGCATCGCATTACCTGCAGAGAGATTCTGTGGCATCCTTATCCAAAAATTCATGATCACTCTTAACCCAGTGTATGTCAATGGGAAAACAGCAATCTGGAAGGCAAACATGGTAAACTGAATCACAGTTTAACAATATTTGCAAGTATAACATGGTTAGAGCCACGATAGTTTTCTCATAGAATGCAATGAGGAATGTCAAAAATAAATATTTACCGGTGAACAACTGTGCATACTGAGGGAAGCCAGCTGCCTGGAGCCAATCACAAGCCTCCTTCGCTTCAATCTCTACAAAGAGAAACAATGCATATAAAGTATGTCATTTCTGGTTGTTCAGCTTTTATGGGGCAAACATAATGGGGGGAGATTCAGCAAACAATTACCACTTAATTTAATTTACTTCTTAATTAACGTCAATAGGGGAGTGTTTTTTACCCAGCCATTCTGTTCCACCCCAACTTTATCAACCATCCACTCATTTCATTAATTTCCTGTGGATTAACGGTGGAGGCTGACTAATTTGCTGCTAATTGAATGTCTTTGGCTTTTACATGGTGGACCAAAAGAAAGTAGGCAGCAGCTACACATGATTCCAGTCTCACTTGGTTTCTCTATTCCTCTGTTGCTCATTAGCTTTCACCTTTTTGCATTCTTTCCTAACACAACACTGCCAGGAACAGATGGTAGATACAAATCCTTTCTTTGTTCTGACTGGCGATCCATAAAACCTTGATGCCTAAGATTCTGTCTTTCCCATAGGTGGCGACAGGGTCAGGGGAAGACAGCTGCGCCTGTGCTACACAGAACAGATGGCTCAGATATGTAAACATAGGGATGAAGTTAACGCTGATGCTCCTTAATCTGACGCAGGAGTGGCCCTTGAAGGACTGCATTGGGTGCAAGCTGCCTGGTGTGTCTGCATTGTAGATGACATGCGGGTCATATAGCATTAGCACAGCTTATCTGAGCTGCTAAATGCTGACCTAGATAAATGAGTACTGTGGATCGTAATTTTCTCAGAAGGAGGGTGCAAGTTTGAAAGCAGGTTGAGACTGAGTGAAAAGAGAGGATTGTGGGAAATGTCTGGTTTTTCAATGTCAAATGTGAGCATTACAGCATTATTTTCAGGCTGGTAGCTGATCCAGTAACCACCACCTTTATAAATGACTGTGTTCCAAACATATTTGACAACTCTAGTATGGAAATAATATAAACATGATCATATCACATGGCCCTCCACTGTTTAATAGAGCCAAGCAGGGAAAGGCACTTCCTTTTCCAAATACCTCAGGCAGCCCTAAAGGAAGTTGTGCTTTTAGGATTTGGATGCTGATAACATGTGGTCTGCAATTGTCCTCCACCTACCCCGGAGATCTCTGGAAGCTTATGGGCGTCTAAATGGTCTGGGACTGCCTTGGCTAGTCTTGCTATGTGCTGCACAGGCTGTAAACTACGAATGATACACAACACCATTTGATTGGTTGACTAATACCTCCCTTCCCCCTCACAGGAGGTAGCGGCACAAAGACACTCCATGTTGGAGCCACCTAATAAAGTGCTACAGCACGACCCCTGGGGCTTCAGCAACTGCCATAAACACCCACCTTCAGAGGAGCTCTCACAGAGTCGATTGACATGAGAAAAGCATCTATGGAACCCCTGAGGGGTGGAGAACATCTTGTTTGGCTGACAGCTCAAATTGTTCTAACCTTGAATGTCTTGATGGTGTTTAAGCAAAGCAACCTTTAACTTTTGAATAAGTTAAGAACTTAAGAGTTTTAAGAGAAGAAATGTGATGGTTCCCAAAAGTTTAGGGAAGCAGATTAGTGTTGAAACTCCATAAATTGTGCTTACATTTGATATTATTAAACCTTAAAATCACAATTAACTGAAAAATACTGTCTTCTAATTAAACTTTTATAAGTCAGAAGAGTATAATATCTTCTCCAGCCTTAAAAAATACATACATTATATATTAACAGTTGTTTGGAAGAGCTGATAGACTTCATGACATCAATACAAATAGTGAAATACGTATGCATTCAGTTTGCAACTGTTGCAATACATTGCACCAATACAATACTGAACAAAAGCATTGTTTTTTGTGATCATGCATCAAAAATAATCATATTTCTAGTTAATCAGCAGTAACAAGTTACTGGCTTCATTTCATCATACACTCCACATGTGGCACAAGCCATATAACCAATTTTCCATAACTTTGAACTAGCACAGCTCTATTTCATCAGTGACAGTCTGATTTCAGTGAGAAGCTTGGCAGGTAGACAAGCATTAGGTCATTGGGATAAATGCTCAGATACTCTGTTGATAGTCCTGGTTGCTAACAACAGTCTTTTCATAGATCAGATGTGCCAGTTGAAAAAGAGTTTCTGGAACCCATCACAGCTCCAGTTACCGTTCTTATGTAATCAGAGATTATATTACTTTGTACAAATCTGTGCTAATTGGTATAAATATTGCCTGTCTCTTAGCTAGATGCCACATTTAATATCCTAGTTTTTTTAAATACTGACTTGAAATTCACAAGCTGTTATAGCCAACAGACAAATGTCAAACAAACTCGTTATGTTTTGATTTTGTTTCTCAGTCTAAACAAGCAGCCCAGAAGACAGACAAGCTTCATGAAGTGTTCGCTCACATAAATGTAGGAGTGTGATAGATAAGACAGAGTGCCAAAGATAACCTGTTTCCAGCAAGTATTTAGATTGTCCAATAATAACATCCAGTGTCCTTTATCGCTAACGCTTTGATATGTCCATATCTTTTTGTCTGAGACAACTTGCATGTTCTACTTAATGGCCAAGCAGGCCCCTTGAAATCATTAGGATGTTACACCTGCTCCATTGATAACATCTAAATCACAACTGTTCATTCAGCACAAGTAAACTCATGCCTACTCTCTCTCCTTTTCTTAGAATGCCACGTAAGTCCCAAATGGTTCAAGCATGTACCATGCTTTCATAAATCAAAACCCATTCTCTTTAAAAACAGCTAAATGGATTTTAGAATCATTAGAATGTTCACATTATCAAAATAAGCATTCAAAGAGGTTTTTTACTTACTTGTAATCAGCATTGCTCTTGGTTTGGTTCTTAAAAAAAAATGTCATAAAAACTTTAGAACTTAAAAAAGTAAAAAAAGGCACCACTGAAAAACGATAAGAGAAACAATTATTAAGTTATAAGATAACATTTACTGTTACTGCTGCTTTTGAAAGAGAAGGCTATGTTTCTCGTTCACACTGGTCACCATAATTGAATCACAGGAAAGGCATTCCCCTCTTTTCTTACTGGACCATACCAACAGTGCATGACTTTCACTGGGTGGGCGGTTTCCAAAGTAAACAATGACTCTTGTCACGGTTATTTACAATGAGTGCTTGAAATATTTCTGAGCACTTTGAACAACTGCTGAGAATTGTTATGTCTGGTCATTCATGTGGTGATTATTTTGAGTGGCTCAATGTTGTTTCTCCATTGCATGTATCAATCAAAATCTAAATTCACTCTAAAATTATATTTTAAATGCACAATAGTTGGGTTACTTGAGATATTTTATCTAGATTTATAATTTTATGTATTCCCAAAGCTTAGTCATCGTACATTGATTCTACTGTTTTAAATATTAATATTATCTGGTATTTTGCATGTCAACAGTAAAAGATATGGAAAGCATTTTGTCCTCCCTGTTTAGTTTGCTATCCTAACAACGCATACATATGTGGTTAGTTGCATTGTATTATTTGCATCTAGTATTGTTTTCCTCCCTGCTGTCCACAACCCTATCAGAACAGACCCATCATTTGGGTCACAGGCCATCAGTTGAGAATTACTGATCTGCACTGATGTTCCAGCAAAAAGTTTTGTGAAGGGGTTTTAAATCTGAACATCTGCTCTTTAATTGCATTTTTTAGAAGGACAGACACGGTGCTATGACGCTAATGAGTGCCCTAAATCCCATAAGGATATCGACACAGCCCATCACAGCTAATAGTTTCTGACTCTGAGGCTTCATCAGGACTTATTCCATGGTAACCCATTAGTGCTAATGGCTCTCATTAAATGCACCGGTGTTTGATTACATCCTCTAAAGTGTGAAAGCCTGAAATTCCCAGTCAAACATTCTCTCCAAAGTGAACATGCATGAGGAAACACAAATAAGGACAAGATACTTCTACTTTGTGTCGCCAAACTTCTGTAGACTACAGAAGAGCACTGAAAAATAAATGATAAACTTGCTTATGTGTAATTCAGCCAACATGAAAATGTAAAACAAGATCTGAATGTATCATTGAATGCTGTCTGAATGCATATTTGTGAATCACTTTTTTGATTTAGATTGAGTTAGTCAAATGTAATGTTGTTAAGACTTTCATAACTGAAATGATCTGAATATTTCACCAGCATGTCTATATAACATTACTGTATAGTATATATTTAAATATTCATGTTTTTTCCCACCATGACTGAAGATATTTTATTTAAAAATGCTGATTTCTACCTCATTTAATAAATATATTAGATATAGCAACTTAGAGTGTATTACTATCAGGATAAAGTGATACCATTGAGACCAGATATTTTTGTTGTTGTATATTAAATATATTAATGTTCTGTGCAAAAACGGGACAGAATCACAAAGCAGATGTGATAACACAGAGCTAGCGGAAGGCATGACAGCAGTCCTGGCTCCATACTGTCCCCAGCCTGTCACACCCTCACTGAAGGGTGGGGTACAGTCATCTGGAGGAAGACAGTGTCAGAGCACTCTGTCGAGACATTTCAAAAGCACCATTTTAAAAGTCTGTTAAATCAACTCAAAATGCAAAGATATATAAGTGAGTTTTGACAGCTGAAGACAATTACAAAATACTATAATATTGAAAAAGTCTCAGAACAGGAGATGTTCTTGATAGAGAGATACTTGAGCAAGTGGTTTTGGTGGTGTTTATTTGATAAGGAAAAGTACATCACAGGCTGGCATTTTACAAACCCTTTGTAATAGGCAGATAGACCATAAGCAGCCTGGTTTCCATGGCAATTATTTAATCTGAAAGAGCCAGCTCCAGTATTGCTAATATAATTATTTCTCTACACTCCAGAGCCAAAACACTGCAACTGTTCAATTATTATTTACAAATGAAAGAAATGTGAAAAAAAAGTCTGAAAGCCAGCCAGGCGTAATTAAAGTTCACTTTTGTACCAAACTATTAAAAGCCAAAAGATCAAAAGTATGATTGACAGTATAAAAAGTAAAACCTTTTTATTTTCGTCTTTTCACTTGATGTAAACTCTTCCATGGAAAAGTGCATGTTGCTTTCTAAAGTGTATTGGTCTGCGCTTTTTCCGCAAAGCGTCATTGTATGTTCGATAAAAGATGCACTCAATCCTCTGCATTAATCGCTTGACAAAGTTATTTGTTTTCCTTTAAAGGATTGTTCTTGTTCTGAGTGAATTTACTTGGCACCTGGCGATAATTACAGCTGTATTTAAGATTTGTTTTGTATACCGTCTGGCATTTGGACTGTCACAGCATCTGTCAGTTCCCTTCATGAAGTGTGTCTAGGATAAAAAGACGTTTGGTGAACAGAGTTGGCACAGGCGTCGCATCCAACCTGAATGCCACTGCGAAAAATCATTCCAACTCAGCTCACATAATTGTGTGTTTTCGAAACGGACTGACGTGAACTAGAAGTGGCAGAACTATCAGCGTCTTTCATTGCAACAGAACACAACAAGCTATTTTAACTGTGTAGCAGCCGTCTGCATTCATTAAAGGACCAGACATCTGTTTGATCACATGCTGCCGAGCTGTTTATCAAATGCTCCCTTTAAAAGAGCGGTGATCAAGATTTACGCATTTTATTCCGCTAACAAAAGAGCTCAAAAATGAATAGTTGAATGCCATTGTTTTGGCCTCCTTAAAATGGTTTTGTGAGTTACAAAAGGACAGATGGCTAATGAATTCTTCCACCAACACCTCAGAAATGGTGATATTTTCTACATTGTGCCGAAGCAGACCTTCTAGGCTTGTGTGGTCATAAAGTTGCGTGAAGACCTTCTGTTTTGACCTTTACTGCTGGCAAACAACACAATGACCCCACAATGTCACCCTTCACAAAGTATATGCAAGCACACGTTTCCTTTTTTTCAAATACAGGGGGATGGGCACATATATGTACACAGAATTATTAAATGGCAAATCCCTAGTGTTTTGGCTGTATTTATAGATCACTTCTTTTGTAAATGCAAGGAAGAGCTTTAAGAACTGGCCAAATTTAATCCATGGCTGCCTGGAGTCTCTCCAGTGGTATTTCCCATATTTCCGTAAGCGTGCTGCTCTAAGAACTGGCTGTCCTTCCTGTACACACTCTGTCATCACCACTGGAGCAGCAGCCACTATCAGCTCCATTTCCACAGGGGCCCCAGGGAAGAGTGGCCCTAATCTTACTGTGGTGCAGTGATTCCTGCTAATAATCTTCTTCACTGGCTCTAAAACTCTGACCTTCTCACAGGGTGACAGAGTTCCGAAAATTAAGAGTGTGAAATGCATTATCAAGATAATCCAGACTGTAGAGATGACTGCTATTTCAGACTGTTTCTTCTCAGTAGGAAGTAATAGCCCTGCAGAACGGAAAGAGCCAGCTAATCAATCCAGTGTAGGGGCCAAGAAGGGATGCAGTGGGCTTGGGTCCAGATGCTTTCAAATGAGATTCAATTAGGAGTGAATATGATTAGAGATTACATTAACAACTTCTCATAGCTGATCTGTGGCACTTAGTGTTTCCCATGGCCTTGGAAGACCTAGGAAGCTACTGTTAAACTCAGATAAGTCCAAACGGTCCTTTGGTTTTATGTGGCACTAAATCAGGCTAGTCCAGAACTTTGTAATTTCAAGTACTGTATTTAAAGAAAATGTCCCATTACTCATGTTATTTCCACAAAAGATGACAAGTTATCTCCAAGATCACTATTATTTTCTTCCGACAAGGTAATTCCAAGGAGAGGCACTTACTGTTTTTTTAAGTTGTTGAAAGGTTTCGAGGTCTTGCTTGATCCACTGTATTGATAACAATTTTGTTTTGCAAACAGGAAAACTTTTGAAAAAAGTATTTACCTTAAAATCAGGCTCTAGATAGTTATACTGATTAAATGAAATGAAATAAAAGAATGAAAATGTAAAGTACAGCTTTTGAAATGTTTGATTTTCTTACTGGACCCCATGTACTATATTACTATACATTACAGTATTATATTGCATGCTAACTACAAACAGCCCACAGCTGGTATCAGATATGTATACAGTATGTGTTTGCTCCTGGGAACTGTGGTGTTGCCGAATATATATATAAAAATATACAATATAATAAAAAAATGTATTAAATTGTTTTTTCTTTTTTATTGATCCACGCACTATTATTGATGTCTGCAGCTGATGGCTTGCCCGTGTCTGAACTTTGACTATTCTTTGTGTCCTCTGTGGACATCTCTGAGGCTTTGAAGCTCCATTTGGTAGTTGTCTGAAGTTTAGACTTAGAAGGTACAGCACGATTAGGCATCAGGTGAAGATGGTAGAGCATCGAGAAATTGTTGTTTGGGACACAGACTTTAACAGGTTATCCAGTTGTTCTTGTTGATGCAGTCTGTGAAGTGGAAAAGGCTTGGGTGTGGATGCATGAAGGTCAGTGTGATCCCGTGCTAAGGGATAGAGTGTTCCGGATATCAGGATATCCCCATGCCCCACATGTTCTTGGTAACAGTGGCAAAAATAGTAATGGTAATCCCTTTATTCTCTCTTCTGGCACAGGAAGTGATCTGTTACTTTTATAGTTTACTGTACAGATTGTTCATCACATCATTGTGTGGTTTTGTAATGTTTGAATAAAGATGCCAAACAGGAATTTAGTTGTAGGAGTGAACTAGACTATAGTCCACTGTTTGGACCCAGAGTGATACTGAATGTTTTTACATCTGTGGGTTTTGAATGCTTCAAAAAAGCATTGTTTAAAAAAAAATTTGCTTACAATCTTATACAAAGATTCAAAATTATAGTAATAAAGGTTGTCAGTTTTTTCTGGTTTTAAGATCCAAAGTGACCCAGAGACAGTAAGAACACAGTCATTTCAATGCCCAATTTTAAATGGATAGGGGAGAAGAGGAGGTGTTGAATAGCAGAATTGTAGCAATTCAGAAGATAACTGCATCTAATAAAACAGGCTGGAGTGTGCACACAGTGGAGGAGAGAAATATTGTTTGTTTCTCCTTCTAAGTTGTAATGCAGCTGCCTGGCTCACAGTGAGCACAGAGCCAGTATGCACAATGTGAGCTCAGTGTATGCAAACTGTTTCAATTCAGCTTTGCATAATATCTTGCTGGCTTCAATCAGCAGAGTCTGAGAAACAGACATTCACATACATATACATACACCTATTCATTTTCTCTCTATAGTAACTGTGATTAAAGCCCCAAAACCTTAAATCCTGAAGTACAATCTACTTTAAGTTTTTAAAAGTAATTTAGTGTTGCTTTTAGCCAAAGGAAGTTACAGTATGCTTATTACAAACACTATCTTACCTGGAAAAACTTTTCTCACGGCTTTGACCCTACAACCTTTCAGTTTTCAGTCTAGATCTTTAACCGCTATGCCACAACACAATCTGGCATTGTGGATCCTAATGTGCACACAGTGGTCCCAAAAAGTATTTGGATGCTTAATTTACACTTGCATTAAATATGAAATAGCAAGCCAGGTGGCGTCAAACAAATGACACTAAACTTCTTCCCAAAACGTACTTTTACAATCTCAAACAACAATGCCAATTCCCGGAGGTTCACACCCACCCATTATGAATGGAATCCTAATAAGCTTGCCTGCCAGCCGACAATACACTACTCAGATAACGTTTTGAAGTTCCAATTTTTAACTGTTATTTTATTTGACTGTTATTTTAAACATGCCACTTAAATGTAACGTGTGTAATCTGTAATTTAATAAACCATACGCGATGCTCGACAAATCCTGCCCATCTGCTGCACTTTGAAATCCCCAACGGTAGAACATCAACACCTGAACTTTTTTGGAACACAGAGGACAAACATCTGTTAAATGACTCAGCAATCGACTGCTGAGAATATAGCCAGAGCTTAATTAGTAAGAATCCAAACTTGGCAGCATTCTTGGGAATGTTAAATGAATGGGAAGTTCTGCCAATTTCTAAAACTCTGTACTGATGTGAAATTATTACAGAACAAAAAGCACGGCTGGATGACACCATCTGAATCTTTGTAAATGACCCATGTTGTCATGGTGACTCATTGGTGTTATGTTTCCTCGGTTGTATGTGCTTGCTAAATATGGGTCTATCACTCATTGAACATTGCAATGTTGATTTATGAGTAGAAATCAGTCATTGACGTTTAGGATGCACGATGGCTGCTGAACTTTGTGATCTTGAATGGTGATATTGGTGTTTATAGAAGTTTGTCTCCAGAGGAAGTCCTTGCCTGATTAACTAAGTCCTGCCCTCAGGCCCAGGCCCAGCCTTTTCCTGTTTAGTCCCAAAGTGAGAGAGGGAGAGAGAGATGGAGAAAGATAATCAACTGATGAACGAACTTTGTGAAAGGAGAGATGAATGTAAACAGAAAGTAAGGCTGAGGGAAGAATTCACTAATAATGAATAGTTTAAAAACAATTCATGCAATTTCTGATTTTGCGGGTTTTTCTGGGTTCTAGGTTGTGGAGGAGACATCAGACAAGAATGATCAACAATGATCTCCATCACTACAATTCAGCCACATTGCTAAAAATGCTAAAAGCACACATGGATATTTAATCCTCTTGTCCATCATTGGATAAATAACTGCTACTATGAACCATGTAAAATGCACATTTTAATTAAATTGCATTTACTGTCAGCTTTCCGTGGGTGGTAACAGCACTCAGTTTTGTGAATGAGATGCATATAGATGAGATCTATAATAAGGAAAGGGGCGTGTTTGCACTGAAAATAATGACAGTGACCTGATTTATAATAAATACACAGTACATTAGTGCCTGATTAAAATGAATTATATGCGTGAGAGTAAGATGCAGGTTACAGGGCTACAATGCAGCACAACAGTGGCACTGGCATTTAGTCAGTTCAGCACAGAGATGGAGAAGTGTTTATGTGATGAAGAAAAAAGAGACTGATTACAGACTGTGATAAATAGAGTATGAGCAGGATGTTATGCGTTGGCCTCTTGTGCCTTTTGCATTTGATTTATCGCCAACCATAATGAAATAGAACATAACCACCATTTTCTTAGCTTGTCCAAAGTTGAGACACTCACTAATTGTGTGTTTGACAGGACCAGAGCCGCATTTCAAAATAATATCCCTAAACCCTCACGTGCTCCATAAACTTTTGATGAGGAGATGACTGATATTACAGAGGAAAAATGACTTCTCGTAGTTATTGGTCATTCATAATCCTGTTTTGAAGTGTTAATGGAGAACATATTTAAACTGCCAAGTTTAATACACACATCCACCGGATGTATTAAATCTTAAATACTTATTTTAGGAACGTACATGGCAAACATCCAAGGACAGCGAACCTCTGAGGTTTGGAAATAAAAACGCTAAAATGATATGCTGTGACCTTTTTCGAAAGTAGTGGGTGAAATTAAAGGCCCTAGAATTTGGCACCAGTGAAGGTAATGTTACGCGAAAAATACTGGGAATTATGTATTCTAATCTGCTAGAGTGCTTGTGCGATCTGGATCAAGCACTAAAATGTGCACCTGTTTGTTTTGAATAGCATGTCAAGTGAATTTTGTGATAATTAGTGCAGTTTGGGCATTTAGCATGGTAATGAATGTCAGATATCAACTCTAAGTTGTAAAATTGAGCCTTTTAGAGCAGTTACAATAATTACAGTAATTACAAGAGCAGTATGTCTTCATTGCGTTGACTTTTGTTCATTTGACTGTTTAATTCTCAAGAACAATTTGAAGTGTGTACCATTAATCTAATTACAGTATAAACTACTGTGTTGTACTTGCTATGTATTCGACACAACATTATAGAATGAAAAATGAATCATTATTTTATTATGAGCAGCATAATTAAGTAAAATGGCAGATTTCATAAGCCATCGATATTCCCATGAAGTGTTTCACAGAAGCTAGCCATACCTTGATGGTTGGCGTTAGCATTACCCACATCTGAAGACTGTGAGCAAAAGAATGTGATGACAGAATAAATATGATGAGGGAATAACATGCCAATACTCATCACCTTTCTCCCAAAGTGTTTGATGAGCCAGGCTTTGATGAAAATGTCACACCATCTTTTTTATTGAAAATCATTACCTGCTAAAGATCATGACATTAAGGAACCAGCCTGGTACACAAACAATGTACAAGTAAGCAAAACTGCCTGTTGGCGAATGCTGGTTCCTGATGCGGGTGTCTCCTCTGTGCCTGAGAAAAATGTCATGAACAGAAGTCCATTCATCAGCTGATATTGACGTATGGTACTATTGATGTTCTATTTTTTTGTCACTCATTTAGGATCAGTCCACTTTATCAAGTCTATTTAGCTTAAGCCAGGTACACACTAACATACGATTTTTAGTTCTTTATGATTGTTGCTTTGCAGACTGTATGAACATGATTGCAGTTTAAGCCATGTCACATTGTGGGATCTCAACTGTTTTAAATGTCAGACTTTCAGTCCGTGACATGCTCAGTGATGGTGAGCCGCATTCACATGTGGAATTAAAATGGTGACTAGCAAACAAAAACAGTCTGTAGTGTTAATTTTGTCTGTAGTTTTAAAATTTCTGACACTGACAGAACATTATTAGAGCAAAATTCTGATCTTAGTAGTTGTTAATTGGTTGTTGGCGAACATGTCAAACTAGTGATCAAAAACTACAGATTTTGGCCTAGGATTCCTGGAATCTTTTACGAGTTTCAAAATTTGTCTCAGACAGCCAAATTGTCATACAAAGTCATACAATGTTCACTCGGCTTTAACTTATCTAGTGCTTCGCTATTCTGCGTCAATCCGACTTTAAATAGAATAGTACCAAAAGATTAAATAATAATCTCTATTTAAAAATCAAGCTTAGGTAACAAACAACAAGTAAACATAACACAAGTATTGTGTTGAAAACTAAGAACAATTCAACAATTCACACTTTACATACATATTTAGCAGAAATAACAAAGCTCACACTATTTCAGTGGCTTTGTCCCTATTTCCAGCATTGCTGCAGTTCATTTGTGCTTGGGGGTATTTATCTATGAATAGTTCTCTTCAGGCTAGTTCACACTGCCCCAACAAACACCAACTTCCAGCAGTGTGTTTACCCTGTTTCTGTTTGTTGGTGTTTGTTTTCACTGACTTAACATTAGAATGGGTCATGGAATATTTAAGCAATCAAAAAATTCATAGTCCAACCTGATCTTGATCCGTTGCCATGGTGATGAGGTAAGCAATTTTGCCAACTCCATAGAAGCTAAAGCATGTGGGTGCATCTACCTTGTTGGAGCATGAGAAGTGTCATCTAATGTATAAAATTACCAACATATTCAGAATGGTAATGGTGTTGCCATCTGGAGAAAAACTGCTTAGGGGCAAACCAAACATGATTTAGAACTACATTCATGTTCTGACTACAGGTTATGGCATGAATTTAAATAAGCATGTATGTCTCTCTTGCTGCATCAACCAAGGCTTCAGCCAAAACCTTCTCCTTCTCAGTCATTATGGAGGAAAACAATCTTGAGTGTGATAAAATGATCATCTTTCTGTTTCATAGTACTCTTTCTTTGTGTCATTCACAGATGTCCTCAATATGTTCCTGAGGGCTTGATCTTCACCCTGAACTTCTCTGATCCAGTCACTCTCATATTTAACTGGTCTTTAAGCTGAATGTTGTAATTTGATATAGCAAAACTGTCAGAAATGTTGTGGTAACTAATACTTTACTAACAAATTGGCTAGTTGACCCCATTATTAGTATTAGCAGTATTATTAGTAGTATTGGCAGGGGTAGCTTGTATGTCCTGAATATTGTGCATTAAGGTTTCACCTGACATGCATTCATTCATGTACTCAGATCTCTTAGTGGAGAACATGTAACAACTGTATGAGTATGATGGTTTCTCCTAGTTCTGTTCTGCATGCTTGTTCAGTCTATCATCTGGCAATACTAACCTCATGCTCATGGGTTTTACCAGTCAACAGCAGCAGCTGACAAAACACCCTGCTTGACAGGGATTTGATTGGCACCCCTTGAGTCCCCTATTTTGCACCCATGGAGTGGAGAAAAGCTGGACAGGATTTGGGATGAAGGATGTTATTTAATCTTCTCAAGTATTCACTTTTCCCATCCTCTGGCAATTCAGTAAGTCCCTCAGCAGTGTAACCATCTTTATACCATTGGTGTCTGGCCAGCGTCCAGAGCTGTAGGTGGAGTCTCTTAATAAAAACTTGATTTGGAGCTGTCCCCAGTGCTCTTATTTGTCCTTTGTGTCAGTGGGTGGTGCAAATTCAAATAACAAAATACCTTTAATGGGGCATGATTGTTTTATTTAATAAAGAAGACTCAGCAATGCATTTACTTCCTGGGGAAACTTAAAAGGGCTGGACTAAGTGCTCTGATCTTCAGAGGCTTCTGCAGATGTGTTGTTCACTGGCCTAAAGCATCACTTTCTAGTATTGAAACAGTTCATAGAGGTTAAAGGGATAGTTCATCCCAAAATCAAAACTTTCTCATGTCTCTTGTGTTGTTACAAACTTGTATGGCTTTCTCTAATGGACCACGAGAGAAATGTTGATGCTACTCTGATTTTTTTAAATTATGGTTATGTCAGTCAGTCACTAACGTTCTACAGCATCTCCTGTTGTAACAGCATCAAAGTACATGACTATATCATTTTAATTTTTGGGTGACCTATGCTTTTAATTAGTGAGACCCAAGAGATTTTAATCTATACAGCACATTATTGCATCCAGTTTACCATTTATGACATTTATTGGCTAATCCTTATTACCCTAACATCTGAAACTATAACTGATACTATATACCTATACCAAAATATCTTGTGACAGTACAACATTGCTTGTTTAAACTGTGCAGTAATGCACTACACTGAGCTACATTATTTCCCACTTGTTGACTGTATATATTGTTTCTGTACAGCTTTTGTCTGTATTACTGTGTATATGATACATATATTCTATACCAAGGTCACTGGAGGAACTAAATTTTTCTTTTGAAGAACTACTGTTCTTCAAAAGAAACTACTACTTTCCTGTTCTTATTCTGCAGAGGAGCGATGGCAATAAATCTTGAGTGTTTTCATAGCACTTTCAGAAATATTGTCCTATATTGTCCAGGTTTATGCATAACTAGTTCCACATACTGGGTAATGCTACAGTATATGTACACAACTGCTATCGTTAACACACCATCAGTATATTGATGTTTTATGCCTTTGCCAAGCAATATATCAGCTTTAAATTCCATTACAGTCGAATTCTACAGTGGTGAATATTTTACATAATTCTAATCAGCATCTGCCTCTGCTGGTCAGAGCCAGAAAACACAGTCACTAGAGTTGGAAGCCTGGTTGCACTGTTGTTTATCTGTCACACCTGAAAGGGCAAAGGAGATGCCCTTTGCTGCAGTTAAATGAGGTGATATCACATGGTTGAACAGACTAAACAAATGGCCGGAATGGTAATGTGTTTGTTATGCAGTCTATAGAAGTCCTTTCATCCTGCTTGAGATAATTCCTTGTGAGATGAGGCCCCGTGAAAATTTCCATGGTACATTTTTGAACATATTTCTCATAATTATTCTGAGAGAATCTCTTGAATTTTGATTTTTGACAGCTTAATCAATGCAGGTTTGGGTCAAGTTTGTTTATTTCACCGTATAAAAGACCAACAACTAATGCATGCATAAAAAGTGCTTCTAAAGTGTTGTCACGGTGACTGTAAGACCTGCAAGTGGATTGGCTGCTTCATTTACTAATTGATCTGTCAATTGTTTGTCTGATTGCAATGCAACGCTTAAGTTGGCTTGAGATCGAAAAGCAATGTTCTCTAGAAACTGATTTGTTATGGTCCTCCAAAACTTTGTACCCCCAGTCAATGAGGATCTCAAGCGTGACGAGGAGAGTCCAGGACAGACAAAAATTTGGAAGTGTTACCAGCTAAAAGATTGGGTCTGTTCTCTTAGCCATAGTCATTTAGCTTGACAAATAGGTCTTGTAAAGGTTATTTTTCAAGGGATACAATCCATATCCTGGATGTTTGTTGTCATTCATATTCAAAAACATACTGTTATATAAAACTACAAAAAGGACATGAGCAATATCCTTTAGTTTTCTTTGAGTGAGTGACATATCGAGATTCCTTCAGTAAATCAGTTTAGTGAATCAATTTTTTCAAGCAGCATGAATCGATCTGTTTCTATCACTTTTAGCTTTTAGTATCACTGAGATAGAGAATTAGAACAGAGAAACAGAAATTGTGTTGAATGTGAGGAATCAGGCATTACTGCTGTTCTCATCTCTTATTCAGGCCTGCAGATACAGTGTGGGACTCCAGAACACCTTAGCACAGTGTGATAGATTCGAGAACTAAGCAGAGCTGACTGAAGTTTCAAGGTTAGGGGGCTTTTTATGGACTCTAAGATGGGAACGCCAAGCTCGGTCGTGATCATGGTTTCCATTATGGCTAACATGGCCCTGCAGACTACTCATTCGTCATGGTGATGCAGAATGAGCCGAGCGTTACCGACATCAGGCCTGAGCAGGTGGCGGCTAGAACTGTTCTCCCCCGGCTCAGGAAGTCAGACAAGCCAGTCAGAAAAGGTAAGACAAAGTGCTGTGCAAGGATGCATGTTATGCATACGTATACCTGTAGACTGAGAAATGAAATTACGTCAATATTAAAGCAGTTTAACCAAATATGAACTGTCCAAGATAATTTCAGTTTTGTATTCTAGCTTTGTGTTTAAATGGAAAAAGCCAGTGTTCTTTAAAAATGTTCCAAAACGTTTGAAAAAAAAAGAACCAGGTAAATTATTATTTTTATTGTCTCTACATGTACATGTGTCATTCGTAAATATTAATTTCATACTAAAAGTATGTCAATTCTGTTTTTGATTTGATACAGCACTCTATACTGCACTTGATACATACAGAAACATACAAAAACATAATATTTAACTGAAATATGGTCTTCAAATCTACATTTAAACTCTGATAAAAAAATATTTTGGTCTATTACCTTACCTAACATATAGAAGTTGAAATACAGTTCTCATTAATTTTCTTCCTGAGGGTTCACACCATAAAACTCTATTAGCTTTAGGCTCTATACAGTTGCTAACAGGCAGAAGACACACTAGCTCATGGCAGGTCACTGTGGTTTGTACATGGATGACACTCAAGCTGTGCTGACTTGGGAAGAGTCTGATTCCTGTTGTGACATGGCCTTCAGGTTAACTCTCCCTTTTGAGTCCTGCAGAGTGCTGGACACTTTATACTCCTCAGGTTTTTTTGCACCTGGCGGCAAGTGGCCCAAAAAAGTGTCTCTTGTTCATTGCTTTGAGCAGTGAAACAGACTCTGCCTGTAATTGAGTAGCTGTCTGATGGAGGAAAAAGCATCTTCTTGAGCTGAATTTAAACAAGGTGCATTTAACAGAAACCAAAGGGGAAGTAAGAGTTCTGGAAGACACTGAAAGGTTGAGTACTTGTTCGGCCTGATTAAGACTGCGAAATAATTATTTATGGACCGAACCATATAGTGATTGTTGTTTCTCCTATTAATTAATAGTAACCATGCATTTTAAACATAATTTTTAGTTTTGGGCAAGTGGTTCCTTTACGGTGAGGTATGTTTTTTGCATCTTCTAAAAATATACACAAACATAATCATGTTAAATAATCATGTAATCATGTAAAAATTAAATAATTACATAAAACTATCTTTTATTACGAAATATTGCTTTTATCAGCTATTATTTCTCAAAATGGCACCTAATTTTCTCTTTCAGCCTAATCCTTACACACCCATGATTGGCAGCTCCACATTTGCATGCTCTTATCCCATGTCAATATTACAAATAGGATCAGATGTGTGAAATGACCTTTTCCTGACAGTTTACTAGCAGCTTATTTTCTCTCCACAGGTAGATTTACAGCCAACTGGCTTCTCTGCGCCTTATTGTGATTTAGTCAGCTGTTTTCTATAGATGCACTCTGCTCTTTTTGACCTGCTTATTCAGCATTATTCGGCCCTCATCTCACCCCAAAATGAGAGTGTCTTGTGTCGACCTGAATCCATCAAGCTGGGGCTCGGGCCCCTTATTGCACTGAAGGAGACAGAGGCATTTCATAAATGAACGGGGTAGGAAATGAAGGAAAGATAGAGCACGCAAGGAAAGGAGGGGCTGAGATGAAGCAAGCCGGTAGGTGCGATTCCATGGATAAGAGAAATGACACAGTGCAGGCAAGAGAGAAAGAGAGACAGAATTTTCTGATAAGACTGCAGAGCTGAAGGTAATAAATAGAGGTGCATGGAAGGGTTGAATGGAGTTTGTGAACGCAAATGTGTTAGGGAGAAACTTCTTTAAATCTGGGAAATGAAAACAGAGGGGCAGCAGGCGACAAACGTTTGTTCTGAGCAGGTGGGCAGCAGCCTTGTCACGTTTAAATTCGCTGTACAAAAAGCAGAAAGGTGCAAAAGTATGAGTGGGAGATTTGCTCTGTTGTCTGAAGACTTTGTGACTGAGTTGGTATGACAACAATAAGGGTGAACAAGGGTGCCGTGTGAGGTGTCCAGTTCTGTAAATAATTCTGCACTGTTCCATCCTCATTCATACCTTCTGAAGGAACAATGGGGGTTTTATTGTTTGCCCAACCAGTTGTCTAGACGATGCTGACAGAAACATCTACCTTGGGATGCATGAACGGCAGGGCCCACAATACCTCATACAAACAAGCATACACACACACACACCTGTGCTGACAAACAAAGGTTTGAAGGGCAGAGGTTTGATGATGCTTTGATGACATAGCTTGTGTTCTGTAGTCATTACTGACCTGTACAATAAATCAGTAGGCGCGCTCAACCCTACAACTACTGTGGATGTGATTTAATACAAAAACACTAGATGTAACAGCTCACTCAGAGTCTCACACAAACCCACAGGCACAAGTCTGGAAGGACACACACAGACACACTGTAATAAAGCCTCACAGTGGCAGTGGACTGAAACAAAACTTTTTCTTGCTATGGACACACTGTCCCCAACACATACATTTTAATTTAAGAATTAAAGGCAAAAATGTATCTTTTTTATTTGTTGTGATGTCAGGCATAAAATTAACCTAGCATGAAACATGACTGGTTTGAAACACAACATTCAAATCAACATTTCCAAACTGCCTAACCCAGATTGAATGATTCAGACTAATCTGCAAACTTCTTACATGCAAATAACCTGTTAACCATTACAGACTTTTTTCAAATTGTTTCAGCTTTTGTATTTTGTTTATTACATTTTGATTAATTTTATGTCTATTGCTTGAAAATTGCAAATACAATTTATAGGGCTGCAAACAATGGAACTCATAACTCAAATAAAATGAAAAAATAAAAGAGCGCTTGAAATGTATATAATACTCCATCTGACCTGAGGTCCTCCTGACCATTTGTTGACAAAAGAAAAAGCTGAAGAGTTTCAGGCCCTATTTATACCTTGCTCTTGTAAAATGCCCTCCACTGCAGTGAGGAAATCATTGTGTGAATTATGTGTGAAACAGAAGCTTATTTTTCTTGAAACATTTTACTTATTTTACTTACTAATCATGATGACCAGTTAATCCACTTCATGGATTAAAACATCACTACTCTCCAAGATAACAAACATGCCATGATTCTGATACTGTCAGTGTCTCAAAAGTGGAAAAGCATGTCTTAGCACAGTAGCTTAACAGACAAATGTCACTTCCTGTTTGTGTGTTCATTCTGCAGTTTTTCTAAAGCCGTCTAATCTCCCTCCTTATCATGGGAGTATTGGAAATAATCTGAGATCTCTCTCTAGCCATGCGCAAACTATATTAAGATATGAAATAACAGGAGGCATTGAGGAGCTCCAGCGTTTCAGATTTACCAGCTTCTTTTTTATCAGCCTCCGACACATAAACAGTAAGCAGATGCATTTGTCTCAGGATCTGTCACTCTCCAGGAACCAATGTCAGTGTGGATGACCCAAGACTCTGTAACATTCTGATATCAGCAATCAGGAGTGTGTCTGTGTGTCTTGTCGGTAAAAGATAACATTGTGAAACCTTCAAATGTGTAGCCTTATTGGATAAATTTAAGACACTATAAAAGTAATATAAGCTTCAATTAACTGTTCCTGTGGGACAGTTTTGTGTCTGAAGGGGGCAACAGTAGAAGTAACTAATTTAGCAGAAGTACCATAAACTGAAGACACAAGATATAAATGTCTAAGTATCCTTCACAATCACAATATTTAAAGTTTAGGGGAAACTACTTGAGAGATTGTAGCCTTCCAAGTTACCCATGATTTAAATAGTCAAGTTACCTTAAGCTACACAAGTATTCTCAGCTTCATAAGACACACTCACAGACTGCTCGCATGTTGTTTGTTGACCATCTGATACATATTGCACATAAAACTTGAAGGTACTTTCTTGATCTGGCAAGCTCTTGATCCGATTGGCATTTGATTTACATAACTTTTGGGTGTAAGAGTGATTTTTATCAGAAAGTTGTGTTTACAAGGTATCAAATTGACACAGCAAGGGCTTTAGAGGATAAGATAACCCCTGGATTTGTCACAGATTACTAGGCATCTTTGAGGCACTTCCACTTTCTAATTAACCTGTGAATGTTTGTCAGAAAAAAATTAAATACATCATGTTTATGAAAATGTAATTTTAGGTAAAATCATTAAATACCATAATTACATTAGAAGATATGGTCCCTGAACTGTAAACAGTATCAGAAAATATTCCAACACACAGTATGATAGCCCGGCAAAAAAGTCCCAGCTGTGAGTTATGAATAAACCACAGCTGACCAATTGACCATTTAGCATCATGAACTGGAACTATCCATTTTAAACAGCAGAGTTAAGTACCTGCATCTGTATACTCCATATTACGAGCAGCAATAATTAGTTTTAAGTTCAGTAAAGGTACTACTGGAGGTTGGAAGAGAATATTTTGCACTTTGTAACCTTTGTAAAGAGGTTAAAGGCTTCAGGTGTCTCTTAATTAAAAAAAACTTGAGCTTAATACGTTGATTTGTATAATTTGTAAACAGGTTTAAGAGATCAAAAGAAATAGTTTAAAACTGCTGAAGGTTAAGAGTTTATAGACAGAAACTTCGCTCACAGACAGCGTCTCACCATTTAAGGCTATGAGACAGTCTATGTTCAAGTGTAACACACTTAAGCACAGGTCTTCACTAACAGCTATGCTTGCCAAGTGACACTGTAAAAGACACAGAGCAGACTGCAGTGTGAAAAACCATTAGGCAATCTGCACTTTTGGAAAACACACTGATGACGCAAACTGCTGTAAGGTTATCAAGACTGCTACTCTTTGGGCTTTTGAACCTAAAGAGAAAAGTACTGCATATTGAAAAATGAGTTTCCAATAATCTCTGCATGGAGAAATGATTTTGTTTCAAATTATGCTAATGTACTGATTCCCAACTTGGAACGTCAGCCCAGGAAACATGAAAGATTATCCTGTTCTGCTCCCTTCTGGATGTTTCTGTAATGAAAACTGAAAACTGGATGACTGTTTTGTTTATGTTAATGTTCGGAAGAAACAGCTGAGGTCATGAAAGTTTAGATGTTGGTGTTTCTATTGTTTTGAAAGTTAAAAGAAAGAGGAAATTAACGTAAAATTCTCTTGTTTTTTATTTTGCGATTTGAACCCACTATTATAATTAACTCCAGAAAGCACTTATTATTTAGCAATGTAAGTGTAATCAACCAGTGCACTCATAACATTTTTTGGTCACCAGCCTGCAAGAACTGTCATGGCTAGTTTGTCTGACTGACCCCTAGGGCGGCTAATGCAAGATGAAACACTGTTTACTCCGATTTGCTCATTGTTTACCTTCGTGGGAAGTTGTTGTCATGGTCAAATGATATCATAATGTCGTGGGCGCACAAAGTTCACAGTTCTCATAATTCTTTAGATTCATGTTTCTATGCAACACATACATGTCTAAAGAAAGGTCTCTCTTCAGGTGGAAGGATTGATGTTTGCAAATACAGAAAAATATTTAGCATTGTTGAGGCTGGCTTGATGTTGCACAACGAGCATTTACATGTACTCAATGGCATAGGGTAAAGATGGAAAGTATTGATTTAATACCTTGCAGAAGTGTTGTGACAGTAACTGTGCCAGGCACTGAGAGATGACAATTTTATGCATCATCAAAGTAATGAAGGATCTGGAACCTTCCTTCAGGGAAAAGATGTTTGATTAGGCCATAATGCCACATTATCCTTTTGAAATGGAAGAAAATAAGTGAAACTTTGCTTGACAGGAAAGGAAATGAGGGCATTAGAAAGAGAGAAAGAGTCATAAACAATGTCCTGAGAGTCATTTGGCAGACATTTTTGCTGGTCCAGAGGTCAATCCTCTAAGCAGACATTTAGAATGTAAATATTATTTATGAGTTGTGGTCCTGCACAGCAGGAGAGTATTTTCATTGTTTCACAAGCAAAAAAGTATTAGTGTATTGAAATTATTGTATTAGCCAAGTTGTAAACTGAACCCCAGCTATGGTCTGTTTTTCAAAACATTCACCATAAATGTCTTGTTGGGAAATATAATGTGACCAATGAGAAATGAGAAACAGGAAATGTCCTTTTCAAACCTCTGAATGCAGAGGACTAATGGTGCCACCCCCTCCGAGTTTTTGAGCCTTGTGGTTTTAGGTTCAACTTTGATTTGTAATATAATTTGTAAATGTAATGTGCCTGTAAATGTAACTACTTTTTAACTTGAAATTTCAGTTTTTCTTGTGTTACTCCATTTTAAACATGGTTGACTTTTTGACAAGGTTGAGTGAAGGTTGACTTTTAGGTGCAAAGACCAGTTGTAAAGACTCTCATTGACTGGAGAAGCACAAATTCCAGCGTATCCGATATCCAATCACCATGTCACCTCTGGTCACATGGGACAATAGAGGGAGTCTGAGCAGTAAATCTGAGATGCAGCTGGTTAATGAGCTCTGGCAATGAGAGCCCTGATTATATATGGTTACGAGAGTGTGACCACCTAGCTCATGCCCACATAACCTTTTGAGCCCCTTTTATAGAGAGGTCCGTGTGTAAATCTGTTACTCTAATCAGCTATTTGCATTTTTTATGGTAAATTGCTGACAGATGTAATCAATCGTTTAGCTTTTGGTTTAATAGAGACCAATAAGTAGATGGAATGCTAATTCTGCTACCCTAAATCTCTGCTCTGTTTCGAAACTGAACTAAAGGTAAATTCAAAGAATTTTCATCAGTATCACTTTTCCTATATTGTCTGTTCCTAAAGATATAAATGGTCTTTTGTAGTTCCCATGATTCTTCTTTAGTAATATGCAGTTTAAGTACTGTGTGAAATTAAAAGAATCATATTCCGGATCACAGGTGAACCTAGGAAATAGAGAACTACATAAATCCTGAAAAACAGCTCAAGTGGAATTTATTGTCTTACTCATGGACTGCAGGCATTTCAGCAAACCCACGTGAAAAAAACATTAAACAACTCAAAGGACTTTGTATATGGTTTGAAAATCATATACAAAAACAAATTCAGGCGTAAGTATATGGTGCTTTCCGGTATTTAATTCCTGGACAGATCATATTTGTCTACTCAGATACACAGGTAATAAAAACTCAAATGCTCCAGTCATATAGGTGGCAAAATACTGTAGAAAATACTGCTTTGTTGTACGTTTTACTGTAAGAAAATGAATGAGCCCACAATAGAGCTGTTAAAGGGTATTTTAATAGTACATACTTTGAGACCAATATTATAACAGAAAAAAATTGCTTTAAAATATGTAAAAGAGAATCAACAGCAGGAATACTGTAATGATTTGATAGAAAAAATGATGATTTGTTTTGATCACTTTTCCATCTTTTTAATTATATTACATCACTTATTTGGCCTTGATTTGTTACTTTTGCTTATTCATCAGGTGAAGCTACTCATTTTTTAAATCTTTGTTCAGATGGGAACAAATATGTTTTCAAGGGAAATGATGGGGAAGTTTATAAGCACAAAAAATGTATGAAAAAATAAAATGTTTTAGTTCCAAATTGAACTGTTATGACAACTCTTTCATATCATGGATTCAGAGGGAATCATTTCAAACATTTCAAAATCAAACATTTGCTTATAAAATGATCAACAAAAGTCTCCAAAATTTTAATATATTCATGGCTATGGGTAAAAAATGTTTTTTTTTGCTGTTGTTGTAGATAGAAAAATGTGCAATCTGACCCCATTTCCTCCCATTTTTTTTCCAGCTGTGTATGTTCCTTTTCTGTTCTTTTTCCCCCTCTTTCTTTCTTTTTTTGAGATTGCAACATCTGGTGAGGCTTTTCTCACAGTAATCTCTGGAGCTAACGGGTCTGTTCTGCATCTTAATGGAACTCAGAGCTCTTTATACACAGCCCCTCCATTGCCTGCTGTTGATACATATATACAAACACAGCCCTGACAGGCACACCAGGAACACGTGGCTCTGGTTCCTGCGATGAGGTAATGCCTCCTGGCAAGGGTGAAATATGATCTGACCGAAGTGAATGTTGGACAGTCTGTTCAGTGTAAAACTTAAGTAAAAATAAGTGATGTAATAAAATTAAAAAGATGGAAAAGTGATCAGGTATCTGCGATTTTGCTGTGAAGGTACTTGCATGTATTTCTTTAAGAGTCTTTCTGCATCTTTGACGTAAGCCAGATATTGCAATATACCTCAACATTAGCCCACATCGATAACAACTCCAATTTCTCATTTGGCCAGATGTTTATGCCAGATGCAGGCAGACCATCGTTACGCTAACGCTGTGTCATATTTCACTTGGCCCTGGCGTCGTGCGAGGTGCCGCGGTGATTGCAAGTCCTTGGCACCGTGCCACGTTTAATTGGGGAATTTAGTGTTTGGCAACAATATGTTTTTACTGGCTTTGAGAAAGCTTGCTATCATCGCTTTGGAGTTCTCAAACGTTTATAGCTCGCATCTGGTGGACACAGATCTTCGGATGCACCTCGTGATCAATGCATAACCATATTTGGACTAAGTTATGACAAGTGGGGTCAGGGAGTAAATATTAGGACAGAGTTGTGATGTATGACACAAAAATCCCCACCCTGCATGAGCAAGGGAAAAGATGTTGAACGAAAGAGAGAGAATAAGAAAGAGATACTGTATGAAGAGAAGGTGAGAGAGACAGGAAAGACTATAAAGGAAGATGGGGTCTTAAGAGAAGGTCTCATTTGGACCAAAGGCCATTTCCTGCAGTTCCTTTGATGGGTCTGAGTTTTCCAGTTATGTGGATATCTAAGCAATTAGCTGGCCCCTGTTAACATGTCTGGGCTTTTTTTTTAAACCATATTCCACCCAGAAACCAGAAACATTTTGTCTGACATTTTAATGCCTACTTCTCTTTTATGATTACATATTTTAAACCACATAATATATGAAAACTTTATCACTAAAAGCACTTAAATGCTTGGCACTGAAAATGGGAAACTAAATACAAAACCTAAAACTTTACTTTGTGCATGATACCGCAGCCACTACAAAAGGTGTCAACGTGAAGTCCAAGACCTTTAAACATGGCCAGCAAAGTTATAACAAAATTCTCAAAACATCACCAAATGATATTCAACAGCAGGTATACTGTACTGATCTGATAGTAGAGGTGTCAAGAGAGCCCTTCTTTGTTACCTTTGCTGGTTTATCAAGTGCAAGCTACTAAACAATAGTGCTTGTGCCAAATAATAACAAATCTCTTGTCCAGGGGTGACATGGGAAGTTCTTACAGACCTATATAAGCTCAAAATACTCCAAATACTCCACTCAAGAGTTAATAAAAAACACTTTGATGCTTAAATGTAATTTTACGCTTGCATATTTTCAACAACATAACACATTTGAAAGCTCAATTATTTCTGATACTTTGGTGTTGGCAGTGTTTGGAGAGTGAAAAAACTACATGCATGACAAAGATGATTTGCACAGAGTATTTCAGCAGACTGTACCTGTTGGCACAGTTTATATAAAAATCTCTTTGATTTCTTAAAATATGTATTTGCCTGCAGTTTAAATAGAAGCTTGTGAAACCAGAGATGTCCCCAAATGCAATTCTGGCATGATTAGCCCTAAACTATTGGCTTGTCATATCTCACCACGGTTTAGTTATACAAAATTTACCAAGAAGAAATCATTAAATGAGAACACCAAATGAGAACATCAATGGACCATCACAGAGAAACCACATTCAAGCCCCGGACTCATACGACAGTCAAGTCAAGTGCCAAGAGTGATCTTTACCTGAGAGCCGCTTCTCACGTGCGCTCTTCCAGAATATATCCCAAGCTTTGTTGGTGGAATCCTTCACATGCTCACTAAAAGACCTCCTGAGTGGAATCTTCACGGTATGTGCCATATCCACGTGCCTTTGAACCCGTCAGCTGTTCATTCCATCTGTGCTGAGCGCAGTGAACCCACAAAGTCAGAAAATCCCAGAGAGAAGGAGCTTCTAGTTTGACACTTAGCTTGTAGACACTCTCTAATGTGCTTGTGTGTAAGATTGTGCAAGAGAGAGGGAAAGTAGGATAGTGAAAAGGAAGGGGGAAGGAAACTTTTTTCTCCCAAGCTAGGGGTCAGAGGAGCCTGAAAAGGAAATAGCATCTACTTTGGTTTAAGCGTCATCACCCCTCTATGGCCCCCTTGCCTTCAAGACATAGTCAGTTCTGCATCTGGACAGCCACCAGTTATACATGCTCATGCCTATGTGGGACACTAGGATAAATATTAAGCTTGGATGTCTCTTTTGCTAAAGGGTGGGGAAACAGACAAGGACGGTCCCTCTTTTTCTTTATATTTTCTTTTTGTCCTATCCTTCTGGCTTACCCACACTTCCTATTTCAAAGGAGAGCTTCTCTGTTTTCTGTAATTTCATACTGTCAGCCCTTTTCTGCTAAAAAGCAGCTTTAACCAGTCTAAGCTAATGTTTGCTGGTCCTAGTTGCTCTTCCTGCCTGGCCAAGCCAGTGTTTAGTGGATTTAGCTGGTTGACCATCTGGTCTTTCAGGCTGATGAGTTGATTAGTGCCCCAAATCTGCAAACAAACCAGTCTAACCAGGTTCGTAGGCTAGCAAAAAACAGCTTTTGACGCTTTCAGTTTACTGATTCCAAGCAAACAATTTTGCTTCAAAAAATCAAAACTGTCTGTTCTGTCTTGACTGCATATTGGCTTGTCAGATTGTCCTCGTTAACTCATGCTTATTGCATAATTTAAGTTCTCACTTTGCTTACAAAGGATGACATTGATAATTATACTCAGCAAGAGTTGAAAGACTCCCTGTGAATGTTTTGTCACCATGCATTTGCAATGTTGATCAGTGGATTTATTTGTGTTTCCTTTACTCAGTTTTACTTCCTGTTGCCAGAGCAAACAGCACATATGCACAGAGCTGGATGACCTGGGCAGCATTGTCTTGCTGTAGAGAATCTCTTGACCATGACCACACAACTGCCATGCAAAATGCCATATGTTGGGCATAATTCAATTCTATGTTAACATACCAGATACTTAGCATTAAACCTAAAAGAATGGTTTCAGAGCGAGGAAATGTCTTTGCAAGTGAAGCTTGCACATGGCTAAAACCATTTCTGGTTCGCTGTCTTACGATTTTCCCCAACTTAGTGAGATGGTAGAATACTATTACTGTTATTAGAAACTGTGTAGAAAATACAGACATACATTCTCCAGATGCTTGTTACACAGACATCTTGGCATTGCAATACACTTAGCAATGTTTTTCATCCTATGAAACCTTGTTCCTCATGACTAAACATAAAGCATGAATGTTTTGGGGAAGAAATGGCAGCTCATGATTCATAGACCATTCACAGAGGGAACTGTCAGGTTTCACAAAGTATTATGTCTGAAGGATATTAAACTGTTGGACGTTTCTGACAGAACATGTTAGATATTTCCATATATGCATTGAAATCTGTCAATATACAGAAAGTGTGCTGAATATTTGGGATTATTATGGTCCTGTGGAATTCCCTGCATGCCTGTAAACTACTGTTACGGGCATCTGGTTCACATTAGCCAGTTTTTACAGTCTTCTTGCCCATTATGAATGTAAATTGTGAGGACCGATAAAAAACACTTGTCTTTTCTTTATGTATGATATTAAGGGAATTTTGATGGTGCCATTTGTTTGTATTTGCTATCTGTGTTGCATTAGCATCTAATTCACTAAAGACTATGCAAATCAATTAATGACAAACATGACAATCTTTTCCACAACTTGATCATGTTTGTGTTCCGTGAACACTTTTGTTAATTGAAGGCAAATAGCACAAATAGAGGCAAATAGAGTCTGTAAGACTGTAAGCTCCAATCTATAATGTGCCTATTTAACATACTGTAGTAAAGAGACATGCTTGTGTTGAAAAGAATGACAATTGCTTAATTTAAATACTTCAGTTAATAGCCTTATTTATGTGCATTTTGTGGCTGGTTTAACCTAATTGTAGATGGTTACTGAATAAGATACAGGTTTCTGTGTGAAAATACCATGCACAGAAGGAGCCCAGCTGTTGAATTTGCCCCTTGCTATAGTTGCAAGAAGAAGGAAAAGTATGCAAAAAACTGAATTTACATACCTGCCTCAAAACAAAGCAAATGTAATTAGGAGTGCCCTGCCCCAACACATACCGTATGCACAATTCTATTAATTATTCAGAGACTTTTGCTACTGCATCTATGGTCTGATGAACATTCATTCAAGCTTTAAGTGTCTAAGGTCTTCACATGCAAAACAGGCAGAAGGCTGAACCTTGGGAGGTTGGGGTAACAGTATGGTAATGGAAATCTACAAATTCATTAAAAAGCTGCATACTAACCATGCATGCCATGACTTACTGCACAAAATCAATTAAACACTAACATAAGCCAGTCCCAACGCCCATCAACTCTAGTGCAACTGTATTTCCAAATACACCAAAACCAGCTCTGGATTCCTGCAGTACTTACGCAAGGAGAAGGGTTGGGGGTATGATACAGTATGTGGTAATAATTGAAACAATATAGTATGTTGCCTGGGACTCGGAAGCCATGGGGAATGCAATGCTTTAAAGCAGAGATTTGATTGGTGGGCCAGGTGGGTCAACAGCGAATAGTGTAGCAACTACAACAAAGATCTTTCCTGTTCACAGAGCTTATGCCTCAGAATGGTCATTCTTCATGTGTAAGAGGCACTTGTGCCTTGCTAGTCATCGTACCGTCACGCCAACATGAGTGTATCATCAAAAACACTTACAGTACGTCTTGTACAGCTGCGTTCCCTAAAGACCTGGTCGTTTATCAGCATCCTCATGCATATCTTCCATATATTTTCCTGGCAAGCATTTATTTCTGTCTGTATCTGTCTTAAAGTCTGTCCTCTTGCTCTGTAATAAAACATTATTCTTACACTTATATCCCTTCCACACTATCATTCTGGACTGAGTGAAACCACAGCAGAACTTTGGTGATCATTTTAAACACAGCACTTAATAAATACTCCTCATTGTGTAGCAATTACAAACCCCAGCAGAACAGTGTTAGTAAGCAAATTAAAGTTATGTGTTTTGAGGATTAATTAAGGACCTTGTATTATATTATTTCTCTAATTCTTATATTAAACCACTTGTTCAAGGGTTCAATCGTCAGCTTTGGCCCCCTGCTGGTAAATGCTGTAACTACATCAATATGCAGCTGAAAAGCATCTCTCTTTATTGACTTAAGAGTGTAGGAGACACAAACAGCACCCATTTTGTATGACCCAATGCATTAATTATCCAAAGAGCGCAAATAAATCAAGAAAGCTCCAGATAAATCATCAGTGACATGCAAGCTCAGTATTGCATTTCCCATTACAGACAGATGAGCTTGACCAGACCTTCACAGAAATGTTGTGTTAGGGAAAACCATGATGTTAAGTGCTTCTTTACAATCTGTGTTTGGTTTGTAACTCGTTTCCCTTGTAGCTTGCGGCCTTGTGGGATGGCTGACTGCAGTGGTTCAGAGGGCCCCTGGAGACTTCAAGCCTTTGAAGAGGGTTGAGTAGCGAGACCGAGCTCAAACCATCCAGCAGCCCTCAAAGGGATCGCTGACGTTAGAGGAGGACGCTATGAATGACACATGTTCTCCGAGGGGCTGGTGAGGAACAGGCTGTGGCCTGCTGCTCTAAACTCCTGCTGTGACGGAGCAGAACACAGAGGAACTTCAGAAGATCAGAAAGCTAATGTAATTTCATTGGGTAATGTTTTAGATAATCTTATGGGTTGGTTATGAGGAAGGAGAGAAAAACAGGGTGAGACAGAAAGGAATTCTGCATACACCTTGTATCTGTCTTGGGTGATTCGTTCACAAGTGCAAAAGGCTAGATACTGTTTCAAAACTTTTACTGATCTGATCACTCACACCACATTTGGAGGTAGTCAGAAACACATGTAACCACATTATGCTGAGGTGTCCTATCCAGAAGAATTTTTATTGCTCTCATGAGACTTTACATTTATGCATTTTTAACTGACTTATAGCACATACAAGGTATGCATTTATGTGTGTTCTCAGGGAATTGAACTTATGACTTAACATCAGCTGAGCTACAGGAAGAGCTATAGAGCTACAGAGCTTCAGCGTTAATGTGGATGCCAAAATTTAGTGTAGGTCAAAATTTGCCCTTATGTTACATTGTATAGCTCCTAACATATCCAAAGCACATCAGCAATTATTTGAGACTGTTTGTTTTTATGCAACAGAAAACAGAACAGTAAAAGAAGAAGAACAAACGTTCAGTTCCGTGTTTTGATGGACATATTATTCAAATAATGATTGCTGACAGGGCTATTTCTTAAAAACCTGATGATACAGTAAATTTCACTGGTATAGAGAAACTGTCTTGAGAAATCTCAGCTGCTAAAATGTTATTTCATTTTGTTCAGTTTGCAGTTATAGAGTGCAAAGAAATTACACCTGGATTTAACTGCCATTTCATGGAGGACCCTATAGATTATCACATGCATAATGGTCATGGGGTTATTATTGAAAAGTAGAAGACATTTAGTCAGAGTGGTCACAAAAATGTTATCAGGGAGAATTTGTTCTTCATTGGACTTTTTCAATCAATGCAACACTTTCATGCTAATTAAATGTTTTGGCATTTGGTCAATAGGTTCTTATTACTTACTACACTAAACAGACAACCTGTAGTTTGATTTAACCTTACTAACTCACAGACTGTGACAAGGAATGAAAAACTCCAGCTAATTAAGGTTTTCAGAATTTGACAATGGCCCTCCAGAGTTAGAATTGGCCACCCCTGGTATATAGGTAAGCTCTCTCCTTTGAGAATTGAACAGTTTTATTTTATTATAAGAAACAGATTTAAACATACTTTTTGTTATATGAAGTTCCTAAAACAGCATCTTGGAAACCTTTAACCATGCCTTCATCATTTATTTTTGCAAGCTCTGATATTATCCTTAGCAATATGACAGAGTCAGACATTTTATTCTAAAATTAACCTTTTGCATTTGAAGCACACTCAGCTTTCTGCATCCCTGGAGAGAAAAAACATTTACATCACTAATTACATGACCACACAGCAAAATTCTAAGCACCTTAAACTCATTGAAATGAACACATTGAAATTAAAACTGCTCTGTATTCAGTAATTGTCAACTTCATAAAGTGGAGGGGACAAAATCAGCCATGGCAATGGTGCCCCTCTACAGGTGAAAATTTATCAAGCGGGGCTACTCTGAGAATAAACTATATACTCTGTCAATCTTGCAGCAAATAGCAGATGATTCCCTGTCAATCCCTGACTCAATGGTGCACAGAGATGGGATTTAATTGAGCGATTTCTAAGGACGCAACCTGGCACCTTAGACTCGCCAGTGCTTGTGTTAGATCGAGATTGATTAGAAAGCTTCAGCTTTAGAGTTGGTGACAGTGAGAGTGTCAATCCGTGTGGGTGTTTCTCTTCCTCAGTCTTTGTTTTCTTCCCTGCTTGTTCTTATTTGACTGAGGACAGACTTTAAATGCCATTGATAGGGAGACTGAAAGTTCCTGTGATTTTAGCAACCGGCACAGCTGAAGTAAGAGATTGTTCACCACAAGTGTCAACCCCTATTGTCTCGCAGTAACATGGCATAGTCCTTGGAGAGTTTGTGGGTGCATCTCTATTCTGCTGTTTCTCTCCATGTCCCTCATTTTATCTGTCCTTGGATCCTCTCTGGAACCTTTCTTCATTCTTTATTCATTAGCTTCTCTCTTGCCTTCACTGTTGTCTTAATGTTGTTATTTTTATAAAGAGGTTAGAACATTCTGCCCATTAAAGGGACTTATCAAATAGTAAATAACTTGACTTGCTGTATTTTTGTGTATATTGTAAATATTAATATCTTTTTATTGAAAGGGGAAATGAACTGTAATTTATGTGCTACTAGCAGCACAGAACAGAATGACAGTCTGTTTGTTTGATTATATTTTGCATGTTTGCAACTTCAGATCAGCTAATCCTGTTTTCTATGATTTCACACTTTGTAGTATCTCAATGACACAAGTATAGAGAAAAGCAAGATGCAGGAGGTGAGGTATAATAAACAGGCTGACAGAAGATTCAGGCAGACACTGCAATACCCACAAGAACAAAATAATCCTTATATTTTTTTAAAAAAGGATGTGGGCTTGGTGGCCAGTATTATGAGCCAAGAGTTTTTGCCATCCTCAAGGGTGACAAGAGGAAAAGAGTTTGTTTCCCCACATCAAGGGCAGAAAAATGTGTCAGGGCAGTTCTTTTTACAAGCTATCCAACTAGTGCAGAGCCAGCCATGAAACAGGCATCAAACCAAGCGAAACTCTTCTCTGGATTTCTTATCCTTGACTTTCATCCACTTTTCTCTTGCTCTGACCCTCATTCCTGAGTGATGATACTTCTGCTGCTGTTGCTATAACAAGCTGCTGATAGTTTGGCCCTGGCGAGACTCTCAGTGGGGCTCTGACAGGTAACTCCCCTGGCTGTCTTTTGCCCCAACCGACTACCATTAATCCCTTTCCCCTGCTTGTAAAGCTCCTCATATGGAAGCTGTTAGCACTTCTGATGGAGGCCAAGGAGTGTACCGTGAGGGATCTTGCTTTTAATTACACAATGGCTCGTTCTCTCCCTCACAGAGACATGGTCCCCTGGTCACCATTAGTCTGGCCAGCTTGCATCACTCACCATGTGGTAATGTATGGGGACTGTATTTTTCTTTCTTGAAGGAATATTCACCCAAACATTAGTTAATGACAGTTGTGTCATTATTTACCTTCATGTTGTTCCAAACATGTTTCCTGTTTGAAATTTTGGGGTTTTGGTGTAGGTTGTCTTTTATTATTAATGATTATTAATAAAAATATAAATTACTGTCCATCACATAAAACTTGGCTACATAAGTCTGGGAATACAGTAAAGTATGAAAATGAGTAAATAATAGCAGGATATTTAAACATTTTTGCATTGACTGTAGCTAGGCTCCTGGAGGGCAGTCTACAATACGTCTCAGATATGCACAGGTTGCCAGACAGTTAGGAGCTGTCAGCAACA
Organism: Chromobotia macracanthus; assembly: GCA_036877525.1. Taxonomy (NCBI): domain Eukaryota; kingdom Metazoa; phylum Chordata; class Actinopteri; order Cypriniformes; family Botiidae; genus Chromobotia; species Chromobotia macracanthus. Next base: position 4,302,069 of record JAZGTH010000005.1, read on the forward strand.
AAGTGTATTAAGTGGGATTGACTGGGCAGAGATGTTGCAAAGCCCCTAAATAATTCACACACCTCAACAACACACAAACGTCCAGCCTAGCAACTTTTTCAAAGCTGCATTGTCAGTGTAAGCCACAGGTCATCAGCTCACACATATTGCGTTTTGCTCCTCCGTTCTCACGCCTTCAAGCCCAGTTAACGAACAGCAGACACACACCATGGCGACTTCCCATGAGGATCTTTGGGGTCAGCCTGTAGCAAGACAGTGGGGTTGTTTGGATGATGGTGCAGTCCTGCTTTGATTTTTCGCTGTAGTGATCTGCTTTCGTAAGCCCAAAAATAACCTTGCAGCAACTTTTTCATTCTCGGTGGGTAAATGCCATGAATAGACATCTATTTAAAGATATGTATTTGTAATGAGTCACAAATGTATAATACTTATAAATCTATGCATGTCTTTATGAAGAAAATAGAAATAAAAAAACTTGTAAGTTGTCATATATAGGAATTTTGAGAACTGTGATATAAGCAAATGCTATTATAGGTCTGCTTTTATATTTTAATACTATTTTCAAATGTACATTTCTTTTTAAATTACATTTGAATATGTACAGTTTAGTTTTAGTTTTTTTGGGCATATTTCACTTGCAATAAATGTTTTGCACACATGATTGGATGCACACAGTGCCATCCGTCCTATACACTATGCAAGTTTACAATTAGTGTGTCACAAATCACACACTATGCTATATGATTGCTATACTATTGCCAGTGGATTTTAATAGTGTGCAACTGTGCATTTGCTGTTTCTTTCATAGCTTTCAATTTACACAATTAATTTCTTTCTACATGCACAAAAGTGTGCGCATCTCCATCACATTCTCCATTACTTTGGTCATTGGTTGGAGCTTTGCACAGACAGGATTAATAAGCGTTTCTATCACACCAGGCCCATGCTAACATGTTATTAGACACGTGTAGATAAGAGAGCAGGGAATATAAAAGAAAACATGAAGCAAGTCTCCTTTAAATGAAAAGGAAAGGCCTTCATATGACAGCAGTTTGAAAGCCCCAGGCACCAATAAGGTGATTTCAAGGAACTTCATCAGACAGGAGGGACGGCTGATGATGGCTACTGTTGTAAATTGATCTATTTATATGCTGTCCTCTATGAAAATAATTAGCAAGGTTGTTGCCGGTGGAGTCGTCTGATGACCTTCTCTGTCTCAACCTGCCACAATGTGCCCCTCAGATATAAACCGCAGCAGCACGAGCATTAATAAACTAACTGCATAGAGGACATACTGTGTTTGCACTAAAGAGTTGTCAGTTGAGAAAGAAGCCTGTCGCATATACACAGACCTGTTTAATGTGAGCAGACTGAGTGGTTATTTATTGTCAAACAGTTTACCCCAAAATGAAAAGTCTGTAATTTACTCACCTTCACGTCATTCCGAAGCCTTTTAAATTTTACACAAAATGATGGTTTATAGTGAACACATCAATCAAGCTCCAAAAATGACATTAAACCTACTATAACAATTATACAAACCTTGAGCTCTATATTCTTTTTGACATATAAGTCTTCTAAAACCATACGACAGTCCGGTAACAGTTTAAGGAACAGACCAAAAGCACTGTCCAGGTTTGGAATGACATGATGGTGAGTAAATAATGATGGAATTTTTATTTTTGAGTGAACAATTCTTTTAAATTTAAGCAATTTTAGTCTGAAAAATATCTGAGTTAATTTTAAGGTTCTCTGTATAGGGTTCTCAAGCCTATTCTCATCTATCGTAAGCTAATTACATTTTTTAATTTTTTATTGTACTGTGCCATGTCTTTTTTACTCACAACACATTTTGCTAATTCAGAATTAGAATGCAGGTGGTGGCATCAACCATCGGGTACTTTGTAGTGCCAAGTTTTTTCATTTAAAATACAGCTAATATATCTATTATGTATCTATTTTTATTTAAAAGATCTGTAAGCTAACACAATACTAGGATGGTGCAAAATATCTCATCCAGAAACTTCTACATGTCTAGCTTCTTGTGAAGGCCATTTAATGTTTTTGGTGAGGTGGTGGTGAAGATGATATTTTGAATGGAATGGAAAGCATGCATGTTCATAACTCAACACCTGGGCCACATACCAAATACCACAACAACATATTCTCTTGCCCCAAATGTCCCTTTCTAGCTTTTGTGAAAGGTGAAATAAAACTATAAAAAAATAAGACTTTTAAAAAAGTGCAGCTCCCCTGCTTCATCTCTGCAAAACCCAGAACTTATTTACAATTGACCTTTTTAATCAACATTAAGATTTCAGGGTTAAATTTATATGGATGTGTAAGGGAAAATGTACATTGTTAGAGTTGGGTCTTTTTTATCACATTTTAAATGGTCAAATGTTTAAAATTATTCACTTATTTTAGTATAAATATTCCATGTGGTCTCTCAAGTAATATAAGACCATAAAAGCTGCAACATTTATTAGCAAAGTATTGTTTAAGGTAAATGCTCTTTAAATAGTTTTAGATGGAGTATATAATGTCACAGAAAACAATTAAGTATTTAATGACATCTACCAGATACATGAAGTTATGTAATGTATTTAGGGTACAATAAAATTATAATTGAAATTATCGTGCTATGACTTAATTCTTAAAATTTTTTACATCATTTTATTTACCAAACACTAACACCATGAATACTGGCCAAGGCAAATTATACTCTCATACTAAAAAGGTATCTAATTTACAACTTAGTATTCCAAGTGTCTGTCAGTAATTGCTTTCCAATATTGCACAGAGCCTCGGGGCTTAGCAGAGCCCCTCAGTGACAGTGTGTTAGTAGAACTAATGTATGGAATAACAAATGCTTACAAGAGACAACAGCCTGCAGCTTTTTAGTGGGGTTCATGTGCAGGATAAATGAAGAAATAAGGCCAAACAGAATCCACATATAGCAGAAACCATATACAGGGATGTCTATTTAATATGTCATGTGCAGGGTCAGCCAATCACAAGCTGTTTTATATGGTCATGTGGCATACGTAGTCAGATTAAATTGCTACACCAGCTGCATTTGCTGTTCGCAGTGTCAGTCTAATTGGCTGACTGTATTAGGCCAGTTGTGAAGTGAGGGATTTTGATTCCCTCAGTCTGTTTATTTCTGAGTGAAAGGCTTTTTGGAAGATTCTTGGTCAAAGTCTGACAGATTAAACTCACAGCTGCAAATTAATGGTTAAAGAAGGGCATGTTTAGATTGCTCAACACAAAAGCAAGCAAAATTTTAATATAACAAAATACTTTTTTTCCAAGTTCATTGTAGACCCCATAAAAACTGAGATTGGGGTTCAGACATAATCTGGGTTAGGAAAATAAAACAGTGCAAGAAAACTGGACAGACTTAACTGATCTGAGGTTGTGTAATTGTAATTGGTTGTGATATTTTTCTTACTCCTTAATCTGCATGTCCTCACAAAGTTCACATAATTATACAGCATTCACCTACAGTAAATGTACTGTGACAAGCTTAACAGTAGTGACACAATCCTGCTCAAGGCAAGGCATTTTTTATGTGTCGTGCATTGTGCCTGCAGAACCCTTGCTTTTGTTAATGAAAACAACACGGACGTGTTTACTGTTTAGTAAGGCACCTGATCACACCAGCAGGTGTTGTGGCTATTTTTCTGTCTGTCTGAAATGAGCTTTTGGCACTGGGGAAACTACAACTATGGAAAATTCTAGATACATGCAAAGTTTATATGACTAGTGCGTCAACAGCACTAACATGTGAGTTATTGGGGAACTGGAACAACAATTATAAAATGAAAATTATATTCAGTCATTGTCTGTTGAATGACAACATGAGTTATTGGCCCATGAAGATGGAGGACATCTTTTATATTGTAGTGTTTCTTCACCTAGCTGAAGCTGACAGCGATATAGAGATTTGGTAGAATACAACCATGTTCCAAATGATCCTTCAGTGTCAGACACAACAGTGTTTGAGTTATGATTGGAATATAAGTTTACAATACTGCCAGGAACATAACACAGAGGAAACTCAGCTTCCTTTGATCTGCAGTCTTTGAATACAATTGCAGTGAGCAATTCATCTTTAAGGGTCGTAAATCGTAAATGATGTTTCTGGCCTGTCTCATATCCTCAACACACACAAATGCACAGGGATATACTGCCATTTTAGAACTTGCTACATTGGAAATAGAATAAAAGCAGGCACTATTAAAAGGTTTGGAAAACTGTCAATTAGCAAGTATTAATTTGATTTATAAAATGATTTATACTGTATAGCACTTTCTCTCCTGTCTTGATCTTTCCAAGTACACAAGTAAGAGAACATATGTTTTTTATATGTATTTTATATATATATATAAGTTTTGAAAGCGCAACATAGCCACAGCGTTTCCAGTTTTTTTGGGAAAACATCTTATTGATGACATCTTATATAATTGATTACTTATATTTGTCTGCATATTACGCTGAGAAAGGAAAAAGATTTTTATATACAAATCAAACAAATAAAAATAAAAACTTTTCAAATAAATATTGCAGAAAATGTCATCAGAAACTCTAAGTTTGATTCTTTAAACGTATTATGAAGTCTGTAAACTGAATGCTTTATGAAGGTGCTAATTTTAGTTCAAAGCTGCATATTAAAGAATAAAATAATTTTAATATAACTCCAGGCATGTTTGGCAGTATTAGATAAAATCTTGAAAATCAGGGTGATTGTATTGTTTCCAGTGCTCGCAAGCACACTAATAATAAACTGCTTCATAACTTACCCTCCAGTATTGAGCAGAGCTGATATTTACACAGATATTTGCACGTTCTAAACTTGAACATCATGAACTTGATGTAGCCACATCTTGTTAAGCTCCATGTTCTTGATCAATCAAATCCTGCCCCCTATTGGCAGGCCACATGGTGGCCCAAAATTTAAGGTGCATTCAGAATCTTCTTTCCTTCAATCCTTACCGATGGTGCTAAGATCACAAACACAATGACTTCAAATGCTTCTGAAGTTGCTGGTTTTTGGTAGGCCTCTAGGCTATAATGGCAGAAGTACAAAAGTGTGAAAAACAAAATTCAGAAAAAAAAATAATCTTGTATTTTTCTTTATTACAACTATTTAGCATTTCCACTCTGCATGAAGACTATAAAAATGGAAACATTTGTGAAGTGTAAACAGGTATAAATTGTTGCTGCTCCCTTAGTAATTTTCACTTTTAAATTAAAATTCTCCTCTTAAGTATGTAGTTCACCACTCAAAATTAGGTCTAATTGCTGCAGCTAAACGAGTTGTTAATTTATTATTTGGCCCTTAAAATTAAGCTTTTCTTAACCAGCTTTAGCTCTGATCTCTGTATATACAAACACAGGTAAACGAAGGAATATTCAGTCAGAATATTTGTTTAGCCTGATCTGCCCCAATCCTCTGTCCACAGAGATCAAAACACAATGTCTGTAGTACATCCTGGCACCATCTAATTAAAGGTATATGTTAATATATAATTTTAACTAATAGTGCAACCTTGTAAGATCTAACACTAGCTAACAAGATCTTGGACAACATTATGGCTAACAAGAGCAATTCATTCTAAAATGTTTTGTGCCCAGTCTCAGTGTTTTCATTTTTCTGCATGTTATAAATTGACAGACAATGTCTCAGTATATATGAGACAGGTGTAAGACAAATGTTTCAAGTCAAATGAATAAGATTAATAGAGAGGACTGTTTGTCAGCACACAACTAGTTTAACAACACCAACTGAACAACATTCATTCAAAACTTAATCCTTCACACTTCCTGGACTTGCCAGGTGAGCCGAGCCGTGGAAACTCAGTTTTTCATTAGCCAAACAATCACAATGGGTACTAAAATAAAACATAACATAAACAAAAAAAATGCAATCTTATTAAAAAATACAGGAAGTGTGTTGACACTTGCTGCATATTTTTAAGTGGTGATTTAAAGCATGGTTTGTTTGTAATAATTAAAAATTACAACAGTTTGTTTAACTGTGAAAATATTACTGACATCAACATCAAAGAAACATTCATGTTCTGAAATCATTTAGTTGCCAGGTCACTAGAGATTGGCAAACTCACGTAGGTGAACACACATCAGTAGAGTGACTGATGATCCAATGCGCGACACCTGTTTATCCAGGCATTTGGTTATGATAATAATGAAATTAATCTGTGATGACTGCATTTAGTTGAGCGATTTCACAGTTCACATCATGCATGCTAAATTAATTTAATAATGTGGGCTGCCATTTGCTAATTTGCTCTGATGTGATATCACTCTATGGAGTCAAGTGCATCTGTACAAATGAAGTATATACATCTTCATCATAATTACAGAGGTTAAAATATCAAGTTATATCAAATAAGAATATACTGTAAATAATAAGTTTAAATCAGAAGAGCAAGGATCATGCCAAATAATAGCAGGGCTTAAACAATCTTAACTGGTTTGGGATGAATTGTTCCCATTACTGTCTAATTTCTTTTGAACTTTGTAATTCATTTTAAATGTGACCAGGAGTAGATGAGAGACATTTGACACAATGTTGCAAATGTTATGAGGACACAGTGTGTTGTTCAATTGTAAAACCCTCCCAAACGTTTACGTGGTATCCAAATGCAAACTGCTAAATGCATCAATTAATAAAATGAGTCTACTGTATGTACGGTACACTGTTAATATGATCAAATCTTTATCAGTTTAAAATGGCACTTACTGTACTACAGGCTATGTTGCACATGAGGTAAAATACAGTAACATTTTCAAATAAAACTGTTTACATTTCCTGCGATGATTTTAATAATTCAGTGTCCCAGTTGAAATAAAGCACTATTGCATGGTGCAATAAAAACCATGGCACACACAACTGTTGATGCCTATTTGATTATCCTGTGACAAATAAACTGTCCCTCCTCAGACAGTCCATTTGCAAGAATCATCTTGGCTCTACTCAAAAACACAAATGTTTTTGACATTAGCAGTGCGCACAAGAAAACTTGAAGTAGTTAAATAAACAGCAGCAGACAGCATCGCCCCTGTCCTTCACGAGTTCCTTTATAACTTCTTGATTAGTCTGGTATTAAACAGAGATGAAACAGAGTGTGGAGAGAAAATCAGGAAATGACTTTCTGATGAAGTGCGTAATACTTCCTGGAAATGTTGCACCTACTCTGTGCTCACTTGTATTTTAATCTCAAAGTCTGGAAGATGGAACAAACATAAGACATATGGATGATAATGCCGCCGCTTCGCCTAATTGGTGCTCCATTCAGCCTTGAAGCATTTGATTTAAAGACCAAATAGTCTTGCTGATTGGCTTTCTGCTACCATCTGCAAGAGCACGTGCTTAAATCGTTAAAACCAGCAAATATGTTCTGTTATTCAGAATCCTCACAACAGCCGTACAAAGATACCTTTGCTAGTGACGAAATTATTGGTAATATGTTACAAATCCATTAGCACAAGCCTCTTAGTTCTCACATGTCGATCTCCCCTGTCTGCTGCCCAATTATATGTTTGTCTTAATGCTCCTTTTGATGGCCTCTATGGTAACTGATGAATATAATAAATGGCATAGTGGCCATGTACTGTTTCTTTCTTTATACTTTTCAAACCAGCTATTACCCATGTGAACAAAGTACAATGTTGACGGTGTCTGTCTTTGAAATGCATTGTCACAGCTGCAGTAATTTCACAGAGTTTCACAGTCCACAGAGTTTCGTAATTTCATTGATTTTCCTGGGAACATATACACGTTCGGAAACAGAAACTTAAACGTAGGCAAGATAAGATTTTCAGGTGTAACAAATTACTGTACATTTCTGGCTTCAGAAGACTAGGAATATACAGTAGAGCATGTGTCTTATTTTGATGTTTTGAAGCTCGAATGACATGTTCACTTTAAAGTGTCATTGTTTGGAAGGAACAAGTTTTCAGTGATAGGAGGATGAATAATGACAGATGTGTTTTTTTGAATGCAGTTTCTTTAAACAATCTGTTTTTTCAGTCTTGTATCTATAAGTCCAGTTTATTTAAAATTCATCTGTAAAGATGCTCAATAAAGAAAATTATATTTCAGCATGAGCATAAGGAATTTAAGCCAGTAGCTTGTACAACATTGTTCCTCACAGAGTGCTAACAGTGCTCCATTGCTAACAGTAGCAAAAGAAACAGCTGAAATGGGAAAATATCTCTTTTTGTTTTGTACAGCAGCCAAAACAGAGACAACAAATGAAATAAACACAATTAAGCACTTACGGATGGCCTTGTTGTCATCCGTTTGAAAAGACTGTGTTGAAAGCTTAAGTCTAAACATGAGCATTCACTCTCACTTTAAAACATTTCTGGAGAAGACTTGGAATTTATGAAATCCACTTGAACAACTGTTGGCCGTTTATTATTGGGCACCACTTAAGAAGAAATAAATTGTCAAGGCTATACAACCACAGGAATTTTATTTTTAACATTTTGATTTATTCAGAGCATTTAATGAATTTATCTAAGAAATCTGGCATCCAGAGAACCAGCGTCACCACCGACCGCAGAAGCACATAGCATAAGCATGGTGTTTGCAACACCAAGATTGTGGGTTTAATACCCCAGTATCACACACAATGGTAAATATATAGTTTGAACGAAGTCTCTTTTGATCAAAACATCAGCCAAATGAATAAATGTAAACATAGTTCATCAAGAACCCAATTTATCTACACAAGCTATCAGTGAGGAAAATAAAGGATTTTGTATATCAGGCAAACAATGAAAAACAACAGGAAACAAGATGCTGAATAGATAGCTGTCATGTTGACAAGAATATAGAGAGTACAGGCAACATACCAATACTTTTTAAATTCAAATGGCGTAAACCTTAATTAATATACATCACAGGAAAGAAGTATATGTCCATGTCAACTTGAAGACTTGAGCAGAACTTCTACACAGCTAATAGTAAGTGATGGCTGGGGTGACATTAATTGCAACATCAAGGCAGCTAAGTTACTTGTTTTCCAAGTTTTCTGTTTAACAGATTTAGGAGTGATGGGCTTGTTTACTTTATTAAACTGCTGTTGTGCTGAGTTCCACTTTTTCTGATCAAATTTTGGCTGTTTCATTGCAGTAGTTTTTCCATTAACATCAAGTATTGGCTCAACAAAACTAATTGCAAATCTTTTAAAATGTATCTGAAAAGCTTTTTTTAAAAGAAATAACTCCAGCCTACGTTTGCATGTGCAGAATCTATATACTGCCAAATGCCAAAAATGATGTAAAACACAACATGAAACAAACATGATAAACAATTTGTTACATTATTGTTATATGTCCTGTGCTAATTTAGCAAGTGACAGTTACTCTCTGTAAGTGGCACTGGAAATAAAATAAATGTTTTTTTGCTAGTTTAATCCAGTTTTGTGTAAAAATGTGTAAAAATGGCTGATATGATAAATATGGCTGATAAAATGGCTAAACAATGAGTCAAGAAATGTTACATTTCACGGTTCATATTTATTTTGGTTAATTAAAGCTCATTGAGCACATTGCATTGTGGGATACAGTAATGATCACACTGTGATCTGTTGTATAGCCCATTGCACATTTTGGCAAAAGTAGCAGGTCACCTTGGCACATAAAGTATATACTCTATAATGCAGCAAAACAGTAATAATAGTATGTTATTATGTTAATATATTTGTAATACTGTAATGTGCATAAAGTCTCCATAAAGTGTGCTGCATGCTGTTTCAGGTCTCAAAATATTTGCCAGCTGTCCTTTACTGGAGCTGGTTAAAGTGTTTTTAATTATGCACATTCAAGAATTCACTTTAAACACACAATTATGTGCCGTTTTGTGTAATCATGTTCAATTAATTAATTTGCTGCATATTGAACAATTTAGGAAAAATCTGACCAAGTCATTACATCTAATTAACATTTAAACTGATCTGTCACTTCTGTAGAGAACTACTTAATTAGAGACAAATTGGACGAAGGACTTTAAAGAGATCATTCAAGTGATCTAAAAGGAAGAACAGAGAGAGAAACCCTCTTCAAAAAATCAGTTTCTGCACAAGCAATGTAGAATCATGCAACAGAAATACAAGTTACAATTATATTGGTAGTGGACCTAAGGAAAGCATGCTACAGTACAACCATAATAATAATGCACTCTAAAAATAGAAATATGTTACAGTTAAATATGATTTATGCAATGTCTAAGACACAATTACAACCTTCTATCATGCATGATAAATAATGAATAATACATTGGCTACAATAATTAGTAGGTGACAATGCTGAGAGACGGGGTGGGGTTCACAGAACGCATTCATGCTTACTAATGCCGTAATTGTCGGTGAAGAATTTTGAAGAGGTTGACTCTCTGCTGTTGACTTTTGAAATGGCTTGGTCAGCAATTTTCCAAAGTTTTGACTTCCAAAGGTAAACTAAAAGTTATTTCCATACAGTATTGTTTGTAATGTGTATGGTGTGTGGGTGATATGGTATGAAATGGTCTGAAAAAAATGGCTGCTAAATAAATAGAAAGTTGTTGTTAAATGATAAATGATTACTTCTTTAAAGCATGTGACGCCCATAGTCATTTTAATATTGCATACAAGGCTGTTGTTAGGGGTAATTCAGTAGGATAATCAAACAGTAGAGTTGGGACTTGCCAGTTGAAGTCTTTAAGCTGCCTTTGACATTCTAGTATAAGGTGAGCAAGAATTCTGTCTATTCCATAATCTATTCTTGTCATTCATGTCACTCATGAAATCACTTCACCCGTGTGGTTGCCATGGTTACCAGCTCTGAACATAGAACATGTTAATAGTTGTCACCTTAACACAGCCAATTTTCCAACAATATTACCTCATTTTCCTTTCACTGGACTTATATACTCATAAAATTAAAAAAAATAAACACATAAATTATCTTGTCAGTGTTATCTAATCAGTGTAATCTTGTGAAATGTCTGACAAAGAGAAAGTCATTTTGAATAATAGTATATACTACAGTACATGTACAATAACAGTACATGATACTGTTTATAGACATTGTAGCACAGTATTTAACATTTGCCTAGATGTTTAGTCACCCTAGTCTAAACCACTGGTTACAATCAAATGTGTCAGTTAATATTGTCTTGATGTTGGGACAGATGATTTGACAGAGGTGAGGCATAGTGTGATAACAGGAAAATCTTTTCCAATGACAAATCTTTTGGATGACACAAGACAAGAAAACTTCAACCTTGTTGCATCTGTATTAGTTTGAAAAATGTATCCACGTTTTCTTTGATCAAGTTTATTGGTTCAATTTATGTTCCAACTCAAGTCATAAATACAAACTGTATACATTAAGTATAATAAATTTAATATAGACAGCTGACATATTTCTTTGCATCAATAAATTTCTCTCTACAACCACGTATGTATTGCATAGAATGTGCGAGGCTTTTTATCATTAATATTACCTCAAAAAAAGAAAAAGCTTTTTAGAAAATAAATAATTAAAAGGAGTTTTCAGTCAAACAAAATATGTCAAACAAAAGGTTTATTATGTCAAAGTGGCAACATAAAAATGTTTGAATGTGTGATTGACCATATAATCATATTTAAAAAAACGCTGGCAAACCAAAAAATGTGAGCCCTGTGTTTACCCCAAGGCATTTAGTATTTTAATATTAGCCGTTTACTTAAAGTCCCGATTTTATTTACACAAATGTTTACATGAGAGAGACTCACCCAGTATATTTGTCACACACTGAAAGCTAACTTATACTTGAGCTGATGTGTATTTTTATTATCAAAAAATATATGAAACATTTTGTGCTCCTCATACAAAATTGTACATACACGTCGTTGAGAAGTAACTTTTTTTTGGGAGAGGAAATTAAATGCTTAACCTTTTCCTGAACACTCAAAATGGCTGTAGAGAAAATGTTTATTTAGCACAAAAATCAATTCATCAAATAGGATAGTAATGGGCACATCAAACAACAAATGTATTCATCCTAGTCCTGGTTTTAGCTGAGCTGTTCAAAACAGGGAGATACAATATGAATCATTTGTTATAAAACTAATACATGTAATGTTTTTGCTTTCTGCGGCAATGTCACATCATTAAACTAAAACAAAAAAGTTGCCGTGTCTGTCCTTGACTTCCCTTTGAGTCATGCAAGAATCACAATTTCAATCAAGTACTTTACACACACACACCATATGATAAAGTTTCAATTTCAAAAGAAAAAGATATGATTAAGCCCTTCTGTAATGCTGTGCTGTGCCCTACAGATTTCTCAGTGTCTTGTCTACTTTCACTACTCACAGCATTTAGTATGTTAATAGGATGCCAACAATTGCTAGCTTTATAATGCAATGATCACAGCTGTCATTCCTCATAGCTTCAAATTTAGTGGGCCAGTGCTAATGAGTTACAGTGAGAATCCCATTAGTTATATCAAGGGTTTTTTTCTTATTTTAATGGGATATTACCTATTGGAGTGTGAAATTATTGTAATTATACAGGAGAAAAGATTCACAAGTGCCTCACACAGTCTAATAGGACCACTTTAGTTTTTTTATTTTTGCAAACATACAGTGGGGTCCAAAGTCTGAGTCCAATAGTAAAAATGCTTCTATTTTGCTGATTTCAGGGAAAAAACAATAATGAAATCAATTATTAACATAGATTATCTGGTTTGTGGAAAACCAGATAATCTATGTTATTCCTGTATGATTTGATAATGTTCCAAAGAAACATCTTCTGTGTTTAAATAAAAGCAACAAAATCTGATTTGTGGTACAATGGAGTTGACATGGTGATTCACACAATTTTGATTAGTGACCTAAAATGAGTGCAGAATGTTCCAAAACTTTAATTCAGCTTTCCGTTTCTCCATTAGATTATTTGACAGATGGTAAAATCAATTACAATCAGACTCATTTCACAAGTCTCACACAATGCCAACCAATTCCTCCTTATCATGGGAATTGTCATCTTTCAATTCCTACATTAAATCTCATGACAAAATGTTAGCTTTACTTTTTGGTTTGTTTGTCACTGATTTTCGTAGCACATTTTAACCGTACAGATTACAGATTTTTTGTTGAAAGTTTTGAGATGAAAACTTTCAGATGAAAGTTTTATTAGGCTTTAAAACACACACACAAACACAAAGAAAATGTTTATCCCAAACTTAATGTATTTTCATTCAATTCCAACCCAGAAACAAATAGGAGAACAAAACTTTAAATCTAAATCAAAGATTATGTTCTTTTCTTCATTTCAAATTAAACCAATTATTCAGCAACATAACAAGTGAGTTAATCTGCTTGTAACTGGGTAAAAGTATATTTGAGGGAGCAAAAGGCAAGTAACTCAAATGAATCCAAGTCTCCTGGTCTAAATAAAAGTCAGTGGGGTGTGCTTCTTGCCACGAGTGCATTGAATTAAGGCACAGGCACTGTTCTCCTTTTTGAACAGAGTGGGTGCACAGGTTCGATCCCAATGCAAGCACAGTTTAGATACAGGTGATCACCATCATGGTAGGTTACCCATTTATAGAAATATCTGATTGGCATGTGGTGTGGAAAATGGCTGTAGGCCTGTTCCCATAGCTCAGCTGGTAGAGCGTGGTTCCTAGTGATGCCAATGATTTGAATCTGCTGAAAATCACTTTGGATTAAAGTGTCCTGCCAGATAAATGTAGGATGGTGTGATTTCACAGACTTGAAGAATAATACAATGTGATATGCTGTTACATACAGTAATGACTTCAGAAAAGAAGAGAAATGTAACATTTATGTAAAGTACAGAGGCTAAATTGTCCACAGTCTTTATTGAAATGGCTGCAAAAATAGATTCTGACTGAAAAACAGAACATTAAAAAGAGAAAATGCAAGGTATGAATCTGATTGGACATTGTCATCATGTGTTGAATTGTATTCTGGTGATCACCTTAAAAGTTTCTGGTTCAAATGTTGCTTTATGAACAGAGTGAACGTCACTCCGAAGTATTGTCACAAATCTTGAGAAAATCCTTTTTCAGTTCTGGTCGAATGTTATTGTTCAAGAGGAACATATTCTTTGTATGTGCAAGTGTATGGACGTGTGTGTGTGTATATGTGAGTAGGTGAGCTTGTGAGTATTTAGAGGCATACGTTGTTGCTGATCTGGCAAGTCGAGCCAGTTCCTGCTTGTGATAAGAAGAGTTTTCCATTGGGACAGACACACACCTCAAACACAGTCTGTCTAGTTCCAGAGGGGGAGGCCTTTCCCTCAGGCAGGCGTAGGAGCTTGATTTTCCTGGCATCCAAGCTGATCTAGAAAGAGAAGGAAGGAGAATCTGAAATGTGTTTCATCATTTCACATTATAGTTTCCCTAGCTAGACAATATACTTTGAATAATTCTATATAATGTCAGAGATACGCTCTGCTCTAAGACCGCTAGAGCTAGAGACAGTGCCAACATACACTGCCAACACAGACGCAAAGGCTTTTGTTAAAGAAGGCTACTTAATTATGCTGCCTAAAATACTTTCTTGATGTCAAATTCCAAGACAGAATTGAATGTACTTTTCACAAAGAAGGGCCATCTAAAAATGTTCTAAGACGGGGCTTGTTAAAGAAATAAAACCAATGTAGTTTTCAGAGTGTAAAAAAAAAGTTGTTTCTAACTACATTTACTATTGTTTAAATTGTTAATTGATTACTTTTTTAAATAAATTAAAGTAAAATAAAGTAATATTTGTATGCTTATCGGAGTATCAGATTGTTAGCTTAACGACATGCTAATATGGAAATATACTAGAATCAATTGTATTGCCTTCCCTATGATGCACACTACAGTATTTACAGTATGCAGTGCACAAAGATGCTACTTAGACCATCAGTCACTTGCACAGGATTTATTATGGCTATGATGTTGCCTTGAAGGTAGCTATCTGCAGGTACTATATATGTAGGCAGCAAGGCAGCTCATTAGATTTTGGAACACAACCTTTTAGTTTTACCATCTAAAGAAAATTCTGTTAACCGAAGGTCCATCAAACCAACATTTTTATTTCATTGAGCAAAATATCCCATCTGCAACAGTGTTCATAAAGTCCCCAAACCTCCAACATCCAACCAATCATAACAGCTTCAGTGACATAAGCACTCCAGTTAGTCTCAGTTAGACAGAACTGTAGCTCTTTGCCCGGGCTGAACCTGTCTCATTTTTCACTTAATATTTTTCATGGGACTCTTGAGAAAGCATGTATTACCAAGGCTGGGAGAGGAGCTTGTCAGGGTATGAAAAGGTATGAGGAGTCATTACTGACAGCCTCAAGGAAATATTCCCATCAAATGACCTGAAACACTTTTTAAGCAGGGGTCTCAGCTGACTTCCCTAGACATCTGCTACAGAGCAAATCTGAGTGAGGGAGGGCTTCTTTTACTCTAAGGCGGCTGAGGTGGCTAATGTGCACACCTCTAGGCTACTTGTGGCAAAATTGTCAAGGGGGCTCTGTGGACCGGAGGAGGTGTCTGCTGCTCCTGGTGAAGTAAGAAGGACAAATGAAAGTGCTCAGGGATATTGGATCAGAGTATGAGACAGTAAAGTGAAAGTCAGGAAAGCATAACCTAAAGTTCTCATACAAGCCAAATGCCTCAGTTCCCCAATTTAATATAAACCACTGGCAAAACCTAATGTTAGTGTTTTAGATGAAGACTTTGGAGTTAGAACTTCCACTATATTTCAGCATGTTGCTGAATATATAATAATGGTTTTATTAATTTAAAAACATATGGTGGTAATTTAAAATGCATTATGCTTTCTTTCCTTCCAAATGTGCCTGATCATCACATCACTTATCACAGCATAACCAGTCTGTGTATGTTTAATCACTGATATTTAAGTGAAATAACTGTCATTGATGCACTGCAGAATAAGCATTTAGTTAGATTTTCTGCTTCCCTCTGAAGATGAGCAGGGGACATCTGGATGTAGATGGAGAACGTGTTGTGATGACAAGTAATAGCAGATGGAGGTGTCACAACACAGAGTAGATTAACTACAGCATCAGGCCCATTGGCATGAACAGCATTAGGGCAGAATGAAGAACCGTTACCTCTCCGTCTTTTGACTCCAGGCGCAAATCACTCCTGCAGGTCACTTGGAAATCACCTGCGTCAGCTTCTATCTTTACACCTTTAGGGGCCTCCATGTATAGTGAACGTGTGGGAGACTCCAGTCTAAGCATAAGAAGATATATGGCAAATTGTAATATCTCTCCAGTTATGACCATCTTCAAATCAGAAGAAAATAACCCACAAGACTAAATTAATGGTTTCATTTTGTTACAGCAATGAGGCAGATGAGAATTTCTTTTGTGCTTCAAAGTGGACGTGACTTGGCAAAGAAAACGATTTCCTGCAGACAAGGTAATTTATGCCATCTTTTTTATGCCATATGTAATTGGAAAGATTTTTGAGAATATCCAGAGAATGTGATGTGAGAGGAGAAATTTAGAACATTCAGTTACTGAGATGTTCCAAACTGAGAAGTGTTCCAAATATTGAAGCATTGTGAATGATATAAGGATGACCAGGGCTAGTTGTCCCACACGTCAATATCTATATACATACACAGGTTCAGTTCTTGACTATAAAAACATGATGATATTGCATGATAACATTAAATGTGACACTTTTGAAATAGCAGTTACACTCACTATATCCTGTAAGATTAAGTAATAGAGCAATTAAAATAGCACAGACTCACCCCAAAATATGTATGGCCACATAAAAAGATAATATACAAACAAAACTTCCATATTTTAAATGCTGGAAACTAAAATAAAATTAAATTGAAATAAACCATACAATAAAATTATATATACTTTTTTGCAAAAGTCTGCTTGTAAGCAAAACTCACATTATCAAAGACAGCGATTTGTTATAGTTAATGATTCATGAATACAGGGCAGCTCGATTAGCATTTTTGTAGGAGGAAAGAATCTAAAGTGCGGAACAGTGTGAATCTAAGCAGGGCCAATCTGATGCAAATTAGCAGTAATAATAGGCCAAGATGAGGGAACTTACAGCTGCTCAGAGGAGATTTAAAATCATTTTACGGCAACAGTAGCCTGGATGGACATCCTGAAAGAGGCGTTAGACTGTTACGCCTTGTGAAGTGGGAGATAATTTGGATTTTAAATGAAACAAATAGGAGTAAAATTAGAATCATTAGCTTGATCAAACATGAAAGTGTCCTTCATTACTCTGAACCCTGCATTCATCTTTTTTAAATTTCAAACCGAGCATCTGCAAGATATCGCCATTCACAGCAAAGTGAAACAGCAGCACAGGTGCTGTTAAAAGGCAAATGTAAACACATTAGATAACACTTGTTTGTGCATTGCAGTGGCACCTACCAAGTATGAAAGGGAGTTGACTAATTGGTTGCAAAAATAAAAACAAAGGAAAAATCTAATTTACCCCCTCTTGAGTCTGAGAGAACTAATAGGATAGAGCACAGGGAGTCTCTTGAAATGTCTGTATCAAATATAGACAGCCAAATAAATAAATAACAAAATAAATAATAAAATAAACAATTTTTTACTTAAGATGTTATACTGATAATATAATAATGTATTAAACTACAAAATGCCAGACAGAAGCATTTTCACTAGTGGTTGTTGTATTTCTGAAAGTTAGTCTTAGAAATAGAAACACTTCCTTAAATTACAACACAATTACAAGCACATTCATTTTTTAAAAGTGACAGAAAGAAAATAGGAAGATCATGGTGTAAATTTATGCACATTTTTATGGAATATTACCTTCTGTATATGTGTTAATGGCTGCTAGCAGCATTGCTTATAGCCATAATAGCCCTTCATTATGTGACACATCAATTACTATGGATATCAGTCAGAATGTGCTTCTATCAGACCTTTTCAAACCAGAGCACCTTGTACCAAAACACACATCATAATGATATGGAGAGAGATGAACAGATGCCTTCACAAATTTCAGCAGTGTAACCAATTTCCACATATTTTACTTTTTTCTAACCTTGCACCCTTACCTATGACTATTTCAAGCTTGCGGATACAATTCAAGCACACCATAGGCTTAAGTCGATTATTTGCAGTTTGTTTATTCGTCTGTAATGAAAGGACCCAAAAGCGACTGTGACCTGAGCATGACGCACAGCATCTGCCCAATTACTCTCATAAATACAGGATGCAATGGGGGCTTGGTGAGACAACACTGGACTCTTTTCAGCTTGGAATGGAGCAGTAACTGGTGATCATGACCTGCGATGGCCACAACCAAATGCAAAGCTTTAATAATACCCACCCTGTAAGCTGCAGAACTAGAATAGATATGGCTGTTGAACAGAAAAGATAAGATATAGTGTAGAAGCCCTCGTTAAATTACATGCACACTATAAAATGTACTTTATGGCCTATTGTCTCACTGAATACCCCTTTCTCCATTTCTTCTCACTGTCTTCCCTTCTTTTATGGACTGCAAATTTTTCATGCTGGTTCAGTCAGTCTGTAGCTGTCACAGTTCAGTGTCTCAAACCTGTAATAATTTCTCCTTTTTTGCATTATGTAATAATGTATAATAAACCGTAAAAACCCGCAATGAAAACTTAGCATTACAAGGACAAAAATGTTGCGTGCAAACAGCAGCAGAAGTCCAAATTATTACCTGCCAAGCTTTTCAGTTTGAATTTCAGAAAGATTGAATTTTACTTATGCCTGAATGGTACAGTATGTGTATGCAAAGAAACAGAAAGACAAAAGGTCAAAATGTCACATTCAGACATCTAGCCTATTTGTTAATGAAAAGACGGGAATATGAAAAACACCATATCTGAGAAAAAATAACAGTTGTATTGAGTCAACCATCAGTCAAAATACACAATGTATATAATCAAAATTTGCTGATGACAGGGGGCTTTTTACTCAAAGGCTACAGAAATAACATCTTATAGAGAGACCAATTCTGTGCCATCTGTGGAGATTAAAAGGGTCTAAATCAATTTTTAGCCATTCTTTAACCTCAAACCCTTTGCAGACGTCAACTACACAGCTTCCCTCCAAAACTTCAACCTGCAAAGACATGTTAGCAAACTTAAACTCAAAAGGGTCAACGTTTGGATGGTTAGCATGGTGCAGTCAGCCCCTGCTGGCACTGATACTGTAACTACAGTGTCTGGTCAAAACATATTTCTCAAAAGACACATATTAAAATGGATTTTACAAAAGTAAAATCCATGCACTTCTAATGAAACAAACCTTTAGAATGCAACATACAACTTTAACATACAAAAAATATCAGTGACAGATATCTGTCAGGTAGCAGGCCCATTTTATAAGTAGCATTCCAGAACTCATTAATCTTAGTATGACTATACTATATATAGAACTATATATTTTCTGATAGGTATCTGACATCTTCCTCAGATGTAAAGAAAAGTTTTATGCATTACAATTAAATTCTATTTCACATGTTTCACATTTAATTTTGAAACATTTTCTCCTAGACTAGGTAAATACACACTTCCCTTGACTAGTGTACAGGAGGAAGTCACTCTGTGTCACCAGTTTCCCCTCACTTTGAGTGATTGCTGTCAATGTGCCGTCCTTGTCTGTCACAGGAAACTTGATAACCCACAACACCTATCTGTGGTGGTGGCCTCACTTTTGCTTGCTCCATCAGCAAAACAGACAGCAATGAGACAGTATGTGTGTGTGTGTGGATGGTTCTGGAGGAGCTGGTTCCCCACAGGCCCTTTAATGCTCATTATTTTCTGCTAAATGTGCATTCCCTGCCATATCTGACCCTCTTGCCAACAGTCTCCTCCTCATGTTTGCCTTCTGCTTGGGGTATTGGCATTGCGCTTCACATGTTTGTTTTAGTTAATGAGAATTTACTGTAATTAGATTTTGATGAGCATCCGGGCATCGATCAGCACAGGAAGAGTGCCTGTGCAGTGGAGGGAGGTGCCAGCTACATGCGTATTGATCTTTTGTCTGCGTGCATGCAACATTTCTTACTGCTTGGATCTGGTGTTCGTCCTAATGATCAGTTTTACCTCTGGTGAAAGCGTACTTTAGCATGCCAACATTTTATCTAAACTGGCCTTGAACGCTACATAGAGAGCACATATTTTGTTGTGACATTTGGAGCAGACAAAAGAAAGAAAATAACACTTGAATTGCATGTAATTGGTCAAAGCTTTCAGAACAAACAGGGAGAACGATTATCCTTTCGAGAGCGTTCGCAATGAGCGCTCTGATCTTTGAAAAGCGGAGCAGGTTGGGATTTTATCCAGACCATTATTACGCAACAATGACATCGGTCTAATGTATAGCTCTCCTCTTTTCTGCCATAACACAGACCAATAGTAATGGTAAAACAATGTATCTGAATGTATTCTGCAAGCCTGCAGAATAATAGAGAACATTTGTCTGTATTTAGACTGTAAGGTGATGGCTCCCAATAGCTTCTCCAAGAACATAAACTGTATTCAAAGCATTTATTAGCCATTAAAGGAACAGCTCACACCAAAATGACAATTCACACTCATGTTGTTCCAAACTTTTGTGCTTGTTTTTTGAGTAGAAAAACAGCTCTTGCCACACAATTAAAGTCAATCCAGTACAAAAAAATCACCAAAACACTTTAAAAGTAATACAAGAAGTCCACATAAATCACTGACAAAATTCCACCTCAAATCGTGTGACCCATAATAGTATCAAAATTGTTTAAAAAGGCCATGTTGTGTTTAGTTGCTAAGCATGTGGGAAGCAATGCCGTTTTGGCTGTGACGATGTCAACGCATTCCTTAACCTGGCTAAATGCAAGGTTCGGTTGGGGTGAAAATGATTGGTGAAAATGACTTTACTTTTACTTCAGAAAACAATGTTTACCACTAGTCTTGTAGAGTACAGACAGCACACTGGTCACTATGAAATGTTATTTTGCAAGAGCTTATTTACTGTACAATTCTTTAAAAATCTCAACATTTGAGTTTCAAAATAAATTAATAAATAAAAATAACAGCATACTTGTTTGGACGACATGAGTGTATGCAAATATTTTCATTTTTGGGTGAAATATTCACGAAGTAGTGACAGTAACTTGTGTATTAGATCAATAGATAATATTTATGATATGGATGGATCTAGAGACATCATAACAACTGTCTATAAAAACATCCATAAGCTATATTATTCTTTTATAAGCATGAGTATGAAATGTTTCAAATTTTCTCAGCATTTTGATGTTTCTTGCTCCTGTCATTACAACTGTTAGTGATGCATTTAAAAGCGGTAATCCAAATGGAACCCACCCTTCCCCTCTGCTGCCAGAAACATCTTACAGAGGTGCTCTATAATCTGCTGTCAGACAGATATATGGTAAAAAGCTAAATTTAGGCTTTTAAAGTGGAATTTGCACAAATGTCATGCTTATTTCCCCCCTTTGTGGCTCTCGACAGAGGCATGTGCAGTGCTAGCTGGAAAGAAATTGTTATTTCAAGCAATCTTTGATCATTACACTATGTGTGGGAAATTGTAATCGACATGCAATCATCTCCCTATGCAGCGTGCTAGCACGCCACTGAATGCGACATCTTCAGCAGCTGTACTATAGTTAAGAGGTTGGTGTTAATGATTTGGATAATGCTGGCAGATGCAGATCTATAAACATTATATTTTAAAGAAAAAATTGAAAAACTGCTGTTCTAAGAAACTAAAATGGTTTCGCTGTAATGTTTCGCTCTAATGTGACAGTGTTAGGATTTTATACAGTATAAGTGCTTGCATTCAAAGGTTTAGTTTTTTTAGAACCTATTTTATTGTAGTTTAGAACTACAGATTTCAAGATTACAACATGCATTGTTTTTAAAAAGCTAATTTGCATTTGTTTGTTAACATTCAGTGTAGATGTACAAGTGCAGGGTTTTATGTGTTAATTGATAGTTAATGACAGACCATTAATTTTTTCAGAACTAGTGCATTGAAATAGGAAGATATTGAAATTACTTTCAAACAAAGTGTTTATCATTTGTATCTGGTTTAGTTTACCAGTGTCTGTCTTTTTGCTAAGATAGACTTTATTGCTCTTCCATTTATGTTATAATGTTGAAAACCTAACAATAAGAGACAATAATCAACACTTTGAAGCACTTGCTAATCAGAACCAAGAATGTAACTGTACCCAGGTATAATTTGAAATGAACAGTTTAATCGCGTACATTCTGTATGAATACAACAAGCTGCCTATGTTGCCTAGTAACCACAAACAGACACACATCATATTGTTGCTGGTGCTCCATTACTCCGTTTTACATTCTACCTAAGATGCCTCTTACACATGGTAAAATCGCTGTAATGTGCAGCCTCGTGTTTTACAGCTTTAATTGTTAATGTTCCTACCGTAACTCTTTGAAGGGCTCAGCCCTCACGTGTGGCGTCTCCACCGAGTTGCTGAAGACGGCTCCCTCTGCTCCTGCAAGCACAAAGTAAAACAGTATGGCATCAGTCGTTCTCAGTGCGAATCAACCATCCACATGCTAAAATCAATGAACATAATCTCTGAAGCTACAGTATTGATCCACATGGTCTGGCTCCATCCCTGTAGACATGACCTAAAGCAGAGTCACCAAAACCTTTTCACTGGGCTTCGCAAAAGCCACTGCAGCCAGCGTGCTATGGGCTGCGACCTCAGGTCTGATCGATATGCTTGAGTGAGGGTTGTTGAGGTACCTCTTGGAATACACAGTGCTTATTGAAACCAAGATGCAATGGAGTGGTGGAGCTTGTAACTACATGTAATGTCCAATACAAGTGCAGTATCTGTACAGAACCCTACAGGAGAATGTGACTGATGTATTAAAACTTTTTAACACCAAAGTTTAGGGCCAATTTTAACTGCCCAGCATGGGGTGCTGCAGGAGTGTATGTACAGCTCAGATGTTTTCTGTAGAGATGCTCTCAAATTGCGGTACTGCCCAGGAGGGAGAAACAGCTACCAGGTCTACCTCTTAGGGGAGTCATGCCAAGCTTAATGGTTGCTCCAGGTGGCGTAAGATCTGTTGCCCACATATAGTTTGTGTGAGGAGCGTGGAGCTGAGGGTGGCTTTGCTCCAAAACTCCTGGAGGGGTTAAGGAGGGAGCAAAACTGTGCTTCTCGCCGCTGTTGTTTTCTTCCAACAAGCAGGATGTCCTCAGCTTAGTACGGTTCACCTCAAGTGACTGAATACAGATTGTGGGGAACAAATACAATCTGTGGCAGCGTGCAGGCTGATTGAAAGGGTTCGTGCTGTTTTGCTCATCCACATGTATAGTATATATAAATTCACACGTGTCCAGTAACCCACTTACAACCCCTATCACAGCTGAATTACTTTTCAGAAAGGCATTTTGGTAACAGTACCTCAGAAACACAAATACAAACACAGGAATGCTCGCAATAAATCAATGAAGTTATTACACCAGCACAGTAAACAAAGAAAGACAATAAAGGTTTTAGATAGAAGTTAACTGCTATCAGAAATATACTCTGAAAAACATTGAAAAAGCTGTTTCACAGATAATAAACGTATTAACAGGTTACTGTGTTAACAGTGTGGCCACTATAATTTATGGTCACTTTCCTGTGCAACAGGTGCAGCATGGTGCCAGCAATGCCAAGGTTATGGGTTTGATCTTGAGGGAATGTACAGCTTGATTTTTGGATAAGCGTCTACCATCTACATGAAAAAATACTCACTGTGATAACCCAGAGTTTGAAAGCAAACATGCATAATATATTCCTGCAGTTGTGGTTAAGTTGCTGCTTCATTTACATCTAATGGATAACAGTGAAATGTGTAAAACTATAAATGTATAAAAAACTATACATCAATATGCATAAAGATAAATATATACATCAAAATACCCTGCGCCTGTAGCTGATAAAACCTGCTTCTGTGGTAATAGAGAAAGCCGGACATATGAGATCAGATACACATCTCTCCTGTGGCACGTTGGGTGGGCTTGTTCATGGAGAATAGCTCCATGAAAAGGGGGGGCACGACTGAATCCCTCAAGGTCAGAATTTTCTCCAAGGCATGGCTACAAAGTGTCCATATCTGAAGGCCTTGAGGCTTGTCGAGAATGAAAACTATGTCTGCATTTTTTCTACATAAAATAATACTCTTTTTAAACTGAAATACGCGTTCTTTCACATAGATTATTGTGGCAGCTTTAGAGGACAACACTTGAAATGCTGTGCAGATATATGGGCCTTATGAATGGCAAGTAGATTATAAAAAGATCAATGGCCGTCTGTGGATTAACTTTAAGGTTTCAAAAAAATTTAAGTTTTGTTTAGAGAGACACACTAACTGTTGGCTTCTTCTGAAGTCATACACAGAAATGAAAAACAACAGCAAGCAAATATATACCCATTCAAGTTTGCACTTCAAAAAAATGATGTTATTAATGATCTTGGGCTTGTTTTCCAGTGAAAATATTGAAACAGCCTTAAAACAAGATACAATTACCAGAGAAGCAAACTGTGTTAGATATGAAAAGCTTGTTTTTATAGAATGCATCTTGAACACAAGTGTAATTTGTCTTGGGGCACTTGCAGATTTTTTTCCCTAGTTTTAGGCATAAACAAGTGAAAAACAAAAAGACAATATACACTTATTATTGAAGATACATTTTTTGAGGGCCTTAATATCTTATATAGATAGATTTGCTTGTGAGGTGAAATCTCGTTTAAGGATATTTAGACATCTTTTACAAAGAAACAATACAAAGCTATTCTCTTTAAAAGACAAAACAGTGATGTTCAGTTTTATCAGTCTATCGACCACAAAAAAATCGACCTCAAAAATATCAACCACAACTCCAGTAACCCACAGCTTGGACAGCTCAAATTGCTCAAATCACAGGTTCCCAATTAATTTTACAAAGTGAAATATGAAATAATAATAAAAAGACTAGGAGCACAAATAACAGTAGAAATAACAGTAAGAGTTACAATAAAAGTTACAGTAAGAGTTGTCTATATGCTAATTGAGATATTGAGCTAATTCTCAATACCTTAACCCCAGTGATGGCTAACTGTAGCTCTTTATTATATCCTGTTACATTTCTTCTTGTTAGCAAAAACAGTCATTTTTAAGATACATAGTTCAAATGGAATTGCAAGATAACCCAACATCAGGAGCCAAGATCAAGCCAAACAACAGAATCAGACTACAGAGAAAGGATTTTAGAGACAGAGAGGCAGACAGGTTGAGACAGACAGACAGACAAACAGAGAGGCAGACAGGTTGAGACAGACAGACTGACAGGCTGAGAGACAGACAGGCAGGCAGACAGACTGAGTGACAGACAGAGAGACAGACAGGTAGAGACAGACAGACTGACAGACAGACAGACAGGTATAGTGCCATGAGGGCATCAGGAAAACAGAATTGCTTATACGTTCATTTGAATGTTACTTCAAAGGCTGAATTACACAGGAGATTTTAGAACATTCATACAAAGCCACTGATGCAATATGACATGTGTAGCTTCTGTTGTGGCTGAGGAGATAATGCACATGACACACAATTACCAACCATCAATCACTATCAGCAATCCGAAAATTGCTTAGCTTGGTCCACCCATAAGGAATTCCCAATCCTTTTTACACAAAGCAACAAAATATTGTGGATCTATTGCCAGTAATACAGTACACACCTGCAAACCGCTAAAAAATCTCATTTTTGAATCAGACATGAGAGGTTGTATTGGAGTAGTGTGTTTAGAAGCTAGTACACGCTGCAAAAGCAGTGTGAATGATTTAGAAAGAAATACTTTCCAGATTATTTCAGCACTCCATCCACTAATGCAATTAATGTACACTGTGCTGCATGCTTTAGATATTTATTATGCAAGCCTAATGAAATCTATATACATAATATATAAGTGTATCTACTGGCTGAGGTAGAATGCGGATAATCCCCTGAGTATTTTTACGTTGACTATTCATTATATATTTTAACATCTTGTCTTGTCTGCTCCATTAGCATTACATTATTCCCTCACTGTCTATGGCTAAATAAGCTGTAAACTTTAACATTATTGGCACAATAAAACCGTAAAACCTGCATTTTCAACAACTTGCACAAGCTCCTGATAATAACAGGCTAATTTTTCTGAATGAACCTGCAGCCAGTGTTCCCCGGTGACACATTGCATACAAGAAGTTCATAAACAGATCAAGGGTCTATTCTATTAAGCCATTTGAGTTTCAGTTTAACTTCCACATGTTTTTCCTGTCTGAAATGATTTCATCATTGTTTTTATGTCACTGCTCTCAGCCCTCATTTTCTCTCTGTCACATCTGATCAATCCTGGAGTTATGGACCAGTGCTCAAGTGTTCTGGACGCTCATAAAGATTCACTTAATGGATTTGTCCACTGGCGAGGGAACGGCCATAGAATGTGACCTGTGTCCTGGAAGGTGCTCCTTCTGAAAACATCCTTTGTGTACTTATGAATACCTGTCAGCTGTGGCCAGACACAGACAATCTTTCCAATATGCCCATGTTATAATTGCATGTCAAGACCCTATCTGGCACACAGTGCTTTTAATAATATAATCATTTTGGATAATACAATATAAGCAAGATCTTCTGATCATGATGATTCCTCTCTAGTTAAATTCAGTTTTTAAATGTTTTAAGGATATCTAGAGCACTGTTCTTTATAGTCAGAAGGGTGCTTGTGTTGAGTCAAAACCATTATCACAATGAAAGGGCAATGAATACAATGTGTATATACTGTACAGCAGCGGTTCTCAAAGGTCACATTCTCAAGGCTAGCTAGGAGGTCCCGAAATAGTTATATATTATACTATTATTCTATATAGCTATCTTTTAAGATGTCACTGCAAGTTTTGGTTAAGACAGCTCAAACATACATCTCAGTCACTCGGACTAGGCTTTAGCCCTGTCTGGGAAACTCCCTCTAAAAGTATAAATGTTGTTGAGTCCAAAAGCAATTTTAACAAAATGACCATCTTTAAGGCATGTAAGTGGTATTAACATGATTCAAGATTAAATGTGTTTCTGGGTCTCCCTGAAAGGGGTCCCTGGCCTCAAAACGTTTGAGAACCTCTGCTGTACAGTAAACTATGTACAGTAAACTGAAGCTTATAACTGCATGTTTCAGTATGGGGTTAAAAATGTATAAGCATATATCCAACAGGGAGGTGTAGTGGATTGATTAAGATGAACTTCACATTGATGGGAGTAAATCAGAGGCAGAGCCAGTCTGGGTATGACTGTATAATATTTGGAGCACAACAGCTTGTTACAGTTGATTAATGGAGACAAGCAGACACCATCGGTTAACAGCAACACAGGCAACTGTGTCAGAGGAATGTCGCTGCAGGTGGCCAAATGAGGGCAAATCATTTTATTTTAATCATTTTAATGAAGACATTTTATTGTGGAGGCTGCTTCTATGTGTTTATGTGCAGGATTGTTGGAATTAAGAATTTCTTAATTTTGTTGTCTTGTTTTGCTTTAAATTTCAGTTTTAGCATATGCATAGTTTGTTGCAGCAATCAGTTTGGAAGTTACAGTTTAGTATTTTTATTATTAATAATATAATTGCATTTTTATCTGGTCTCCAGGTTCATTACAGACTACTGTTTTAAAAGTGTGACCGTTCTGTTTACATAAAACATCTGCAGAGGTGACAGTGATGTGGCACACACATCATCTGAAAAGTACACTTAAGTACACACTTTAAAATATATGAGTGTCTTATGAGTGTAAAAATGCATGAGTGTCTGCATTCTATAACAATGTCAAATCAAGTATCATTTAGTTTAAAGAAGGACAGCACAAGTACTCTTTAAAGCAAAACTTTAAAAAAGATATTTGATTGTTCTTAAATTTATTCTCATTAATGTGTACTCACAGCAGCTTAAGTGTGACAACCAGAGAGTGTTCAAGTACTTTTGTCTTAATTTTCAACAAACTTCATATTGCCTAAATTTAAACCCAAGAAACATCTCAAAAAGTTTTGCTGTAAAAGAGTACTTGTGCTATCCTTCTTAAAAATAAATGACATCTTTTTCTCTACATTTTGACCTTTCGTTCACAATGAGACTTTTGTCTACACTACACATGTGGTTACTCTGCCAGGGACTGTGTGAGTTTGACAAGAACTGACTTCATACATTTATTAAAAGTTAACTTCAGACTAGTGGGTGAAAGCAATTGCAAAAATAAAGTTCTGAGAAAACGTCTTCCATCATTTGTTTGAAAAGGTCTTAATTTTTAAATGTAACAAAAATGTCCAAATACTTTTTGGCAGCCACTGTATAACACAGTAAAGTGTGTTTACACAGTTTTAATGAATGTTCTTGGAATTAAAATGTCACTTTAAATCAATATTTTTGGTCTTAGCTTGTACTAATAAACATGTTTTGTGATGGATATGTCTGCCGATTATTCTGGGCTTTTAGAAAAGAAGTTATGAAGTGTGGATTTAAATCTGCATCACTTATATGAGACGGTTGCTAGATAATTGACCGAAGTCCCTCCAAAAGTCATGTTGGTTGAAAAGTACCAGTGTCAGTCATAGGACTTGCATCAGTATGGCATTTATAAATTAAGTATCCCATCTGGATAGTGTGTTCACTGAGACAAACTCACACACACAAATGTGGCCTCACACATGGGCTGGAGATGAGCATCCAGACCTTCAGTCTGGAGATAACATCATCTACTGCAATAGGGCAATTTATCATTGTGACTGTAGGCATGACACTGTGTGGTTGTATGTATTTGGGCAACAGAATAAACAAGCACAGTCTCAGGTGAGAAGAGGAGCCTTCTCTACTTTGTCTCCTGTAGGTTCATATAAGAAAACTTGAAAACTAGTCCCCTTAGTCAATTAAATTAATAGAAGCTTACATACAAAACACAAGCAGCATAAAATGGGTCTAAAATATATGTTTAGGCAATAATGTTTAATATGAATGTTTAATAGAAGACTATGTTACCAGTCTTCAACATGAATTTTGTGTCTGTTGTATACTGTATTGTAAACACAATTTACCCCATTGGTTTCTGAGAGAATATGATGTTTATAGAGCCACAGTTATGAAGCTGGTGATTTGTCTTAATTTCCACAGATGTATTGTGAACAATTCCAAAAAATTGTTGATGTGGTACATCAAGACCTTGTAAGGAAACATGCAGGAATTATATATATATATATATAGATATATAGTTCATGAGGGTCTTGTTCTCATAACAAGACCCAACATGTAAGATACAGCACCAATATAGCACACTTGATGTGAAAATCTAATCGCATGGTGTCACCAGAGATGGGCTAAGTTATTTCAGCAGTCTCTGAGGCGCTGTGTGTGGGTAGAGTGAAGTCTTAACCATAAACTACCTGCTTTTATAGACTCTTTATCATCCGCTTACTGTGGTCATCTGACAGAATTCCAATGGTCACTCAGCACAGGAAATTTCCCATTCAGCCATGATAAAATTGTGAAATGTAGGGCCCATATTTCCCCTTTAAAGAAATCTCCTGTACCACATTTCACAGACTGTTAATCTCCATCACCCTGACAAATGCACTGAGATTGTAGCCCACAGAAGAAGACAGTTGAATTTGTCTATATTTGTTAATTGACATCTATAATTACAGCCAATATTAAGTGCTGTATATCACCACAATTACAGAAACTATTTTTTCATTGTTATATTGCTTTGTTTAAATAAATACATTATAAATAGAAACAGGCATGATAGCAAGATTCATTCCTAAATGATTATATATTTGACTGTTCCTGTAGCTCTTGCATTAACAGCTCTGGAGCATTGCCCTAACAGTCCAAATGGTTGTGGGTTTGATTCCCAGGAAACACACATACTAATGAAATGTATACTTTGAATGCACTGTACATTGCTTTGGATAAAAGTGCCTGCCAAATGTATAAATGTAAAATATTTAACAAAGGAATCAAAATCTAAAATACATCGTAGGCCCATAATATATATGCACATTCAATATCTCAATCTGAATTGAAGAAGAAATACATTTTCTTACCTTGTCATCTTTTGAGGGTAAGGTTTGCAATTTACTGCCTGGTAAGCTTTTACCATGTATTCATTACCACAATGCATGAAACCTGCTGCAAATTATACATTGTATTACACTTTAATTCAGAGATGTAAAATGATTCTTCCAATTTCCTACTTCCCTACAATTTAATACAGTCATAGACTGATTTTCTCAAAACTTTCTTGTCTTATCTTTTACAAACGCTACCTAAATATAACAATCACTGATGACTGTACATGTTTAAAAGTGAAATTTTCAGATTTTTACCCAATAAAACCTTCTCTGATGTTTAATGTTTAATGTTTAACACGCTCTGACATTGTATTATGTGAATTTCTGGCTGTCAGAGGTGCACCATTTGAACCAGAGTACATGTAATTAAACTAAAAATCGAAGAGATTTTTAAACATTTCTGAAGCATTATCATTATTATTGTGCGTGACATTTACAAGAAAACAGCTCTCACCGCTGTGAGTCACCAGCATATAATTGAGTCTAATCAATGAGTGTTAATTACAATTAGAGCAAAGATCCCTGTTGCTAATATCATTATCCTGCAGACCGCTGCTAACTGTGAATACACTGGTGTGAGGAGGAACCACAAGCCTAAACCAACATATCTGTTGAGTTTTCCTTCACAAGCCGTTTTGATTATCTCAGTGGAACATTGCTCCATCTCCAGGTCCCAACATCACTTAAATTCTCAAGCTGTTTCCCAGAGACTGATTACTTTATCTTTGCTCAGTTGTTTTAAAGAGAACGGGAGTAAATGACAGAGGTGTCACTGTGGCTTGCCTGAGTACTTCTGACAAGTGCGGTAAATCATATTGTTTAGATCTATTGTGGAGTTTGTGTTTTGTTTTATTGGTTGTATTCCTGTAATCAAGTGATACAGAACCTGAAGATCAAACGTGAATTACCCATAATTACTTGCAGGTGACAGGCAGCTAGCAAAGACTGTGGCTTAGGGGGTATGTTTCATTTGGAGTTGATCATCCCTATTCCTTCCGAAAAGCCACTGCGGCGAGAGCATTGGATTTGTTTGAAGAGTGTAGGTCTCAAAAATAATGTTTATTCACAACAGTCTTTCAAAATAATGATTCAGATTATTGCATTGATAATTGCAATTCGATTATTCAGCCTTGATACATTATATTGTAATTGATTGTAATCTGATTACTTTGATTAAATATCATTCGCAAGCTTTGATTGGATAAACCAATGCCACACTGGTCCTTGTAGAGACCCTCCCCTGCTTTGTTGTCATATTATTGGTCTGTTGTGGTTAAATTAACTTTAAAGTCAACCCTAACCTTTGTGTGTGCCCTCAGAAACCATAAAGAAAAAATTAAATGAAAAAAGGGAATAAATAAGCAGTCACATATGGCCATTCTTTAAAACAGTCCAGCATTTTAATGTAACATTGCCTAATTACTCATACATTATAAGACTCAGAGCTTGACATAAAATCTCTTGGGAGTGACTTTGGTACCCAAGCAAATTGCTTTCCCTCTTTAATATCTGATTGTTAAAATTAATGAAGAATAACATTCCACACAGACAAATATAAACTCCTCTAAGGCCAGCACCAGCAGACAGGTTTAGATATAAATACAATAACATTTTTATTTCAGCATTGCTGTTAAATATTTCCCAGTTTCATTAGTAATTTCTAACACCTGCCATATTGTTTATCCCTCTCACTGCTAGGTGACTGTTTAATTTTTCTTTAATTTTAAAGCACAGTCAAATTGACATTACTGAGTCAACTATTGTAAGATAATCTTTTCTCTAACCCACTGTGGACTCAGAGTTTGTATTAAAATAAAGCAGAGCACATGAGCAGATGTTACAGGGTTTGTCCTAATTTGTTCCTACTGCTCTCTAGCCACATACTCCCCCCCCCCCCCCCAAAAAAAAAACACCCACCCTGTGAGACATTTTAAATTTGCTTTCCTGTGCTTCATTCTTTTTATCTGAGCCGACACTGATGCTACAGCTTCTCATCAGATGAAACGCTGCTTATCTTTAAAGAGTGGCAAAATACTGCAATCGAATATCTTCAGTTAGAAATGATTCTCCTCTGCGCTGAGATGAGCACATGAAAGAAAATGAGCAAATGAAATCTAAAAGTTTTTCTGTTATGAGTTCTTCATGTCCTGGAAAACTTCTGACTGGCACTTATCTGTGTCTAAGCCACCAATTAGATTTTGCCAGCATGGGTCACATTTTTAAGTGTGCATGGTACAAATGTGTTTCAAGATCAATATATTAGTCCATTAATTATTGTTGTATATGATTTTATGTCATGTGAAATGTCCCTGTACACTTCTGATGTTTTTCTCTATGCAGATAAAAATGTTCCTTTGTTACTTAGACTCAAAACGTGGAGAAAACATGCCAAGTTATAATTCATATTGTATTAATTAAAAAGTGCCTAAGGCTGACCAGAGAAAACATACAAAAATCGTGTATATCCTTTTTATATTATTTTCCATAAATTACAACAAAACTATGTTAATTTTTTTTTAATTACAGATTTTTAACAAGTACTGTATAACAGTAATGACCCATGAAACTGTGCGGAAAAACATAGCACTGATTATTTACAATATTCATTTGAATTCTTTAGTGCTTTCCCATGACATATCAAAGTACTATTAAAGAATGAATGTGACTTTCTGACAGTAGAGATATGGCCCATTAAGATGAACCACTTTGTGTCGTACTGCTTGAAAAATGCTATGAAATACAATTATTATTATTAAAACTGCTAAATTACACATATTTTGAGGGTTGGACTGACAGGTGTTTTAACTTATGACAATAAACACTATGACAATAAAGTTGCATTCAAAATTGATCAAAAGTATGTTTTGATATCAGATTAAGTGATGTTTACCCCACACTCACCCTCTGCTGTCATGGCATTAGACTGCAGTCGTTTCACTCAGTAGGAGTTCAGAGGCTTGATTGTGGGTTAAGATTCATAAAAGGAGCCGAGGGTATTTATTTAAACATTACAGTAACAGGATTTGCTTGACCCTAAAATGTGCACATATTCCCAGCGAGGCCCACCAAAGCTCTGTCACACTAATTCAGATGGCTGGATTCAATCCAGGAACACTTAAGATAAAATCCAAAAAGAAGCATACAGTTCTAAACAGCCTTGTTCTCACTGCAGTCCATCGGCAAGGCAGAGTAAATGTAAGGTAATAAAGTGTGGCTTAAGGAAAATCATTGGGGAGAAAAATGGATATACACAGGCTTGAGTAATCACTTTACAGGAAGTCCTGTGCTGCTCCTGGGACAAGCACCGTGATCAAATGCATGTTCAAAACAACCAACAAGTCCAGGATTTTTTACTTAGTTTTGTTACTTTTGCTTTTCCGAAATAAATCATAAGGAAAAAAAGAACAGGATAAACAAATATTCTCACCACAACGTATAGGTTGTTTGTCGCTTTCCTGAAATACAACCCATAGGAACGTTAACTAAATTATCGTTCCTACAGACAGCAGGAGACGTCGCTGAAACTTTCAGATTAATGCACTGTGGCCTTTTATCTGTGTCACAGTTTGCAATATACAATATTTAAGATTACTATATTTAATTGATTGGCCAAATATCTTAAAGGACTGTTTAAAGTGTGAAATGGACTTTTCTTTCTGTTTCCCATTGATGTCACAAGATAGGGTACAAACTGCCATTGAGATGAATGGGAATCCTAATGAAAATACTGTATGTCCCCAGGTATTAGAGTACCAGAGTATTAATAACTACATAATTTAACCAAAAGTAGCATGTTTCAGGTCAGTCTGTACCTAACAGCAGCCCCATGAGGATCATAAACATGGAGCTCATTTTCACTTTCTCCTTGTAGACTGTGTCAAATAACTCTGTGCAAGCAGAAAAGCTTTAATGCTTTTAAACGCATTATGATTTCATGATTTACTCACCCATAACTCGTAATCTGTCTGCACCAACCACTACCTCATGGTCGTCAGCAGAGAACAGCAGTTTTCCTGTACTCGACTTTACCTCCAGCATTTTGCCCCGTGCGTGAACTCCGCGAGAACCTGTTCCAATAGAGGGATTTAAACATTTCAGTTATATACTCCATAAATTACTGTATGCTAGGCATTACCTCATTTTGCGTGTTGTCCCAATAAACAAAAGCCAGTAAACTCTAGGACTATATTTCACAATAATTGGTATATTTATCTTATTTGACTCATATAAGTTGTTTACGTAAAGACTTTTATGATCAACATGGCGACAATAATTTATTAATTGGTTTGCTGCATTTTCCAGTAAAAATGTCTAAATACCTTTAAAACAAGATAAATTTAGTTAATGAACCACATACGATAAGACAGATGATATATATTGAAAATTTATTTTTCATTTCCCATCTGCAAATACTTTTATTTTTCTTGTTTTAAACAACCTTATTTAAAAAATTTTATTACTGGAAAAAACTACTTACCATGAAATTATCTTTTTACGCAATTTTACATCAAGTTAATATTTCTGACATGACAAAATACTGACAAGGGTTTTTTCTTTTGCTGTAAACTGCTTTAGAATTCCACTTGTTTGTATTTGCTGTGTTCAACTTTGTATACAGCTGTTGTAACACAGCGAAGTGCAAGTCACTTAACTAGTCCATTTAAGGCAAAATTACTTTTCATTAAAATACGGCCTTGCTATTACGCTATTAACCAGGACTTAATAGTATATGCACCCATGCACATACAATTACTGCTCTGTAATGAAGTCTCTAGTCACAGTTATAAAGGCTATATCATGAGAGAGATGAGACTAACAACCTGGCTATCAAAGAACCTTTTAACTCTTTCAAAATACTCATTTAACCATCTGTCCCATAAAGTCTAACATTAGCTGCCTGGCTTCATTTTCCCTTCCATGAGTGGATTGGACCTAGTTGCCCCTCGAGTTCACTGAATATTTCATTTCATGCTATCTACTTTA
Organism: Chromobotia macracanthus; assembly: GCA_036877525.1. Lineage (NCBI taxonomy): Eukaryota > Metazoa > Chordata > Actinopteri > Cypriniformes > Botiidae > Chromobotia > Chromobotia macracanthus. The sequence continues at coordinate 4,337,261 of JAZGTH010000005.1, forward strand.
ATATAATGACCACAGACTGGGTAAGAAATTCATTCTGATTTCTAGTCTGTGAAAACTTGGGGAGCAGCACAACCATAATTATTACTAAGAGGGGTAAACTGGGGTTTTAAAAGACTCCTAGTGCAAAGTGTTACACAATTTGTGCTACACTTGGGAATGTGTGTTTGGGGCCTCACCTGCAATGAGCTGAGATACTAATTGCTTCTTCTCATTGAGGATGTTGACAGAAACATTCTTAGAAGATTGCAGGAACAATGGACTTCCCTGCCATGAAAGAGAGATAAACATCATTCATTTATTTAATGCTTAGCCTACATATTGTCACAACTTTAGCACACTAGTCTGCTTTGAGTCTTAAACATGTTAAAAACTAATGAAAAATATTAAGTATTGATGAAGATGACCTTCAGGCAGTATACTGTGCAGACACTACAAAAAAAATTGCCCTGTGCATGTGTTGGCAGTTATTCATTCACAAATTTAAAAACAGCTACATTCAAGGTATCTGTATTATGTCTATTTATTTTGATCAGAACAGACTGATCAAGTTGTTAAGTTTACCTTATTAGACGCATCTTTAAGTTTACTACTGGTAATTCTTTGTCAAATCTGTCATTTTTATTAGTAATGTTTACTGGCATTAAATTGGCAAGAAATGTAAAAATAGCTAACAGTAGGTCTAACAAAATGTCTACATAGTTAATTTGCTTTAGGTTAACTTTAACTAATAGCATGCATGTGCTAGGTGACGTCGACCAAAAAGGAAAGTCAATTCAAAGGTGGAGCAAGTTATTACATTTTAGAAGTTTTTCTCTAGAATATTGTGCACCAATGAACCGTGCACAATAACAACAGGAACATTTATTCATTTAAATAAATAGGGTTTTGATTTCACATTTGCAGTAATGAAAGAGTCGCTTGTTAGCTTGCCCCTGTTATGCAAGCTGATACAGATATCTTTCTTAATCTCCAGAACAATGTTTTATGCTCCAGTTGAATCTTTAATTAAAGAGTGCAGTAGTATTGTGTTGCATATTAAAAGCTCTATAATGTAAATTATGTATTGTTTCCCTTCTGCTCTATCTATACTTAAGTGTAAAACGTTTCTTTCATAGATGCGCTTGATTATTTGACAGCATCTGTTTTTGGAAAATGATGTCAGAAACAGAAAAATGTGTTTATTTGGTCAAGTGTCAGACTAATTAGGCAGAAGGCAAAGTTTAAATAAAAAATATTATTTAATATGATTAAATCAAGTGACCACATTAGCTTAAACCAGAACCAGTAATTGTGTTAAATCAACCAGTAAAACAAGTAAAAGTGTTATATCAGCAAGAAGTAGTTCTTTATAGTAACAACGACATTTACAGTGTGACTGTGCTTTATTGTGTTTTGTAGTGTACTGTTGGACTGTTCCTAGATCAGCCCCCCATAACTCGGTTTACAAAAAGCATTGGCAAAATTAAAAAATATATAACGAAATTATAAGAATGCTCTGTACTTTGGCTGCAGTCCCTCAGAAACCTGCAGTCATCAGTGTTACATCCGGAAAAGGTATAATTCTTGAAGTGAATCTTCTATTACTGCAGTCGTGGCTGGGACTTTCCTGTCATCCCCAATCCCAGCAGGCCATTGCTATTCCCCTCATTTCCTTCCTCTGTTTCTCTCTCTGTCTTTCACTCTATCCTCTTTCACCCGTGCTAGACAGATGAGATAACGCCAGTGCCCAACACATTATCAAGCCATCCATCCACTACAGGCTGAGTAATATTATTATACCCGTGCATCGTGAGAGGGAGAGAATGTATGTCCTCTCTGCTATCGCACCAGAACTGCGGCGACAGACCCTGACGTGTACTTACTGGTCTGGACTGGATTTCTTTGGCATACAGTGGCTGAAGGAATTCGGAATCGCCCTCCAGCTTCAGGCCTCTGTCTGTGATGCGCAAGTGACCCATGCCATCCTGCAGAAAGACAAATTCAATGGATTAGTGACAGAAAAATTTAACATTTAAATACCAATGTGTTTTGTAACATTTTCCGAAATGCATTAATTCCCAATAGCACATTCTTGACATTTGCAATGCATCACTAAATAAAAAAGTGAGTTAGATGTTAATAAGATATTCCTCCGATGCTTTTGAGTGTATGTGAATTAATTATTTTAATTATGTTTTTCCTGTAGTTCCCCTGTAGTTAGGGAAAGACTTAACTCTCTCCTTCACCCTTAGAATTCCAATAGAATCAGGAAGAATATCAAATAATTACATGCAATTATTTTATAATTGCTATAATTTAATTTCCATTGGCTGACAAATAAAAGCTTAAAAAAGCCATATTTGATTCAACATTTAACAATTATGCATCATTAATTTAATCATTCAGCATGTTATGTTTATCTCTCACATGTGCACAACCCATCTTTTCACATCCCCGGTGACCAAACATTGAAATGTCCCAATGGCTCAACTTGCTATTGTAACATTATTTTTATGGTAAACATACTTCATGACTGGGCACTTTGATGTCAGAATAATTTATTGCATCGTCTTTTGCCATTTTATATCATATGTTTTTATCAACATACAGTAATAACAATTCCACATCAAAGGATCAGAGTGCTTGTCATAATTGTACCGTTTTGATCTGCTGGCCATTTTCTCTGCACAATTGCCACCTAGAGCAAAGCATTATAGGGGGAAGCGTTTATTTTATTTATTTATTTTGGCTCACTTAGTTGAAAGTCTTTGAGAGATTTAGAGTTTGCTTTATATAGTAATCAGCTAAGCATTAAGAAATATATTTTGTATATAAAATATATGTAAAACACATGTTTAAAAAATATGTTCTTAACACTTAGCTGATAACTACATGCATAATAGCATAATAAAGTACAGCGATACACTCTGAAAATGTAAGTTAACACATTTTTTTGTGTGTTTGTTCTTTTAAAAGTAAATGTTAGTTAAAAAAACAGCAGACACAAACAGGTGTTTCTTGTATAATTTTTGAAGTAATGATATGATAAACAAAAATAAACAAGCATAAACTCAGCTGCATGTTTCCTGACGTGTGGTAACATAACTTGTATATTTGTGTTAAAATGACTTGTTGGATAAACTCACTTGTATGGGAATTGAATTTGGTTGTTCATTGCACTAGTTTCTACAGAGCTCTTTCTCTATAGCTATGGCCCTGCTTCAGTACATGTTGGAAATAACCAACATTGACCCTATTCCTGTAGCTCAACTGGTAGGGTGTTACATTAGTAATGACAGAGTTATGGTTTGATTTCCAGGGAATGCACAGATAGATAAATTATATACCTCAAAGTTGCTTCAGATAAAAGTGTCCGCCAAATAGATAAATGTAAAGGCAAACCCCTACGGGGCTAAAACCTGACTTTTCTTATGAGAGGAAGTAAACAACAAAAAGTAGAAGAATAGGAAGAAGTGCAATGGTAATGAACGAACACAGGCAGCATATGACTGAATCCTGGCTCTGATGGAGCTGGAGAATGGTAGAGGATAGATGAGGAATATTATGTATTATTCATGCAGGTTTGCAGTGGCTGACAGAAAGGCCGACGACTCTCAGGTGCGTTTCCGTGCGACGCCATGTGGGAATCAACAAACCTGCTCTGGTGTGCCACAGTTTATGCAGCATCAAGGAGGAAATTGATTTCCACCACCAGTGTCACTGCGCTTGGGTGTTTGATATTTATTGTGAAAGAGGATGTGTGAGGAAGAAGAGGAGAGCAGAATTGTAAAAAGAAGTGTGTTGAAAAAACAATCTCCTTTATCTGATGGAGTGACATTGAGGGGAGGGACAGTTTAAAGAGTGTTTGTAAAAAAAGGGAGAGGGATGAGGGACATCTTTTAAGGCCCTTAAAATAAGTAATGGGGAAAATGACTGAATTTAGCAAACTGTTTTGTGCAGGTGCATACCCGATTGTAAATTCGTCAGGTGCTACACGAATTTCATGACCTAAAATAAAGAGTTGCTGTACGGTAGAAATGTGTTCTTTCAAGAAAGAGTACACTTAAAATTGGACATTTTGTTATTTATTTACTTGCGCCCAAATGACTTCTGGCTGTTGATAGAAAGACAAAAAAAAGTTCAGTGCAGCTCATGCACAATATTCCAAATTTTACAAAGCCATGCAAATACAAATGTAATGACAGCCCAGACCCCTATTCCTTATTCACATGGAAGAGACTGCCAAGTACATTGTACAACATTTCTTATTTTTTCAAAATGTTCATTTTTTGGTGTGCTAATCCCTTTAAGGCCACATCTGCAAAACTAAGTATGACACATGGATGTACCACAAGAAAACATTGTCAGCAACTGTAGGACTAAAAGCCTTTGATTCTGTCTGGTGCACTTGCAACAAAAGACATCAGGTATTTATTTGCATTACATCACATGCTGTTCCTCGCTCACTCTGCACTTAGTTGATGCTCATTGGTTGATGCCATTGACCTAGCACCCCTCAACACTCAGCAAGCTCTGCAGAGCACGGCGACCTCTCCACAGAACATAACGCTCTAAAAGGACGCACCACTGTGAGATTCAAATGTGACTCTTGTGAAATTGTGAGGAATAATGAAAGCCAGAGCAAGAGGGAAAGCATTTGCACCGAGACATCAACAGATCAAATTCTTTACCTCTTTACCTGAGGAGAGAATAGAAAAGGGGGTGGAGCTACTTTTAAAAAAACAGCAGACACAAACAGGTGTTTCTTGTATAATTTTTGCAGTAATGATGTGATAAACAAGAATAAACAAGCATAAACTCAGCTGCATGTTTCCTGACGTGTAACATAGTTTGTATATTTGTGTTAAAATGACTTGTTGGATAAACTCACTTGTATAGGAATTGAATTTGGTTGAAAATTTTGTAGAAAAGGGGGTGGAGCTTCTCATATGGGATACTGATTGGACAACTTGATGCCACTCGCACTTGATTGGTGTCCTGACTGATTAGTGTGTGTCATTGTAATTGCATTTACTTTATGTGTGATAAGCATGCCAGCAAAATGCCACCAGTGGTTTCAAATAAAATACAAATAATTATTATAAGGCTGTCCAAACTTGCTAACATGAGATAACTGTTGTGGTTTCTTTAACTGTAGGTTGAAATAATGAATGATTTTGAGCAAATCTAGCTGTAGCTAACTACATCACCTTGAATATGTCATTACAGAATTACATTGTAGACAGCAACTACATTGAGGTTGCCAATTTGTAAAAAATATATTAATATATATAAATATATAGTTGCTTTGCATATATAGCAAATAAGAGATGCTTCTGGCCACAAAACGTGTATGAGCAGAGCAGAGTAATATCTAAGATGACATGAGGTGTCAATGTTTCCATGGAAATAAATTTGGTGAATCCTGTTCAGATTAAGCAGCAGCATTTAAATATGTAGAGGGATTACAACATTTAATTCCATGCCAATCCCCCCTCGGTTTAATGTATTGGAGAATAGCTTGTGATCATAAATAATGCAGGTTACCGTCACTTTCCTCAATTTCATCATCCTGTGATTTGATGCACACTGCAGAAAGGAGGATATCAAAGTGAGAGAAAGTGCAAGAGAGAAGCGAACCAAACCTGTATTGAATGACCTGCTTTAGAAATGTATACAGCAAAACATAGTTAAAGGTAAGATTTGCAATTTCTGTGCCACTAGCAACACCAAACAAAATAAAATACATAACATGCATAATAAAAAAACAATAATAAGAATGTATTGCTTTAAAAGTTTCAAACACTTCTGTGTGTATATTCAGACACTTTCTGTGGATATGTATATTTTGCTGGGATTGTACAGCACCACTCCACTACTGTGATCTTTAAAATACAAAAAGGGTGCTTGACTGGATAAATGGGGATTATAACACTCTTTTATTGCTGGAAAATGTATACACACCTCTTAAAATAAATAAGACACAAGCTTTATTCCGTAAAATAACTGTTTAGTAAATTTGACTCTATGTGCTTTGGTAATGTGGAAATTAGATTTTCAATAAATAATTCTGCATACACATAGTAATACTTTGAATGCATTGTGAAGCTTTGAACATGAGTTTCTTGGCTTTATGACCTAAGGCAATAACAGTAGCAGCCAAAATAAAAAACAAAGAATTAAAATAAATAATAAAAAACGTTGCCAGCCATTTGTAGATAATTTGTTTAAGAACAAGTGCTTCAACTTTGTTGGCTGCTTCTTTGTGGCTTGCTCTCTGGTAATGTGTTTTCTCAACGATGAGATAAGAAGCTGCACCTCTTGGACTGAACCTAGCCCGCACAGAAAAACCTATTTCGCTGGGATCACAGGTGATAGCTGCATCACTGTTGTAGCCCATGTGTACACTCAGATGGCTATCAATGGAATTGGGTCTCGGCTTGCTGGAGGCTCCATCTTGAGATCTGATCGAGTTCTTCAAAGTCTAAGAAGCCACCTCTAGATCATCCATCATAGGAACGTGCCATTCCAAGGAGAAATGAAGAGTGAGGTAAAGAGAAGGGGTGAGGAAAGTGTTGAAGGCTTATTCAGAAGATATGTTCATTGTTTTTAATTATCCAGGTGATTAAACATGTTGGATCCAGTTCATCTGAGCTGACCCACATACAGTAGACGAGTGAGGCTTCATTACTGCTTCCCTAATGTACCATCACCACCAATCACTGTCAGTACCCATGGATTTTCCTATAAAGTTCATCATTTTTGACTGTGCTGATCTGTCTTGAGCTGATCATAGCAGTCCTAAATCAAGTGTTTGCAGAACAGAGATTTACATGGACATTGTGGCTCTGTTCCAAACCTAGTGAGCTCCCTGGGTAGGCAGCATTTTAAAGTATTTTAGACATGCTCCTGACGTGCAAACTGTTTCAGAAGGTAAATGGCATAACTACATTCATTATCTTTCAAAGATACATTCTTTTGGCTGAGTGTTGTGGCAGTATAGTATGTGTTCTTTGTTGAGAAGCCATCCCCACAATGCATTGCAACATCTTTAGGAATTTAAAATTAAAATATGTTGGATAATGTGAAAATACTTTGTTCAATACTGAAAAAAATGCAAATAGTTTAAGCTAAATAAAACTTGACTTTAAAGCTGCAATCCATAACTTGTTTTTGGTAAAATCAGTTATTGAGCAAGTACATAAAAGTCAGTGTTCAATACTCTCCTTATCTTACCCCAGTTTGCAACAGTAAGTTTATAATAATGTTTTATAATCTGAGCTGTAAGGTCTGATTTAGTGGGAAATGTCAGTTAGACTGTCACATAAACACAAAGATGAAGACCTTTTTACTACATCATGTGTGGGGATGATGAGTGATTGTAGCTTGTTCTTGTAGAATTTACACTTGTCACCCAAGTTAAGAAAATAACTGCAAGTAACTTGCCCTTTTATGCTTCAAAGAGAGGTAAAAGATTACAGATTGTAGCTTTAAGCAGTATTTCTCTGTGTTATGTATTTCTATGCTAATTTCAGCATAGAATGTTGCTAAATTAACAACACAAAAGTCAAATCAAACAGTTTTGTAACACATATTGATTTCAATCACAACTGCTGTGTTGCGACATGATTTCTGAAAGTGTGTAATTCAATTTCAGACACAGCTGTTTTTGAGCCAATCACATGAGCTGTAAATGCCATGTGTCTAATTATTCTGAAGGCACAGGAAAATGACATCCTGTCAATGCTAACTGGCTGATTGCACCACATGAATGTGCACAGAAAAGTGATTTGTTCACAAAGTTGACTGGTCCTGTCCAGAACACCAGAAAACCCAACTGAAAGGCAATCGTCAAACATCTATTCAGAACCGTGAAAAGGCTGATCATCAAGCATACACAGATTTAAACACTTTTTTCAAACCTGATGCAAATTATTGCTGACTGACCAATCCCCATGTCCCCAGCTAGCAGGTGAGTGTCGTCTCGCTTGATCCTCTCAAATGGCAAAAAGCAATCATGAGACGTGACAAAACTGCTGAAGAGACACAATGTCCTGCTTCTGCTTGGAAGTGACTGTTAGGCTGAAGAACAGTCCTTCATAAGACAACCCCAATTCTCTTCTTTCTAACACTCCCTTGGCGAGAAATGACCTCTGACTGAGATGTATGCTCATGAAAGGCACGTCCAATAAGGTCTTTCTCTCCTTCGATCTAGGACGGACGATCAGCATTCTATAAAAAAATACTGTGGGTGGCAAATTTACAACTCTCTCACCACCCCACAGGCTGCTTTATTGAATCAGGCCAAGGGGAGATTGAATAGCCTTGTTTTTAAGGAACAACTTCAAAGAGGAGTGTCCACTTCAAGGTCTTAATAGATTCTTCCACACTCTGGAACCTATGAGATGCCTCCTAAATTTAAAGGCTTTTGAAATTTTAGGGCAGCTAATAAACAAATATTTTTATTCAGTATGACAATTTCTACATACTGAAGCATCATGAAATTTGAAACCTGTGTTCAACATATTACAAAAATCTTACATTTTTTGTCTGAATACACCCTTTATCAAAATCCTGTTAATGTTGATAATGACACCAATGTTATGGGGCGCACAGATCTGAGGAGATGTTATTATAAGCATGTGCTGTGCATGCAGGTACATCCCAGGTACCTATACCTTATGTAAAGTTTTAGACTGCATGCCAACAAAGACATGGAAGATCACTGCGCTGGTTTAGAAAATCTCGCAACAAAAGCACTATGGGAGAGCACTTAGACTGCAAAAACACTTTCACCCCTTGAACAGATAGGGTAACAAGTCATCATGCCCTTTGGGCTAAAAATAGCAATGATAATAATGACTAGATAAGTACATTTTTTGAAGAAAATGTGAGTGGTGCTTGCTGTGGCAAAACTCTAATATTTAAACAATGTTAACATGTTTTAACATGATGCTAGCATGATTTAGCATGATGTTAGCATGATGCTAGCATGACTTAGCATGATGTTAGCATGATGCTAGCATGACTTTGCATAATAGATATACTAAACTATGGCTTATTCATGATGTTAGGAGGTTGCTAGGGTGATCTAAATGGTTGCTAGGGTGTGGTCAGGAAGTTGCCAGGGAAATACTTAAAGCCCACTGACAGCCCGAGTCAAATAAGTTCACCCACATGTCTCTACAGTGTTGTAGTGCTGAGATATGGCTTATTCAATGTATGATATTGTTGCTAGGTTTTAGATAGACAGTTAACAGGGTAAAACCAATAAATGGATGTGTGTGTGAATCAAAGGACCCAACTACCATGTCTCTATGATGTTCTGGTGCTAAAATATAGCTAATTCATGTTGGTTTCTAGGGCGCTCTAAATGATTGTTAGTGCATGGCTGGACAGTTTCTATGGTAATAATTAAATACTACCAGTCTGAGTCAAAAGAGGCCACCCACTTTTCTCTACGATGTTCTGATGCCTCTCACCTTTTTAAATGGAAGTCAGTGAGGTGGTTGCTAGAGTACTGTGACTGGTTGCTTGGGCATGGCTATACAGTTGAAATGTCACCATTTGTTGCTGCTTACTAAGCCGAGCAATATGAGCTGACCCCAAGTCTTTATAACATTCTGATGCTGAGCTATGACATCACAAAGATCTGCCCAATTTACGTCTATGGGATTTTTTCAGAAGTCAATGGGGTGGTTACTAGGGTACTGTAACTGGTTGCTAGGGCGAGGCTATGAAGTTGAAATGTCACCATTTGTTGCTGCTTACTAAGCCAAACAATATGAGCTGACCCCCAAGTCTCTACACCATTCTGATGCAGAGCTATAATGTCACAAAATTCAGCCCAATGTTAAGTCTAAAAAAATTTTTTCGCCCACTTTTTCGTATGCCCTAAAAACATCATACACCCGATTGCTTATAAGTCATAGTTGTGGGTAGTTTACAGTGGTTTCAGATGGAAAGAGGGAACAGTTAAACAAACTCCTTCAGAGCCTCCTGCATCAAAGTATTGATTGTGCCTGACCACTACTATAACTATATAACATTTAAAACAGGGCATCTACTTCACTTTGTTTTCAACATACAGTATTGCTGTAAGCCAAAGGTATTTAATTTTACTGCAGGCAACAGGTTATTGTTATGGACAAAATATATATATATATATATATATATATATATATATATATATATATATATATATATATATATATTTGGCTAGGTAAGGATGCAAAAACATCAAAATTCCTGTAATTGAAATTAAATTTTTGTAAGTTTTCCATTTTTGGCAATTCAATCATATTTTCGCTGAACATCACACAATCTTGGCTGTGATTTGGCCTAAGGCATGACTGCAAGTGGGATATGGCTTTTACATAACATTTACATACACAAGAAGTGTTGCCAACCAGCGAATGCCAGAAACACAGACAAATGAAGTGACAGTAGCTGCGTCTCATTTCCAAGGTTCCGCCCTCTGGAGGTTGCGTTTGTCGACCACATCTCGGAAAGAAACCATTACATTTCAAAATAAGAAAGAAATTACAGTGATTACGCCTCACTACAAATAAATATTAATTTTATAATGGTTGCTTTTTTGAAATGAGACAACCTCAATGACAAATATAACCTCTAGAGGGTGCAGCCTTCGAAATGAGATGCAGCTAGTGAAATATCCCAGTGCTGTTCCATCACTATTGACGTGTCAAGACCTTTGGAACACAGCTTGTCCAATCAAATTAGCGGACTGGATCTGACTAATGTTGTTTTCACACTAAAAACTAACCCGACAAAAACCTAAATGTATTATTTATTGAAAGTACAGCACTTTACAATAACACAGCCCAAATCACATACAATAGGAACTGCATATAAGAACATACAATTTCGTGATTGTGATATTTGGCTCCATGTATCAGAATTATTACATCCCAAAAAGAAAAGAACATACTTTCAATGTAATTATTTTATGTAAAATAAAGCACTTTCTTATCTTTTAGCCAGCCACTTGTGACAGCCTCACTGTGCTCAATGATCTTTTCTTTAGGTTCTTCTGGTTGGTCTCAACATATAGGGGTTAACTGCTTCTCCTCAGGGAGTCTCCCACTGGCTTTGATCCACATTTCAAAGGCGTTCTGACCTACCCCAGCTCCTCTACCCTCTCTCTTTTTTATGCTTTTCATAATGCATAATCTTTTTTGGAGGTACAAACAAAGACTTGATCAATGGAATTGTATTCTGCAAGAGACAAAAAGGCATTGCGCTTTACCCTCTGCGCTTATGTTTGCCCATAGAGACAGAAGAGGAGGCTTACGGGCCCGCCTGCTAATGTAGACCCATGATAGAACAAAAGAAGTCGGTTGCATCACACTCTTATTTTTCATTAAAGGGCGAGAGCAAGAACACGTCATTATAGTAACATCTAAGAGAAAGGACCTCATAGTATGCATACATAAAATAAGATTAACCTTTAAATTAAGTATCACTGAGTGAACATATTAGAATAGGAAAGGCTGACTGTAAAATTGAAGTTATATGTTATAACCATGTTTTAACTATGTTATAACTATGTTATAATACATGTTATAACACCACATGCCAATAAACAGACTGTTATGTGGTCCAACACAACAAACTGATAAAAGCATGTTAAAAAGATACAAGGACTCATTAGGAGTGGATTTTCTCTGGAGTATCTGTCTGATCTTTCGGTGGTATGTTCTATGCTCATTAAATCTCAAAAGCTACTTAACAAGCCACTAGTAGCCTGTTACAGTGGCCTTAGTGTGAGAAGACATTAATGGAATGTCCTGACCAACAATAATGGATTCTATACCATTCTTTTGTATGAAGTGCTATATTACAATGTCAGTGCAACACTTAACCTTCCCTATTCTTCTGAGGTTATATTAATTACCTCACATTTGTATAAGAAAAGAACAGATCATTATTGTGTCATATTTTGAAATCCCAGCCACTCACTGGGATAATACATTTTAAACTCTGCACCACGATTGCAATCTACAACCAAGGCACTGCATACTTCCCCATGCACGATTACTTTCCACAGTGTGTGAAATCAAACAATTGTCATATCTAAACAGATGGTGTGGCCTGCTGAGCATTTCCCTAAAGATTGTTCATTTGCCCTGCATCTGGTCGACCACTGTGACAAACACCCTCCACACTTGATACACTCAATCTCACAGCCGCTATTGTGAAACCTGGGAATGCTACATCGAGCCGTTCGGCCTCCTCATTTCCATTTAGCCCCCTAACAATTAATTACATTTGTCAGGGGAGTAAAATCTGTTACACTTCCCTTTTGATCCCATGCCTGACCTTTCCAAGCTGCCACTGAGTGGCGGATTTGAAAGCCATCAAGAACATACTGGAAAAAAGCACAAATCCAACAATGCAATGCCACCTGAGGTCTTTGGATGCAAATCGGATATTAATCCTGAATAAAGTCAACAGGCTGCTTGAGAACAATTGCTTTGCATGCTTTCTCTCTCTTTCAAGCCCTCCTTTTTCTTGCTGATCCAGGGGAACATAAAAAGAAAGAATGCAAAGAATACAATCAGGCTGAACGGAATGTGCTGTACTTTCTCCTGCTTGAAGAACTAACACATTAAGTAATGCATTTTTAGCATTTTTAGAGGGGAGCGGAAGCACCTGGCATTATTTTAACAGAGGAAACTGGGCATTACTAAGAAATATGAAAAAAAATTATTCAGTGGTTACATCCCTTATAATTGACAAATAAACTGTATTATGGTACAGCTTTATGATAAAAAAATGACAAATAAAAAAAATCTAAAATTGCGTGAATTGCGTGAATTGGAATTCACACACAATAGCATTCTGATTGACAAAAAAATTTCCATTTACTTTGCTGGCGGTTGCTGTTTTTATTTCCTCCATGGCACTATACTCAGATTTTTTGCCCTAGTAAAAAATGCAGTTATTGCAAACGGAAGCTGGAGAAGAATGAATCCAACACAATAAAAAGTGAACAATTCCGACATGCTGCGCCAAAGCCGGAGGCTTTTCCAGGACCCAAGAGGATAAAAAAGTCATTTGCTAGACCTGACACATTAAGCAATGGTGTACTTGGGTTAATGGAATGCAGCACCATTTTCAACCTGTCGACAAACAAGAGCTGCCACTGTAGCACCTTACCGGCATCCATAAACTGAAAATAACACTGAGCACTTTAGCTGCCTCGCACATTATAATCTCTAAAGCCCCCCCCCTACAGGGCAAGATCAAAACTGCAGACACACTCATCTCATAAACCTTTTTCATTACAGTGAGGCATCAATGGAAATTGAGCCTGAACAAATAATGGCTTTATATTTTGATATTGCCTTTACATACCCATAAAGTCTTTGGGTAGTTAGCAGAACCTACTGTGAACAAGTTAATAGCATTTACAAATGGCAAATTTGCTATATGTGAAAGGCAGTAAAGAAAACATTGACTTGTTGGAGCTTGTTTGGTTTAATTCATATGATATAGGTCAAGTATGTGTACCAATAAAATCTGCCCTGAAATACAGTAATAACAAATATTATGAAAGAAAATACCCCTACTGATAAATAACTTTGTTTCCAATCATTTCACAAAAACAAAAAGAATCAAGACAAAACTGCTTTGTTTCATTCTATGTTACAGGAATATTAAACCTTAGCACTGACATTGACAGAGGTTCAAGATAAAACCTCAAGGAGGTAAAACAACATCAAATTTACCAGGCGCAGAAGCACTGTGCAAGCGTTTGCTCAAAGTTTCAGCTTTTCAACTGGACAGCTCCACAGTTGTTCTCTGATGTAGAGATGTGGAGCCTCAAGAGCCTCAAAGATCAGGGCCCATGGAGCAGAGATAGCCATCCCTCCAGGACTGTAGCTGCTCGATGGGGCCCCTGGTGCTAGCCCCTCACCTCATTAGAAGACAGCATCTCTATGATACTGCAAAAGAACAGAGCTGTTTGGCCACAAGCCCAGATCTGATGAAGTTCCGCCCTGTTAAATATGGGTGTTTCAGAGTCCTGAGCCAAAGAGAAAGAAGATGGACTAACCTTATTGGTCACTTTGAAACTGTGCTGGCAGAGGATGAGTTAAGATGAGACAGTGTGTTGTCCTAACTCAAAAAGAACAAGGACTCAGTTAAGGAGATGAAATTTAGGCAAATTACTAAATGATGTCAGCTGAAACTCTACATTAGAAAGCGGATTGAAGAATGTTACTAAGTGCATGAAGAGATTTCAAGTATACACCATTAACTACACAGTCATCGCACACTAGGAAGAGCCTTGTTGCTTAGTCCTTGTCTATTAGCTTTTAAGTCAGCTTTATGCTAGTCTACTCCTTAAAATTGACAAAATTACCTCTTAGCACTTACACTCATTTACAATTTACTGACTTTCTCTCCTGGGTAAATGTAACAAAGATATTAATGACTCAACTCACAGTTGTAGGTGTATCAAAATAATATGTGTTCAGTAAATGCTCTGTAGAATGAAAATCTTTCCTCCTGTAATACCAGCCTGTGTGATTTGGCCGAGCATGTGAGCATGTAAACACATTGCATGAAACCATACCATAGTTTACTGAGATAAAGGTTATTGGTTACAAAAACAGACAACAAATTATGATTATGAAAATAGGAGCATCAAAGTTTGATTTCAGTCACAAATTTCACTATGATTTCTATCTTTGACATGACCTTATTCAGTCAATTTAAGATATCAACGTTATATTTTAAATGTTCTTTACATTATGTAGAAGGTTTTAATGTAAAAACCAGTAAATCACAAAAAAATAACTTTACATTTTAAAATTTTCCGTTGTCAATAAACATATATGGGGGCTTTAAAATACTAATCAGTCCATGATACTACAAATACACCAGGAACAGAAATTGTATGTGCCATTGAAGTAATGCATAGTCTCACTAAAATGGACAGTACACAGTGCTAAACTTCCTTCACAGGGGTTTTTGATCCTATATTACTAAACTGGTATGAAGGGCAGGGACTCCAAGGAAGACACAACAACATCACCACATCATCGCTTGGTCATTTAGAGGCTCTCCACACCAGCTTCTGAACTGACACTTATTGTTTCTCCCCCAAGAGTTCAATTAATTGTAGTGTGTCTCGCTCTAGGCACAAAAGCGTAAATGTGTCTGAGTGTGTATGTGGGTGTGTGTGAATGTGTGACTTCTCTGTAGTTCACTGATTCATGTTCTCAGTTGACCTGTGGCTCACACAAAACCCTTGTGACAGGCTTTTGGTGGAACCATTACAAAATGGTTAGTCGTGACACACATTTCCATAATATCTTCTGAGGGTGTCAACGAGGTTCTGCCGAATGAGAGCAGGAAGCTAACAGTTGTATTAGTGATATAGCAGAGCAGAGCTGCCGTGATCAGAGGATCTACCAGGAACAGCAGACTACTCCAAAATCACAAAGCTTAATTGTGTTTCCTGCCTTGTGAGAGTGTAATATTTTATGGATGACAATGTTTATCCTTTAGTTGTCACAGAAAAGCACCGGTTGAAAAAATACAGCTGCATAAAACTTGATCTCATTAGTATTTGAAGGTATTTATATGTAAAACATTGTTCCACTAGAAATACTCTGGAGGAAAAGTACATCTGAATAACAGTATTTTAACAGTAATCAGGGTATGATTCTACCATCATATGGTAGCAACAGTTAATATAAAAGTTCTTTGGTGTAGACCCCATCCATAGTATAAATCCAGCATGTGTCAGGTTCTAGTTGTTTCTGCCTGAACATGAAGGCAGGGGCGGAGCCTACCCCTGGAAGTATGGACAGGGACCAACCTGGTGGTGGTGGAGAGGATGGGGGTGAACCCCAGTGCCTAAATCTGCAAAAGTCACTGAGTATTGTATTAATATACTCCAAATGTCTAGTTGTGATTGGCTAGACCTATGAGTAATGAATGAGGTAACATGAGAGTCTTCCTGGTAGAACTTGTGCTAGAGATTCCATTTCTAGCACAGATACATTTTTATGTATGGACAGACACTAATATTTAAAAAAAATCATGAATGTACAACTTTCAACCACTAGAGGTTCATAAAATATTGACTTGATTTTTTATAATTCTAACTTCTCAGATTAAATAAAATCTCATTAAAAAAATGAATGCAATCACATTTAGGCCAATGATCTGATATGGTATCATTTTAATGGTTAAATTATAAAAATGTTTTACACTTTACAATTTAGAAGAGATTTTATAAGCATATTTAATATTGCTTTAGAGATGTACATATGTAAATTTGTTCACATTGTAGTTATTGTCTATTAAATGTGAGAATCAGCAAAAACATGGCTATGCACTATAATATGGATAGCTGGGATAGGATATAGTAAAAGTTATTTAAATCTGTGAAATAGTATATTACAATAATTTACTCAGTTGTTTATCTCCATTGTTAACTGATACAATATAACTTTGTATGGTAAAATATCATATGTATATAACGAGAATATGTTGCAAAATATGCTAAATATGAGCTTACACTTCAACCATGTACAGTAACTGTGATCACAGCATTTATGTTGAGCAAAGCAACTTGTCAAAATATTTTAAAATTACCTCTAAGATGCCACATTAGTCTCAAAATGGGCATGCCCTGCCAAATAACTGTGAAATAAACATATTAGGACACGTCTGCATGGTACTATATTAATCAAATTAATATGATATAATATCATATTATATCATAAAACGCAAGACTAATTCCTAATGCAGGTCCCTGTGATGTCAGTACCCAGTCCACATTATGCATCATCCTTTGGCATCTGATAACACTAAATATTTTATTTCGTCCTGGCCCTGACATATTGGCCCACACAAGGTGCCACCCGGCAATCTGAGGTGACATAAATCAGTGTAACATCCAGCTGCTCATCTGCATCTGTGCTCTGCCCAGACCTGATCTCCGCAGGCCCCTTGAGCACCTGATGCCCTTCACACCATCTTAATTCCTGAGTAACACTTTCCTTCACAGGGACCACAATCTTGACAACAACATTTACATATATTTAATGCATGGAAAGTACAATATCTGCAGTGGGAGATAATTTTAGTCATGGTTAAGGATCAGGCCCCAGGCCTACACTGTGCAAATTGTTTTGTCAGGCAACCAAAATGCACTTACCAATTATGACATCATGTCTTAGCTCATGAATATTAATCAGGTTATGCAATTTTTATTATTTATTGTTTTGATAAATTAGTAGTTTAAGTGATGTATTGTTTTGGAAATCAGGTCTGAATGATGGCAACTCCAACGACCACACAGCAGAACATTAAAAATTACAAATGACAGCATCAAACTGTCACTCTGATAACACTCTTTCCTCTAGTAAATAACACCTGTCTATGGTTATGGTTAAGAATAACAAGCAAACTGGCCAAGTGACTGAAAAATACATAGCTGCTGTATACCAGACACATACTGAAAATGTGACCATATGAGGTGGGAAGATAACCTGTACTGTAATTTGTTCATTTCTTTACATTAACACTCATATTTAATTCATGGGATAAAGGACAGCATGTTGCCTCCTCTTCCCCACCCCATACACACCCATGCACGCAAACAACCATGACTCACAGGTGCTGAGGATTACTGCTCAAAGGAATGTACAGTAAGCCTTGTGAAGATTTAATGCATGAAATAAATGGATGGAAACTGTATCTGTTTATCTTGCCAAAAAATAACTACAGAGAACACAAAAGTTTCTGACAACAGCTTTTTACAATACAGTATTGCTGCAGACACACAATCTCTGCTGCCTGTGACATCACATGCAGTCTCTGCTGTCTGTGATGTCAAACACACATGGACACAAGCATGACTTATCACAGGCACTGAGGATAGCTACGCCAATGAATGTAAGCCCTCTGCATGTCTGAAGATTTAACACATAAAAAATGCCAACAGTAGAAAAATGATGGAAAATGAATGATAGGCCTTCGGTAGATAAATATTGCATCTGTTTATCTATGTCAAAAATAACTAGACAACATGCTGTAGCCACACGTTCTGTTATTTACTTGTCTATATGTGACATTGTGCACGCTGTAATCTGTGATGTCATATGCACTCTATAATTAACTTCTAATGAGCAGGGTGACACCAGAGTCCCATTTCTGTTTTCTTATATTTACTCCATTATTTAAATATTACTCTTTAACAATTAATATATGATTATGAAATTATATATCATTACATACTCAAGATTGTGCTTAGACCCTTGTTGTTTGTTAGGCTATTGTGTTTTTTTCTGTTATATAATATAGGCTGAAATGCTGTTCATTCTTAGAGCTGTATTGTTTATATGCAGTACAGCAAAACTCTGGGCTTATGTTGCATGCAGAGGAAAGTGTGGCCGTAACAAACAGGATTGGCCACAGTCTTTTAAAGACACAGTGCACGCTTACTCCCCTCTCTATGAGAGCTGAGCACCTGCACAGCTTGTCAGGAGACACTTCCTGTTTTTATGTTGTTTAATTGAAATAACAAGTGTTGTTAAAAGGCAAACATACAATAACTGATGGCTGGATGTTACTGGACTTGCAGGGTAAGATGTAAATAAAGCAACTACCAGCGCAATGGCACCAGCGGTGTCTGTCTCAATTAAAACTGATCACTCCACACAGTGAGTTTACTCAGCTGCAGCTGAGCAGATTGTCCAAATAACTGTTAAACATGAAGATGGTCATTAACAAATAACGAATTCAAACAGTGATTTTGTCATACTGTTGTACTTCACCCTGTAAACTACCATTTTGATATTATGTTTGATACAAGCTGATAATTAATCAGCTGATGTATAACATTATTTTGACATTATTAACATCTGTGTGGCCAACTGGTCAACAAAAATCTTTTGATAGTGATTTGATGGTGTTTTCAGCTTTCTCAGTATCAATTTTGTCTCAGACGTGTCTAAAATTGTTTAGGTGAAATAGATACAAATGAGAAATAATTGAAATATAGAATTTGGAGCATTGTAGAATGTAAGCAATATTGCTCTTAGCAATATAAGCAATGCTCTTATTGCTCTGCTTTTTGAGAAACAATTCAGATATTAAAGAGACCTCACCTGTGATTTTTGCTTCCTATGGAATGTTTTAGTAGTGGTATATTCAGTAGAATTAACATCACCACATTCAAACTACACAGAGAGGAGTTGAAATAGGTCAAGCTGAAATTTCATTAAATGCCTTTCTTTTTATTTGCGAGCCTGAACAGACAGTAGAATGTCATTGGTCGCTCTGCAGAGAGCATGACATTACAGACAGCTGAGAGTTCATATGAGCAGAAAGTGTAAAAAACATAATAAAACCTCAGAAATTAGATATTGCTTTGACCCTGTAATCAAGACCCAGAGCACAGTATGTCAAGGTTGAAAAGATCAGTACACACAAGAGGGGGGCAGATGGTCTGAGAGAAGCATGCAGAGTAAAGAGACCCAGCTACATGTAAAAGCCAGAAGAGATTGACCACTGTGACCACCAAATATAAGCCGTAGTTTGTCTGGCTGAAGCTCAAAAATTACACAGACGTGATTGACAGATCCCTAAGATGGAGACCTGGTATTTCTCTTCCCTTCAAAGTCGCTTAAAGCATGAATGCCCAGCGGGCGGTAATGAAGTACAGAATACACGTTCAAATATTATAGGGTACAATACCTCAGAAGGCCCATTAGAGCTGAAGGCCCACCCACCACCATTTAAAAGTGAAAAAATGTACTTGCTGACATAATGTGATTTGTTTTTGTCAAAAATTTTAAAATAGTCCAGTTCCACCATGCAAAGTGTAAAATATCCAGTTGTAGAAGACTGTTCAAAATATGTTGGAACAGAAAATTTACCTAGCAGTTTAGTGAATCGTTTAGAATGAGACTTACACCGTGGATCCTTATCTGCACATGATAAAGTAACGCTAAATTCATTAATTTAGGACTGTTCATACACTGGAGTTAATACATTATCCCTGTGTTTACCATTGAGCTGAGCAGTCGTGTTAATAACACAACATCAGGTTTATTTTACATAACATTTACAATAGTGAGTGGACAATCAGTGGAGCTGCCACTGCACAAAGCGACAACAGCACTGCTTTGAGGTCAAATTAATCAAGTTGTTGAATGGAAGAAACTTAGACCCTGCTCATGTTATATATCTGTTGACATTTCAATTAGCTATTATTTTAATTAAAGAACAAAATAAAACATTCCAGTGTAGGCTTTGAAATTGGGACATTGCGTTTTGAAAGTGCAAAACATAGATTTTGCTTACGCACAGGAAAGAGCCATCCCAGATGAGACCTCTTTAATATCGCAATTATTTTTCCTGAGCAGCCATTGGATTACATGGAGAGCAATGGAAACTTTCATTCCTGTGTCTCAGATATTTCTCCTGAGTAAAAGACCCCGAAATCTCACAAATGCCTTCATTAGAGTTTCAGAAGAGATTTCAACAATATCACAAACTGAGCTCAGATTTGGCAATAATCAAAATCTCATCAAAATAACCAAAATCCAGATTATTTTAGTCACAATCTACATTAATGTCACAGCTCTGTACTCTTTAATATATTTTAACAATTTTTTTCTCCTAAGCAATTTTAGGAGAAACATCTGAGAAATGAAACACAAGTGAGATCTCCATCAACTCTCTGTGGCTATGAAAGCAACCTCTTAGAAATAAAATTCTCCTCTGGCTATCTAGCCACTTGACAGTTCAGATGGCACACAAAAACATGATACAGGCACATTCAAACACTAGTCAAGAGTAAATGACCACTTACTATAGTAAAGTTCATAACTTTGAGGATCCAGATGGTGAGAGCGAGGTTGACCACAATGAGGATCATGAGGAGGAGAACAAAGAAGTAAAGGCAACGTTTCCGCCAGCCGTAGATTCCCACTTTATACACTTGTGGCTTTTCAGTGTTCTGGACATTGTTCCTATGTGTACACTGTTCCTGGGTCATCTGCGAACAAACACAAATGAAATGTTAATGGAACATTCTGTCCGAGGTCCATCACAAATCAACTGGACATTTGCTTTAAGGTACAAAACTGAATGGCCATTGATCGTCTATCCCATAAGCTCTTGACTTCTGGTTAGTATGGTTCTGCCCTATTAAAGCTCATACAGTGTTTATTTATGGTGATTCTAATAGTTTGGTTTAAAACAGGAAAAGACATTGTACATTCCAAGTGCCATAAAAGAGGCTAATATCTCCATGCAGAATAGAATTTACTGTTCCCAGAAGAGCCAAACGCATTTGACAAGCACATTCATCGAGGCTACACTGAAACAAATGAATCCAGACAGCTCTGTGAAACTTCCAATTACAGAAGCACACAATTAACTTTTTATTGAGGGTTTCATGTACACATATGCCCTCATCACACCTCATATTGTATAATCACAGCATTTTAAATGCACTGCCTTTCATGTTATAAAACTTCAAAATGAATCATAAGTAACAGCAAACTTATTGTTATTGACTCAAGTCAGACTTGAGTTGAATTGTGTTTAAGTGCCGGGAATTTGATCACCTGCAATAAGTTTGAGTATGGTTGCCCTTTATTGTCCTTTGTTGTCCCTTGTATTCAGAATTTCTGGTTGACTGGTTAAGTAAAGCAAGTAAATACACTGCAATTAAATAATAAAACAACAAGAGAATTTATAGACAGTGTCTTTGAAATAATATGCCCTTTTTGGCTTGTTTGTAGCAAAACACAAAATGTTCACTCAAGAATGAAAAACAATATTAATAATATATGGAACTCACTGGTCAAAAAACTGAGCTGAACTCAGTATAGCGAGGTCAATGGAAAGTGCATCCCTCTACAGTAACCATAGAAACTCTTATTGTGGGATACCATGATGTGCTGCTAAGTTTGACTCAGTCAGTGGAAAAGTTTGTTATTTCCCAGAGAACCATTCCCTAAACCCTCAAAAATCCACCATTCATCTCTAGTGTAGAATGTTCTGCTATAATATCAGAGCGATATGAGGATTGGCTGGATAATAACAGGGAATTTGAAGGGTCATGTTTCCTGTTTTAATTATTAATTTCTTAAAACTAATTTTAAAGTGTTTGCTAGTTTAGCTTTGTGCTGTCTTAATGTGCTGGAAATTTTAACATTGTATTACTCTGTCTCTGGAGAGACTGTGATTTAATGAATGATTAAATTAAAGCTTTGTGGTCATTATTTGAAGTCTCTAATGTCTCTTCCTAGATGTCACATTTGTTACTCATTAACATTTCTCAGGGTGGGTTTATTTTTACTACTCAGCACCTGTGTAGGCACATACCTTGACTACAAATAAGCTTTTTTGAACATTTTTACCAGTTTTGCCCAGAAGCACATTACAACCTGCCCCAATGTGACATTCCTGAAAAAATTGCCCTTGTCCTAAGAACACAGCTCAACCTCTAGGTTAAAATCTACCTTAATTACATAGCGTAGTTGACTGTTGCCTAATATAGACTAGTGCAGTTTCATTTCATTTGCCCAACAGCTATAGCAAAACATAATGGTGGATGCATTGACTCAAATCCTTACAAGTACTGAGATCTAGCTCTTGTGACAACACCCCATGTGACAACACCCAATGTGACAACTAGCCCCAGTCTTCTCTATACAGTAAAAACAATATTTTATTGGTTCAGTGCCATACTTTACGTCAGAACCAGCATAACCTTAAGCCTTTTATAACACCCTCACTGGCAACTAATCCCAGAGTGTATCAGTTCTTATCAAGCCAAGTGTTTCACATGGACTCCAGCAATCCAAATATATAAACAGTATCTCACAACCCTAATAGTGCATGCACTTAAAGTCTCACACGCACACAGAATGGCATGTAATGTAAAACGTTTCTTCTGCAATTATATTTTCAGTTATAGTTTCCTGTATTTTTCTCATATAAACCAGTGATGTGTAGTGGACAGTGTGTAATTTTATGTTACATTTAATATTCACACATTTATTTTACCCTGTCAACAAACAACCAGTACTATAAATCTTTTTATGTTTATAAATAATATATTATAAAAATAATAACTATAACAGTATATACAACTATATACAGTAACAGAATATTCCATTTTGGAAGAATAGTCAATAAATCCTCCATGCCTGTGGCGATCACACCAATCATGTTTAACCTAGTTCAGTTACTTATCTAGTTGACAACTAAACACCAGCTCACACAGTGAAGTGGAGGCACTGTCTCTGACTATTTTTTCTAAAGCCTATAGATTGTCATTTCTTTCACAATAGAACTAAGGGCTAAACTGAGACTTCCTTCTTCCACTGGTGTTACTGTTACATAGTGTTGTGTTGCTTTAGAAAAATTAGCAATTTACATGCTGTTTGTTGCGTGCTTTGTTGCATTGAGATTATCGGCAGAAACAATGACACCAAATGATTTTGGACTGAGAACACAAAACACAGATCTGTATACAGCCTGGTATACAGGTAACAGTTATTTTCAAGGGTCTACGTGGAACAACATGGCTCAGGATTTACGACTAAATCCTGCGCTTTTATAACAAAATGTCATCTGCGCCCCTTTTGTTCCCTATGCGAGCCTGGTGAAGATTTCAGGGAGAATGATACTTTACTGTTGGCTCTGACAATCAGGATTGTCAAAACGCCACAGAATATGAAACACCTGCTTGTGGCTGAGCTTGCCTCCCTGATGCATGTGTTTATTGGCAGCTTACTGGTAGTGCTGGAGGCCTGTGCTGTCACATTCAAGGGAGTTGCTTTAACTTACACTCTCACTCGTTTTTCTGTCTCTGATGCTTGGAGACAAAACCTAATACATGAACTGTTTGCCTTGGTTTTTGAACTTTTATTTAGCACAACTCTGTGTATTTGTTTATTCAAACATCAGGAATAACATTGAGTTTGTCACAGTTGTTGTCAGTTGTTTCCTCTGAGCTATAGCACTCATCCATGTCTTGTGACTGTGCCGAAGTGTCTTCCGGGTTTAGACTAACTGCAGGGCACACAGTCACAAGACATTGCTCTGATCCCTCCTACATCAAACTAGAAGAATCATGTTGGGGATTTAAAGAGAGAGAGAAAATACAATACCCTCAAAAAAAAAATGCTTTCTATCCAGGGCTGGATTATGAAATGGCCAGCAACGGCCAGTATCCAGGAGGCTGTTCGAACTGGTGGGGATAGCGCCTAGGGGCCTAAGATTGTCACCTATTCTGGTAAAATTATTGTTATTGTTATATTGTTATAATTTATAATTATTATTCAGAATTATTTTCCAGTGTATTATAATTATTATTAGACCTCCTGATGTCTGTCTGATTTTCTGATAGATAATGAACTGTAAATGGCTTGATGTAGCTTGTAATTCCTGATAACCACACCCCCAATTCCATCCAAGCTGGATATTGTTTCATACCATTTTTCTTTTTTTTCACAACTGTCCTTCAGATTTACATGCTGTATAATGACAAACCCATAACTGCGAGGGTTTTATTTAGACAGTTATTCTAATGATTCACAGACAGAGGCCAGTTGTGAATTTATTTTAAAAAATGAATCTTTTCTCATTAGGGCAATTGTTTTGTGTAAATCTGTGCAAATTCATGCAGACAGCATATTTTAGTGTTTTATTTTTATTTTACGGTTGAATTGCTCGACAGTTCGAGTACTTTTTAGAAGTGCTGAATATAAATATGGTTCATTAGTCTGACACTGTGTTTGCTAAGGTAAACTGCTACTTCAGCTAATGTTGCTACACAGATAATATCAGCTCTAATTAACATTGACAGGTAGAGTAATAAAATGCTCAGAGTCAAAGATTTACTCACATCACCGACTTAAAAATAAGTCTATTGCTGTCAGGTCATAGCACAGTCAGTAGCTCACTAACTGGAAATAGAGCTGATGATCAGTGAGAGACATCAGAAATCCTGAGGTACAGCATGCTTAAAGCTTTACTAGTTTGGCTTATATGTTCATATGATTTATGCTGAAATATATGCCTTTGTCTTTGTTTAGTAATAATTAAATGTAGGAATGAATATGAATGAAATTCATAATGAATGACAGTTAATAAAATTCAGTTACACAGCATTGCCATACATTTTTTCCAGTCAGACAGCCTTTGGGCTATTGGAAAAGTTTAAAAAAATGCTGGAAAAATAACAGAAAGTTGTATTGTTGATGTCTATGAACTTCTCCCTTGTTTTCACATATTGCATATTCCACTATACCAAACCTCAATGCAATCTTTAAAAGCTTCCAGAGACTGATCTCAGGTCAGTTCAAATACTCAGTGGCTGCTGATCATATTTGGAAAGGGGGGAAGTTTGTAACTTGGACACTATGAAGGGCAGAGAGTAAATTGCATGTCTCATAACCCTCACAGCTGTTTCTTTCAATGTCCTGCCAAAGTCCCGCCCCTCCTTTACTCTTTATCTACCCCGCCCACTCCAGAATGGCATCATCACAAACAATCACAACAGCAAAAATCATCAGCCGGCATCTGCCACACTGCCAGACGCCTTTCTAACAGCGTTCAAAGCTTCCTGCAACGTCACAATGCTGTGAATCCTGTCACTAAGTCTGCAATCTCTCACAGCAAAACCCCGTTGTTACTTATTTATGGTAGCATGTTTCCCAGAGGGCCAAAGTAATTGAAACCAAATGTGGGGAAGCAGTGATATGGGGAACTAGAGCAGCAGTAGCATCTGCCTTCTCCTGAGGAAATCGGACAGAAGAAAAAGAGAAAGAAGAGAGAGAGAGAGAGAGAGAGAGAGAGAGAGAGAGAAAATGGAGGGATGGAAAAACCCTTTGTGTTACTACTGGAATAACTTCTGGCACAATGCCTTCAAACTGTTTTCTATTGGCTTCCAATTAACATAAGACAACTATTCTAAGACCACAATGCACTGCAAGAATAAGCCGATACAATGGAGCTGAATAAGAGAGAGGCAAAGAGAGCAAGACAGAGCGACAGCTAAAAATAACACTCAAACTACTCCGATGCAGAAAGGAAACTTCTAACCACCCCCAAAACAATGAAGTAGCATTTTGCATTAAGCACAACCTCTCTCCGCTGCCAGGAAGTCACATGCATTTCTTTATATGCAAACACAAGCCAGAAACAATGAACTATAAACTTACCATCCTGACCATGGCTCAACCTGAAGTCCTAGCTAGTGTACACAGAAGGGCGTAGCAAGCAGATAAAAGTAGCTCGAGAGACACTCAAAAGATGGCATGAGGCCTGTTTTTTTCTGCTGTTCTTGCTCTTGTTCTATTTTCTGACCCACTCCAGGCAGTTCTCCTACAGTTCTCCCTCTCCGACCCTGTCAGCTTTTCCAGCAACAGATACGCAAGCCAAAATCCCTGCCCCAAAGTCTGCAGGAAATTCCTGGCCTCTGTGCCCACAATCCCCTGTCTGCAGCTGATCCAGCTGAACTTCAGAACCACAGCAAGAAACAGGAGAACAGCGACTGAGATCTGCACCGCTGCAGTGAGTAAAAACTGCCCCCCTGGTCACCGGCCAGATATAGCGCTCTGGGGACGCATGGGGGAAGTTAGGGGGCAGGCTAGGTTGGTGTCTATGTGTGAGGTTTTTTGTGCAGTCTCTCCACCCTCTTGATGTACATGTGTTTCTGTGTATATGACTCCTGTGAGCTTTGGGAAAAGGAAAAACACATTTAGTTTTCCACTCAATGTGCCTGCCCTGCTGATTATGAGGGATAAAATTGTCACAAAGTTTTTCCTACACAACATTTTCCATTCTGCACAGACATGAAGCCATAAGCTAGAGGAAGAATAGTAATCATTGTTTAGGTCATTTTAAGTGGCCAGTTCAGCATTAGCAGGAAATACCATGAGGAGGGTGTGCGGAAGCATATGAGCTTGCATGTCAGAGTGTGTAAATCTACATGTGTAAACAATACACAGAATCCCTGGAAGATTACGTAATACAAATACTGTTAATTCTGGTGGTGTGGCTGTAAAGTACAAAACATTAACATAAAAAAAACATTCACACTGAGTTTTACACTGCTGCGACAAAAAGCGTGTTTTTTTGTGTTTGTGGCATGAATTTATGCAGGTTGTTTTTTCACACTGTTTGTTAAGGGTTCGAAAACAACCAATTAGAGTCAGAGTTTGGAATCAGGGTTTAGAAGCACTATTTCCATGTAACCTTGCTGTATAATGTTGTTGTCAGGTCGAATGAATTGACAGGCAAACCTTCAGCACATTGTTGTTACCTCGAAGGTGGTGTCTCCAGGATTTAACTTATAAATATGAATTCAACTACATTTACATAATAATGTGTAACTTAGATTAAGATTAGATGTAAAGCAGTACAATTATTTTCATAGCTAAGTTATAGACACAATTGGCCATACTTTATATAAGTAGCCTATAATCAAAGCTGCCTTTTCTCAAGTTTGCATTACTGTTTTCCATAATGAAAATGAAAAGGGCTGGCTGCAGCTGAGGTTCCAGATTAATTATAAAAGTGGTGCTGGTTCCCACTTGTATTATAATAGCCATAAGGCAGCAAGTTTGAATACAAGTACCAAAGACATTTAAAAAGTTTTGAGATATTCAGTGGAAATGTTGTTTTTGTGAATTTAACTTGAATGTGTCACTCTCACGTTCAATAGGGCTGTAGAACCACACAGACTAAGAGCGATGCTCTTCATCCCCAAAGATATGTTTTGCCTATTTTCCGTTTACAAAGAGTTGCTTGTTAAGAGTGTTTACATTTATTAAATTTAAAAGAAACAAATTCAGACCACTTTCAGTTTCAGTCCCAGCATAAACTTGATGCAGGACTGAAAATGGACTCTTTGGTTAACTTTAAATTGTGATAGGTCTCAGTTCCATTTACATTCACACACTTTTTTGAAACCCAGTCAACGTAAATATTATATTACAAAAATAAAAATTATTATTACTAATATTATAATTAATTATATAATTATATAATATATTATATATTATTTATATGAGGAGCTGTGGTAAATATGTCTTATGTATTGTCATATGTATGCGATGTAAATACCACCAGGCATACTGTACACATAGCACACCCATCTCCATCTCACTTAAACTTGATAAATTACTCTTCGGGTATAAACACAAAAAAAAATCGAACCCACGTCATCTGGTGTCATGTCCTAGTTATTCTCCAGAACGGAACAATTTCCATAAGATCACAGCTGTACTTGAGTATGATTGTTACATCAAGTGTCAGGCTGTGTTTACATCAAGAACAAAGTAACTGTATTACCAGACATAACATCATCTAAAATACATCAGCTTGTGTCAAAGTGGTTTACATCACTGCTACACAATTGCAATGAGTGGTGCTATCAAACTTTAACTCTATTGATATAAAACACACAAGACCATTAATGTATACTAAACTAAACATGCTACATCAGGGGATCAGTGAAGGAGAATAATGTGTGTTCTCCAGTGAGGGAGCTCACTTATTAGGCATAATGAAATCCGCTCCTTTCCATTACCGCAGTGGTACCGCGGGGGCTGAACATTAGTCCTGTTTGTGTTGCTATTCATGCAGACAGATCACGTTTTCAAACGCGAAATAAACTTTATAGGCTGCATACACCGTTCCGCAATCAAACGTTACTGAGTAGAATAGTGACACTGTTTAACATTTCAGTGCCTTGGGAGAAACATCAGCAAAGTTTGGCAACCGTTCCTTAAGCTATTCTGAGTAATACGGTTATCAGATCTGATGTCGGTGCTTTGATACAACTCGGAACCGCCACGCGTTAAGAAGACAGATTTCATATCAGCGCGGCCGAGGTTGCAAATTCAGCCGTTCTATCAAAACAAGCCTGCGGGGCGGAAATGCTATTAGCCCCTGTTAATCACAACCCCTGCAACTGCATCACGTAAACATATTGCTGTCATTATGCAAAGCTGCTTTTCTGGGGTGGAGCGCTGATTGTTACTCGGAAGCTGTGAATGATCAAGATGACGGGTTTGGCATGACAAGAAAAGTCCTGAGAGATAGGATGAAGAGTGAGTAAAGCCACTGTTAAATGTTCTTTGGCCCTGCAACTATTGTTCAGTGGGTCTGAAATAAGAAAGGCCTATTTTGTGAACTTGACTGTCTGTTGTAGGCATGAACAATTATCTCCTGATGTTTGTTTTGGAGGTTTTGACACACACACATGGATAGCTGGATGGACATAGTCAAACACTCCTACTCACTCAGTCTTTCTGTCCAAACATACAGAGTAAGCTGTTTGAAAATTCATGCACACATTTCTATGATGACACCCAAAATCAAATTTTCTTGCCTGCATCTTTTCAGAACCTCTTTATTTCAGTTTTTTATTAAAACAGCCATTTAATGATTCTCTGACTTGGTTCTAAATCAAGTGAGGTGCCAAACTGTCAACTGTTTCGATAGACAGCATACTTACCTCATGGTTCACTGATTTGGAATTGTCCATTGTACATAGGCAGTAATTGTATAGGTAACAATTTTCAGAAAACCCAAACCACAAGAGACTCAATTCATAAGTGATTTATGAACGATATGTTTGATTTATGATTACTAAACTATTAGGATGCATGAACAATTATAAAAAACAATTATTTTTAGCACAGACGTCACATTGCAATGCATTCTGGGATTGCCACAAATGATGCATACAATGCTGCCTTCGAATTTGTCCAAAATGAGGTATCTAAAATGCCAGTGTTTTTACACTCATACCTTTAGGAACAGCCTTCAAGTTGAAGCACATCTACAATACCGTAAAATCCTGTCAACGTAGGCAGCCCACTAGGTTTTAAACAGAGACATAGCAAATCCTGCATACCATCTGCCTCCATGTACATGTACGCACACACTCACACATATCCAAGACTACATATTCAAACACACCATTATCCTGACATCTGTCAGCTGTGTGGGCACACCTAAACACACGGAGCCCAGGGAGCGTGATATATTTGAAAAGGGCCCATCGATCGCTGAGCAAATAGCATCTCTGGCATCAAATCTGCTTGGCAGGGGTCTGACAAACCTGGCCATGTCAAAGAGTCGACTGCCACATCTATAAGCATTCAATAGGTAATTGAAGGCAGGCTTGAGAGGGGGGAGGAAATGTTAACAAAGACCAAGGAGCAGCAAGTAGTGTGTAAACAGGAGCCCTGCTGGTAGATAAAGACAGGAAAGATATTATGCTACCTAAATGCCATAGGGCTCTTTCTGGGGCGCACAGTTCGTAGCCCATTTATTCTTCAGCTTACTGCCCCGCAATACCATATATTCTGAACTTAGAAATGTAGGCACACAGCTGGGGATAAATGACTTAATACTGTGTGTGAGGTCACACTGAGGCAGTACTGGGGCAGTACACTGCAAATTACTTATTTTCCAGTAAAGAAATTATATACATATATGTTTTAAATATATGCTTTATTATTGTTGTTTTTACTTGAAAATAAAACATTTACTTTAAATTGAGCTTACAGATTTTAGATTTATGTTTCAAAAATGCATTTTTAAATGTAAATGTATGTAAATGTTAAATCACACAGTTTATGCATTTTAAATACATTCCACATAATTCTGCACAGATTCTGGCACAATCAGTACAGAACATGAAAAATATGTACAAATACAGTATAATTACTGTAATGTTTGATTTCCAAAGCTAAATTTCATCATCATTTCTTTTTTTCTCACTTTCTCCACATTCTTTATAACCTTCCACCACAACCAACACTGTAAAATTCCCACACTGCTTCCGAGGGCTGTAATTAGACTCTATTACTCTCCAGAAGAATCAGAGCTTGATTGGGCCTGAAAACAGAGTGCAGATCTTCTCTTCTGTAATGGCCCTTAAAGACTGTGAATCACATGAGCCTGAGTGAAACGTCATTCTCTCTGATGGCTTTAATCACCTTCCACGAGATTGATTTGTGTTTATTTTGCTGACAAAACATTGATTACCATGACTGCACCAAGCCCCTGAAGGCTGAGCAGATTATACTTTGGCTGTCGGCATGAGTATGTTGGCGTTGTCTTCAGGACAGAAGCGGTGGAGTTTGAGGCTGAAGGGTGATTATATGTTGTGAGTGGATAAGAGTGAGTTATCTGACTCTTCTCCACTGGAATTATTTTCCTTTCATATAAAAGTTGTGTTCACACTTTACTGAACCTCACAGCTGTTCCGGAGTGTGAATGCTTTCAATCAGGCATATGTTTTTTTTCTAAATCAACATGAAAAGTTGTTTGCAACCCATATTTACATACGTGATCTGATGTCTTAATTAGAGAAAATATAGTAACACCTTTAAAGAGCTATTTGTTAGTATTCACGGTAATCTTAATGGCATTGTGCGGCTGGTGTGGGACACCCAGAGGTACGCAATTAGAAACCTGCATTTTTAGCAAATTTTTATGTGCTTCGAAAATGTTTTCGAAACATTTTCGTAAATGGTTTGTCAGAATACATGGTAATTTTAGTTGTTTGTTAATGGATTAAGAAGATGGTTTTTGAAGTTATGGAACCCCTTGGTTCCAGAATTGAATCAGAATTCTGAATGCTTTGAAAGTTTACAAAGGACATCATGTACAAAGCAAAACAAATTATTTTGAGTTGTGTTGAGTGTTTTGATGGAAGATAACCAAACATTTTCTTGTTTATTTTGTATGTACACTCACTGATGCAACACAATAAACTTACAAACGAGATTTCACGTCTCAAAAATCTTTTGATTGAAGAAATTTCAGTATGAACTCTTATTACATGTCAGCACATGACTTATTTGTGTCTGTCTTTTTTTTATTTTGTGTGTGTTGATTGTCCTAAGAAATGTTTGGAGAAACATTTGAGAGTTTCTCCAATTAACTACATACAGTAAATACATAAGACATAACTTCAAAATGTGTCTTGAGTGATGAAAGAGCAGCTTATGAGCAATGAAATTCTCCTAAGGGCAACATGACCAGTAACATGCAGTAATTAAATGGGGTTAATTTAGATTTTGTGTCAACTCTACAGGAATTGGATATTTAGATTGGGTGTTTCCTGAGAGCCCATAGATTCACATGTTGTGTATTGAGACAGAAGAACTGAGGTGAAGGAGCCACTGATATTACTTTCCCCGTCCACAGCCACGTGTGACATAAACAACCAAAGCACGGCCATAAACTGACAGACAGTGAGAGCCGACACAGAACCACCTCCAAACAGCAAACTAACAGCCTAGAACAGACATGTGTCTATAAACGATGACAGATCAATTAAAGAAGGCCTCAGTAACCTTGGACAGATTCACATTACAAATTCAGCTTGTCCTAAAGGGCATTTTAACAGCTTTAATTTTAATGCCATCATAACAGTCTGCTCTCTCTCTCTCTCTCTCTCTCTCTCTCTCTCTCTCAAACACATGTGGAAATTTTCTCCTGGATCTTCAACACATCTCAAAAGCTTCTCCGTGCGGGAGTGATTATGTCTAATCTTCTAACTCATCACTGCAATAAGACTCAGTGGCTAGACATTCAAAAGGCACTTGTATGTAACGCTTGTATGAGATTTCTTCATGCTCTAAGACAGCGCTATGCTGTGTCACATAACACTCACATAACCATAAACGTGATACTTAATGTAAATAAATGAACAATATATAAATGAAAAGAGCTTTGGTGGTGTAGTTTATCAATTAATCAATATCACAATTTGGAAACACCTTATAATAACGTTCAATTTGTTAATATTAGTTAATTATATTAGTTACCATAAAATAACAATAAACAATACTTCTAAAGCCTTAATAAAGTTAATCTATTAACATTAGTTATTGCACATTGAACTAATATGGGGCAAACAATAATCAACTGTATTTGTTATATTTATTATATTAACTAACATAAATAAATGCTATAAAAATACATTATTCATTGTACGTTCATGTTAGGTAATGTATTAACATACATTTTGCTTTTGGACCAGATTTCACATTAGACAGCACGTGGTGACCCAACACAACAAATCAAATTGCTTATTGTACAAAAGAAGACAAAAATACATAACTGTCTAGGTACAGCAAATGCGTTGAATAGGAAATTTGACTATTTTGTTTCCTTGTATGTTTATCCTTCCTGCAGTGAACCTGATGCCTTGTGTCTTGGATGATGTGTCTGATTTTATAAGCTTGGCTTTATTTAAACAGCAGGAAATGGATGTGATGTTAGTGACTGGCAAGGTGAAACATTTCTGCCTCTCATAGATCATTCCATGGGCATTCCATGTTTTTCCCTTTAAAATGTATCTTCGCAATTCATTATATTTTATAGTACACAAGACTTTGCAAAGACCCTTAAAAGTGATTTAATCTGCATAATGAAATTACTTTTTGGTTTTCCATTAAACTACTTTATTTTAAGAGGGGAAGCTCATTGTTTGCAAAACAAGCAACATCTTTGTGGTGCTAATACTAATTAGCCAGTCCCAGCACAAAAGTGACATTTTAATTGCAAGCAATACATTCAAAATTCTGGTCTGGACATGGTTACTACCATAATCTATCAACATTAGCCATGATGCAAGTAAGACTTCTTATCTCTTCCTTTCCTCAGCTGCCTGAGTTCAGTCCAGAGGAAGGTGACATTGCGCTCAATGAAGGAAGGTCGATTATTACACTAATACAATTTTTTCTACATAATTACAATTAAACCCTCTTATCCCCGGTTCGTCCTTGAACCACGTGCATGCACTTACAAACGATGACAAACGCGGCCTTTGCTCATGCCATCATGTGAAAACATGACCGCTCTGCAAAAACAAAAAGCAATCAAGGAAAAATCAATGCTTTTCAGTTTCATTTTCACAACTCTGTGACCTCTTATCTTTTCTTGGCAAAGGAGAACATTTGGGCAATCAGCTGTTGTTTGTACCTGTCTAAAATTCTAAATTGCACCCCCACATGAAATTCTCTGTATAGTTTATGGAGCTCTGGCACTTGGTCAATACTACTTTTCCTCTTTACAAAACACTCTCCTTTATTTCGTAACAAAAGAGCAGATGCTCTAAACGGCATGAATTTTCCTTTCCTATTTGTTAGCTTTGTTTGGGGTTCCAGAGATTTCAACTGCAGGTGACTTTCAAACAGACAGACAAATAAATAGATCAAAGTCAGCAGAGCAATGTTTATACTACCTGACAGAAAACAGTTTACTTTCTTCTTTGTACAGAACAAGAACTTGTGAGAAACACACTCAGATGTCAAAGTGCTCGTAAGACTCAAAATATGTCTGTGTTAGTGGCAAGATAATTTTTTTGTATGAGAGTAATGATATTCCAACACAAATGTGTGTATGTCATTTAAGCTGTTGAGAGGCCAAGTCTTACTCAACTGCAGTACAGCTCATGTGTTGGAGTTCTGGGCATCTCCAGTGTAATAGCTGTTTTGCATAAAATTTGCATCCTCGTGGCATGCAATGAGAATCACCTCTCAGAAAGGGAGACAGCTCAGCTCAGACAAACCGTCTGGAGACCTGCAGGTAGTCTACACACTGGACATTTACAATTACCAGTAGGGTTGTACTATGTGTGCTTAGCCAGAACAGAACATACATTACTTCTAAGTAAACACCTCAATATCACTAACAATATCATGTATGCAATGTATTTATATGTTTTAATCTATGCTTATGATTAATCCACAAAATATATTCATAATCAGTAATGATGCATGAAAAATTAACTTCATTACTTAATTCAATATAAAGCACATAATCTCTAAAAACATCATTTTTACTGGATAAAACAAACAAAATGCTGATTAAAAATAGATTTATTTCAGTGTTTCTTCTAGAGAACTTGTCACACTGCTAAAGCTGTTCCTCACAGCCAGCCATGAACATAATGCAAACCCACTTCCACAATTGTGGAGGGATTACAAAACAGGCAAGCGTGAATCAGAGCTTACTGAAGCCTTCAACCTAATGCAATTAATGAAACCATCTGCACTGGTCAGTCCGCTGGGCTAGCATGCTTCAGAGACCTGACACGTGCAGACAGTTAGGAAGATCTCAAAATGCAAATTGAAACAATTTAACACTTTATTCTCATAGGGACCCGACAATGAGTTTTGGATCTAAAGTCATTCTCAACTGGTGAACTGGTGAAAAGCAACATTGAATGCAAATAAAAAATGTAATTCTTTTTAAACTCACTAACCATGCAAATGTGTAATGTTAAAATAGTTAAATAAATAGGATTATAGGATAAAAGCAGTTGCAAACTCAAAGAAAAATCAAATCAAAGAAAATACAGCCTAGACTATGAATGCTGGTTCACTTGCAATGATTTATTTTTGTGCTATGTGTTGTTGACTGCAGAGAGCATTGAAAGATTATGGCATTGACAAATGGCATTGACATCGAAGAGACATTTAGAAACAAAACATTCTGTAATTTTGCATGTTGTTGGACCAGTGCAGTTCATGGAAATATATAACTAAAATCAAAATGTGCTTTGCCTTGGTTTATATTTGGGTTTTGTGTGCCAATGGCTTGTATTTGACTTTTATTTGTTTCTTTTGTGTGTGTGTGTGTGTGCGTGTGTGTTATGCTTGTTGAGACATTAAAAGCTAAAAACTGAAACTACAAAGCAATTTTATGGTAATATTAATAAATTATGATTAATAAATATATTAATAAATTTCAAAGTTTGATTTTTAGAACATTTTTTATGTAAAATGATGTTTGATGAGCAATTTTGGTAGCGTAATGAAATGCCACTTGATGTCCAACATAAAATCTCATCTCTGAATCGAAACCACTTGAGAACCGCTGTGCTTAATCACAGTCATTTTCTACTTTTTCGCAAGAAGAGACATGTCTCCTGATGAAATATCACTCGTGAGATGAGTTTGTCCTCTAATAGTCAATGGGCTTAACTGCAGACCACCCTGGTTCTGAGAAAGCACTGTCATCTGGAGCAAAACACACACATTCGCTCACTCATCAAGTGTCACTCTTCCTGCCAATAGTACTTTGTACATTCTGTGCCAAGCAGCGTATGTCAACCCGTTCCTTCACCAATGTCCTTTAAGGCAGTTAGACTTCTATCTTCTTGTCACTCTAGTGGGTCCTCTTTGCTTCAACTCAATTTGGTGAAAGGGCAGCGCAACAGATTTCACCCCAGCCTGACAGGCCCTTGAAAACCTCACTTTAGGGACAACAGCAGAGAACCTGCATTCATCTGTAGGAGACACAGATTTCCCTCCAGCCCCTGTCCCTAGCGGTGTAGCTTTGCTTCTGGCATGCACACAATGGAAAGCTTGACCTTACTGTGCATTGAAATGCTTAATCTTGTGAGACAGAGGCTGAGTGGATGAATCACAGCTTTTATATAAAGGTCAAATAGCTAGTTATCTACTGCAGCATTCCAGTGGTTCTACAGGAAACACACCTGTGAAGCCATTTCATCCCAAGATGCAGGAAACCTGTTCATCAGGGATACTCAGCTCTGATCACACTAAAGAGTTTAGCTCTAACCCAGTTAAACACACCTGAACAAGTTATTCAAAGTCATCACAAAAGGTTGTGTTTAATTAGGGTTTGGAACAAAATTCTGGAGAACAGTGGCCCTTCAAAAATGGAGCTGAATATCCCTGCTGTATATCATTTTCTGTCTGGCCCTTTAGTCTTCATGGCCTTTAAAGTATTTCAATATGTAAAGAACACTTAAAATGCATGAATGTTATTACAAAACAGACACATTAACAAAAATGTGTGGCAACTGCAAACAAAGGATGCTAGATAATTTCTCAATTACTTAATTAAACACTACATCTATTATTGTGTGATTTAAAACCATGTAACAGTAATATCATAATTTTTCTTTTTTAGTTAAATGTTTGGTGTACTTTTTGAGGTTTCTGTATGTCATTAACAGTGGAAGCTAGTAGAACTGATGACCACAGATGAAGTATACCATAATAAATAATGCTTATGGATTATAGTTAAATCTTTGAGGTGGAGGGGAAAGGAAATAATGCACTGTCAAAAGTTTATTTTCCTGTTTAAATGCTATTTCCCAGTCTTAGCTGTGAAGCGAGCTAGCTTTAACAGGCTTTACATAGCAGGGTTTTAAAACAGCTGGATGTCTGCCCTACAGTCCTAGAGACTTATTCTCATTCTGATATAATTCAGAACTGTGGTGCGTTTTACAGCTGCTTCTAAACTTAAGAATAAATTCTAAGGTTTCAAGCTTTAGAGAAAGGCTGGACCTTTCAAAAATGCATTTCAAAGATTTATGACAGATGAGCTGCTTTAACAGAAAGAAGAGAACAGTCTTTCAACACAACTAGGACAACAACATACAATACATAACACCACAATTAAACAGCAACATCTTCCAATCCTACAATTAATAGCATCATTGCAGAAAGGAACAACCTGGATTTGAGCTACGATGTCATACAAAGGCCCAAAACTGAGCCCAGAAATGGCATCAGGCAGTTTGAGTACTTCCGAGAGCTGTTGATCATGGCAGCACTTAATATATATCAAATGATGGTCAAATAATGGAAAACAGCATTACTAGGCAAACATCCAGACACACGTTGTGACACAGTCCAAGTAAAGTATGCCAGAGCTCGGTAATCTGCTACATCTTCCACATCCTGGCACTCAGAACTGGACTGCAAGATTGATAATAATGCACAGAATTTGTAGGCGTTTCACAATATGAAACGCCTACAAATTGTGTTGCATGCAACACAATATGCATGCAACAGCAGATATAACAAAGTTGCTGCTAAAAGTAGATTTTGTAAACTTTATTAGGATACTAGCCTGAAAACTTGGACTAGCATGGATTAGAAGCTACAAAACTTGGCTGCTTATTGAAGAACAGTGAAGCGCGAGCAACACGCCATATGTCAGAGTTGCTTAATTTTGTTTAGTTAAGTTCCACCTTAAAGTGCCCAAGACTGGTGTGCAAGAGTGAGATCAGACAGTGCAGTTTCAGCTTTTTTGTGTTGCCTGTTTCTCTGGTGGCCTCATTAGCTGCATCTTCACCACCTCAGCAGAGATGCAGCTCCAACCCTGATGCTGACAGTCATGTCACTGTTTTGGTCCCATGCAGATCAAAACCAATCTCATTCCCTCAAATCTGCCTTTCCCACCAGCACAGCGTGAAACCACAGCATTGCAGATAGGAAGTCACTAAAACATCACCATTAGGTCCATCAAGCTTAGATTTGTTTGCTTGGTGTTGATGCTTTCATTTTAGCCGTTTAATGAGGTCCCAGAGATGCATCAACTGTTTGCTTGAGGAAACTCACTCGGGACTCGGAGTTGCTTCCAGCATTCCCCCCTCAGAAACATCAGTCTTTTGCTTAAGTTAGTTTTTGACAGTGGTTTGCCAAAGGATTAAATATTGATTTGATGACATGATTTTTTTCTTAAAGCCAGTGGAGGAAGAAACCATTAAATAAAGCACATTGTACGCAGTACCACA
Organism: Chromobotia macracanthus; assembly: GCA_036877525.1. NCBI lineage: Eukaryota > Metazoa > Chordata > Actinopteri > Cypriniformes > Botiidae > Chromobotia > Chromobotia macracanthus. The sequence continues at coordinate 4,375,842 of JAZGTH010000005.1, forward strand.
ATAGGATAGCCAGAGTCACCTGTTAATGACTCACAGAAGATAAGAATGGCCTGCCTGTCTCACTGCGGTTGTCCTCAGAAAAAACAAAGAGTATATCAACTCAGAACCTCAATGTTTTGTACTCTAAATGGTGGGCGAAGATTTCCTGACTAAAAACCTCACACAAGTCTATCCTTCATAATCAGCACTGCTTCAAACAGAATTATTTAAGCTCATCAGACAGACTGTCTGTGAATCATACAGCGAGGCAGCACATATATACAGTATGCACACAATAGTGAGAGGAATGTAACCTTTCAGAATATTTCTGTGAAAACACAGGGACAGATCCATCCGTCTGAGAATTATAACTGCTGTTGACTCATCAAATCATTTTTATCTGAAAATATGCAAAAGTCATAAAGTCACCCAGATAGGAAACGTCTGATAAAATCAGAAGAACAACGCATTTTCTGTAGCATTTGTCTTTTTCTGTATTATGTTTCATTTCGAAACAGTTATTTGTCATAACTTTAAAGATTAAGACTCCTCAGTTTTTAGCTTTTATAAGAGTTATAAGGACAAAACATTAAATATGACAAAATATTGACAAAAATATGATCGCAAGTAATTCTTTTACATAAAACAGCTTACTGTGAAAAGGAAGGCCATAAAAGCAATGACTAGTTATTGACTTTAAATTAATATACTGCAATTCTGTGAGACAAAGGCTTTATTTCTATATTAGATTTACAAACAACTTTAATAAACCAAGTGGTGATTTTCCAGTAACATGTATGTGACTCACAGATAATAGCTACTTTTAAGCTTTATGACTCACAGGAAGAAACTTATTAGCGCAACAAACAAATGAAAACAAACCTTTGCCACAAGTAACAAGAAAAGGTCTAGCAAATTAATTTTAGATCTGTAAAATTAATTAAAATTAATACCTGATTTAAAGGAACAGCCCACCCAAAAAAGATATATTCTGTACTTGTTTATTTATCCCCATTTGTAAACCTGTGTTTAATAATATTTTTTCTTAAAGAGTCCCAAAGAATGAACACAACATCTCTGTTGTTAGCAAAAAACGTATGACAGGTAAAACAAATGCATGTGTGACGCAAAACTCTGTATTCCAGCTTTGATTGGGAACGGCCCCATCCAGAGCTAAATGATCCATATAGGACCCAAAATTAACTTCACAGGCCCCCAAAAGCTGTGCATTGCACAAAAATATCTCTTATTATCTCTCTCTCTCTGGAATTACTGTCTCAGTCTCTAACCTACAGCAGAATGAAGCTGCCTGTTGTGTGTAGTATGTGCTGCTTTCGGGTAATGACAAAAATAGACAGCAGTCTACAGATTTTCTGTCTACAGCCCACCATCAGTGTTACCAATCCACAGTACATCCCCAAATTACTTAAAATAATATACAAATCATAAAAATCTGAAATATTTTGCCATTTTTGATTGGGGGGGCTCAGCTCCCCTCAGCCCATGTTTTAGGTTTACACTGTATTGAAGACAGTGATGAGAAAAATGCTGCTTAGTGAGGAAGATTGCACAAACAAAGAAACCACAATAGACAGCAAACAGAGATCTCTGATACAGATATACAAAAGACCATATTGACAGAGAGAATTGCATTGACTGTCATAATCTGAGATTTGAAGACTCTGCTTTCACAAGTTTACTGAAAGAACCTTGCAATTTTGTGTTCACAGAACCCCGGCAATAAATTACGTGGGGGTGCACAAACATTTATTCACTTCCAGAGACGCTTCGTTTCTGCATTTTTCGAATTTTACCACATGCAGCACAATTGCATGTCAAACACAATAAGGAATTGAGTTGAGAGCTGTGAGTGGCTAAGACCCTCTCAGGGTATCCATTTAATGGCCTTCTTTCATTTTGAAAGAGCTCTTTCTTGCCTTTTTCTCTCTCTCCCTTCCCCGTGTTCCTCTTCGTAGCCTCAGAGACTGGATATGTATGAAATAAAACATAATACTTTGCCTGTCTTAATGGGGCTCTTGGCCTTCCACCTCAGTCTTTTCACGTCAGGTTGCCCACCCCCTTAATTAGGGCATGTGAAAAGCTCTCAAAGCACCAAGAAACAAGAAAGCTCTCCACAGGACTTGCCCATCAGCTCAGATAGACCAAAATTCAGCTCTGATACAGCTGATAGGAAGTCATTAGTCCAAGGCTCCACTGAAAGAAACAGCAGAATATAGAGGAATAAAGCCAGACAATGAGCCAGCAGCTCTGGGTAAAGTTGAACCACGGGTAGTGAAGCTAATCAAGAAGCCATGCAAGAAGCCATGCAAGAAGCTTTAGGAGACAGTGACTGGCAGTTAGAAATCGCTGGTCTGTATAGTTTCCTGCAATGATGCCTCAGCAGAACCAGCCTTTTGATGAATACTTTATGATGGGGACCGAACCCAAACAATTCTGGCCCCAATTACTTTATAATTCCCCACTCAAAGGAGGAAGAATTTAATTTAATTTAGCAGTGTTGGGGCTGTATGGCGGTATATAGATGAAGTAGGAATTGGATATGGATCTAAACTTGCCCTGACAACATAAAATAATGGACAGAGTTCTAGTCATAGGGGAAGGAAATTGATTGGCTTGATAGGATATAAAACAGTACAGCCTTCACAATGCCCAGCATCAGATGTCCATTCCTGCAAATCCCATTTGGCAGAAATGCAAATTAAATGAAAGTTAATCACCCTTTCTGAGAGCTTTTTCCTTGTGCTTTCATAGTGATTGATTGAAATCGTAAGTACAAGAAGCTGCGTGGCTTCAACCTCAGAAACATCATATTTCATCTTCAATATTAGACACAACATGAACTCAGACTGATCCTATTTTACCGTCTTAACAAACGTACCTGATCTTATTGTGCTTGATTCATCAGCACACTCTGTTCTAAAGCCAAAAGTTCATTTTCATAATCTTTTAGCAAAACATAATGACCTTTTCCTTTTTTGCTCAGGTAAACAGGGCTTTGTGGACCGAAAATTTTTTAACCAACTTCTCACATCCGGTCAAATCCTGAATGCTAAGATCCATCCTCATGTTGATAAGGTATTATGTTTTAATAAAAGATTATGAAAAGCCCACTAAATGTTTTTAACGCTTCTGGGATTACAGGGATGAGGCCCTCTTCCTAATTTTGTCACGGGCACTATTAATTCTGTTGGTGGTCCTGTTCATCATACTGTACATTACTGTGAACAAAATGGTTCATAAATGCTACTTTGTGATGTCTTTAATGTTAAACATATACCAGACGAAACTATCCAGAATAAATACATGTACATTCACAAAAGCAGCTGCTTTTTTATGAGAAATTATATGTATTGTGTTCACGAGTCGTACCATCACAGCAGGAAATCAATATTTTAAATAATGTGCAGCCTTCAAGATTTGCAGGGTGCCTTTTGTAACAGTAAGGCTAACTAGCTCCGTTGTTTCTTGAGCCATTGATTTTGAAAAGGCCTATTTGACAGCAATCAGACTACCCACACCAGGACGGCATGATGATTATAGAGTTCAAAAGTTAGGAGCAGGCTTTGATGGTGGAACTGAATGTAGAATAATCTCTACTGAATGCTTAGTCACCGATAGAAGGATAGAATTGGGGTTGGGCGGAGAGGGTACATTCTTTGCATAAGCGTGTGGCTCAGGAGATTACTGCTTGCCACAGGAAAATTAAGAAGCTTTTCTTAAATCATCTCAGTACATTTACTTCAAAAATCCCAGCCATTGCTTGGAAGCTTTACACGACACCCTCGACCTTTTCAGCGACCTTTAACAGCGTATTGACGCACTCACCTTTCCGAGTCGCCATTCCATCATGCGCCACTGTTTATCCCAGCACTCTCAACGATGAAGAGTCTTTGTACACAGCGGAGCTAAAGCACACTGAATTTTCCAGGTCAGAGTCTCTGAACATGTGCAGAGTCTCTGAACGTGTGGATGCCAAAGCTGTTCGCCACAATGAACATTTGGGAACTACGTGCACAGCGAATACAAGGCATTTGGCTTTATCAGGGCTTAAAATACATCCTCGTGACCTCAAGGGTGGCAACCGCTTGCTGCATAAAATAAAAAAGATAAATGTTTAAAACATTGACAAAATGTTATTTGTTGACATTTACACACTGAAGGTCCCAAAAGCTTCAAGGCTGACAAGCCGCCAAAAGCCTTTAAAGAGCGCCAAGTACTGGTATATATATATATACAGAAAACACAAAACCCTTTCTGGAATCCAAGGTCTTTCAAATTCCACATTGTTTGGTAGTGTTTCTCTACGCACCAAGATGATATTTTTCTTCTGCACACCATTGACAGGTGAAGCTCTCTGTGTTCGGTGGTTTTTAACATCCCTCCCCAGAGGTTGTCTCCATCTGAAATCATTGATACTGATTTCCTGGGGCTGTCATATTGATTTTTAAGATATATGAGCAGTAGCTCCCTCTTAGAGGACCCTCGCTCCACCTGAAAGCAGTCATTTATTGAACGCCATCTTTGACAGACCTTGTACAAACCAGCCCATGTTTTTGTATAAACTTTAAATTGAAAATGATCCAGAGTATTTCTTTAAAGTCATGGACCAGATCTGCAGTGTGCTGTCAGTTACCACAAGCAACATTTTGCAAATGAAGGCATTGTGTGCAATTTTACCAGATTCGTTGCAATTCTGCCAGATTCTGCAAACTCTAACCACTAAAATTACATTGGTACCTACAATTTTCCACGTGCAAGAGTAGTTTTACCTTTTGTGGAAAAATAAATGTATAAAAATTATACATTTTGTATTAAAAATATAAAATATGTCCTTTTAATTGTATTAGTTTTAATGCATTTTGGTTTCATTTATACACAGAGTAACAAATTAGAATGATATGGTAATCAACAGCATGCTGTTGTCTATCCATAGATAGGAGGTTAAAAATAACCTTAAACAATTCTATAAGCCATCTCTGTGTCTGAATAAACAGACTTCTCTGCTACCTAGTATGCGCAAAGCAATGCATCAAATAAGTAAGATACTCTGTATTCATGAAACAGCAGGCAAACAGTACCCAGATGACCTATTGCGTCTCTTGAGACTCTATCATGTGTATCCAGTGAACACTTTGCTATCCCATAAGGCCAAGAGACCTGAGGAGCATTTAGATTCAAGAAGTTGAAGAAAAAATGCTAGAATCTTTTAATTTGAGCTATGGGTACCAATAAAGGTGTTCTTCACTGTAAAATTAGTAAAATTACTCTAAGTGAAAACACCAGAGTAAACTGTGGATTTGGTTTAAACAAATTACATAGAATGAATAGATTATTGTTAACAAGCTAGTCGAACAAACATTTATGAACATGCCATGAATATCAAAATGATCATGTAAAAGACCAATGCCAACTTTGTGGTATGTATATTTATACAACAGTATATATAGAACATACAGACCAGTACATTTTTCATCCAGTTCAGTATACATAAAGGAGAATTTGGACAGCTAGCTCTTGCTTTTGCTTGAAAACATATTACGAGTGCCTTTAAAAAAACAGCTGGTTAGAAATAATGACTGAAAGTATAAAATTATTCAGCGGGGTAAAGGTTTTCCAAAGTCCTCTAAATAAGAATCAAGTGTATGAACACAACAGGAGAAAACTGAGTCTATGAGTTCAGTAAAGCACAAAAGCTATGTCTATTGAGCCCTTTCGAGCAGTGTAATTTCTCCAGTATTACTTGCAGAGGTTTTCTGCCTCACTTGACAATGTGTTGTGTATTTGTGGAGGAAATGGTTTAGCACAGAGTTTATACAGGGACTGGTGGTCCTGTCAAGAGGGGTCACTGTGAAACCTCCCACTGCTCGCCAACTGACAGCTTTAGTTTACTGAGCACAGATGACCAGTTGGATTCTGCTGCCCTCTTCGCTGCCGAACCTGATGGATGCTGTGGGGGCTACAAGAGCCTGTCATCTGTGGGAGAACCCAGGCGTGAGCGGACCGCTCCAATTAACTGGATTATCATTAATACAGAAACTGTGATGGACATAGAGCAGCAATAAACGTTACTGGCCCTCCATTTTTAAAATATGTTACTCCTGGTACTAGACCTGGACACCTCCTTTGACTAATTAAATCAATGCGTCATTGTGAATCTAAAGATACAGATATTGATGCTGATATTGATGCTTTAGGAAGAAGAATTTTGTTTTTGAATCAGATCGGCAGCTAAAGTTATTGCTTGCACAAATGAAATACTTCCAGAGCGTCTTTTGGCACCATTTTATTGATGTTTTACAACATCCAGAGTCTTCACACTCTGATAGAGTTAAAGAGTTGGGGTCACAAGCTTCTTCATTCAATATAAATCATAGAGATGTTGTTTGGAGAAAGCTCTGATAACTTCCAAAATTAATCTTTGTAGTTAAAATGCCAGGTTGTCAAGGCAGACCCTGTACTCCTGACAGGCAGATTTGTCACTGCACTGGGTGGCCCAGTCAGTGACACAGTGATGAATTGTGGGATAGAAGGCCAGAATGTCGGGGTGTGCAAATAGGGCTCAAACATCCTGCTTTCTCCATTCTTTATCAAATCGTGACTTTATTATTATGGCTCCATGTGTCATTGTCTTTTCATCTTTGATCCGGGGGTGAGAGGAGTGACATTTCTCTGCCTTGCAAACTTTTGAGAGATCTGGCCATCCCTTTCATCTTGTGATGTTGGGGCAAACAGAATAGTGTGCAAACATCTTCGTTTTGATGTCCATTAAATGTGAAAATGTCAGAAGTCAGTCTGAATGAAAACAAAAGATAAGCGTCACCAGCCCAAGAAGATTGTTATCAGATCTACCCTACATGCCACACAAAGCTCAGAAAAGCAGCCACAGTTTTGGTAGTGACAATAAAAACGTGACAGATCTACAAAAAATGATCTACAGTGGCTTTGTGACACTGTTGATTCTGAATACAAGGAAAATGTTTTTCTTCTTAGAATAATTAGTTCTCGCTTTCCAGCAGAGCAGCATGTCACGCAATCAGCACTGCACGGCTGGACCACGGTGGTTATGAATGAGGAGAGAGTGCCCTGCTGGGTGAGGAGGTGTCAACACCATGCACTTCATCTCAACAAAACCAAACAGTGATCTAATGGTAAGATACCACAGGCTTTTTTTCTTTGAAAGTCGGTGTTGTAGATTTTACACTTGACTGTGTTTTATATGAGCTTGCAACTAAAGCTGTTCCCACTGAGGCCTGGAGAACTGAATCATGACCTTCTAAAACGGAAGGCTTTTTCCTTTTTTACTAGGATGGTGCAATGCAAAACAGTGAAAGTGCATCACCACATAGGCTCTGACCTGTGGTTCAATGCACAAAAATGTGGCTTTAGTTGTGAAGATGTCCTTGATCGCTATGTGGAACTGCATTTGATGCTGAACAATACTGCTGCATTTGAAATGAAACTGGCCCTATTTGCAACTTTGCGCACAATAATTTCAGTTCCTTTTGTACAGACCCAGGGTTCACAATCAGGGACATATTTACCCCACACGATACCCATTTCACATAGTTCCCCTGCAGAGGGCCAGACATATTGCACAGGGTTAATGTAACACAACACAAGACGAAAATGTAGCTGTTTTTTTCTCATGATGTAATTAAATGCAACAAAAGACATAAAAGGAAGACCCCACCAGTGAACTTTTTGTTAGATCAGCCTTCCACACAAACATTGAGACCCTCAATGGCTCCTCTGTGTTTGGCAAAGACCAGCTCCTACGGTGAGAAAATAGGGTGACAGCCACATCAGAAGAGGGCACTTTCTACGAATAATAATGATCACATATCAATGGCTGTTTGTGCCGTAATCCTTTGATGTGATGAGTTGGGGGGGTGGGGGGGCGGTCAGGGAAACACAGGGAGAGGTTACAGTAATGAATTTTTCTTGTAGGAGCAACGTGAGGATGCAAAAATATAAGCTGTTGCTGATCTAATGGATCGGAAAACAAATAAACAAGCGTGAAGTGAGAGGGAAGATAAAAATGAATGAATGCATCGAATGGCCACGTTAATGAAGCCTCTGGTGGCATGAAGAGAGGGACTATCATGCAGCTTTTATCATGCAGTGTTTTACAACGCTACCAAATCTTCAAGATGGTCATGAGCATGTAGGTTCCCTCTGTGCAGGTTTGCAGTATAAGCTGCATGCGTTAGGAGAACACAGTCAATGGAGGTGAACAGACTTGCACTTGAGCCATACAGGGCTCAAGGTGAGCCCTGTATGAGGGGTGTGAGCCATAAATCATGAGAGTGGATTGAAAATGAACCAATGAGAATAAAGTTAACATGCAGACTGGAAGCTTTTTTTCTATAAAACATTTTTAAGATTAGAGACTTTTCATACTAAACGTATTTGAAAATTTTTAAAATGAAAATATGAAACCATTTGTTTTAAAGTCAGACAGCACAAGCAGAACTTTAACCATAACATTTTAAACAATGTTTTCTTTACAAAGCTATTTGTATATGTTTTTAAGAAGGTAATTAAGATTTAAGAAGGTATTTTGACACTTTCTGGTTGTCAAACTGCCATGTATTTTCCATATATGATAAACTGTGTAAACTTAATGAGAAAATTGGGAAATTACTTTATACATTCACTAAACTGACCTTGGTTTAAACACAATTGCAAAAATGTTCCTAAAACATTATGTTGGTACTGAAGAAAAAGCCTAGCAACATTTGTTACTTGATTTTCCATGCTTTAATTATCATTACATAAGATATACATTTTTATGTGAATCGTTCTGAGGCCACTGTATACAGATGCAATTCATTTGTTTTTGGTGATTGATTGAAGACTGCATCTTCTAGACAACAGATGATTTGTATCTTCCCTGGTGATTTGGGAAAGACTTTGTTTAATGTTTCCCCCAAGTTTTGTTGCTGTTTGTGAGCCCACCAATGCGTTTTAACATTTGTACAACGTGTCAATGCAAGCTCCTCTTAATTTGCTGTGTTTCCAGCAAAGAACAACTCTTGTTGTTCTTGTCTCTTCTAAAAGATATAATGCAATGCTCAGATGTCTTTTGTTTAAAAGCTTCTTCATTCCCAACAGACCCTTCACTACCAGCAGAGTCGAAGCATTTGTGCAATTGTAAAAGGGACAGAAACGCTTCCTTTTCAATGCATAAAAAGTAAGTTCTGACAGTCTTTCTATGGGTTTCTAAGGGAGGGTTAAAACCCTTTTTCATGCGCCACTGCTCTCTTAAAACCAACACTGCACTTATTTTCTGTTTCTTCTGGTGCTGTCTGGGACCTGTCACTACACTCACCGGGTGGTCTGAGAATGGAAGACACAAACGACAACAGATGCTGAGTGGTCCCATCTCTGTCAAGTCTTGGCCATGTTCTGATAAATGCGTGTGGGCATAGCTGTTATTTTGCCATTTGCAACTCTTTTAAAATCAGTAATATTCCACACAGTATATTTTGTAGTATTACACTACTGTAGTTTAGAATAATGTAAGCACTACAGGGAGGATGTCACTGCAGCTCAGCCCACTGTAGACCTACCCCCAGATGACTACTTTAAACTGCTGCCAACATCTGCTGAATTTTTCGACCTGTCAGTCATGGTGAATGTGAGATGCCCTTCCATAGCTGTTCTATCTCAGTGATTCTTCGACCTGTAGGACTTCACTGCTGGATGCAATTGTGATTAATGACACAATCATGGCACAATCAGCCAAGAACCATGTTTGACCGCTATCACGGTACAAAAAGTTCCAACAAAAGCCCCAACATGGGAACATCTGATGCAGTGACCTTTCTGTCTTGTTTCAGCAGTGCACTAATATCATTTCTTCATATATACAGATATTATTACACAATGTTCATGAGAGAGTTACTGAAGACTGATGAAAACTTGCTACAGCATACATGTTTATAACAACCAGACATGCATTTATCACAAAATTTTCACATTTTGGGAACCCATTAGTTTACCAATATGTTACTATATAATTGCTAAAATTACCTTGCAATCACTTTTTAAGACTTTGAAAATTTAAATCAGCATGCATTTAGCCAAACAAAAGCTGGAATCTTTAACTTTTTTAACTTGTTTACAAATGTACCTAACTGACTTTTGTTAATATCAGTTAGGTACTGAGTAGGTACATAACTGATCATTGTTAAAAATCTCCTTACAACGGTAAGTTTATAATAATGATTTATATTTTGAGCTGTCTGATACAATTTCATGGGAAATGTCATCTGAGGTCTGCATAGTTATGTTAGGTCTGTAAACAGAAAGAAGACCTGGCTACTAACGCACGTTTGTTGGTGCTATGGATGGTGGAGCATTTGTTGCTTGTTCTTAAAGCATAGAATTTATAGTTTAGAATTTAAACGTGTCATCCTTGGTAAAGCATGGTGCTAGAAACAGCAAGGTCATGGGTTTGATTTCCCGGGAATGTATGTACTGATAAAATGCAAAGCCTGAATAATCTATTCGACACTGTAAGTCACTTCGGACAAAAGTGTCTGACAAATGCATACATTAAAACTAATGCATTTAATAAATGTTAAACTAGGGCAGAATAATCAATATCACTTATTGTGATTTAGCGAATACCCAGAGTCAAACCTACAATGTCACAATAGTGAAAAAGTATGACACGATCCTTTTGACACAAACTCGAAAGCTTAACAAAATATTAATGCGTTTCACACAGTAAAGGGAAACAGAACATAACAGTGACGGAAACTATGTAAACTATTAATGAGGCAAGCGCCAGGGCAATTCAAACGGTGGAGCAGAAGTCGTGCCTTTAAGATGTCAAGATAAAGCACCTGCTGTTCTTTAGATGTTTCACCTATCCATAGACTTCCTAAACAGACACAGATAAGAGATGGGAAACAACAGTTCTGGATCATTACAGGAGAACTGAGGTGCATGATTATTTTGACTCAAACATAAGCTAGCTCAAGAGTGAATTTCCCAACTTCAGTTTCTCAAAACCTTACAGTCCTGCACAAATCTGATGAAGACAAATTATACCAAACTTAATACAGCGTTCTTTTCCCAACAATCCCAGGTTTTGCTGCTTATGTATGACACATTCAAAAATTGATGGATGGGACTTTCTCATGCAAAGTATCCAGACAATAATGTTGAAGCTTTGTCTTTGCCAAGATTCTATTTAAAATATTTTTTTTTTCTTTTTGAGAATTTTTTAAAACTAAAAGTAAAGTGAAGGAAGAAGCTATGAACCTTTTACAAAAGGACTTTTAAGGCTTCTTTTCCTGCAAAACAATGCTTACCTAAATCTTCCGGTTTAAGGCCTGTTTGCAGCCGTATTATATTCCAACATGATCATAATCTATTCTGAAACACCACACAAACTAATCTTCAAATATAATTGGGATTCTTTGGTTAATTCCACAGCCATAAACAATCAAATATTTGGCAGACATTCTCCACATCCTTATTAGTTAAATACCAAATGTAATTAATGTGTTTTTCTTTTATTATTAAGGAATAATAACAGTATATATTGTACTTCTTATTTCATAGTGATCTTTACTACTTTGTTTCTATAAATGCTCTTTTTGGACTAAGGAGGAAGTATCAAGTTCTCCAAGTGATAGTAAATTAAAAAATCAAGAAAAAGATTGAGAAAAGTTTTAATTTTTTTACAATATGACCCCAATATGATCAATGAATTCAGACTGTTCATTTCCTGTTACGCTCATTGGCCTGTGCACTATTTTTCTGTATGGGTCAGCAAACTTGGTATATAATTTACTGTAGTGAGTGTTGAACTAGACATGCCATAATATTAAAAGAAAATCACTAAAGATTACCAAATGACAAATGAGCTCCAAACCCATAACTTCATATTTAAAAATAACTGAACAGCAGCATTCATGTGCGTGTCCAAAAAATATGTCCACCTGCACATTGTACTTTAGCTGTATTTATTGACATAATTTCATTTTTTTGTGCTAGCCCATGTCACAGTGCTAACTAATTAAACATGTCTTCACAAGGTCAAGAATGACTTCTAAAGAAAGTTATTTATTTGACAAATCAAGCTTAAAAGTGAAAAAACAGTTCAGTGTTAAAATGTTGATGTTTTGCCTGTTTCAACTCTAAGTAAACCAAGTGTGTACTGAAGTGCAAACACTTCCAATTAAACCTTCACCTTTGCAGAAAAAAAACAAACATTATATTCTCAAGTCCTGTCTGTTTTAGCCTATTGTGAGAAAGAAAATGTTTCATCTGCTCTTTACACTGCTTTAATTTATCAAGGGTGAGTCAGTTCCCAGATTAATCAAGTCTAATGCATATGTGCATTAACAGGTCTGGCATCCTCTTAGAGAGCATACAGTTTATGAGTGCCCAGAACAATCAAACTCAAACACCTTGTGGACATTTTGCAAAAATTGGCTTCAGATATTTTCTCCATTCCTGGTTCTCGGAACCTCTGAAAGACATTTTTAGATGCACGACTGTAAAAGTCTGCCTCTGTAATGTTTTTATGATCTGAAAAGAAAGCCGGACTCAAATGCAGAATAGATTGATCCGGTTAAGTTCAACCAATCAGCTAAAGTTAATGGCGCTTGCTTCATCATCGCATAATCAGAAGTATTGAATAAAGCGGCACTCTGAGTGACTTCTCTAATAATATATCATTAAGCTTCCATTATCAATAATTGCTCTTTTACTTAATTAGGTGTTTCCAACATCAATCAGGCAATGTTAGGTTTAAATAAAAAAAGGAGGCCATCAAACCAACAGCCTCTGGGATAAAGGATGTGCAGAAGAGGAAATAAAGAGGTTAACTTTTTTGTGCTGCCCTGACTTTGTACCTTGGAAAATGCTGCGTTCTCACTTTTCAGCGCCTAATCCTGTTAGGAAGCGGAACCGCACCTCATTATAACAACATTATCAGCCATTTCGCCATATTCCAAACCTTTGTGCCTTTATAGAACTCAATTTCTGCTCTTTTTTGTTACCAAATGCTTTTGGAACAAAATTAGAACAGCAACCACTTCAAAAGCTTCTGACTTGCTGCGGGTGATTTCTGAAGTGTAGCTTTTTGGGCAAAACCCAAGGGTTGGCGATGACAGTGAACTCTGCTTTTGCTGGTAAAGACACACAGCTGTCACCCAATAACTGTGTGACATTGGTTTTCAGTGTCCTGGTGTCAGCTAAACCAATGGTTTTTATTGGTTACCCATTTAAAACCCATATTTTACAATGGAGATTAATTGCACTTAACACAAGGCCAAAAATGTTTGTAAATGTCTGTTGTTTACAAAAAATGTCCTACATTTTTACTACATAATACCATTATATTTACATTACTTCAAACGCAACAATGTGCAAAATATATAGTATAAACTACCATTAAAAAACTACCATTCTGGTTTCTTAAACTTAAGTGGTTTTATGCTGTCTGCACCAAACACTTTACACAACACATTGTGGCCAGCACAAGTCATGTTTATCTTCATTTGGGCATTTTTTAACCTTGCCTGGATTTTTAATGGATTCAAGGATGATGGCATGTCACACAACCTCTTCACATTAGCATCTTCCCAACTTGGCATGATTCTACCAAGTGAAATTATCAATAACATTAACACTAAGAAAACAGGGCAAATAATTTCTTCCCCATTGTGAAGGTTAATAAGCTTTGTTTTACTATCTCAACTGCACAGGATCATTCGGCATTGTATTTCCAACGCTGTCTGCGACTCTATTAGGACAGACCTGCTACACATTGTTGGGTCACAACACACCACCAGTTAAGAATTACTGAACTAAACAACACTGGCCAGTAAAAGCAATTCAGAATAGAAAGCTCTTTGTGAGGTAACCACTCATATAAATAGACTTTAGGGGCAGCAGTTTTAAAAACCAGGCAGCTGTTTATCAGCCTACCATTTGGCAAGCTCCATCCACATCAAGAAAATAAGCGCACCAGCTAGAGGGGGTATTGATCCCAATCAAATAAATTGCCATCGGCCAGGTTCTGTGTTGATGACTCAGTGATGGTGGATTGTTCCCAAGGAAGATTCAAGTTGGTCATTGGGGTTCTAACTAGGCCAGAGAACAAATTCGCACCACTGGATCCATTAAACCAATTTGACATTCTTTATAGAGCAGCCCATTCCTGTTCACTTTTTATAGAGGCTTTTATTTCAGCTGAGTGAAGGGCTTAGCATACTTATAAATGGCGGAAAGTATAAATGTGAAGATAATGGCTCCTGCCTGGCTGTCAGAGAATAAACAAGCAAGAAGACTTATGTGTTTGGGGGTGACTGCAAATCACAGATCAGAGGCAGAGCTTCTAAATGAAGTAGTAAGACTCTAGAGCGCAGAATGAGGAGAGAAGCACTGTGACAGGTGTGCTTTAAGCTTGGCACACATTCAAAGACCAACACAGCCTGTCTGGAGCTCACAAGAACATCACAAAGACAGAAATAGCACCTGTAATTTCTAATGCATGGATGTAATAGTACATGTTTCTTCCAAACTTGGCCCCTTTTAAAAAGGGGGTTGTAATGCTCTTTTGTTTATTCAGAACGTCTGTTTAAAATGTCTGTAAAGAGTCTGTAAATTACTGATTTTACCATGGATAAGGGTTTTTTTAGGTACTGTGTGCAGCCAAATTACAAATATGGCCTTAAGTGCCTCATGATTTTATAAAACAGAAGCAATATGGTAAAAAACAACAATGCTGAATACAAAAATTGCATTTATTAATAATAATAATCATCATCATTATCATCATCACAAACACACTTTGACCAAACAATATATTTCATTAGCTTTTTTGGCTATTTAATGGTTTTAATGCCACTATAGAATAGAATTCACAATAGAATTCAGATGTGTATATAGTTGTGGATGTGTAGCTTCACATGTGGTTTATTTACATTTGAGAGACACTATGATCCATTTTATAATCCAGTGTTTATACTGTTTCTTGTAATAGAAACTTAACTCATATTTTGTGCAAGTATACACGTGCTTATTTTCTGTGAAACAAACCACAGATAACATTCCTCCCGTCCACCTTGTTGGCATGATTTGTAAACCTACAGTGATTTGCAATACCTGCAGTCTCTCCTTATAGATAACAAATAATAGATCCACTTGTTTTTTAGCCCAACAAGTGGTGGTGTTGATTGTTTTCCTGGCACAGCTGCTCGCAAGCCTCTCTCATTGTCAGCTAATGAGATGCAGAAGCAAACCCCCAGAGTATCTGCCCGACATTCAGCTTAGCATTCAAAGTGGAGGGAGAGTCTGAGACATGCAGCCTCTTCACTCCACCCTCATTCTGCATGGCCACACAAGCGCTCCAACCATCCCGCCATCTGCCTCGCATGCCAATGGAGTCGCTTTGCCTCACCTGGCCAATCACAAGCTTTCCTTTTTATTTCCTGTCTGCAGAATCCACATAAACACTACATGGCATGTGATACATACACAAGTATATACACAACTATTACTAACAACTGCCAAATGAGTACAGCCATGTAATCTTCTTGGACGAACATTAGCAGGTCCTCAAAAGTAACAAAAATGTTTTACTGAGTCTGGTGTAGAAGAACTTGAGTGGTCTGCGCAAAGCCCTAACCCCCACTGAATATCTTGAGGGTGAATTTGGTGTTTGTTCATATTTGATTGATTTTATCTTTATATTAGAAGTTCAGAAATACCAGATGTGTCTCCCATGCTGTAAAAAGCAGCCTCAGGTGAGTAATTTAAAACAGGCTCCCAGCCAAGCTGGTGCTGACAAGCTTAAAAAGAACCCAAAACCCCTGTAAAACCAGCCAACAGATCAGTCTGACCACGCTTGGAGACCCGCCAAGACCACAAAACCAGCTTAGGCTGGTTTAAAGTGTTTCTTTTTATCAGCAAAGACTTCAGGATGAGATCAAGTGTGATCTTGGGAAATGTTGAAAAGATAATTACTTGCACTACAGGGATTTGCCTTGGGACCACCTCAAGCATGAGGCAGCTGTCCACTTTGGCTGCTCCTCTTCCTTTATTTTGATGAGAACATATTGCTACAGTTCTACGGTTTTGCCATGTCAAAATATATTCCATCTTTATCTGTCAATTATAGTGGAGTCTTAAAGCAAATCTTTCCCAGAGTCATCTTGAGGGACAGCCATTTATTTGGTTATGGCAGAGGGTTTTAGATTCTTAAGACGGGTGATTGCCGCTTGTCAGATTGTACGATATGACCCGGGTGACACTTCAGCTAAAAGCCAAGACAGACTACTGTATGTGACAGAATGTACTATAAGCATCTTATTTGAACTGAGACTTAAGGTTTTGAATGACAGTACTGACAGACTGTTTTACATCATCCTCACATTTTGACACCCTCATTGACACGAAATGGTCCTGTACACGCCTCTGTGCTAATAGTAGCAATGTTGGGCTCGGAAATTCTGGATACTGTCTGGATGTATAAAGTGTCTGGATACTGTTGTGGATGTATAAAAAGAGGAATTCTGTGGAGTGAATTTGTGGTAAATTCAATAGTACACGCATTATATAAGCAATGTGACTAATAAGTTTAATTAATAATTAATGTTTGGAGGGGTTACCAAGGCATATGTCTAGTGCTTTATGGTGTTCTATGTGCCCAGAATGAAAATGCTGGAAAGCATATGATTCATGTTATAGTTGATTCTTTAAGCCTCTCTTCAGGGCTTCTTGTCACTCCACTTAGATCCAACAGCTGTCACTTCCTGAGCCTTATCAAATAAACACAGGGGAACACAAACCAAGTTTTCCAACTTATTTTGCACTTTTAAACATTTTTAAATGCATGCAGAAAGTTTGAGAGCTGTAATTCGGAATCTGTATGTCATGTTGCGTTGGCTCATTGTCTAAGAACAAATAAGGCAGAATTTCTTAATGATCGGGTGAAATTAGAAATGTCTGACCTTGAAAACAATTCAGCTGCTGTTGTTACTTAAACATTGAAAGATTCATTGTTTTCTGAATTCACAAAGCCAGAAATGTAAACAGGGACAAAATGTCAGTTTCAATGCTCTGAGGACAAAAGTCAGGATGAGGTGTGACTCACAAAGTAATCTGATGTAATGATTTTCATTTTGAGACTGTTATTTGTCTTCTTAATAATGGTGAGTTGAGATAATGAAGGCAAACAATGTTTACAAATCAAATATGCATCATTTTAACTGATGACAATTAATTTCACCCCAGAGAATGTCAGAGTACATTTAATGCATATGGCATTTCAATTTAAAATCTATTTACAGGTGAACTGCACTGAACATATTACTTGTCTTTATGCAATAACATTGTAACGCTTAAAGGCCATCCATTAAGAGTTATGCTTATTGTTTAAGACGTGCATTTGTGCACTTAAAGTCTACAGGAAAAACAATGATGAAATGAAAAGAACTGTAACAAGAGAGAAACTTCCAAAATGATGTCTGATAGGCTACAAAATATTATATGGGCAATGAGGTGCTGAAGTCAGGCATAAAAAAGAGCTCTTCATTCACACAGATATATACAGTGAGTGAGGACGAATCTCACACATGGAACGTTTGGAGGAAACATCATTTCAAGCTTGAGTGGCGCTACACTGTCCTGTGTCCTGCCAAATCGAAACAACGGCAGTATTCCAAATCTGCTGACCTTTCCCCATCTCTGATTAATTCCCATAAGCACTGGTCTGTGAATCCTGTCTTCTGGTAAGTCTATCTCATAACATGAGCTGCTCTCTGTGGCTGCTGGACACAGCAACACAGTATGACACTGTAAATCAGCAGGTTCACAGATGCTTTTCACAGCCCAGATTTTACAACAACCCATGACCCAAAATGGTACCATGATTACTTATAAATGTAACAAATAACAAATGTAAACAAAAATGTCTTTAAAAACAAACAATTTCCTTGTGGTGTTTTGTTCGTAGTTTTCAAGGATGACACACAACTTTTTTACGCTGACATAAAACTGTTTGATTGGACATACAGTCTTTGACATCAACCACAAAGATGTGAAATATCTTGTGATACCCATGTTGATTTTTCTCACCTATGCAGAATTACTTGGTTAGGTGCATTTTATTATTTGCTATCAAATAATACTATCAAAAGTCTTGCCATCAAAATTTACACAAAGTGTAACATTAACAGCTTGTAACAAAAGTAATGTTTTCACCTGGATTGACAGCAAAACATGTATTTGGTGAATTTATTTGAGAATAAAATAAAGTCTGCCAAAAAAATGTTAGATGTAATTTCAAATGATTTTCAGTGTTCATCAATGGTATTGTTAATATCTTAATTATTAACAAATAAACAAAACTAAAACACCAAAAAAATAAAAGTTAGGGTGTTGGCAGGGAATGTATCATTATTCCTGTTTTATTTTTATCCTTTAATACACCTTATGTAGTAAATTCCTCTAAATTGCTTTGACACACCTGGCTGCTTTTCTAACTGTATTTAAACATTGTGTAAAGGACAAATGTGCTTAACCAGTCATAGCTCACTACTCATGTCTAATAATTGCCCAGATGGTTACTACCATGCCCAGTCTTTCAAAGTAATTACAACCACAGAGAACGAGAAAAAACACACTCACTCTTCTCCATGTTGGCCTTGGATGACCTAGTAGCTGTCCACCCAGCACAGGGGGATCGTGAGATAGTAATAGCACACCTGTTCGTCCACCCAGCCCTTCCCTGAAAGACCTGAGGCCTTGTCGCCCAGCCATGTGATAAAAACACAGACAGAGACTGTGGTCTGGTACTATCTCCACCAAGGACCTTCATTAAAACTCTGGAGTTGTTTGAAAGTCAACAAGTTTGGGGGCTCAAAATGGTGACTGGAGCTACAAAAAAGGCTCTGATTGGATGACCGCAAGGCTGGGGAGCATCAAGCATCCAGGGTGGGAGTTTACAAGCCTGTAAGGCCAGACCACTATCAAACACAGAGTTGTGGAGATAAAGGGTCTTTGCAACTCAAAGGGAGTTGAATTAATACAAGGCCAAGGGCAAGAGCCCCGGTGCGCAATGGCATTTGAATAATATGGACTCACATCAACAAACCCCACTGTGCTATGGGCCCACTGCTTGTTCTGTCAAAAGCTTTGTTGTGCATAAGTGTCCTGGGTCATAGAGGACTGTGGGTAATTTCACAGATTCAGACCAGAAGTGTATTGGGAATTAAAAGGTGACAGAGATGGTGTGTAGCCATTTTTATTCCTGCAAAATATTAAATTGCGGAGAGACATTGAAATCTGACAATAACACATTACAATGTCAAATAACAAATATTACATGTAAATATAATTGCAATAGTAAACATCAAAATAACATCACATACATGGTATTCATTAGTATTACTGAGTTGATTAATGTAACTGGACCCTAATGTACATGTGACTTAGATGACTTTGTGGCTTTAGAGAGAAATTATCATTGTGTCATTTTTGCCTTTGTGATTAGCATAATAATGGTGCATGTATTTGCTTCACAAACTTTTGATTAAATCATTAACAGACTTTCAATATGTTCCAGATTTTCCTTCACATATTGACATCATATGAAGATCCCAAACATCATGACACCTCACAACAGTAAAAGTGTGTTTTCTGAGGGTGCCATCTGCAATAACACGGGTGATATCAAGCAGAAAATTAGCCGTCCCCATCTGGCTCAAAGTCAATAGCTTCGTCTGCATTTTCTCTACAGGGGAACCTGCTGTTCCAATACTGTACAGTGACGAAGGCCACTCTCAGGTATAACACAGTTTAATAGTCTTCACACCCTACTACATATCATCCTTATATTTACATAGCATTTGCTGGCACAGTGGAACAATCTTCTCGCTCTGTTTACCCCTTGTAATGCTGACAACTAAGACTCTTAAGACCTATTGAGTAAAAGGAGAATAAAAAACAGTGCTATGCAAACATCAGGTTGAGCAACACAGTGCTGTATAAAACTTTGCTTTGGAGAAATGATAATGGTGCAGATTACCCACCAAATGTCATACAAGGAGGCGGAGTTAGGATGCTGTGAAGTGGGATCCGCTGGCAGCTTGGCAAACAGAGGTGCACTTCTTGCCTCGTTTGATAAATACGCATTTGCCAAATTGGATTTAGATAGGATGTTCTCTATCTAAGGTTCTACAGATGCTCATTTGCATTTAAGTTTAGCGTGAAAGCAACAGCATGAAGGGATGAGAGATTTCCTTCGCAATAATGTAAAACCAGCCCTCTGCACCTGCAGTCATTCGCATTTTCATACGTTTAAAGCCAGTAAATTTCTCTTTCCTAAACTAAAAATATTGCCATATGGTAACAGATACGCCGGAGAGACTTATTGTAGATGTCAGTTAACCTTTTGAAACATCTGTCACTTAGCAAAGCTCTAGAATGCAAGACATGAAGAAGTTTATTAGCAGTATGATATTTTATGTATCCAAAATGTGTACATATTTTTATCAGCTTATAATTTTGTTATGTATGATAATGTTAACATTGCTGTGATTATTTTGTTCATTTAATGTATTATGAATGATTCATTGGTCATGTTGATCAACCACTAAGTGAATTATCTTCTGGTGATAAACTTGGGCAAAATTATTAAGTCTTACATTTTCTGTATGATAACTCATAATTAAAGCATCAAAAAGCATTGGTGTCTAATTTAAGAATGCTTTGTTGACTATTTGCTATATTGGGTAACTATAAGGGCTTTGCCTAGAGGTGTATGAGAAAAAAAAAGGCATAAAGTTTGTTTATGCCAATTATTATGAGGGAGAGAGAACAAGAAAAGAGAACAAGAAGGAAAGAGACAATGAGAGAAAAGAAAATGAGAAACATTGTAACTTCAGCTATTCTAAATAATACATAATTTTACTGTACTGCAATGAGCAAATACATAACATAAACAATTTGAGAGTTCCTATTCAAATTATTCCAACAATCTGCATGAAAAGTTATTAAATATTGTTATTCTTTCTATTTCCCTTACACCAAAACAATGACGTTGTATCACACTTTAGTTTTACTAATTTTTCACTCTTCTCTCTTAATACTTTATTTAAAAACTCCTTTAAAAGGAAGGAAAGCAAGCGTATCCTTGAGATTGACTTGACAGCCCAACCACACCTAAACCTGCTCTGAAATAACTCAAATATATGTTCAAAGACAAACATCCATCAAAACGAAATAAGATTGAAAGGGTGAGATTAAATGTCTTCTTGTGTATTTTTCTTTAGATAGTCACAAAAGTAATGGATGAAGTTTTTTTAAAAAATCACTACTTTTGGATAAACAAAAAACAATTTGAGATTCTGTTTGGAGACGGTAAAATTTGTCAGCAAAAAAAAATGTCTAGTGAAGCAAATGATCAAATTTTATTCAGGTCAAAGTTACAGGATCTTCTGCACCAGAAGTGCACTACATCACAATATGAGGAAATATAACTTGGAAGTGACATACAAGGTTGATTGTGTGACAGCAGAAATCAGTCTTCTGAATGTGAAAGACTTGGCAAACCAACTAAATTTTCTGGACTGCACTTTAAGGCCTAGATGGAAAATGCTTTATGACAAATGCTTGTGGGAAGATGTGAAATAATATACTGACTTACTCAATAAAAAAAAATTATATCATTCCGTGTGTGATTGCTACATGGAGATCTTTAGGAAAATGACTGAAATGAAAACTCCAGTCTACAGGCATACGGCACAAGAAATGTTGTCATCTACAGGTGAGATATCGTCAAGGTCCGCTGCGTCTAGTCTGCCTTGCAGCACTGGATGTGGTAGACGGAGTGTGGATTCAAGTTGATGCGCATGACTGTCTGCCAAAACAGTCACACCTCATTTGCATCGGGTCAGCCCACCATATCCATCTGACCCGAAAGGAATTTAATTGGTGTTAAAACATTCCACCTGTCTTATTAATCATGAAAGTCTTGCTACCCTACCTTCATTTTTGTTCTGATATAAGTGATCATTAACTGAGCGATTTTAGGCACTGCAAGTCTGCCCAAAGCAGTAGCTTTAATTGAATCCAATTAGCATTGAAATACGTACAAATGAAGTGTCATCCAGGCCTCACAACAGACGTCTTTGCTTTATGAACACGAACAATAAATTACACAAAAGACAAACAAACCATTTTTCAGTCTTCACAACAGCGGTTGGTCTTTGCAATCAAAAAATGCTAATTGCCCCATGCTGTCATTTTGTTTTTGTAGTTGATCTATCAAAGTACATCCCTTTTCAACATCTTCCTGCTTGAACAACAAAAATTATCATCTTGAAATAAATTGCTAGGATGAAACGATTATGTTCCCCTGGGTTTCTGGCATTCACAAACATTTTACCTGGCAGAAAGCCTGAATGAAATAGGAGGCACCCCAACTGTACACTGCTACAGGAGTTTAAATGAGTCTTCTTATCAACCAGCTGTTTATTCAGTCTGCCTGGAGCCCAGCGGGGCCCTGATAATTTCCGTCTCACAGAAAAGATGTTATTTAGGGGGCCATATGAGCAATGGTTCCCTCAGGACCACCTTATCAGGTGACGGGGGTTACAAAGGTGTAATCACAATCACAAAAAGCTGTTAACCTTGCTCATGCTCACTGAGCTTCCTTTGCGAGACACAGAGACATAGGTTGGTTCCGTTTAATTATGGATCACAATCACAAAATTACAGTATTTACATGGTGCTGATTACTGTAATAATTGACTAATGGTCTCAATGATTAGAGCAGTGCTGGCATAAAACAATCATTGGAGACAAACATCTCATCAGTATTCTGTATTTACTGTACAGTGAGACATATAAGGAGACGAAAGAACATCACTTCCTGTTCTTGTTTGTTAGTTTAGTCTGTGAATCAATTCAGATAAAATATATACCCTACTGAACGTGCCATTTACAAATGCATACATTAGCTCCAAAGCAAGAATAATATAAGAGAATTACATTGAACTGTAATGTACTGAATTGTCATGATTATATATGTTTCATATGTTTCAAATGAATGTGTTTAGTTACTTAATATGTTTTAATACATTAGTGCACCAGAAACTATTTCACTAGTAGCTCTAAAAAATACTCTTTAGTTATACTAATAGCACATATTTCAAACATTTCATAAAACGGTTTATAATATATATATAAAAGGGGATATTCTGTTCAACATTAAGAGTTCAACATTAAGACATATATTATTTGGCTTGGAATATGCAATATGTGCAACATGTCCCTAATGTGAGATGGTGTAAGATGACAAAACAGCTAGTGAAGCCAGTCATGAAAAAATGCATAATTTCCAGCATCATTTGTTAGCACCATTTGTTTACCCAGTTAGTCTGACATTTTGTCTAATGCAATTAAATTCATACATTTTAAATGTGATCCCATTTAAAATCCCAATTTCACAGACTAATACAGTAATACAGAGTAATACAGACTAATATGCTCCTTTTAAATATTGGCAGAACTGAGGCTTCATCCTGTAATTTGTACAAACTACTTAGCAGCGACAAGAACCCAAACATTCCAGTTCATTTTATCCAGTTCTGTGGAATTACATCTAAAAATTACAGCATCTCTGGTCAGTATCCAGCTGTGTAGGGTCCTACTGTCCAACATACCTTTTTATACACCCCTATGAGCAACTGTATAATTAAATAAGAATGCTGGTATCGCGAACGCTAAAAGACACAAAGATATCCCCAGTACCTCTCATAATCATTTTGAAAACATTCTTCATTCCAATAATGTAATGACCCATGACGGAACCTTAGTGCATGCCAGAAGCTAAATCCGACCGCTGCTTTTGGCAGTGTCCTGAAATAGCAGCCGACACTGACTGAGTGGGCCAGGTGGCACCAGCTGGAATAGATGCCACTGTTGATTGATAAAGTGCTGCGGGTGTTGCCGGACTACCACTTCACTAATGCCCCTATGTGTTTTTCTGCACTGACCATCACAGGGTCATCTGCCCCAGTCAGGGTCAGCACTGCCAGCACAACATTAGCTCTCTACACGCCAGCCAGACTGAGATGTTTGTGCGATTGCCCTGTTGGGATGTATGTCTAATGTATGCACACAGCAAGTGCACAAAATAATGACAGAAGACATTTGAAAGTCATTTTCGAGTAAACTGCTGTGTTTTTTTGCGATGAGATTTAGTCCACACATTGTTTCTGCCTCACCTTTGGAACTTTATGTAGATCTTTCCAACAGAGAGGAGTTATTGAATACTGTAAGGTGAAAAACAAATATTAGAGGGATATAGTGATGCAAAGATATGATATTGGTACAGCTATGTAAGTAATTGGTTGCTATGAGAGCCATGGCCATAACACTGGGTATAACTCAATATACTCATAGATGTAATCATAAATAGATAAGTATTATAATATTATAGCTTATTATCTTGTCAAACGAAACTAATTATGTAAGGTGTATTACGTGACATTAAAATGCATCTTCTGCACTTATATATTTCATATGTTTACCACAAACAGGTAAAAGGAGACATTTCTTTAGGATACTTCAGAAGCATTGCATCTGATGAATGCAGCCCCATCCTAGGATGAATTCAAATGGGCTGGTCAAAGCCCAAATGCCTCAGAGGCAAATCAAATTGATCCTGTTTTCAGGTCATCTCCTGAATTAATCAGAGGTGATAGGCTTTGCAAAATCAATATCAATTTCAAAGGGGCATACTACAACTTTGTCAAAAAACAAGGAGCATTTGCACTACAATCCAAATTAATAAACTGTTTAAACATCCAATAAAAGCTATTAAAAGCTATTCAGCACAGAATTACAATTAGCAGATTTTCAGACACCCCAACATAACAGCTACAATTTACAGAATGGTAAAAATGTATAATGCTGGACATATATACATGGATGTGCATAATTCTGATCTGTAAAATACATACATTTGCATTTATAACCCAGTTAAAAGCCAGTAAAAGTTTTAAAAATAAAATAATAATTAAATAAAGAATAAAAATTAAATAAAAAAGAAGACATATACAACGTTCTGCACTATTTTTAACTGTTACTGCTGTACAAAAGGTCAGTCCAACTGAAGATGCTCTTTGGAACATTATCAGATTGTGCTGGGATAACATGGATTATCAGGTTTTGTAGGAAAAGTCCATGTTTTTTATGCTAATGATATTATTTTAATGAAACATTTTTTAATGATATACAAACTAGAATTTCGCTAGTAGTCTCTGACTTTTGGACCCCACAAAATTAATATCAGTGAAATAAAGTTTTTCACTGAGTGCTGTGTACCATTTTCTGGTACACACAGAGAGGCAAGGTCAAGAGAAATGGGTTAATGGAAGGTGATAGGCATTTATTCTGAACATTCCGGCCAAAAAGTTCCTTTTATATATATATATATATATATATAAGTTCAGACAAATCCAGACAAGTTCAGACCTCAGCACACTAGGCAAGTGTATTAGCTTCATCAAGCATGTATTAAGGAGCAAGTCAAGGCCTGAGTTACATTGTTTTATTAATCAAAATTAACAAATAATCAGCCATTTCTACTTTTACTGTGTACTAGCAACCAATGAAGGCTCCGCTGCCTTAGCTAGCTGCTTCTTGCTAAAGTTTTTATTAGTTTGCTGGCAGTGTGATGCCTCTCTGAGCAAAATTTAGTCTGTCCTCTCTTAAAATAACTTAACAAGAAAGCCCAAAACTTACTGGAATGTAAGTATTTTATTTTATCACAGCTGGTCACAGCACTATCTCATCTTAACACTGAATTTTTTTTTTATTTGTGCAATTCGTAGAAATTAATTTGAGTCTCAAAGACAGCCTGGCCACTCATTTATAAATGTCACCATGTATGCTGGGTTGTACTGGGTGCTGGTTTATCTTATTTCAAGAGAGCCAACACAATAACACATCTACCAGAAGTCTGTGATTCACAAATTACATTCCCACGCAGGAAACAAAACTGAAGGGAGAATGTCCCATAAATGATACAAATTAGGAAAAAGTCACAAAACAAAATAATATAATGCTGGTGTGGGTGGCATTCTGTCATGTAGAAATATTGATATTTAAAAAACAAAGCATAAAAAATACCAAATATAATAAGGAATTATGGAAAAAAATGTGATGTCATGCAAGCTCTTTCTCTCTTTAACCAGAAACAATTTCTCATTTTCTGTTCACACCTAAGTGTCTACTGTCTACATTTCTGGCTCAATTCCAGGGTTGTTAAAAGTTGCCATGGTGGAAACGATCAAAGGGACACTGGTTCAGAATGTTTCTCCTTTGTTCTGAGGTCACCTGGGTGAAAATAAACTGGGAATATTTATTTTCCTCTGACACGGGTTTAAATGACATGACAGGAGAGCCCTGCAATACATATTCATAATTAATAGATTCAAACAGCCAGGGGAATGATTGGCAGGTGAGGCGCATGAGAGGTGTTAGAGAGATATTGTTTCATAACACTTCCCAACTTGCATCCAGACAAAACAATATTCTTTCAGTTAATTGCTTGTCAGCAAAGCATGCAGGTTTGAGACAGCAATATAATGCCTTTGTTTTGTTGACTGGCAACGCGATCTGCCTGAAAACTCACTAATGAAACAGGTACAGGTAAATTTCAAAAATGATGACTTTGCCACTCCGTTTGGAAATTCAGCTATGCATAGGCGGACAAGAACACATATGCATTAGGATAGAGCAAACTGGCTTGTGAAAAGTTACCACACACTGAATAACCACCTGTGGAAATTATGATATTATTCATGTTGTCACCTAGAAGTCAGAAAGCACCGTCAAATGAACTCTAAACTGATAGCGAATGTATTAAATTTGCTTTAACATCTCCTCTGAGATCTGTAATTACTATAGAATGTGCCTCATGTTGTACCTCATATTTCACAGCTTGCGATTAGATTGTTGTACAAATTGACATCAACAGCTGCTAGCTGTTACATAACAAACATATGGCCTCCCAAAGACAGAACCAAAAAAGCTTATGAAAATGTATATGTATATAATGATGAATAAGCTGAATGAATGTGTTTAATATGACACACTGACACATTTATACTGAGAAAAACTGCAAAAATCATTTTCTTAAACAGTATACAGTTTTGTTTTCCAGTAAACTTAGATAAGCAACCCTAAAACTAAATACATTTTCATGAAAAGTTTATTGTTTCTCACTGAATTTAGTTAGATTTATGTCTAAACTTAATTTAAGACATTGTCTCACAACAAATCTTATCTTACACAATTTTGCTTCTCAAGTAAACTTGCCCTGTTTTAAAGGATTAAGATTTTTATTGGAAAACAAGAATAAACTTATTAGGAATACATCCATGAAAAGCATAAAAATGTATATTTTATCTCAGTATATGTGGTGTCATTAAAATTATACAGATCTTTTTGCACAAAACACTGTCAGACATAACTTTGTAAAATTGTAAGTCTTTTTTAACCTTAAAGTGATTCTGCATTTGCTAAAGTCATTAATTCTCTGTACATATAATTTAGTAAAATATACTGAAATAAATGTGATTAATGTGCCATCTAACTTCTAAGCACTTAGCATCTCTATTTGCACATTCGGAGTTGGATAGCTGACAAGCCACTAATGCGAATATCATGTTTCCTCTTCAGGACCACAAAGCATTTGTTTTAGCCAAACTTGACCTTCTCAGGTGGCTGTCTTATTAGGTCACCTGCTGGCATAACTGATTGTTTCTATGCACTTCAGTGACACCCTTGAATGCTGCATTAACTGAGGAGCTTGGTTCAACCAGAGAGCATGCTGGGATTTCTCACAACAGCTAGACTAACTTCAGAGGAACAGCAGTGAATATGAAGTGTCTTGTTATTAATCAGATCGTTAATTGAAAGCTGCAACAATCAGTCCTTTTCAATTTCATTAATTGCTCTTTTTTTATAAGAGTTTAAAGCATCCATTATCTTGTTTACTGGTGAAAGCACAAAAACACAAAAACGTGTGAATCAGATTTTAAAAACCTCGGGTTTAAACACCTGGCAGTGTTGAACAATTACCTTAACTATTGCCAGCTGCAATGTATTGTCTACAAAATGCTCTTGATTTTCTGCTTACCATATAAGTGCAAAATAATTGACAGAAAGCGCTTCTGATTGGCTGAACAAAGAATTGAACTGTGGCTGCCAGCTACATTTGGTTGCAATTTGTTGCGTCTAGGTCTGTCACAGAGACAAGGGTGATCATTCAAGACACCTATTTCAGTGATATTTGTGAGATAATAGGGACTTTTCTATGTGCAATTCAAAAATCGCTTACAACACCAAATAAACAAGAAAAGTGATCCTTAGTGGAGAGTAACTTGAGGATATGTCATCTTCAGTTCTATACTCAGAATGTTTCACCATCAGAGGCCTTTCACACAGATACGCAGAGCATAATGAAATGCCAAAGACAGCAATTTGCCACATAGCATCAAACTGAACTAATATGATGTTAGTCATATAGCGACAAGTAATCTGAACAAGGACATATTCTTATATCAACATCTAAAAACAACATTCCTAGAAAGTGACATAATTTGTCAGGTGTGGTAACCCATACCAAATATGTGACTTTTGCATTTAACCCATCACTGGTGAGGAGTAAACACACACTGCAAGTCATGAACACACACACACCCGGAGCAGTGGGCACCACTGCTGCACCCAGGGAGCAATTGGGGGTTAGATGTCTTGCTCAAGGGCACTTCTGTTGCTACCTGCCAGCACTGGAATCAAACCAGCAACCTTCTGATTACAAGCATGACTCACTAACCAGTAGGCACTACTCCAAACCCTAAAATCATGGGATGCTGATTGGTTAAAAAATATGTTGTTCCAGGTCCTCACCATGAAATCAAAGGGCAATTATTGGTTGACAGTAAAGTGCTGCCATGCTCAACAAAGGATACCCCATCAGTGAAAGTTGCCTTTACTCAATGCACAGCTGTTTCATGTGTAATATCTCTGCATTTGTTTAGCCACTAAATGCTCTGCATTGTAGGGAAGAAATATAACATTTACAAAGCATAGCAAAAATGTAAATCTGATTTGTTAAAAGTCCAATCTACATTCTGTATCACTCTTACACAGGTATGCCATGTAAATGTTAAAATAACACTGTGGAAATGGAAAAACTGGTAAACATCCTGCCGTCTCCTTGACAGCATTTGTTCTTCTTCCACAATGTGTCATCTGTCAGCCTTTGCCAAAATATGTTTTCTTTCTTCACCTGCTCCATGAGCACACCAACAAACTTCCAATTAACTAAAGAGAGGCAGGAGAACACCATCAATAAATCTAAGGAAAGCTGACACTGAAATGTTTCAAAGATGTTTTTTTCTCACTCGCTTCTCTATTGTTTGGGCTCATCATTTTCTTTAATACTATCCTCACTTATCTTTCTCATAATTCTTTTTCCCTCTCTCCACTTGCTGTTTC
This sequence comes from Chromobotia macracanthus, assembly GCA_036877525.1. Taxonomy (NCBI): domain Eukaryota; kingdom Metazoa; phylum Chordata; class Actinopteri; order Cypriniformes; family Botiidae; genus Chromobotia; species Chromobotia macracanthus. The sequence goes on from JAZGTH010000005.1 coordinate 4,405,389, forward strand.
TTTTGCCTGTTCTCTCTCCTGTCATGGGAAAGATGGATGCTCTGGGTTTAGAATCAAAGGCAGGGTTGACAGCGAAAAGGAGAGCAAGATTCTAATTATGTGGCAGCTCTGCACAATGGGTGTACATTTAGTGCCCTCTTGTGAACTGGGAGGTTGTTTCTGAGCCCCATCCTCCTTGACCACCGGTGTTTGCAGCCATTAATGCATTGCATTCTGGAGTCAATCAAGCATTGTGGCTTCAGAGCAGCGGGTGCAAGGCAAAAACTTATGTTACCATTCAGGGAGGCGTAATGCAAAGACATACCCCTCAATCTTCTTCTGTGGTTATCAGAGCTGACATCTTTGATTGATGAAGTCACAACATACTTTCCATTACTGCGAGCCAGGTTTATTATATCACCCCTCTTTCTGTTAGATCTGTGGTGCAGGTGTGATTTTTCATGATTATTCATCTGCTATGGTCTGATCTCCTACAGTACAGCATGCCTGACCTCAGAAAGCATGTACAGATGTTATACATCACTTGTTCTCAGCTGGTAAGCAGCAGTTAATAACTGACCCAAATAATGAAATTCAACTAACCATATTAATAATTTATAGTAAAAAAGCAAAATTCATAACCATTAATTAAACTAAATACTTCTCATATCTTTTGTTGTTGACATCAGAACTCAGTCTTCCGGTCAAACTCTATTTGGCACAAATCTAGCAATTACTACCAATACAACATTTAGCTCACAATAATTACACTGAAAAATGCATTTATAAAATTGTCAGTTTTTTTAAACAGCTTGAGTCAAGCTAATAATTTTGTTCAGAATAATATTAATAAATTTTATGCTTGATTTTTAGGAACTTTTTGTATAATAAACAATTTTGGCAATTTCTTGGGTTCCCACTTGATGTGAAATCGGGGCCCTGAAGCAAAACTAATACTATACATTTTTATTGCTTTTACACACAATCTAACTGAGATACACAAATTATCCTTTGAAGCTGAGTTTAATACTATAAAATCCCAGTAGTGGTGTAGGATGAAACATTAATTTGCAATGTTGTGCCAGATACTTTTCCCAACCGAGGGCCCTTCCATCAGCTCAATGCAGAAGGCAAAATGATAACATAAAGAACATTAATCAATGGACAGAGAGGATGCCTCACAAAAAGAGACCTTCAGGACAGAGAGAGAAAAGAGAAGGAAGAAGAAAGAAAGACTGAATGCAAGAGTTGCACAGAAAGACAGAGAGGCAGATGAAGAGAAATCAAAAGGCTTAGGCCAGGAGCCAGCAGAGACGGGGGCTGTGAAAGCACATCAGGGATAAAAGAGAAACATCATTTTCCAAACGTGACAACATAATTCAGAGAGGAAAGCGCCTCACACCCTCTGGGGCTTCTGCTCGCTGCCTGAAGACCAAAAGTATAACACCAAAACACCCTGCTTTCACATACCAATATCCCGGCTTCCTCACATGTACAAACAGACATTTAAAGAAATATCAAATATCACAATTTAGTACACAATGGTTATTTTGTAGTAGCATCTGGCATACTAAGTCCTGCTAAATCTATTCAATATCTCAGACAAATTTGAGTAAGCCCCAACACACACTTTAATACCAGAGAACTAATTGATTGGAACAATCTTGTCCCAGCCACTAAGACTAAATTCTGAGGCTGCTGATTGGTTAAAAAGAAAGTTATCCCAGCCGCTAATCGTAAAATCTGAGATGGCTGATTGGTTAGAAAGACATTTGTTCCAGTCCTAACTGTAACTGTAAGTGACCATGGATTGGCAAAATGTTATAATGTAGTGTAATGTAATAATGTTTATCAATAAGACCTTTTAATAAAGGAGACAATAAATCAAAACATAATAAAAAAGTCTGCAAAACATAATAAAATGAAATTCACAATATCAAAACAGTGTCTTTAAATGAGACCTTGACTACTTGCACCAAAGCTTGCAGTATTTCCTTGACTTTTTTCTCAACAGTTCACAGTCACAGTCGAAAAAAACGAAAACACAGCAGATTACCTGAAACAATGTGAAAGAAACAAAAGCACAACTACCAATGTGCTTTAAAATACCTGAACATCCAATCTGTCACCTCATAATCATAAAACTCAGCTCACAGTCTTTTCATGTCTCTGAATATTTGATGGAATTTCGACCAGACTCTGTGTATGATCACAGAAGAAACTGTGATTATTATGCAGCCACTCAATCCTAAACCCAGGGCAGCATTTATGGGTTTCCTTTCCAGCTAGCATTATCCTCCAGAGGTGATCTGCCTGCTATACACATTGAGCCCATGAAAATGCTCTTATTTGCCATAATCATTTCTCCCAGGACCACACCAGGCTTGTCTAATTGGACTCAAAGGCACCTTTAATTCGGAGTCATGAATTTAAAATCAATAAGCAATAAAAAATGAAAAAGAAACATCAGCTTGAATTAGTAATCCTTAGACAAAGTGCCTAAAGGAAAAATTCATAAGTCTGAGCTACCCAGTGTAATTATAAATATGCTGGGTCTATTCTTTGCATTGTTACGTAATTAGTGAGATGAGGGAAGTCTAATACAATGTAGGTGTCACAGCACCCTGGCATACGGGTCTGTACTCAATATTAAATTACACTCTCGCACCAGACACTGCATTATACACATTGCATTACTGTAGCAAGTAATTTTGTGTAGCAAGTAACCACACATGAAATGTCCCTGCTGCCTGACAGATATCACTAAAACAGTCCATAGAAATGACATCTGTCTTTGTAACAGTGCTGGGCTCTGCAGGGGAGTGGCCTGTCCTTATTTCAGCCAATCGGGAAACCAGCAAATCAAAAATTCTTTTATCTTTACATGTTTTCATAAAAATATCCAGTTTCATTCAGAAACATAACAAATTTTGCATATGGTGTTTTATCATTAGCATTAAATATAAAAGCTTTTTTTGCAATTATATAACACCTCTTGAGGACTAGTAAGACCAAAAGAGTACAATGTTTAAAAAATTCCTCATAGGCCACACAAATAGCTATACGGCAAGCTTTAAATTCAAGTTTCCTCTTTATTCCACCTTTTTGTTGTGTTTTTAAGGAGAAGCAGAGTGCTGCGGCCCTGGGGATTTTGTCTGAATATGTTGAACGCCACAAAAAAAGAAATGGAGAGAAAAGACAAAGCTACTGAAAGCTCGGCACTCAGGTGGTTCCAAACAGCCTCAAATTGGCTAAAAGGCCTTTGACTCACAGCCAAACATATTTCCTCAGCTGAGGACAACACAGTGACGTCTGTCCGATATCTGATACAGTTCTTATTGTTCTTTCTGACTGAAATCATCATTTCCTGCGGGGGATATTGTACAGTGAGAAAAGCAGAGAGGCTGATAAAGGGTGAATGGGCTGTCTGTCGATTGTCAGAATGAGTCTCACGTCCATCGCAGGAACTCGAGACCAAGCTTAAATGAATCTGTCAGCGTAATTGCTTGGAGAGGGTGCTGTTCTCTGAGGAGACTACGGTCATGGCTAGATGTGTTTGTGTGTTTGGGCAGGACATTGTAAAGTGAGTGTTGTAACATCTGCGGGGATGAGAACACAGAGGACCGTGTGTCTGAGGGTTGACAGGGGGCAAAGTTTCTGACTGCAATTTCATTCGCTCATGTGTGAAGTTAGAGTGTTCTCAGTTTCAATATGTAGTTTTACGGAAAGACTCATTTATAAATATAACTCACGCTCTATAGGGATGTCAAACACTTCTGACATGAAATTATGAATTTAAGTCTTGTTTATTTGTGTTGTATTCCTCAGAATACAAATTGCTGTACATAATGAATCAGATAATGCTAATTAAATATTATTATGGATGATCTAGAAGCTACCCTGTAATTTATGTCAATAAGAAATCAAAATTGACCTTTAAAATGCATGCTTCAGGACATATTGTGCATGATTAAAAACAAAAAATTTATCTAAATCTTTATAAAATCTTTTAAAAAAATATTTTATAAAAATACAATAGCTTTCCTCATGGCTGATGTTCTGACATGCATACTTCAAAATCAAGCCCCGCCCTACATCTTTCCCTTCTTACTTATAGTTTTTATAATCTCCCCCTGCTTTTTGGGAAATAATTAATATATTTTATAAGAGTTTTGGCCTTTAGAAGAGTTTTGGCCATGTAAACAGAAGACAACTGCACGAAATGCCAACTTTAGGACCAATTAAAGGTCTTCACCAAAGACTACAGACTACACCAAAGAGTTCAGTAGTGTACTGAACAAATGCATAAGTGATAAACACATCTACCATAGCTCATTTAACCACTCATTTAACTGTGATTTACCTAAATATTACCTCACCTAAGTAATATTCATAAGTAAAGCTGATAAGGTTAATAACGTGACCCACAAACACCTTTGAAGATCATTTCTACACCCCTGGTAAGAATGAATTATTCAGTTGGACTAAACAAGTATGCGACTAATTCAGTTTGAATAAATCAGTGTTGCTACAACTGATAGATTGAATTCAGATTCATATTTTATTCCTAACAGCAGCAGTTTACAGATGTAATCTATTATTTGCATGTCAAAACTCTTCAAACCCACAAAACTGGATAACAGATGGTTAAATCATTCTAATTCCAGAGGCTCATTAGTCATTGCAGCCAACCATACAACAGGTAAATATGACCATCACTCACACAGACAATATTATCCATAATCCATCTGCTTACATTAACATACAATAAATACGGACATATCCTAAATACTCATATAAATAAACCCCTGATACTGCAACTGCAACACACACATTGTTAGTTCTTGAGCAAATCGTGGAGTTTAAGGTTAGCATATGTTATAATAAGGTGACCCCCATTCTACATTATGCGTCAGTCACAGCGGATCACCTTTAAGCTGCCCCTGAATAGCCCCTGGCACGCAGTTGTGCATGCCTGCATCAAAACGCTACGCAGAGTTATTGTGCATCAGGCATTACCCATAAGATGGCAATCAAATAATGAACACGCCTGGCCCACACACTTCTCGCTGTTCAACGTGCTCAGGTAGGAGCAATTCATTCTTCATGTGACTACTTCTGAAAAGTGTGTACTTTTTAGAAGTACACAGCTTCTCTGTGATGCAGACGGGGAGGTTGACAGAGGTTTCATTCACCCGCGGGAACCACAGGACAGCTTTGCGTGAGATAACGGAATTAAATAAATAACCAGAGGACGGCAGGACGTCTTTTAACAGGAAGTGGAGGCTTTTTAATAGACAAATGTGACAGTTTTGACAGTCAAAATGGATTTACATTCTTTTGGCATTGGGGGACGGTTCATTCAAATGTTATTCTTCTGAATAAATCCCCAGGCAAACACGAAGGGTGAGGTATCAATTTGTGTAAAGCACGGAGTTTTGGGTATGGGAGGGTATAAGGATAGGACACTTCACTGGTCTCTCAATCTACATTAAAAACAACAGTGCAAGTTATTTTTCACTGTCAGTTTTTATTGGCCCGACATCATATTTTAATTTGGAAAAATAGTAATGATCGTTTAGTAATTTACCTGCTATAGTCCAAAAAAATATTCCTAAGACAATAATTTTACAAGATTTAAAAGGATAAATTTACACCAAATCTATGCTTTAAGTAATAATAAAATTGTTATCAGGGAGATATTTTGAAATAAAGTCTTATGCACATTTGGTAAACTTCATAAGCATAAATCCAACAAAATTTAGTAAGGTTCAGGCTCAAAAATATTTAAGGCTATAGGCTTAAGTGGAAACAAGATATAAGATTGTTTCAAAATACCAGCTGTAATACCTTCCTGCCTACTCCCTACATAGACATGATCCTAACTCATATTATGGAACCAGAATAGACTGAAATGCAAACACATATGCAATATGCATAAGTTAACACAGCTTGTATGCTCTTAAACCAAAACACAGCCACACACATATTAATACTTTTAATTAATAAAATATACCAGTTAAGCATTTTAAACAATAGTTTAAATTGAAATTATTTCCCTTCTTTATATTTTAATTTATATTCAACAGTTCTCTTGCCTCGTCCATCATCGTGGAACTTCCTCACATGGAAACTTCATGGAAACTTGCTTTGCTACCTTGCAACTGGTGTCTTAGAAAGCTGCATAATTAAGTTGCCTAGACTTTAGGAATACCCTACATGTCTGAACACAGCTATGATGTCTTACAATGCTGCCCCTGTAGACTGCTCACTAGATTTTAAAAAAAGAATTAAATTTTAAAACAAGCCTTATTTCACACAATTTGGCTTCTCGGGTAAATTTAACACTGTTTAAAAAAATTTTATACTTAAAACAAGACAAACTACTAAAAAAGTTTTTTTATTTGTTTACTGCAGCTATGAAAACACATACAGACAACATACAGTTCCACCTGTTGTGGTGGCTAGGGACTTTACCACTTCACCACTGCTAAACGAGACATTGAAGCTGATAAATATTTGAAGAGAAAACAAAGTTTTTAGTGCCTCAACTCTAGACTGCTTGAATAGCTGTCTAAATGAATCAGCATTCAGTAATAGTCTGTGTTTTTAAAACAAACAGCAATAATCTCACATAAAAATATATATAATACCCAGTGTTCCTGGGTAAACATGCGTGTTAAGTTAAAAGTGAAGAATGAATCACAGCAGCCCAATTTGGCTCAATTTTGAGCATCTTCTCAGAGTCAAATGTATCCTCATTTTTAATGCATTATCGTCCTGCAGGCTAAGATTACATATTTATTCAAACAGGATACTTGCCTCATGGTGCTTGATCTGTGTGCACAGAGCCCGACTGCTGCTGACTTCCTGTTTCATCTATTCCCACACCACTTCAAAAGATTGTTGACATATTATTTTATTTTTACATATTCATTTAGATTTTTTGCCTCCTTTTAGCCTTTTTCATTCATGAACCCATCTAATGCAAACTAGGGGCCACCAATTAAGTCAAAGCTTGTAGTAGACTAATTAAAATAATCCTCCCATTTCCTGTCTCTGTGGAGTCTGGTGTTGAGATACATGCCTCCCACCCAAACAGAATAATAATCATTATATATTATTATATATAACATATTTATAATATAATATAGTATAATTATTATATTATATACATTATATATAACTAATTGCACACATGAGAAAGTTATAAAGACACCAGCAGTGCATGCAATGCATTGACTGGAACTTACGAAGAAGCAGGGATAATTGTAATGCTCAATACATGTAACATCTGCAATAACTTGTCTTTACTGAGTTAAATAAAATAGTTTTAGGACCACAGTTTCAATATATTAAATCATACATCATTTTAGAAAATAGATCACTGTTCAGAAGGGACATGTGGTTTTGTGAGCAACAAAAACTTGCAGGAATGTAACAGCTGTCTTTATAGGCCAATGGAAATTAGGACAACACTGCACACATTAGCCAGACTGTTTATATTAAATTGTGCATGAGGGGTATTTTTTAAACTGCTGTTCTGTTTAATTAATTTTCTTATCCTAATTTTAATTGGTATTTATCACATTGTTTAACTTCCTTGTTGTGTTCTTGCATATAATCCAGTGTCTAATGTTATGAATGTAACACTGGCCTTTACCTTATACTTCTAGTTTAGACTGTACCCAATTTCATGAAGTTATAAAATTAATTATATAGGCAAAGACTGGTATATGATAGTTTCATCTTCCCAAGCTTACAATCACAAACTATGTGTCCTAAATATGGATAGAAACACTTCATATATTAAATTCAAAAACTATCCTATTTTCAGTTGTCATGCTTTGTCAGTATCAGGGGTGAAGACCTGGGCATGCAGGAGCATGTGAGCAAAACAGCAGATTTCCTTTTCTCTGTCTATTATTTCAGTCAAAATCTATGAAGGGATTTTTCCATCCCTGCCCAAACAGACCACCATCCTGCCTCCAGGTGCTCGTTAGATTGTTCAACAAAACTGATTCCTGATTCTCAGCCTTTCTCTCTCAGCCTTTCTCTCTCTGCTGACAAACTAGTCATTGGTATATTTGGAGTCCTCCAGTTCTAAGTACATATTTAACAAATGCCTGTACTACTCCACAACGACCTTTTGGCAAACAAGAATTACTTGCTTGAAGTGAATGTTGAGTAGGATAAAAGGGAATAGAAGAGCTCAGGTGCTTGAAGGGGCATGGAAGTAGAGAAGAAAGGGCAACTGTAAGCACAGAGGGTTCTGCTAAAAAATGGACAGAAACGTGGCAGGAAACTCTTCTGGCAAAATCAACTCCCTGAAGCAATAGAATCTGCCCGGTGATGATACACAACACACCCTCCTTTCAGCCACAATTACAGCTATACATTGAGGAGGGGATGTACATCACTGCATGTTTGGTACATATAGGGAAAAGAGATGATTTGGAAAAGAAGCTTGTTTTACACGATGTGTGTAGCTTCAGTTTCTTGACTATCTCAGCATACATCACACATCACCTGAGTTCATAACATTGTCAGCAGTTGCCATGTGGTTCAGCTGAGCTCAAGTGAATATTCTTAGATCTCTGAGTTTCCCTTGATGAGCTTTAAACCCAATGAAGCCAATACATACAAGATATGTTGCAGAGGACCATATTTTTTCTTCATTTCTTTTATATGACAACTACAGAATACTGAAACGCTGGATAGTGGCTACATTAACAATAAACATATCTGATCATATTAACACTTTGGACCTTAGTTCCAGTTTCCATTTTTTTTTATTTCTCAAATGTCATGCATTCACATTCATCAATGAATCAAAATACATTCTGAAATACAACGTCACAAATGTGTTGAATAATCACAAGAAACAAAACTACAGAAAGTGTAGTCAACAGTACCATTAATAGCACAGGAAACACTGTATGCAAAAGCCACAGTGTGCATTAAAGTCCTACCTCTTTATCAGATGCCAAAAATCACAGCCTCGATAAAGTCAGAAAACCATGGAGCTGATTGGCTGCCAATGTTTCTAATCTCTTTTTGCCTCCTTCTTTATTGCCCAGCACATATGTGAAGTGGAACATCTACCAGAGGGCTGGACTCCATGGGCTGCACAAGACTCCTCTGGCTGGCTAGATCAGTGGCTCTCTGGCAGGTAGCAAGAAACAGTGAGAAAAGTCCTGTAGTCCTCTCTGTGGGTACGGTGGGAATGCCGTCAGAACAGAGCATCCTTCAGTGGGCAAGAAATCCTGAGGGAACGTGCTTGTAATCCCAAGACTGGAACCATGCGCTTAAGATAAGGAGAGAGTTGCTTCAACATTGTTCTTTTTCCACAAGCGGCAACATCTCTCTTCCGCCACATCGTTCTGAAAGCTGTTTATTTATGTGGGACCGGAGTGGAGAGTGTGAGTGAGAAAGCAAGAGAGAGAGAGAGAGAGGGAGAGAGCTTGTACTGTCAGTGACTACATTAGCAGCTCTGAGTAGGTGGAGTTTTCTTTGCAGCAGAGGGATCATGATTCGAAATCCAAAGGAGGGAGAGAGTGAGACAGAGAGACCAAGAGAGAGGGGGGAGAACACTGCATGAATAAGAGAGGACAAAAGTGGTGCTGAGGTTATAAGGAAAAGTTCAATCAGAAATCAAAGTCCTGCCATTATTTACTCACTCATGTTGTTGAAATTGCTGTGCGTTTCTTTCTTTTGTCAAACATGAACGTCCAAACTGCTCTACAACATACAGTTAATAAGGTTGTTACTTAAATCTGAAATCTCAGCTCTTATCTCATATCTTATTCAGCTGGCACACATTCAAACGGGGCACCTTAAAGTGCATCAGACTTTGTTGCAGTTTTGATGTTAATGGCAATTATTCATAAGATGCTAAGATGCTTGATTATTTAACATGCCACATTTGAATGTACACAAATTTGAGAGCTAGTAGCTGTGTGATATTTGTTTTGTATAAATATTTTGTTTCTCATTGTTAGTAACAACAGTTCTTTGCAAATGACTTTTAAAAAAATTCTTCCGTGCCTTTCTTCTTCCTGATACTAAGCAAAGAATGAATTATTTAAAATCACACACTTCTATGAGTTGACATTGTGTCAAATCACAATTGTAAATAACAATAAGAACCTATTCAACATTTTTACATGAGCTGATAGAAGCAGCTCTCAAATTCAGTGACAACAGATGTGTAATACATTGAGAAGCCAATTTAAACGTTTGTGCAACTGATTAAAACCGGATTTTTGATGTCATGATTTCATGCTGAGTTGAACAACTTCAAAAGGGATCATTTTAGAAAAACATTTCTACAAACATTTGTATCATTTGAAGTCAGTAAAGCACCAAACTCTAAAACTCTGATTTTGCTCAATAATGTCAAGCAACTTTTTGATTTACAGTGTATCAGCAAACTTAAGCAACAGAACTGTGAATGATTAAATTCTTCCTTTCCATATGGAAGATGTCCACTGTACAATATTTTGTGTGATTTTGCCAGCACAAGTTGTACAGCGTATTACAAATAAATCACAGCTGTATACTTTGATTTCCTGCCTGTTTACAGTGACATTACTGTAATGTCGCATTGTGCTTTAGAATTACAATGATTAGCTGTATGTGCATAATATCTATAAACAACATCTTGTTTGTTCACAGATTAACTGCAATAGGGTGATGTAAAGTATTGGTCTAGCACTTAGATTCGCAGCATGCACCGCAGTTTGAATAAATTCTTTTTACATTTTACTATTTGTGGAATTGTTGTGCTGTTGTCACTTTTATTTTTTTGTTTTAACATCTTAAGTTTAGTTTTTAATGTTACATTAACAACGATAATTATTTGCAAAAGATTGAATTTTTTTGAATATTATATTTTACTGTATTACTGTAACATAAAATATCGGAAGATCACTGAGCTTGGTAAATGTTCTCCATATGCAGAATTATAATCTGTCACACTTTAATTATGGCTAGGATAAAAAAGCCGTACACTATATCACCATAACACTAATCACCATAATGGTGACAAACAAAACACAATCTGATTCTGAATTGATTTCACATTTGATTTTCACATAACTGTCAACACAGTTTCTTGTTGTAAGATACTGTTAATTGTTGTTAAAGCCTGGCAGTTCTTTTAACAGTAAGCAGAATTAAATTCAGAAACACAATCCTAGATCTTCAAGCACTACCCAACACAACCCTAGTGCTGTACTGTATATTACAAATAAAAGAATCAACACTATAACCTCTAGGGTGTCCACCTGTGGATGGTAATCTTCCATTTTGATGTTGAGTCAAGTCACAATACTGTGTAGTAAATCTACCCAAAGAAATAGACTGCTAAGACAAACATTGATCATTGCATATAGACTAAAGGCTTGTAGCCAATAAAGATTCTTCTCTTGATAATGGTTAGTATTCACTGCTTAAATGAAGAGAATCCTAAAGGTGTTTCACAATGAAGGGAGGTCATTTGTTGATTAAAGGTTGCAAGGACAAAAAACACATTTAAAATGTTTAAATCTTGTATGGATAAGTCATTAACCAAAACAACAGGACAATTGGTTAAATAATATTAATAATAATAATAATGTTTTTATTTATAATGTGCTTTTTCCAAACTTAAAGCGCTAGGGTCATTTTTGATTTAATGTTCACAAATGTTTCTGTAAAGCGTTTGTATACTGTAAATGGTAGGAAGGCTATTAACAGATTTTACAGCATATATTGCAAATAAATGTTATTTGTTGTAAATTTCTAAATTGTAAAGAAATCTTCTTTTTCATAAAAAAATGTTTTGCTTCATTTAAAAGTATATTGCAAATTTTTGCACATAAAAACATTTTCCACTCAGGTCAGTGAAAATGTAGACAAGCACAAGTAAAAATATGAACCACTGGCCTGAATGTGCTAAAGCAAAACAAAATCCTTACTTTATGACAGCCATGGTTACTACAAACTGCCATTATATAGAAGATTAAAAAATATGAGTGAACAATAACAGACTTTTTATATTTCTATTGCTTTAAGCGTGACAAAGGCTTCTCTGTTGCTTAGCAGCCAAATCTGACCTGGGTACAACAAGAAACACCAAAGACCAGAGAATCAATCCTTCCCTTAGGAGTAAGTATATATCAGTCACTCACACACTCAGTGGAATACACAGGGCACCAGACACTGTCATTCACTGGTGCCAGACACACATACACTCACATGCACCTCTGGGCCTGTGAGTATAATGGGACCGTGGCCTGCTGATGAGGTCATGTGCTACACTTCACAGCAGACATAGACCGGTAAGCGGCTCTAGGGTACTTACTAAAACAGGACATTACTGTTGATGTTCTCTTTAAAAATAAACTTTATTGACCACCCCAGGGAACAGAAAACAAGTTCTACTACAACAAATCTTAAAGGTGCGATCTTGTTTACACTGCACCGGCACTCTTGGACTCATACTGACACCTAACAATGAGGATGTAGCATCACACAAAGGCAAAAGTTTTTGAGGACTGCACCTTTTTGATCACTTTGAAAAAAATTAAACCTTAAAAATGTGTTTATTAGTACATTTATCATTTTTTCATAATCTTTTATCAAAATGTAATAACATTCTCCACCTCAGAAACAACTTTCTTGCTGACATACTGAAGGCTTTTGTTATGTGGGTGAATGGGAAATTTATCACTTTTCCAAATCAAACCCTTTTTTGCATTGTCTTAACACTCACTAGTGTGGGGCAACAGTGACCTCACTAGTGAAAAGCTGTTCTGGTAACATTTGAACATTCTCCTTTCAGAGAATGACAAAGTTTAAGCTATCAGATGGAAAGCTAACATTCTAGTAAAGAAAATCATACATGAACAGAACAGAATAACAAAATAATTTACAGTATCTTCAATCAATGATACTGAAAACTAAGAGCGATACTTTGGTGATGCAATAGGCTGATGTCAATAGGCTGACATTTCCTTGCATACCGGTATGCTCACATAAGACATTACTATGGAACTCCAATAATCACAGTAAGTCTTCACCAGAAAATCAATATTTTGTGAAGAACTACTGATTAAAAACTGGCCCATTATAAACAAACAAAATTTAAAGAACTAGACCTAGGGGTCCTAGTGATTACCATAAATGACACCCGAATCCACGCATTTTTCCACTTTGTAAACAAAAAGCCAAAGGCACATTTGGAAGGCAGTCTGGTGTGTGGTGGAAGGCGCAGATGTTCTGCTTTAATTGAGAATTCTAAGCAAGAAGGCAATAAGTCAGGCCCATAGAGTGAGCTACCTTAACGCCTCATCCAACTCAATTAAATTTCACCAGTAATTCTTGGCTCCAGCCCACCCTCAGGTCTCGTCGCTAAAGCACAGAACAATAAATCACCTCAACCTTGTTGCATCTCCTAAAATCTGACTGAGACAAAGAACTTTCATTTATTACAGGTTTGTAGTTTGAGGAAGGCATGACCACAGCCTCCATTTACTCATTTCCAGACCAAACTTTTAAAGGGACAATAAACCTAACATTTTTATTCTATCATCATTTTATTATACAATGCATATGGAGACTGGTGCTTTAAAGCTTTAACAAAAAAGGAAAAGCACCATTAAAGTATTATAAGAATGTGTTCTTTATTTCAAATCTTTTGAGTCTTGGCCCAATGCCCTGCAGTGAGCTGCTGCAACCAGAAAACTGTTGCAACCAGATTATTGAGTCAGCTGAACAGATTAACCTGATTCATCAATTAATTATTCAGCTCATCTAATTCACTGAAAAATAAATAATAAGTATTACAAAATTGTATGGACTTGAGCCATAGTGACCACTTTATTAGGCTTTAGGTGCAGGTTTAATTTATTGATGCAAACTGTAGAATATGTATGTAGAATATTCATGAAATGCAAAAAATGATATGAGCATGAAAGATCTGAAAGATTTGATCTTATTAGGTGAATAATGTGCCATATATTCCTGTAAAGAAACAAATGAGGGTGGTAAATTCAAATATGGAGGCATGTCGATATCTTTATATCCCATTGGTTCTCATGTCTCATGACTACTTTTCATATGTGTGTTTTGTCACGAGACATGTAAGAACCAACAATATTCTTAGTTAGAGCTGCTAAATACAAACAGCGGCACCACTGTTTGTATTTAGCACTGTGTTTAGCTTCTTTACATGGATACATGATGTATCGATTGATAGGTTAATAATCTCAAAATATTAATCGTTTTCTTTCACAAACATGTTGTTTATTGTTTCGCTTCAAAAGATATCTATCAACCAACTGGAGTTATATGAATTACTTTTATGATGGGTGGATGCATGTAGCTCAATTCGTAGAGCATTAGCAGCACAATGATCATAGGTTCAGTGAACACATGTACTGATAAATGTGTACACTGTAAATTGATGTCATATGCATCAATGTAAATTTTGAGAATTGAAAATCACCAGTTGGAGGGCACGTAACTTTAAAACTTAATTATGGGTCATAATATGCTGCTTGCCAAAATGTCTTGTTGGGTCATTTTTTTAGGACAGTCTCCTTCAGACTAAATATTTCTTTCCTGAACTTGTACGCTCCTTTTGTTCATTTTAACTACCCAACAGGTTCCTACTTATTGAAGTATTATGAGGAGGTCAGTTTTCAATGGTTGTGAAATTAAGAGACACACAGCGGGTTTGATTTGAAGTGTTAGAGATCCTCATGAAAGCTTAAACCATATAATTGAACAATAAATTCGCTGTCAAATACTCCATGCAGTCATTATGGACTGCACTACACTACTGTTTAAAGGGCTTATAATGCATCTCTAGAGGCATAAAAATGTTGCAAAAATGGTTCAACATCTTAAATAACCAAGTGGATCCTGTGAATTACAGTGATTTTACAGCACAAAAGGGCACAAACACAACAGCTCAACACAACAGCACAAACCCCTTTACTGTGATAAAATCACTATAACGCAGTCTAATGCAGCTTACTCTAGTAAAGAAATGAGGGCACATAAGGGGAAAAAGAATGTTCAATTGACAATTACTTTCAAGTCACAACTATCAGTTTTTAGGACAGTTTTAAGCCTTTAACACAATTTGTGTAATTTTGTACATTATTAGCTAAAGTAAGCCATTATAAACGCTACAGCCAATGATGAGGTGTTTCATGTTGCAGATATTTATAACATGTAAAGTTAGAAACTGTAAGAAATTACAGATCTTTACAACTGCACTGTAAAGAGACAGTAATGATTGACAGATGCAATAAGCAGTCGGCATGAATGTATCTCAGTATTGAAATAACTTTTGTGAACTTTGTCATTCTGCTACTGTTGCTTTAAAAAAAGTTTTGTTGAATTCGGTTCAGCTGAATAGCAATCATTGGAAGTGGCCATTGCATGACATAATCTCAGGTGAAAGTAGAAGCAAAATAGGAAATAGGAAAAACTCATTCCCCCCTTCAGCTGTTTTTTTTGGGGGGGTGGAGATGAGTTTGTTATTGCACTATTTGTTATTGTGCTGATGTAGTTCTGGCAGCTTCTTCCTCCTTCCTAAAAAGGCAGAGACAACGAGTAGAACATGGTGTACTGTGATGAGTGCTTGACAAACAGCAGCCAAACGGTTCTGTCGGAGTACCACCTACAGGAGAATCAGAATTCAAGTGAAGTACTGCTGCTGGTAGGATGGGCACCCGGGGCTGTACTTGCTGATCTGTTGGCAGATTTTACCAACTACATGCTTGCTTATATATTGATAATTACAGGAAACAACCAAAACATCAAAATGTCCTCAATATTATAAGAGAGTGCATGGGAACACTGATTTCCCTGTAAATATTGTGTTCTTGTAATTCAGCTCATTTCTGAGACATTTTTGAGGCCTCCTTCAAATCTTTAGAAGAGACACATGAGGTTGCTAGAGTCCACTGGAGTCTTACTGAGATTACTGAGGAGAAAAATTTGAGCTCCAGAGGTGGCCTGAGGTGTGCTCTGAGCTTTACAAGCGGTGTGAAGGGTGTTTAGAGCTCTAGCAGTGGTGAGGTGTGCTCAATGCTCTAGAGGTGTTATGAGGTGTGCTCAAAGCTCTAGAGGTGTTAAATGTTATTAAAAATAAATTTAAATGGTAATTAAAACATAACTAGTCATCAGTGGCCAGCAGAGGGACCTTTGGGTACAGTTTGAGAAAATTAAACATCTTGACGCTTAAAAGTTTTCAAACCTATAGTGACAAGAACAAATCACTGATACTGATTGTAAAAACAAGAATGCTAACATTCCACATTCTAGTTTGTTTTTATTTTATCTGGCATCACATTTAGTTCAGTATATTAGTGAATAAAATGCATCTGCCTTTCAATCTGGAATGTTCAGAATCCTAAGCATCTTATTTATTCTACAGAAACTGGAACTTTAAATTGTGAAGTAGGTCTATATATAACTTTAGTTGTTTGTATCAAGCAATGCATGACTCTTGAAGGTGTTAGGCAGTGTACTTTCAAGATTATAAATAAAGGCAGAAGCTGAGAAGAAAAACAGAGAAAACATTACTGTGGGCACAATTCAAAAGAATGTTAACCAGGAGAGAAAATCAAAGGTTTGTCTGATACTCTTGGTCTTTTCACAGAAATGTCTGAACTGGAGGGGTTGACACTGTCTCTGCCAGTATGGCTGGAGGGTTTGTGTAATGATTTTTGCACAGACAGTCCACTACTCAGAGAGTAGCACAATGAGCAATATATAGTCATGAATCATTCTGTCTAGACAAAAAGAAAAAAGTTTATTAATGTTTATAAATGGTTATTACAGTGTGTAATTTTAGACCCTTAGCATCACCAAATGAAACTGCAACAACCTATAAAAAACAACAATTTTGCAATTTATTGAATTTATTAATCCTAGTTAATGTTAATTTCAGTATTTACTAATAAACTTAAAATCAACAGTTGTATCTGTTAACCTTAGTTAAATCACACTGAACTAACATGAAGGAACAATAAACAACTGTATTTGTATTTACTAACATTTAATAAATTCTATAAAAATACTTTGTTCATTGTTAGTTCATGTTAGCAAATGCATTGGCTAATGTTAAAGAATAGAATCTAATTGTAAAGTTGTTTTGATAATAATAAAGTAACTAACTTTCCAACCCTCTACTATTGGTCGGCCAAGCAGATAGGGCTGCATCAAACTTATGGCATTGGTTAAGCCAATCTTGTTGTATCTGTCTGATCGAGATGCTCAAACAAACAGGGCAGTGTCTTGATAGTGCCACAGTGTTTTCATAAAACGCAATCGAATAACTTAATTATGGTTGTCTCTGCATATTAAACTGGGATAGGAGAGAGCTTTTTAACATAAAACAATTTCACACTTCAGCTTTAACAAAACACCAGCAAAGTGACACTAATCAAATGAATGCTGGTACTCCCCTAGAGCACAAACAGGAACCATTTTAATGCATTACACGCTTTATTATAAATCAAGGACAAGATAATATTTATACATTAAATCTGTAAAAAAAAACATGAGAATTCACATAGATTTATACAATAAAGTTTATAAAAAGTTACTTAAAAGCTCCTATGGGAAATGTTATGGCATTTTGTTGTGCATACAATATTCATTTCAAGGAATTCTGAGTTGACAATTTTTTTAATTACTTAAATTTGCAATCTGAAGCATCCTAGAGTAAAGATCCTTTGAGAGAAGAGAGATGAACCCTTCAGGCAGGATGTCAAACAACACATCCGTACTGTAGGTACGTGCAGACACTCATAAACACACACCTCGTTCCACAGGCCATTACCACCTAACCAACTTGTCTGAAACAGCAAATAACATGTCAGAATTGCCTATGTGGCCACCGTATTTACAGCATTAGAGCTAGGCACCCTTCTAATGATGTGTTTTATTTCTGTGCTTTTATGGTAGATGCCTGCCCGACACACACACACACACACACACACACACACACACACACACCTGTCCTATGCTTGTCACGCATTTCATTTGATCAGAAATAGTAGACACTCTTTCCGGCTGACCCTGTGATGGTGGATGTTTGACCTTGGCTTTCCTTGTCACTTAGCCCCTAATTCTTCAGGAAAAAGCCTGCTATGTTTATCAGGATCTCATTTGGAGAAAGTGAGAGATTTAATGCCGAGACAACACTCATCAGTCAGGCAGAGAGAGAGAGACAGGGGGAGGTGGGGTTTTTGTAGATGTCTGTCTGATCTACACAAATCCCAGAAAGGGGAAGGATTTTTGTGCGTTCCCGAACAGCCAGCGGAGAAAGGCCCGCAGCACTGCCGAGAGCATCTGGCTCTGAACGGAGATATCGAGTTTATATTACACGCAAATTCACAATCACATTACTGGAGCTGACTTCTTATTGGACTCCGAAAAACTAGCTTGACTTCTAATTACGTGTGATGTTGTAAGGTAAAAATGAATTGTTGTTACACACTGGAACACGATTATATACAAGGATTTTTCTTTTTACACTGTTAATTTAAATTATTTAATGCTAATGTTACATCTTGTGCCATTAACCATTTTTACAAGTCATCTAGAAAAGTAGTTGACTAGTCAATGAGATGCAGTTTCCTCAATATAATGTTAGATGTGCAGAATCAGTAGTCTGCAGAGACACTGTAAAAAATGAAAGCTTGCTTATCTCCATTACCAGATTTATGCTGCTTGCATTGTCCATGAATGATGCTAAAAGCAGTAGTTTCTGTCAGCCTCTGGGAGACACTTGATTAGTTTTCTAAAACAATTTTGGTTTGTGTGTAAACATTTCAGATTAACTCAGACCATCTCAGGTGTCCACAGCACTGTGGTTTAAAAAGAAAGTTTTACTTTTATTTGTTAGAGGTTATTGCGCAAAGTTAAGTCACATACTATAGTACAGATTTTTTTCTCTCTTGCTGGCTTTACAAGTGCATTTCATGTAATGTGATTGATGACTAATTGATAGAGGACCACTACATTACACCTGAAGAACTTACTGATTAATGTACAAATGTAATGTTTTTACTTGAAGTAACCTAAACTAACCTAATATGAGCATCAATAGCTTCCTAGCAACTAAAGAGTCAGCTATTCCATTTCAAAGCTCACACACAAGTCCTGTTACCAAAGTCCAGTTGGACCTCCCCAACATTTGTCAGTTAACATCACTGTATGACTGGGCAAATCCACAAATAACCCTTTCTTATAAAAGAATTTGCTTTCAAACACTGCCCACTCAGATCTGCACAGCATACACATGAAACCAACTTGTTTTAAAGACATGCTTAGTTCCCTACCGTTGGATGTTTTCAGTATTAAATCCCTGCTTTTCAAGACCTTGACTGAGTTTACTGCCTGACTGTTTATTTTTAGCGCTTCCTTCCTAAACCGTATTTGGTGGTCTCCACCTCCACATGTTAATTTACCAGGCATAACAACAGTGTAAAGCTGCACTCAGCTGTTCAGAGTTCTCACCATGTTTGAGTGTACAGATGGGCTTTCTGACTGGCTATTAGGCTATTTAAAGAGCTTATTATGAAACAAGGTTCTTTGGTTATGAGTATGCTTCCTGTAACTATACTGTCAGAAGACATGTATTAATACAAAAAATGTTTTACCACATTGCATGATTTAATGGCTTCAGTTTGTTGAAAATTCAATACAATATTCTTTTTGCATTTCTACACACAGTGTTTTTGTCAGTTATTGCATTTTCAAGTACAATACATGCAATGTTTAGTTTATATAGCAAATTTAAAAAACAACAGGAGTTGACCAAAATGCTGTACAAAGTATATTAAAAAAGAGCACAACATTAAAAAACAGACAATAGACAATATACATATTGGGTAAGGTTGGGAAAAATAGTGATTTTAGCAATAAAAACCTTTTTAGCTAAATCAGGTTGAAAAAATCAGTGGGTATAGAAGCATGGAGCTTTCCGGTCATTGATTAGGTTGTGGCATGGAGCACAATGTCACCTTCTGCACGCATTTGGAAATCTGGTTCAGTGCAGCAGGCATGTGACATCATTGAGAAAGTATAATACAGGCCAGGTGTGTCTCATCATGTTGTCAGCAGTGTTTTATTTTCATACCCCTGCACTTGGCACATAATCACGGCTATGGATGGGAGGACCAGAAAGCCACTGCAATGATGTGTCATCTACTTACTTTTCTAGAGAAGAGATTTCTCTGTACATTTTTATCAGATTATTCTTAGTCCCAAGATTGGAAACTTAACTTTAAACTTTATTCGCAATGTAGATGCTATAGTATAGAAGGCTAGTCCAAACATCCATAATAAATATTTTCATTTGAAATTGTTGTATGAATATTAATGTTGCTGTTATTAATATCTGCAATTTCATTTCAACATTTCATTTAAACATATATATACGGTATTGTACTCTAAGGGTAAGCAATAAAAAACAAAATAAAGTTGACAGTTGACAGTATTATTTTCACTGTCTTTTTATAATGTTCAAAACCTTCCAAGCAGATACACTGAGCCAAATCAATGGAACTGTATCATGTTAGGTTTGATACTGGCAGAACAGGAACACTGGCCCTCATCTTGACATTAGAACTGAGCACCTCCAGGCATAAGAATGAAGGCTGGTGTCTATAATTCAATGAACCAGAAGCTGCCTGCGCAGACCCTCCAGCTCTCTCTGACAATTAATAGGAAAGGCACGGCTCCCACCACTGAGACACATGGACGAAACAATACTGCAGGCCAAAAATGAAATGGTTTGAGTAAATTCTGAGTGACACATCCAAAGCACAGTCCACAGTCTCTGAATTCTGCTGTTAGAAGCTATACTTCTCTTCTACTTATCTTCTGCAGTATAAACTGCGAGTTAAATTTTGTTTTAGTGAATTGTTGCCTTCAGGGAGTGTGCAACCATGAAACAGTTTCATGTCTTCATTTGATATTTTTTAAAAAGCAAAGCATTAAAATGCTTGTTTGATAATAGCTTTGAAAATATTTAAATTTCTAAGGAACACTTTTTTAATTATAAAGTCATTTTTTTATAATAAATTATGATAGCTGTATGTTACAAATGATTGTATTATAGTTAGAGATTGCTAAGGCAGGCATCACTATTGCCTGAATTAAAATGTGTGAAGGAAGAGACTAGACCCCCAAAGACTAAAGACAAGATTGTCATTGAGACTTTGAGGTCATCTCTTTAGTAAGCAAGCACCTAGCAACCAACCAGAACACCCTAGCAACCATAAAACAATGCACATACTGCAATACTCAGAAGCCCAGAGCAATCGCATAGCAACACAACAGCCAATTTTACACAGGAAATCACTGCAGACGTTTTTCCAGGAAATTAAATTGTTTAATTATTATAATAATAAATATGTTATTTTGAGATGTATGACGGTTTATTCCGAGGATTTTAAATAAAAGATATGGTTTTTCTTTAGTCTCTCTCTCTCCTTCTCTGTCTCTCTGGCCACACAGATAATGGCTCTTGTCTCTGTTGCTTTGATGTCTGCTTGAAACAGGGCCTCAGAAACAGCCAGCCAAATTCCTGGAGCAGAGCCTGTGAATTCGCTGATTCTCTTACACTATCCCATCAGCTGTCATGGCTACTGTGAAAACCTGAGGTGATGTAAGGTGGACTTTTGTCAACCAAGGAATCCTAACAAGGCATTGTCTGTCAGGCTTGAGATGTCTAACACATGTAAGGCATCAGACCAGGCAGGGTTACTATGTTTCTTTTGAGGTGTTCCAAACCTCCTCAGAAACTATCCAACACAGAGTAGTGACGGACAGAACAGAATTGGTATAGGGATTTCATTGCCGAAAGCTGACAAAACGTATAAAAAACATTCATGCCGGAGATAAACATGATCTTTAAAGATTATGATATTGCAGGTGAATATAATCCATGTTGGGGTTGACATCTCGCTGGTGTTGGTTCTGCGGGCGTCAATCTGTGCTACATATTACCAAAGCCATTTATATTATATTAGATGATATCTATTCTCAGAGGGTATTTGTTATGGATTAGGATATGAGAAATGAAATGAAGGTGAAAGTCAATGCCCTCACCCCTGAGAAGAAAAGCTTAATTTTTTTAGCCCCACCCATGCCACGGCTGTCAAGTCACATGATTTTGTGTGTTTTCCGCTTTGGGTGCACAGAGAAAAAAGTGTGAAATGTTAAAAAAAGGCTTCCCTTTTCTAAAGGGAAAAGGCATTTTTTATCTAATTTAGAATTCTCACAGGCCTTGAATGGAAGAGTTCCTGCATTTTTAATACTTCTTTTCATGCAAGTACTCACATGATGTGTTTTTTTATTAACATGTTTTTTATCAAGTTATAAGGAACAAAGCAACAAAAGACTAATCACACATGTGACTCAAACAGCAATGGAGTTTTGGCATGTAAATCAGTAATTACTTTCTCACAGTTTTGCATTTCCTCATCAAAACTTAATGAGCGTGCAAATGGCTTCTAATAGACACTTCAAAGCAATCATCAAAGCCTCATCTAATAAAATACAGTATGTGCATATTTTATCAGCCTGCTAACAACAGGGCACACAATAAAGCACTCAAAAACTGCTGTGAGGTCTTCATTGTACTGCAGCCTATATGCATATGGTGCTGTCAGCTAACAGCCCCAGGTAATGTGTAACTCTGTGTTAACATTGCATGTTGAACATGCAGGATGAAACAGAGAGGTCTGCTCCCAGGTGTCGACCTCTCTCTAATTCCTCTCTGTTGTGTGGTTTGTTTCTAAAACGTAATAAAGCATTGATTGTGAGAGATGATCGGTGGGGGCAGGTGATTAGGAGAATGACTCCCACCCACAGCCGAGTGTAGCCTCGGACTCAGACAAAACACCTGCATTCCACCCACTGACTGTCTGATTCATACTGCACATATAATCTCATGCGTGTCTCATCTAGAGTTTCAAAAGAGAGTTCACCTTTGTCTTGATTTGTGCTCACATTGTGCTCAATGTGACAAATCTTGCAATCAGAACTCAGAGATTTCAATACGAACATTTCTCAACACCTTCCAAGACTATCTGGGCTATCGATTATCTACATTCATTTTATAGTTCAATATTGTT
Organism: Chromobotia macracanthus; assembly: GCA_036877525.1. Lineage (NCBI taxonomy): Eukaryota > Metazoa > Chordata > Actinopteri > Cypriniformes > Botiidae > Chromobotia > Chromobotia macracanthus. Next base: position 4,428,521 of record JAZGTH010000005.1, read on the forward strand.
ACTGCATTACATCTCTGTCAGGCAGTCTCTTCCCATCCAAGTGGGAAGTTCTGGGCCAAAATATGCTGTGAAGTGGATCAGATCCTATACTGATAGTAACCCTACTTTGTTAAAGCCTGTGTTCCTGTAGCTCAGTTGGTAAAGCATTTCATTAGCAGCGCAAAAATTGTGGGTTCGATTTCCAGGGTAGCACATATACTGACAAAATGTATAACTTGAATCTACTGTAAGTCACTTTAGCATCTGACAAATGCGTAAATGTAAAGCCATGGGCTTTGTAGTTAGCACACAGGCTCTCATGCACAGTTCTGTTGTCTGGACAGACACTGTACTGTACTCTTATAGCTAAATGACAGCATTTCTTTTTTTGCTATCTTAAATTAACTCGCGTTGAATGAGGACTGGCCTTTGAAATTTACAGCCATGTATGCTACTGTATAATCTCACAATGTACAGTAAGCCATTTAGCTTCAGTGTTGAGGCTTGTGGCAACCATTATCAATGTCAGGAACATAAACGGCACAGAAGATTGTCCTCAACAATGAAGCTTATTTTCTTGCCATATATTTAACAAGTGTACAATGATCATAGATTAAGGTAAAACAGAATACTGATCTGCATATATGCAACTTAGATAGGAAAAATATAATGGTGCAGGATTTGTTCTAGAAATGTGGAACTTAGTTAATTATTGAGTATGGCTCACAAGATTCACACTGTCCTGGGAGTGAAGTGTGCTAGAAGTAAATAATTAAAACGTAGCTACAGGGTGTAGAAGACAATTTCTGCCAAACACTAAGACATAACCAACACTGATAGTTTTACTCTGGCTGCATTGAAGAGGAAAATCTGTCAGTGTTTTGACATTACAACAGTTTATAACACAATATTACTGTACTATCATACAGTTTTTAATAAGGCAAATGGTCATATGAATCCCACAACATTGTTGGGAGTGCAGCATAAGCACTGAGCACACGATTTCTAGTTTTGTTTTTTGGCTCCATGTGCTCCCTAGCCCCGCCTCTTCCTCCACCTACTTCTGACAATTATTTAACCAACTTCACTTTTTCTTGATCAGCACCCAAGTATGTTTCTAGGTACCATAGTACTGTTCTGAGCCTGACTCTCCAAATTGCATGTATTGATCCTGTGCCAGGATTCTGTTAAAAAAATTCCAAACCCTGATATTTGTACACAGTGGAAACTTGGCAGCTGTGGTTGCCAGATATTCACATAAAAATATGATAAAGTTAATTCTATTTTGGGATAGCATTTTGGTACCTTTATATGTTTAAGTGATCAACAGGCTTCCATAATTTTGACAATACTGTAAACATGTTTTTACAATGTTATTTTACCAAAAACCCAAGAAAGGGGAATCTGGGAATTTTTTCACGTCTAGATGTTCTAATTGAATAGTTAATTGATCTGATTGTTCTGTTTTTGTATTTTGCTATTTAATGTCTATATTTACAAAATATTAAATATCATGTTGGTGTTTGTTGGTCATTCATATTTAGAATGTAAATAGAAATCTGTAAGGTAGCAGATGCTTGAATCCTCTATGGATTACACTATTCTTATACAATGGCAACCTTTCTCTAGCAACCTGAGATACACACACATATATGCAAATTATCATAAATATATTGAAACAAGTAGAGCTCTAAAGTATACACATTATTTTCGCAAATGCCACCACTCCAAACAGGATGCATCTAAGCAGGATTCAAATAAAGGTAAAATTGTTAAATAGTTACTTTGTTGGACAATATCTCTGCTTCAGTCTAGAGCTCTCTAGACAAAAAATGAATGAGTTACCTACCTGAAGCATGTTGTCCAGAAGAGAGACGAAAAATGAAAATCTCTCAAAAAACGAAGATAAAGATGATTTTAGATGTTTAACTGCTATTAAGTTTTCAATCACTAGATGAGAGCTTAATGAACTAATTTTTGTGAAAACCTCAAGTTATATATATAAGACATTTTTCACTTGTTTCGTCTGTAGCTTGTAATTAGCCTGTGCTCATTCTGACTCATTTTGTCAGCATGGGTCACAAATTATGTAAAAACAACTCTCATTTTCTGTGCAACAACCAAAACCAATACAGACAGTTTTACCAGACAGACAAAGAGACCTTATGAACAAAACTTTCAGGAGGAAGGTAACAATTGCAAATTACAATTTAGTTTGTGGCTCAAAGTGTTTTTTAATTGTAACTTTTGGTTGTTACAATCAGCAGCATAATAGGTGAGACAGAGACGTTTCAGGAAACTAACCATGTTCTTCCGCACTCATTTGCAGGTCCAGATTGAATGGGCCTGTCGCTAAATATACCATAGTGTTCTTTGCTATGTTGACACCATAATAAGCATTCAAGTGTTTAACTGGCATCCACGTGATGTGCACGGGGCCCCAGAAACAAATGCTTCTGGAATGAGAACGGATAAACATGCCCAACAGGACAATTGTGCATGATTTGATTGAGTTGCCTCAATCCATTACAGTAAATCGTCTTCTTCTATTGTTTCCCTGAGAGCTGCGTTTTCAATTCCATCCAAATGTGTGAATAAAATTGTGGTAGGGAGGAGAATGTCAGTCATTGCTTAGGCTCAGACAGGCAGACAATGGCTAATCACTAAAAGGGTACGGTGTTGCCGTACCGGAGGCCTCTGGTCCATGTCCAAACATTTCCAAGGGATCTCAGTGAAGCTATACATGAATCTGCCGCTCACGTAACCTTGAGATAAGCTTAATGTGATACTGGCATCTTGATATTCCATCTATTTTCACTAATGAAATATATGTTTTCTGTAAACACAGAAGCCGCAGTGGCAAACCGTGTTAATGATTCAAAACAGCAATTCTAGATGCTTGCCGACACCTTTTCCTATTTAAAATAGATGTAGCTGAAGTAGATCTGCCTCATTACTCTGAGGGCTGAGGATTACACTGCGTTCTTCCTGCAAAAACTACTCTATCAAGACACTCACTCTCACATCTTAATGTGAAACTTGTTAAAACTGAAGTGTGTGTCTCTTTATGTTCATATATTTCTTCCTATTCCTGTTTAATATACAGAGTGAGCTACCTCCCTATCAAACTGTTGCTCTGTTTAAGGCATTCCTACCAATCTGACCTACTGAAGCAGAACAGCACCTCTTATTTAATATTGTTTGTTTTCAAACAGGCCCGTCTGCCATTGATACACAAACTGCATGCATCACATTAAATTTAACTTTAGAACTGAACTCTGCACGGATGTTAATATATTTCATGATGTAATGGTTTGAGAAAGTAAGAATTCTTTTGTGTGAATTCAGTGGACCTTCAAATATTATTGGGGACAATGAGAGGGAAAGATTTTACTCATAATTTCTACCCAATGAAATATTGTAGAGGTTGGCATAACTAGAAACATGTATTTGTTATAAAAATAACAAAAAATAAGAAATGTTTAACTTATTTTAAATGCTTCTTTTGTCTTATTTCTAATAATTTTAAGTCATCTTGAGGCCCCCTTGAAAGTTTGCTGAGGCCCCCTAGTGGGCCCCAGGCCCTTGGTTGAGAAACACTGGTGTAATGTCTACAAAACAACAAACAAACATGTCATTTTCAACTGCAGGTCAGCCAGGACACATCAGCTGAGGATTTCTCTTTCTCACAAGTACTCACATTTGACAAGCTTGTCTATTGTTTTCCAGTCAGAATTTACAAATGCCATTGTCACAGAATGACATCATTAGTAAGTGGCAGGTGAACAGATTGGCATAAAGGTCATCTGCTGGTGGGCAAAAGTCAGGCTAGTGGATTACAGCACACCGTTTAAATGTAGAAGTACTGTTCTGGTACCGTATTTATTTTAAGAAACAAATTCCAAAAATCATAATTTGTTCTGATTTTCTTTCTTTGATGGAACACAGGAAAAGTTAATAAAGAGAAGTTTAGCAAAATGTTAATGTAGAATGTTGCTGCTCTTTTCCACACAAAGAAAGTTATTGAAGATAACTGATCCAATGTGTGTAGTACAACTTATAAAGCTATACAATAGCTTTAAGTGAGGTACAGCTGAAAGTTGTTATCACTAAATAAATGATTACATCATTTTAATTTAAGGATGGACTATCCCTTCAAGGTCAACATTAGACTATTTTAAAAATAGAATTTTATGCAAAACACATTAACAAGTATTTTTCAGCTCCACAATATCCTTGTCTTACATAACATTTTGGTTTTGCCTACAGTCACTATCAATCAAGCACCATCAATATTTACAGCTTCATAACATAAAAGCATGATCTACCAGCTAGCACACATAAAGATACACACACAAGGTCTGCTAATCTTGTGACCGCCCTATTGTGCGCACGTCTGTTTGCTACCCATGTGAGAGATCCATCATGTCCTGTTGATAAGTGGTCAGGAGCGAGGAGGCGCATGGCGGAGAATCTCACTCGTCTCATCCACCATGTGCCTGACTGCTGATAAGGAGCTGAGCTTGAGCTGTCACCGGTCACAGAGAGACCACACGGGGATCTGTGTTCTGCGTCAGGTCCCCAGAGCTCCTTCTGGTTAGTTCACCGTACCTAAAAAAGAGGGGATATGTGTCTGAACTACACATCATTTGCTGTATCTTAGAGGACTGTTTTGACATTCACAACAGAGTTACTTTGCTCTCTCTCCTTAAGGCAGCACAGAGTCTCTTTGGGGCAAGCCAGACAGACAAAGTCAAAAATCTCATTAACCTTTTAATGCGTCATGAATACATTGGCCTTAATTTGTGCTAATTCGCTGAAAATTAGTTTGACATCTTTTATAATATATATATATATATATCTGGTACTGTAGGTTCTTGTGCATGCCCCCTTTCTTTGCACAGGCCCCTTTGAATGTGCTGATTTCGAACCAAGAGCTGAACCAATATATATATATATATATATATATATATATATATCTGGTACTGTAGGTTCTTGTGCATGCCCCCTTTCTTTGCACAGGCCCCTTTGAATGTGCTGATCTCGAACCAAGAGCCGCTAAGGTCAGAGGCTAGGGGACTACAACGTCTGGTTAGACTGTCAGAAAATGTAGTCATTCAATGACATTGTTGAATTATAATTAACATTCATTCTCTTCACTGGAGGTGACTGATTCAAATGTGTCGCAATACAATGCAACACATGACCGACACCCAGATCCTATTTTATTTTGTTGACCGACACCCATTTTATTTTGTGCTGTACAATGGGGCTATGTTATACTGTATATTCTGTCTATCTAAAAAAATGAGTTTATTTACAAATATCACGTTAAGTGATTGCTATAAGTTATAGTTTTTATATATTTAAATAACTTCTAACAATTTACAGTCAGTTCACGATGGCATAATGACATCTAATTAAATTACTTTGTAAAAACATGCCCTCAAAATTATTAAGCGTCTGATTTGTAAATATGTTTGTTTGTGGGCTAGTTATTTACAAAAGCGATGCTACATTGTCATTTGGCTCTCAAATCTCTTAAAGTGAGAGAAAAGTGATTTCCACACTCAGTGGCACAATTTCAAAAGAAAAGTGTAGAGATGGAACTTTTCCCACAACATTCCAAAAAGTAAAAAAAAACTCTCTCTGAAGTACAAAAAACTTTTGCACAAAAGCCATATTTCTGTCTCTAACAGACGTACTAAGCAAACATAACACATATGAAGGGATGCATTATTTCCTGTAGAGATGACTGCACCTCACTGATGACCAAATGCCAGGGGACCCACTGAGCTCGTGGATTACCTACTGTGAAATGTGGACAGACATTTTTATCACAGGCATTCAAACAGAAAGGGGGGTGTATGTTTGCCCATGAGCATCCCACAGCTTCAAAGCTGACATTAACGGTGCAGTTTACTTAAAGAAAAAATAGAGCGAGACAAATAGACATTTGTCAATCTTCCAAATACTCACCTTATATATCTAAAAAAAAGCATCTAAACAGATGCCAAAATCATAAAGTGTACAATGTTGCTACTATTGCTTTGTACTTTAAAGGGGTTATAAAGATTTGAGCTTCTGACACAGTCGTTTGTGACCTATTGTGGGCATGTCCAGAGACACATTAACACGAACATTTTATCTTTATGCAAATGAGAAGTGATGAAATGCAGTGATTACCAAATCAACCACCAGGTGATCATCTGCTTTTTCTTTATTGTGCCAAGAACTAAAGCACAGACTTATCCAGAAGGACTGTTTGTGTGATGAACTTAAACTAGATTTAGAGTTAAAGAATCAGATTCTTCAAGGCAGTTCGGACTGAGTGCTGGTGGCATTATAGTTGAATCAATAATAAACCTACCGATAAAGAGAGTTCAATGGATCTCAATGAGAGTGTGCCAGCAGAGAGAAGTGTAGATCACCATAAGTATTCAATATGCATAATGTATAATATTCTATGTGCATAATGTATAATCACTATCAAAAGACATCCAAACACAATGAAAGTTTTAGTTCTACCCGATTGTTTTATAGCTAAAGTTTGTATTTTACTTTTGTTTATTCAGTGTGTGGGTTTTTTACATGTCAGGTCTGAGTTTAGTCTTTTAAGTTTATAATGGTAAACAGGGACCGTATTTGTTTTAATCAGTGAATATCCTCTTTAAAAACAATATTGATGAATGGAGACACTTTGTTTATATTTCAAAATAAAACCCAATGTAGGATTTTAACTATTTATTTTGGGGCTTGGAGTATAAGCTAGTTTATATCAATATTTTAATAAATAAGCATTGTGTTTAACGCAACACAAGAAAGAAAAATTACAGTTGGGCTCTCTTTAATATTTCTGTTGTTTTGCCTAGACGGCAATAAAATTAAATGAACAGCAAATGAAAACTTTTGCTTAAAGCCTCTGATATTTCTCCTGAGCAAAATACAGAGTAATCGCACCTGAGTACTCATATGAGATCTTAAAAAAAATGGAGCGCTACATATGAGATCTTAAAAATGTCAAGAACTGAGCTTCTATTTATACAATTAAAAGTCATTATCATTAAATAAATATGTCTGGACATATAGGTTGTGTCCCACTAAACAAAAAATTATATGGCTTTTGAGTTACAGGGTGAGTAGATGAGGACAATTTTCATTTGGGATAAACTACAGCTTTAATATTGACACATTCTGAACCCAAACACAGATGAGAAAAGACAGTCAGGAGTTTACCCTGCAGGGGCAATGGATTCTTTTTTATTTCCACTTTATGGTCTGCGTGCACCACTGATGCACTACTCAGCCAAGCAGTGTTTTAAATGTATAAACTGTAAGAAATATGGCAGGACTACCTCCGCCCTGCGCTCCGTACAGCCCAGGACGTCGTCTCAATTCTCATCTGAACAATTAGAATAAAATGAGCCGCGGAAATGGGGCTCGCTGCGGCAGGGTGTAATCTGATGAGCTAGCGCTTATCACAGCTCAAAAACTTTAAAGAAAAGAGGAAACTCATTTCAAACAGCCATAATTAAATGACACAGCTGACTTGATAGTCCTTGGACCATCTGAATTTTAAATTACATAAATTAATGAGGAAAGAGCTCTCTTTAGTGGCCTACTGAAGTCTTTTGTGATAGTGATGGTTGGTTCTTCTGGAGATACAGTTTTTTTGGGTGCAGTCTTGAAGATGAGGGAGAATATTATTTTCTCTTTAAATATGATATTTGAATATATTCATTTGAGGAGGTGCTATTTCGAGGGGCACACAGACAGCAGAGCTGTGCTGCTTAATATGGTTCTTAGATTCAGGACAAACTTGAGTCAGTCTTGTTAAAAAAGTCTAAAAAATAGGAATTTTCTTGGTGATTGCAATGCAGAATAAAGTTTCATTAGGTTCTATAGAGTTCCATTATGGATAAGTGGCCACCAGCTCTAAGGTTAGCGTTATATACATATTTGGCTGGACAGAGCTGAATATTTAAGCCTGATTAAAATAGAAAAAGCTCATCCAGATAGTTTTACTCTAAATTACTTTAAATAAGTCTTTACCTTTATTTCACTTACAAACAGTGCAAAGAGTAAAACAATATGTCATTTCAAAGTGTTCAACACTTCTGGTCTGAATTTAAAAGAAGATAGTTTAATGAATATCTGATTGAGTGAATTCAGTACAACTGGATGTTTGTAAGTGACGTAAAGGATTTTTGGAAACAATGTAAATGATGTTTGTAAATGCTGGCTTCATTCAGAGGTCCCTGTCCTAGTTCCCTGGTCCTTTTCTAATGCTGAAGTTCCTATCTGCCATTATGCTAAGGTGACATGGACATTATGCAACTAAATCTATGAGTTCAGTGGAAATCATGCAGATTTTTGACATAAGGCATGAAAAATGCTTAGTTTTGAATAAATTTCCCTTTGGTTATTTCTTGCATTAGAATAAGTCATATGGGTACAACAGTCATTTGTCTGGGAAAACCGCACTGAATTGAACCTTCAATTTCATGCAAGATTGCCATAGAGCTACTCTGTTAGCTTTAGTACTTTATGAAAATATTATAATTTTCTTCATATTGCCTTTTTCCCCTTCAGAGCACCTGACCTCTGCTTTGGTCAAAGGTAGAGCTGAGGTGTCTAATTTCTGCATCGATAGCACCATTGAACAAAACAGCATAAACAGAGACTGCTTTCAGTCAGGTCCCCACTCCAAACACCTAGAATTGATTGGACAAATAATATTTCCCTGCTGGTTAAACCAGTTGCGTCAGGATGCAGAGAAATGTTTTGTCAGTGTTTACACTTGGAAGAAACACAACCTATAAAGGGCTTACTTACAGCTGTCTCTGCATATCAGGCTGATACAGGAGAAAGTATTTTAACATCGAAAAAATTACACACTTAAGTTTAAAGAAAAGCCCATTTCTAATCAGCATAATCAGATGACATGAAGGCAGTACTCTTTATGGTGGTTATACTGAGAATTAAAATAGATAAGCAGAAATTATGTCACGAAGCGTTAAAGGCTCAAACTTTTAAATTATGCTTGTTTTCTATTTTGGAATGCAATCCTGGCATGTTTTACATTTTTAGCTTTGATTCTGAAATACTGAGCAAGAGATCAGACCTTAAACACTGCCAATAATATTATTAATTACGTATTAATTCAAGTTAGCGTACTTATTAATTATTGTTATTAATTATTAATTACTTTCTGTATGAACACAGAAAGTAATTAACTTTTTTTTTCTATTTCTGACATTCAGTAGTCTACACTTCCTGCAGCAGGGGAAGCATTTTAAATGAGCTCCTTTCATATCCTGCCCATACTGTTATTTAAGTTAAACTGAAGCAAAACAAGCTATGAGGGAGAAATATTTCTCAAAAGGACTTTAAGCAGTTTTTTTCCCTAATTTATAAAATAATTATTACCAATCCTTGTTGACAATGTGTTGACACATTTATATAATACAGCCTAAAGCAGTGTGTCAGCATGCATGAACTTGGGATTTTGCCATGCTTGCCATTTGTTGAATTTCAGGGTTTGCATACGAGCAGATGCCTCTGCTTGCATGCAAACCATATATGCATATGCAGGGGAAAAATAATGATTTATTGCCACCAGAAAGGCAAAACATGCCTCTAAAATGCTTTGAAGAGCCTGGTTTGTAATTGCCAGTTGTGCAATCCTTGATGTAGAGTTTAATCTCCTGATGTATCAGTAAGGGTTATAAACCCTTAAATATATCTAATTCATTCCGCATGGGTTTGTGGGTAAAAGAAGTAGGGTTTTCTCTGTACATGTATTTGTATAACCAAGTCGACCAATAGTGCCGTTTTACATTTATTTTCACACACTGCAAATTATGCAGTGACAGTACGTTAGCCCTATGGTGTTGCTTACTAACACACAAAACACATGACGAAATCCACAAATACATTTAGGATGGCACACACACATTCATTCCATTCTGTAAGACCAACCAGTCTGAATATGTAAGATGTGTATATGTAAGATTCAATCACAGTGCATCGTTAATGATGTCATAAAACTGCTGAGTGCTTTCTGCAGCTGATGAGTCAAGACCTCTGCCCTGACGCAAGTGCCAGATGGCGATGTGAACATCAAGTTGTCACTTTACAGTACTGTACGTTCAGCCTCAGGTTTTTCTTTTAACAGAATAATTAATGATCATATAAGTGTTCCATTAAGCCAAGATCATTTCCAACCATTAATGATCAGTTTCCTCTTCGAAGAGGAAAACTTTATGCATATTTCATGAATATTTCGTCTTGGTCTCACATCCATAGGTGGCCATGTGTTTTCCTAATATTAGCCCACCAAAGTGTTCTCATATTTAAAACACTAGGAAGTCAGCACAGCTTGTGGACTGAAGATCTACCTCCTGGCTTCATTAGCTTTTGAAGAACTATTACAAATGGAAAATTAAATGCTCAATTATCTGTGCTTACATTTCTGTTTAAAAGCAGAATGGCTTATTTGGATGATTGGTGCACAGTGGGTGAAAAAAAATCTCATGTCTCCTTGATTTCTTTACAACATTTTGATTATTTTTCTGGAATATCTGATCATTATTCATTGTGTTTTAGATAGCTTGCAGATAGCTTGCAGGTTTGAGGGAATGCCAAGTATCAATTATTTTTGAGAGGTTAAATGAGGTAATCATACCTTACAGAGATATAAAATTATACATTCAAAAAATATATATTCTTGACCTGTGGTCAAAATGTTTGGTACAAAATATATTATCACAATGAAATGAAAGGAATGATCATTGAAAAATGGCATGGATTTAAGTTTGTGCGAAATCAAATTATTCAGATTCTACCAGCATGATTTGAGAAGGTTCAAATTAGCATCTTTTGTTCAATGGAAGCAGCAACATCTGACCTTTTTACAAAGGATTTAACATGGTCAATGCCACAAATTTTCTTGTTTAGAAATTGTGTAGAAACCAAAATATTTTGTCCATATTTTACATAATAAACATTCCGTTTATCATAAACACAACCATTTCACATTTAAACAAATGTGTGCATGTGCATGAATAGTGTGCTTGCTTACACATTTTTCCAAACTTCCCTATTAATTAAGCACCAATGTGTGGTGTCACAATACTGTAATAATAGAATAGGAAGAACTTTAGGCCTGTTTCAAATGCCATATAAACTACAAAAACAAATCTTCATGCACGTAAATGATCAGAAGAGATTTAAATCTGGTGATTGTAAATCAGGCATGTTTCTGGGTCACTGAATCCCCTCGTAGGTGGACAAAAATCGATGTGAATGTTTAATTATTGTGGCTGTAAACAAGAACAGGGGTCTCACACAAATGACCTTCACTGTTTTAGTAGCAAGTGCGCACTGTGCTTAACAATGACACTGTATGAATTTTTAAGTACTCAAGTGCAGTTATTCCAGCATGTCCCTGTGTTGTGCACAGCAACTTAACATGGCAGACAAAGATAGGACAAAGGACTCTTTTAATGCAGGTCATCTGCAGTGCAAGTCTTAACAATAATATAAACAACAAGCTTTGTCTGAATTGTATAAGACATTTTATGTGTCTGATCAAACATTGTTAAGAATACATGCAGGAGTGAAACATGCAGGAGAAATGTTTAGTCAACCAGTAAAAAACAAAAATAAATGCTTTTATGTGTACACAGAACAGACAGACAATGTTTTATAGAAACACAAGAATGATACAGTACAACTTTTAGAATTACGATTTACTGGTTACTGTATATACATTCCGCTATCTGTGTATCGGCCTATGATCTATCTGTGGAAGACTGTGGTGTATTTTTGTGCAGCACAGAGCTTGTGAATTTACGCCAAATAATGAGAATCAGAATGAGCTTTACACACAAGGAATTTGTTGTGTGTGCACACTTGATGAATTTGCAATTTCAAGAAACAACATCAATACAAAAATTAAGACACAGGGTTAGTTGGGAATTCCTAGCTCACAAAATATGAAAACAAATAGAACAAATGCCAAATATTAGTAATTTCTTGCTGTAAACCTGAAATTATAAAATAATAAAAAATAAAATAATAATAATAGTAAAGTAGCATTAAATCTGGAGATTAAATGTAATGTTGCACACTGCATTATTTATTTTTAAATTCATTATGAAATCAATATTTACCATACTTATTTTCTCATTATCCATTTTCTAGGTCTTGTTGTTTGTGAATGTTTCTAGGTAATACTGGGTTCCTGACGGTGTGAAGGGAGCCCAACTGTGTTGTTGTGGGCCCCCTGGACCTGTGTGCCCCCCAGAACGTAATTACTTGCTTTGCTTCTGAAACAACTGGTTTTCAGCTGACGTCAACAAGCCCTTTTTCAACCCTTTCCCACCAACCACCTGCCTCCATTTCTGTATGAAACTTTTCACACACCAGTCAATGCATGATAATAAAATCCTATCTTGCATCTTTAAAGTCCTGTCTTGCATCTTGTCCTTACTGTATTTACTGTTTGACTCAATTACAATTACAACAGCAGTCTCTGATTTTATTGTATTTCTTTTGAGACTTTATCAGCTTCAGTGTCTTTTTGCTTTTTGTGTTATGACTTTGTTATAATCCATCTGATAGTATTACTAGATTACCACCATAAGCATAATCACCTGTGATATATCTAATTGCCCTAGTTCATATTCTCTCTAGTTTTTAAATTCCTCTAGTCTCATAATTCTGAGAGCAGGATTACAGGTACACAGCACAAAATTTCTGCCTGCCAGGCATTCTGCACCCATTATCATTTGTTCCTCACATTCAAAACTGGATTTTTTAGACTCTGGCATATACACACCTCTCAGTTTAATATTCATTTGCCTGTTTTGGGGAAAATGGGACAGCTACCGTGACATTCAATTTGAGAGATCTAGCACTGTGCAACCAAAGCAAGCAAAGATAGATCCCAGGTCCTCATCTCATATTCCAAGCTGCTTGCCTTGTCTTCACGACCAGAGAAATTCATTAATCAGACAGTGTTTTGCACAGCCGACAGTCTCATATGCATTAATGCTGCAGACGGACGTTCATTTCAATCTAACCTCACACTGTGAGTCATAACCCTAAACGCTGGGACCTGTCAGTGAATTTTGAGATTGTTTAGGGATCCATTCACAGATCTAAGATCTGTCTTTCACAATCTGAATTTCACATCATTATAAAAGTTTAGAGTCTTCTCATATATTGCAGATCTGATGCCCAGATTTGTTTGGTCTGTTTTGTCTGGTTTGTTGAGAGCTAATGACAATTCCACTGGACATCACATTTCTTTTAAAATTTGGTATCACCCTAATGAGTTGCTTTTGATATTTTGAGTGAACAGTGAATAGTTCATGACACTACGCTATGCCAGACATAAAATCAGTTTGATATCTACATCTTGTACAATCAAACTAGAAATAAATCTTAAACAAGAATTGTATAATAATAATATATTTTATGTTAATGTTTTAAATATTTTTAAAAAAATTGTGTTCCTGGAACATAGAAACAGGTTAACTTTTCCTAAAACAGTTTATGTTGTTATCTAACTGGTAGTTGAGTTTACTTAAGCATAAACCCCTGGGAAACAAATGATGCTTGCACAACTCAGTACTGTGGTTATGCATTTATGAGAATTGATAAAACTACCAAGATGTCACAACATCATTTTTCAAACTGCATTTTACTAAATAAACATCAGAAGTTTGGTGTCTACAAGCATGAATATTGCATTTGCTGACAGCTATTTGTGATTCACCAATATTGTCATTAAAATGTAAGCAGGGAGAAACCTGCATATTAACATTTAATTTGAGATGCTGAATCTATGGATCTGTACATTTTAATTATAAATACAGCACATGTATGCTGTGCATAAATGATATCAGAGTGTGTAAACAAAATGGGTAAAGGGTACCCAAGACACAATGGTTAGAGGAAAATTTACAGTTTTTCCCCAACTCTGTGTTTCAAAGCAGATGCACAACACTGAGTTTAAATGTAGTGCAAATAATGCATATACATGCTGAAATAAGTCGAGCTACAATAGTTAGATTATATATATATATATATATATATATAATATATATATATATATATATATAATTAAATTTCACAAAAAGAAAGGCTAATAAAATTCAGTAGGACCAAAGTGTTTGACATTTTAAAGTCAAATTAATAAACATTTTATTTGAATTATTGCCTTTAAAAAAGGTTCATGGTCGGTCATCCAGGCATTGTGATCTGCACAAGCCCTGGCAGCTCTTTAGAACAGCTGCTGTATGAAGAGTATAAACTGTGAGGAACACTTTATCTTCTCTCCTGAGCTCAGTTCATGTTCTGACTCACACTGTCCTGTTGTTGGATCGCTTGACACATCACTTTGTCAAAGCTGCTCTGTACAAGACTCGTGGAATTGAAATGAATGACTTGCAGTGTGTATACTGGAGGCAGAGGAGATACCTGTCCGATCATTTGAAATAAATCTGCTTTGTCATCTTTTGCTTCCTGGGCTTGTGATGTTTTCTTAAAAGGATTTAAATATAAGCCTATATATTAGAAGATATTTTGAAGTACGTTGGTAGCCAAGTAATTGTGGCACCCATTGACTTCTATTGTATGGACACAAAACCACTGAGACATTTCTCAAATTATCTTCTTTTGCCTTCCACAGAATAAAAGTCATAATAAAAGTTAGAGAACTTATGTAAATGAATTAAACTTCTAAATCCTGTGCACAAAGTAGAATTTTTAAAAGTTGTTTACGATTGTTACTTGTATAACAAACATGACGCACGTCACACTGTGGCTACCAGTTATTATTAATGTCAGACTGTACGACAGTCACAGTTTGAAAAAACAGACCCACGCAAAAACACTCGTCATAGTTTTACACTTTCAGTCTGTGACACGTTCAGTGATAGTAAGCCGCATTCTCAGGAACAGAATTAAAATTGTGGCTAGCAAAGACAAATCTGTGCTTCTGTTGTTTTTTAATGTGACTTTGCTATAGAAGAAGCAACACCGCAGGCCTGTGGCTCACAATTTCTGACACTGACAGAAAATTATCAGAGCAAAAATCTAATCGCAACAATCATTAATTGGCTGTCAGCAAAATGTCAACTAGCAATGAAACCCTCCAGATTTTGGCTTAGGATTCCAGGAATCTTTCAGGATTTTTAAAATTTGGCTGTCTCAGACAGCCAAATTGTGGCCAAAATTGTACAGTGTGCACTTAGCTTAAGTCAAAACACTGTACTGATATAGAGCCTCTGTTACAACAACCCTGTGCCCCAGTTTCTCCTACGTCAGAAGAGACGATTAATGTATGTGAATGTTAGTTTTGACTAATAATGTCATTTATGTGAAGCTAAAATGAAAACAGAATTAATTAATTTCTCTCAAAAGATTCTCTTCTAAAAAGGGCTTAGCCCACTTATGAATTTTGGTGTACAAAAATGAGTTAGCTCACAGTAGCTCACTGTGAACAAAAACTACAGTTATCATCTATTACTTACATTCTGCATTTTATTAAATATTTTTGATGTTTTAACTGTGTTTTGAGATATCTGACAAACTTTTATTAACCAGTATCTCAAAAATAACAAATCATTTAGATTAATTGATTTTCAGATTTGTGTTTTCAATAAGCTTCAGCCATGTCTATTCAAAAAAGATTGTTCCATGAGTTACAGAATCTCTTTAGGCACAACAAGGAAGATTCCAAAGTCCAACAGCTCAGCAAGCTGGAAAAGTCCATTTCTTTCTCCTTCATTTCCTATTTTCCTCACAAAAATTGCTTTCGCTACTCTACGCAGTACACAAAGTATGAAGAGCCCTGGATCCTGGATACAGCACATCTGATATGAAGAAAAGGTAAAAGCAACACCTATAACATTCATTCTTTCATACTAACTCAGGCCAAAAAGAGGAAGAGCTTTGATCTGAACAGGAAGGTTGTGCTGCTCAGCTTTTTAAAAAGTGATGCAGGTTGATGTACTTTGAGCACCCGGGGAATCCGTCGGCTGTATTACGAGAGCTCTTGAATCTCCTGCATGTTTCTCTGTGCCTACCAGCAGAAAGGCTTTTCAATTTCACACTTTAAATAAGTAATATTTGAAGTTTTTTTGCCTTATCTTTGTTAAGTGGTTTATGTTTCAAAGTTTTATTGAATCATCATGTCAATGTGTTTCCATGCCAACATCTGTGTATATATACTGTTCTAGACTATGACATATGAAGATATGGCTGTAGTTTTTTTAAGAAAGCATGGATAATATTCCAAAACATATTGAGAACGTGCTTCTATCTGCCTGTAAGCACTCAGCAAGTCCTGTGTGTCATTGAGATACCAGAGTGCATCATCTGGAAAGAAGTGTGTTCTATATTAAGCCTCCATTTTGAGAAGATTGGATTCATGTACATTTTAAGGCAGAACCGTTGTGAAGATATCATCCTATTGTACCCAACTTTGTCTCACATAGCTAGACTTTTGAGTAACAACATTACTCAAGTACAGTACAGACCATTTGACTTACATGTAAACCGACCAAGCACCTTGTTATTTTTATATCATTTGTGGGTGGGTTTATCTGAAATATATTATAAAGTTATTCAATAATTAAAATGGTAGTGTCCAGTTGTGCAGGAAACACAGAGAAATGTTCAAAAATTTGGACTTTGATCAGAGCATCTGTCTGTATTATTATTACTTTTAACTAGTATTGTTTAGAGAAAGAAACTGCATCATTTAACTTCTGGAAGTTGTGTAAAACCAGCCAATCAGATCAGCTTGCTAGCTTTGTGTGCAATGTGGATCAGACAATCAGTAAACAGACTAAAATGTTCCCAAAATGACATCTTTCAGTTTCTCTGCACCTTTTTTTTGAGGAGCAATTCTGAATAGAAGATAAATTATGTTTTAATGGCATACCATCTACTATAAATATCTGGTTAGGCTTGTTAGTTTTCTCATTGCAGCCAATTCGCAGCTCACTGCTTAAAGGACAGCAGGCCTTCCTCAAGCACCTGGGGGTTGACTGTGCTAAACATTTCCATGTACTGCTACATTGATTTTGCATCACAGTCCATGGAGCTGTATCAACAGTTTACTGGTCACTGCAAATATCAAGCAGTCACTGCGTCAAAGGCCAGTGTTTCATGGAATGTTTAACATGTCAAAAAGAGTGCCATGGCATTTATGCAGCTGTGGGCTGAATCCTCTCAGACAACATTTTTGCACGCAGCCCACACATGAAAATTCTTATTCATAACACTAGATGAAAAAGCAGGAGGCAGTGCTAAAATCTTCCCAATGCAATTTTGAAAACAGCATTCTATCCTAAAGGAGCTTTGTCATATCTTATTTAACTGACACTATTTTCAAAAGATACAGCATGCTTACATTATTTACAGTTCCCTTTGGAAAAACCTGAGGTTTAGTGTTTTGCCCAAGGGCAGAATGGTATTACTGTAACTGAGGAATAACTCGATAACTGACCATTAACTATAGATGCACATTTGGGAAAGGAATCCACAATGTTTGGAATGATTTAAATTCACCCAGATACCTTAACAATGCCTGTGTCTTTGTTTTCTAATCAACACCGAAAAAGATTAGTCTGAGAGGTCAAGACGGTCTGGTACCGCAAGTCATGTAGTTGATTTGATTTGAACCATACAAATCAAAGTTTTGAAATGTATTAACAGAATAGGAAGAAAGTCTGTAACTCAAACAGCTTTAAGTTCAAACAGCTCAAAGAGCTTTGAGCACAAACAAACCCTCCTATATGCTATAAAATGAACATAGCCTAAATTTTTAGATATCCCATAGTCCCACCTGTGGCCTACTGTACCAACCAGCATACTTGATGACTCTTAAAGCTGATTGGCTTTAAAAAGTCACCTCTGCTCATGATTGGATATTTATGTGGAAGGAGGCCTCCTAAAAATTTAAGTTTGCCACATTATTGTTGATTGCATTTTGGAGGGAAGCAAATTAATTTGTTAGTTTGTTTTAATGTTAAAAACAACATTTACATAAATAGCCAGTGGATTACACATAACATAAGTATACAGTAAATGTGTATATAAAATTAAAACACACACAAAAGGCCTTGTTATCCCACAAAAATCGTAAAAGCACCGTTTTTATTACCTGCCTACATATTTGTGCATTGTATGCATCTAAGAACTCTTTGTATCAAAAGAAACTGAATACACATTCCTAATGCATTATATCTTAAGCAGTTTAACTGATCTTATACAGCCTAAGGCTATAATTACAAGTGGTCCCTGGGGGTCTATTTGGAACTTAAAACCCTATTCTGATTGGCATGTGACTTCAGATCTTATGTTCTGCATTTCAAAAAGCCCAGCAGATGCACCTGACTAAAGTCTGAGGTCAGGAGAAGCGATTCATCACTTTTGAGACATTGAGTGCATTAAATGGCATTATACACAGTCCTCAAACCTGCACTGGTTGCCTTTGAAATTTATTTTCACAAATTGCCCTCATTAAAACCAAAGACCAGAGCTCAGAGGAGCTGAAGTTTAGAGTGGAGGCGACTGCTTGGCTAGCATAACAGTAGGTTCAATATACTTACCCATCTCTCCAACTATGACACTTCAGCCAACTACCTGAATTCCTTTCATGAATAATTGGGTACAGGTGAGGAAAACAATCAGACACCTGAGCAGGATCAAAATGGCCACAGTTCATTTTTTTAAACAGCTGTGTTTACACAGCCCAGAGTTGATAATGAGAAATCTCTGCAGAATATAATTAGAGTTCAGTACAGAGCATGCTCTTAGACACCCAGAACTAGTCTGTTTGTCAGGGTACTGTATGGAGTTACTGAGTTAAAGTGTATTATTAGTCCAGTACTCTGGGTTTATTTACTTATGGCAAAATCATTTGAGTAATAAAGTTCTGGATTTAATATGCATTTGAAATGGCCAAGCTGAAAAATAATGAAATGCAGACATGTTGTTTTGAATGTAACATTCTCATACATAATTCATATACATATGCACATTAGCATACTATTCACTGAGCATTAACCATTGTATACTGCCTACGTTGTTTTCTACTGAATGTGAAAGTATGCAATATGCAACAACACACATTTCAAATCTTTACGTTGTATGTTTTAATCCTGCAAGTGGTGTCAAGGTATAATAACCTAAAAAAAAGTTTTGCAGTTTTTATCAAAGATTGTGAAAAAATTTATTTTAGCACCTGGTAGTCAGATCAAATAATGATTCAAGACAGACATGTTAAAATCGCAGCTGACATTATTTTCCATAAATATAAATAAAGTTGAGCACATTGCATATTGCCATACATTTTAGCCAAATATAATAATTCATCCAAATATTATATGCATTTACAAAATCTGCACACTGCACACAGAAGCAGAATTAGTTATATGGTAGTAAAACTAACAATCTAACCATGATTTAATTTTTTTGTAAAGGTCTACTGTATGTTCTGCTTTAAATAAGACACCACATATTGCTGCCTTCAATAATATTCATTGAACATTGTGTGTGTTTCATTAAAGCTGTGATTTCATTCAAACGTCCATATCCCAAAATCATTGAGTTGAGTTCGTAAGGATCGTAAGTGCCTGTCCCAATTAAGTGAAATTCTCTGTGCCTTTGACAAGATGACAAAGACAGCCTGAGTAGAAAATGCACTTAAAGATATAATTCAATCCATATCCATTGTGAAGGACGCTGACTGACACATTACTGACATATTTCTTTGTGGAGAATTGAGCAGTTTTTGGAGTGTGCAGGTCCTGTAAGCTGCAAACATGATACAACAGATAATTAAAATGACTCCGTCAGTCAATTTAAAATTTAATTTCATTAGAAATTTCAAGAGGAAACTAGAATTAAAGTGGCTTTTAAGATCTAAATAAAGTAGTAATAAAGTTTTAAAAGTAAAAAAAAACATTTCTTGGAATATTATAATCTCACGCCATTGGTTGAGACAGTGTTGCTGTATCAGGTGACTGTGAATGCAAATACAAACAAAGCCGTCTTATGGAGAGTTTACACTTAACCTAGCAATGGGTTACTAACAGTTATCTCACCACATAAAGTTGTAAATATTTACATTTAAATATATATATATATATATGAATTAAATGTCTATGAGAAACATATATTCATGTACAAGAGAAATGCTTCTTCAAGTTAGATACTGTACCATCGTATTCACATGACTTTCCCTTCTAAATGACAAACCTCACAATCACAAACAATTACTGAATAATAAGTGTTATAAGCTTAAAAGCTCTCTCCTGTCATATTTTTACCAATGTGCACCCCCAGGAATATTCTGTGGCTCAGATTTGTACTAGATTATGTCTTTATATGCATTCTTTCATTATGTGTTCTTTCAAATGTATAGTTTAATATATGACATCTACAAAAAGCAGAGAATGAGTGGTCTGCAGAAACAAGGCCTTAAGTAGTCTTTTGTACATACTCTTCTGTATGACTGTCATTTTAGTCATTTTTAACATTGTGCATATTTCTAAAGGCATAATTGATTTTTTGCACCACAAGAAACACTTTGTCTGTACATAGTGTACAGTAATAAATAAGTTAAGTAGAAGTTCTGGCACTATCTCAACCACAGACGGTGACCTCCTTCCAAGCCAGAAAAAGGCTAAAGAAATGGCTTAACATACCACCCATTAATAAGGATTTTTAAAGACCTAGGACTGAATCTCCAGCCTCCATTGTGCATTTGAAACACTGTCACTCTTCCAGATTGGCAGCCATTTTGTTTGGCTATTTACAATTCCAGGAGCCAACTGAGGGAGGAATGCAAATGAACAATGCCATTTTTCCTGTTGTTGGTTTTTGTATGACAATATGTGGATGAAAATAAATAAATAAACAAAAAAAGAGACCACGGCAAAGCAGCGATGCAGGTAATTGCTGGAAAACTAATTAGCTAACTACTCAAGGACAGCTTGGGATGGAGAATCAAGGAGAAGGAGGTGCCGTGTCACTAAAAGTAATTGGATGGAAATACTCTGGGAAAGTGATGTGTAAACAACAGAAGTGGGAAGTTTGGAGAAGGACCTGGCAAGGTTGAAGATTAAACGAATTAATGAGTGTGATGGGGTGCCATAAACATCCTCTGTGACTGTCTCACTTACATGAGAATCAACAGAGGCAAGACCCCAATTACCGATCCTTGCAAAAAGCTCACGTGGGCCTCGTCTTCAAACCAGGAGATGATGAGTAAGAATCCGTGTCAACCGAACGGAATGAAATACAGGATGCGTTGTGCAGCAGATACAGCTTTTGAAAAGGTCCCATTTTTGCACATAATGTACATCTCTGGGACAATTATTCTGGCACTGTCCTCAGAGTTTTGATTTTGGTGAAAACTTTTAAAAGCACATATCATATCACATAATGATCTTTGTGCACATAACAGAGGTCTTGCCTTTAGAAAGAGAGACTTTAAAGGTTTCGAGAACAGCCGCAGGGTTTTCCCCAGAACACTCTGTAATCAGCAGACTTTTTTCAAGACGTTAACATTTCAAAAAGCTATCATTTTTCTTTGACCCATGTGGTTGCAGTGTATATATCTCTCTTTACCTCAACCACAACTGACCCCCTAAAAAAGCATGTCGGCAGGGCCAAAATACTGGCTGTCTCGCTCACCAGTTCATTGTTTTGACTTTTTCTCATTGTTGCTGAGAAACACTATTGCTTGGCCATGTCACGTTTAGTTAAGCTGATCTGAAAGGGGCTGTTTCTCTGTATCCCCTTGTCATTCTGCTTTCCAGACCCTAACACGTTTATGTCAACATCTATTTCATAGCACTTTATCCAGAAAACTGATTCAGGCCTTCACACTGCCAAGTCTTTACTCTTAAACCACGTTCATGGTCAGAACCAAGAGGAAACAGAGGAAAACACATACACCTTACTCTTGAAAACCAATGAATCAGCACAAACGAGCAATTATCCAAAGCAACTTCTACTGCATCAAATCAGTATGTGTCAAACCCATGACCTTTGTGCTACTAATGCAATGCTCTGTCAGCTGAGCTACAGGAACTGATGTGTTAGGATTACAGGAACTGGTGTGTTACCAAACACCAGACTGTATGCTCTAACCCCAATTTGCATATTATCTATATGGATTATGATCTCACTAACATTTTGCATAGCATCTTTTGTGTTTTTTCTTTCCTACTATGCAGAAAGTTAGAGAAGATCAAATGAGGCTCGAAAACCATAATGGTGGGAAATGATCGGTATGTTCTTGGTGAACTATAACTTTAAGGGCCATAACAATCAAGAGACAGGTAGCCATGATAATACTGCTGTGCTTTAATGGCATTAAGGACCTTTTTGTAGTCATGATAGTTAACTTCTCACAGACTTGTAAGTTCACTCTTTTATGAAATCTCAAATCATGAAATTTGTACAAAATATTTATTACAAACTATCACTAGACTAGAAAGACAGAAAAATATCAGTTGTCATGTAATTGATAGCCATTCAGAAAAGGTGTCAGTATTGATGAACTGAACAATATACTGTACTAGACAATGTTTTAAATCATTTACTTTTGTATTTTCTTAGCTCAGTTTATATGAATATGCTGTCAAGTATAATCATGGTTATTGTGTTAAATACATAATTAATATGCTTTAGAATTGTAATTTAAAGGATTTTTTAAAAAAAACCTTTTAAAACCCTTTTAGAACCTTTTTGGCACTATTGATTGTTTCATAGGGCTTTTTAACATGGGGCTCATGATCACTTTGTTGCCCATTTATATCCCACTCAGAGTGGGCTAAGTGAAACTAATTACATTTGATCAACCCTTTTACAACACAGTTTAGACTAATAATCTGTCTATAATACAATATCATAACTTTGAGTGAATAAACACCATCATTGTTATAAACTTCATCCATCTAAGCATCTGAATGACTTTACTATGGCTCTGTGAAACAGAGGAGACATCCTGCCCTGTGTTGTGGCATCTGTGGCTGTTTGTCTTGGCAAGCTAACGCAGTGCAGATGTAGCAAAAGATTAAAGAGTCAGACGTTACATGCGCAGAACACACAGGTCTCAAAGCCACCAGAAGGTCATTCCCTACTCATCTGTCACATGTGTCCTCCACACCGTTTTGTTATAAGAAATGTTCACCCACCTATGAAAAGATAAACCTGAAATGAACAGCTTTTCAACACGACTTTTCTTGAGAAATTTGAAGGCTGCTTATTAGAACAATAAATGTATGTAAATGAAGAAAAGTCATATTATACAACTACACTTTACAGAGAGCATACAAACCTTGCCCAAATTTTGCTGTAAGAACAAATAGTGCAACTAAATGAGGCACAGACAATTAAGCCCATAGTGTGACCTTTACTTCCTGAAGTCTTACTTAAATTGGGATGTAAAGTGCAGTGCAGTGCTTCACCTCCACTGCCTGATGTAAAAATGACAAATGGACTCCATTTTTTTTATACACCAGCAAGTGAAAGTGCATAATTAGGCATAATAGCTTTGCATTTCTCAGTATCTGTTTATTTTTTATCTTAAAAAGAGCTTGCGTTCCATATGACTCGCACCATCCCTTATACACCCCGATAATAATCAAAAAACACATGCTGGTTTTGTTAACCAAGCTGCAAATAAATTCAGCCATCCAGAGAGTTATATTGTAAGTCTTTGATTTGGATTGTAATAGACTTGTCACTAAGGTACATATATTACACAAAATATACACAAGCTATATATTCTAAAATGGACCACAGATTACACCATGCAAAGCTGTTGTGCCCATGGTATGCAACACAGAATATAGATAACAGAAATTTGCATGTCTGTCCAGATGTTTAGGGTAAAGTTTATTTAATTTATAGACAATGGAGCTGTCAGCACGAGTCATTCTTGTGAGAGGTTTATTTACTGCCGCGAGCAGACGCTGAGATTCTGCCCATTTGAATAGTGATCAGACATTTTCACTGCAGCTCATTGTGAATGATGTTATATAAAAGAAAGAGTAGTGTATTGTATAATGTAACTGATGATGTTTCAGTATTTAATACATATACTGTATAAGCTGTATACTTTTGTAAATATGATAAATTCTGTGCAAATTGTTTTTGTTAGGGGGGTTAGACTATAGGAAATAAAATAAATGTCATAATCCAACGCAGGTTTCCATTGCTTTGAATGAAAGCATCTGCCCTATGTATAAAGGGCTAAAAATAATTGTGTACCTCTGCACTTGAGCAAAATTGTGCTGTGGCTTCACACAATCTCAGCTAATCAACATTATTGATGTTTAATGTCATTTTAAATGAAACCTTAATGGCTGTTTCACACATTAAGCTATCATATGAATTTAGGAGACTTGCATTTAGTGCATACCTATGTGAACTGTTGTTGTATGGAAAGTGTTGCATAAAGATTTTTGCTTTTGTGATCTACTGTGGGAAAAGCACATAGTTATGGGATCAACATGAGGTCCTGACAGAAACGTGGACTGTCTCTTTAAGTCCTGAAAGTGGCATGAAAGTGGTGTGCTGTAGCGGTTAAAGAGCTAGGCTGGTAACTGAAGGTTGTAGGTTCAAATCCGGCAAGGAGTGATCAATAAGCAATTACCATTGTGCCTTGAGCCAGGCACTTAACCTTAGGGTTGCTCCAGGGAGATAGTCTGTGTAATAAGGGTACTGTAAGTGCCTGGATAAAAGCATCTGCTAAATCACTGCTTACTTATTTACAGCTTGATCTTTCTCTTTGAAGTGTTTCAAGCTTTTAGTACTGAGGACTCTGTGAGTCAATAGCATATTTGTCTGTCTATCATAAGACTTTATCTATTGGATGCCTGTTTAATGATGCCTCACCTGCAAATCAAACCTGAAAACAATAAAATGTGTCAATGTATCAACACTTACAATCTAAAGTCTGCTATGTATGGTTACCTGTGATCTTAAAAAACTTTTGATCTAAAGGCTTATGCTTCATTGCTTGAAATTAATTTTGTATAAATATAAATTGTCCCTCATAATCCATGCACTTTCATTTGTGTTATTTCATAAATCTTTGTCTTCATCATTTTATGTCAAAAATTGTTATAATAAATCATCAGTAGGTGTTTCCAGACTTTGGACAAACTTTGATAGTCTTGGACTGCATTAGAAAGAACATAACACAACCTTTCACGATTATGACTATATTATTTCTGAACCATTTTATTAACTGAAAGAATTATCAGATTGTATCAAAATATAGAATTGTATTAAAATTCTTATGGCCAAAATCATTTCACCATGTGTCATCCATCACATGGAAGGCCCACTAATCATTCATGTGACCTCATCAGCTCCAGCCTCTCCATGAGTGGCAAATGAGAGGCTTGGGGAGGAAGTGTATATTGAGATTGTTGGACTGATAATATTTTTCTCTGCCTGAATGCGATGGAGAGGGAGGTGGCCCTGGTTAAGACAGACCAATCTGTAATTCCCCAGGATGTTAATGAGGCCTCTGGGCTGGTGATGAATGTTGAGGTTGGGACCAAGGATGAGTTCTCGCTTTTATCTCTGCCCACGTCACAATCTTTGTCTTCTCAGCTCAAGGTGCATTTTGCAGATCCATCATGGCCTTTGATTATTGATTGACTGTCTGCTACAAACACCAGGGCACCAGGAGGTCACAACCTTCTAGTCTGCCACTACACCAGCCCCATCAAGACAAATGCCATTCCTTAGCATTCACCTCCCTTTGTGGTGCCCACAGTCGAGTGATCACGCCCCGCCCTCTGGATAACCTTGTAGGCTGGCTGTTACTCTTGATGTCGCATCACTTAAGAAAAGTGATATTTCAATTCCATTGAGTTGTTTTAATTAGAATGTGTTGTGATGCAGCTAACCAGCTGGTTTGAGTCATGGGTTTGGTTTTCACTGTCCCTTTTATTAAATCAGTCACATAAATAGAGAACACAGCAAAAACATTAGGTGTTTAAATTACATAATAAGATGAGAAAGGGAAAAATAAACATTGAAGAAAATAGGAGGCAGAGTGTTCTATGAAATGTAGAAATAAATATTTGAGCAAATCGTAACACGGTAATGTCATGTACAGCACTTTATAAACTTTTTCATTCATTGCCTGCTCATAAATGATCCAGAATGGAGGTTTGTAGTGGTACAAGTTTACATTACCAGACATTTATGGTCCTCTAAATAAGATCTTTATGACTAATGATTTCCTGTTTGTGGGTTTATTGTATATACTTTGCCTAATGTACAAAGCTTGTAGCTAATATCAATGTGCTTCCCATTGCCACAAGCATTCATGCTGCGCAGGGTTATACTAGTGTTAGAATGCCACTTGTTTCTATTACATAGTTTTTACTTTTAAAATATGCACTGAAGTTGTTCCATCAGCTTATGATGATATATAGGCCTAATATACTTTATAACCCCAACATACTAGGTAAGGCAAGGCATCAATACAAAATACTGGAATACTTCCATATGAAGAAATGTGCTATACATGCACAATTGTTGAATCACTTAGCATTAAATTGTAACTACTGTACCATCACTTATCTAACAAAATATTTTCACTTTTATAATAATATAACAATATTTTTAAAAATAACAATAAAATAATATTTTATTTTGCAAGTTTTCAGTTTCATAATACTTTGTTTTCAACCTTGATGCATTACAAAACACAACAGTAGTCCTTCATTTATATTTTTCATGCGTAAGCTTTATCCTGTAGGCACTGCCACATGCCTGCTCTCCCTATGACAACAGATCGATTGAGCTTGCACAGGTATGACAACAACGAGCATCTTCAAGATAGACCTCTTCATCCCTTTATATATCTAACCCCCTAAGGCGCTTCATCGGGGAACAGCTGTGGGAATGGGCGGGTGCCAATTTCCTGTTTAAGCGTGTCTACGGTGCAACCTACACATCCCCAGAGATGTTTGGAATGAGCTTAGCCAACCCATGGAGAAAAATGTAAACTGCATGCCTGTCTTAACCACCTTTTATCCCTGAATTGCTCTCTTCCTTTAAAACTCCCTCCCCTTGCTTATTTACAGGCTAATGGTGGGTTGGCAACGCAAAGAAGGAACACATACAGTCACTGCTGTATCCCGGTGAAATGCAATAGCAGTGTAATATCCTCCCTGTGCGCTATTCACTCTAATACAGCTTGATGCAGGTCGCACAATTTGCGGGGAGGTTCTCAGCAAGCAGTAATGGTGGGGCAGAGAAATAGTGTTTGGGAGGGGAAATAAAACATGCTGACTGAACATCTTCACATCTTTATCTGGCTTTGACATTCAGACCCACCGTTTCCAAGCTGCTTTTGTTTGGTCATTTTTTGGTTGTAAAAAAGTTTGCAAGCCTCTTTCTTGCGGCGTGTTGCTTGCATTAAGAAAACAGCACATTTTCCCACCTACAGCTTCTTTATTCTCCAAAGCATTTCCATTAATTACAGTAGACTGTATTTGACAACTTTTAATTACTTGATTCATCATAATTGAGGGCAAGTTGTATTAAAAGGCCACCTTTTGACACCCACACAACAATCTAAGGAAATAATTGCATTTCCACTTAATTTGGTTACATCAGTTACACTCTGGCAGACAACAAATGGAAAGATTAGGTGCTAAAAATAATTATGTGTCTTTGTTAAGTCAAGAAACAGGACAAAAGAAAGCAAACACAGACACCATAATTCTACTGCATGCACATGGTCATATTTCACTGCAGACACACACTATGGAATTTCTTCTTCTCCTTATTGATTCGGTTATCTGTCATTCTCTTTGCAAAGCTGCTTGGCAATATTTCGGCAGGTGTGTTGCTACATTTTTAATAAAAATTCTAGGTGCAAGGACAGAGGCCTCTGAATACATATAAAGGAGGACTTTATGTTCTGTGATCCAATGATAAGTTGACCACCTTGCAAACTGGCATAGCAGCTAACTGCCGTTAACACTTCATACCTAATAAACGTTGATAAACTGGCCATACAACAGAGGCGAAAGCTCTCACACACCCCTTCAGGGTCGGCAGGATTATTATAATTTTGAAATGTCTCAACTTATATATTATTTTTTTGTTTTGTTTTCATTTAATTTTCAGTGATTATAATAGTTTTTATTTTATATATTTCCTAAATTTGAAAATTAGTATTTTAGTATTTTGTTTTCAATGGCAACAAGACTTTCATCATGTGTGTCTAAATGTCACACACAAAATGATGAACTGTGGTTGGTTGTTTAGCATGTCAGTCAAACACCCCCTTCCTGTCTATTTGGGCTTCCTGCCTATATATTCTGTGACAGTATATATTTAAAGTCAAAAGTCAAGCCTAAAATTAATTAAATTAGACCATCTAGAGTTAATTAAACATATGACGACTGCAGTCTATTTAGCTTTTGTTGGTATTGTACGGTGTATTTATAGTGTTAATTTAAAATTCATTCTTCTACAAGCTCCCATTTTATTTTTTCTTTAGTTAAATAAAACTTAAGTGTTAAATGTGCGTTAACACTTCACACCCAATAAACAACGACAAATAAAAGCACTTACAACAACAACACTCCCTCAATATGCTTTAATGTGCATGAGTTAAGACCTAAATGCGAAACGTTCTTCATTTCGGGGGGAAGAAACTGCTGCCTCTGTGGATTCTGTAGCCATTCTTCACTCTACATTATCATTTTGATGCCCACCATCTGTTCACCCTTTTCTCTTCACATTTCTCACCAGGTTTATTCCACCAGAGCACCATAAGGTGAGAGAGGTAGGGAGCAGGTGAGACTGCAAAGGCTATGCTGAAATAATGAGAGGTGAGGTGAAGAGGTGGAAATTTGCTTGTGTGGGCTGCTATGCTTCCCGACCTTTATATAATCAGGACTTTCTGTTTGGATTACTCACAACACTTTGTCAGACATAAGCGCCCGTCTGGTTATGAGAACATTCTGAGCAGAGGGGAAATGTGTAGTTGTTATTAAGTCAATAGAATTCTTCTGTTGCTCAAATTAAATCTGTATGTTTTTCTTCTACCATTTTTTCAACTTTAACTGCATGCACTTTCTTCAAAACTCCTTTTTTCAAAAAGCCTTTTAAAGACATGTCAGCCAATGCAATGTCAGTAAAAGCCGACTTTAGAAATGAATTACATTTACACAACACACACAAAAAATACACATATATATATATATATATATATATATATATATATATATATATATATATATATATATATATATAGTTTATGTGGTTTATAAACCATTACCATATATATATATATATATATAAACCATTTATACTTTATTATGTATTTTTCTAATCAGGTTGTAATTGTTAAATCAAAAGACTTTGCTGGAGACTTAAGGCCCATTCACCAGAATAAAATTCTGTATAAAAATAACTATTATGATAATTATATTAACGCCCACACCAATGGACAACAATGCTGTTTTCTGAAAGCTTGTGTGATGCAGTAAATATGCGAGCCCTTTAAATTAGAATGGATTTGATTGGCTGTCGTGTTTTATCGTTCATCAGCTGGAAAAACATCTCTTCAAAAGTGATCCCACTGATATCGTTCCTCGTATCTTAAGTGTTATAGCTATGATGTGGATTGTGCCATTTTCTTACATTTAGAATGACTTTATCTTTATAGTTATTATTATCGTCCATAGTGTAAACGCCTCTTAAAAGGAGGATTTTATTCCTAAAATGTTTCAAAATGTTTTACAACATTGCCTTTTCATAACTGTTAACTGGAGGAGGTTCCTGCTCCTCCTACGCCCCACCAGAGGGAACCGTCACCAGAGTACTAGTTTGCATTTGGACTACAATTCCCATAATGCCCCATAGCTGAGATTGATTACTTCCTGTCACACCTGTAGTTCATTAGCTCTTGTATTTAAACCCCCATCCACGCATCATATCTTTGTGAAGTCTTGTTTTGCCTTGGTGACATTTCTGGGTGCTTTTGATTACCCTTTTTGGATTACCTGTTTTTGATATTGGATCGTTTACCTTGTTATTGCCTGTTTGCTGCTTGCCCCGATTATTGGACTAAACTTGGATTATATGTTTGTTTGCTGCCTGCCTGTTTAACGTTTACACCTCTGTCTTGCCTCTGTTAACCCTGTCTGTTTGTTATCCTAGTCACACTCATCATTACAATAACAAATAGCAGTTTTAGATGTAACAGAAATGGCATTTGTTCATAAGGGTTTAAAGAAAAAGTAATAAAAATGAAAATTTTCTGATGCATGTATATCCATTGTTGACATGTAGAGAAATGAAGTCTTGAAGTTTAAGGGGCGTAAGGGGGGGTTAAACTTCTAAACGTTTGAAGGACCAAAACTGCCCACTTTTAAAGAAATACCCATATATAAATGTTTTACTGATAAATCTGTGATTGCTTCTGTAATAAAGCCTTTCTCACACCTTTCCCAGAAATTTACCTCTGTGACCCTCAACTAATCAAGACAGGTGGATCTGTCCCAGCCACTGGGATTCACACTCTTCCCTCTTGTTTTATCCATAACCGGTAGGTTAATTTAATTACTTTTTGATAGAGAACAGTCAATTTTATAGTCCGGCACATAACAGAACCTAAAAATTCTGGCCCCATAGGTATGATATATGAGGCAATAACCTATAATGTAATGAAGTCACCTTAAGAGCAGGACCTCTGTCACTGAAGTAATAATGAATTATAACAAGCATAATAGTATTTGGGTTTGACATGGCAGGCACCGGATAAAATGAAATAAAAAAAAGAGTGAGTTACATTCTCTGGAAACCAAAAGTTCGCTGGCAAATCCATCAGAATGGCACTTTCATTGTGGAATCCACAATAAGACATATGTTAGATCAATGAATCGGTCATAATCAGTCATGATTCACTGGCTGTAGTATTTGAGCGTATAGAGCCATTAGCATAATATGGTGACCTAAAATTTGAGGTTTCCTGTGCTATTTTCTATATGTTTCTTTTGAATTTAAACTCTTTAAAAGGGTTGTTAAATGGCTCTTTGTCAGGGAGAACCTGTGATATCCATGGCACCTTCCCACTGCACAAGTTTCTTTGTAGTTTCAAAAGGCTCTTTAATCTTTCAAAAGATTAGAGAAAGTGATTTTTAAAGAACGTTTCACCAAAATGTTTTTCAGGGGACCAAAAATGGTCCTTCAATGACATCCTTGGGAACAAAAACCCTTTTAGCACCTACTTAACAGTGTGCTGAGGAAGAATAACTTAATTACAGTACAACAAGACTAAAGTTTCACCCAGAGGAAAATGTGCTTCCTTAAAGCAACACAAATAGGTGTGAAAATAAACATTTAAAAAAGGCAAAGTGAGTGAATTGTGCTGATATGTGGCTAATAGTGATTAGTGACAGAGACAGTTATATTTGTATATACCTTTATAAATAGAGTATATAGGGTAACAGTTAATCAAAATAATCACTTCAACAAAGGATGTGCCATTGCCGTTTATTTCAATCATTAATTATTTTTGATGGCTTTTGTATTAATCTGCTTTAAGTAAGTTATGTAGTAGCACTGATTTATAGATTAACTTTCTTATTGGCTGTTTGTTTAACCCTATGGTACTGCACTGAAACTATAATGCACTCAAAGCTATGCAAAGATGAACAGTGGTAAATTTACTTGTACTGGTAATATCATATCTATTTGATATTAGGGTTCTGCTAGAGAAATTAAATTTACCTCTCAAAAAACTGAATATACAAATAATATTTCAGATACCTGTTTCTCTGTCTCTTTCTTCTCTTTCTCTCTCTTCTAAATACTCTTAAAACATCTTACCTTTACATTTATATAACACTGTAAACTTTTAGCCACCCAAAATAAAACTTAAATATAAAAAATGAAATTTTCTAGGTCATAATACTCACTAAAAAACTAATAATTAAATTCTAAAAAACAAAAATGAATCTCTCTTAATTAAACACATAATATATCACATTATCTTAACTAACTCAATATCCCCAATATTCCTTACTATTCTCTCATTTTCATAATAAATAATAATTAACGTAAGAATTAACTTAATTAATTCTTCATTCAAAAATATATCGTAATTACTCACTCTACTTAATAAACTTATATTAAACAAATATATATAATAATGGTGATATAACAAACCAGCAGATGGTTGTTTTACAAGGTTCAACATATACTCTACTATATAACTGATATCTCAAATTGTCCTTTCAACAACTTTATAACTCACTACATCATTCATACATAACATCATACCTAAAATATTAATTAATGAATAAATGTTTATATAAATTATAACATTTTTAATTACAATTTATAAACCTAAAATAACATATTATAAACAATTCATACCATCTCTAACTTACTCATTTTAACTCACTATAATATTTAATTAATAATTAATGAATTTAACAATTTAACTGTATTGCTTCTCAAAACACTTTTTTGCTTCTAAAAATTTTTGTCTTAAATTAGTAAATATTAGTAAAATACATCTAAAACTCTGTGCAAAAAAATTCACATGCATACTGTAAATCTGATCAGTCCAATAAAATCTCACTTTCTGCTTCAAAGTGGGAAAACTGTCATCAACTACCCACGTGCCTGTCAATCCAAATGTGTGTGGGTTTTCTTCCCTGTGGAACATAAAAGCAGTTATTATCAAAATGTCAATTTTTCATACAACAAAAATGCATGTGATCAGTAGCTGTCAAGTTCAGGTGCAATATTGGAAATGATTTATTAAAAATAAATCATATATTAGGTGTGGATTTGAATCATGGGCCCCCAGGCTTACTAACTGAAAACTATACTATTAGACTTACAAAGAACCACTGTAATGTAGCTCGTCTTTAAGTATACCAGGATTACCACTGGTGGCCTCTAAAACAGCAGGTGCATGATGCCCCTGTTGTTTCTCATAAAGTATAATCTAATATAATATCATTTTCATAAAAAATTTTGATTTAATGAAAATGTCAAGTGGTATAACCATCAAGGATAAAGTAATAAAAATTTTCTTTGGACCTTGAACACGTGTGTACAAATCTTTTTTATTATTTTCAAGGTTTTTAAACTTTAACCTTTTCCATAATTCTTAAATTGTGATTATCATGAGCTGACATTTAAAATATTAACTCTAACATATATTTTGAATTGCATTATTACTGTATTTTTTTAAATAGATCTAGAAAATAGAAAAAACAAACATGTGATCAGTCTCATGTGATTGATGTTTTTACGTATATTTAATATAAAGTATTTCTGTTTGTAAGTGTAGAGTCGATCAGTCTACGTGTCTGTTTGTATTCACCCCTAAACCTATAATCTGTCTCCTACATCCTGTACAGTGCAGATCGTTAAATCTGTGTCGGACACAGCCCACCTCATATTGGACCTATCCCACCCTCTAGCCACACTGAACATCATCATTAAACTCCTGGGATCTGCTATCTCACTCGCCTCTGTGGATCCTGTGGGCTTAAACCAATTAGCAAGTCCTCTTTATCTCAAATGACCAATAAATCAGTCTGCCGACGGACTGTGAATTGGCTGCACACCCAAATCTATAGAGCATGTAAGAAGGACGCCGGAATCCATGATTAATACCAACTGAGTGTCCTCCATAATGGTGTAGGATATATGAATAGGAAGTGTATGTATATATTCTATTTATATGAGCCTGTGCTTCATAAATCATTTGTAATCCACATAGTAATTTGCAGTGCTATGCGGTAGGCACCTTATATAGCACCATTCACTGGTATTGATGTTTTATAACAGCTGATTTCATTGTCTGTTATTTTTCATCAACACAAAACCTTAATAGCGAAAGCCTCTGCATCTTTAATTTTATGACTCAATTAAATGAGAATAACAGCGGTGTGTGTGATTAACTTTTTAATCTGGTCACAACTATGAAATGCATTTTTGTAAAGCAAATTAAAGTGACAAGCATGTGCCCTCAGCCATTTCTGTTGATAATCTGTAAAGTGTGCAAAACGCAATCAGACCGGTTAACAATAGGGAATTTTTTCCATAACGGGGAGATAAATGAGGCTTTGATGACTGAAAACGATAAACATAAATTCAGTGGCGCTACTGGGATGCGTGTCTGGAGTGGGTGTTTGGATATGTGGGGCAGGAAAATCAATATAAATTATTTGAGCAATTATTTTGCAAGAAAAAACACTTTGCCCTTTGTCCACCATAATATTTAAAAAGCCCACCCCCCTTACAATTTCTACCCAATTTAATATTCTAGAGCTTGGCATAACTAGAAAGATGTATATTAGCCAAATGCTAAGATAAACTTAATTTAGTTGTTTTGACGTATTTTCAATAATTTTAAGTCATCTTGAGGCCCCCTTGGAAATTTGATAAAGGCCCTCTATTATGGGTCCCAGCCTCTGATTGAGAAAGAATGGTGTAGATAAGCTTTTTGTTCTGAATATTAGTAGTCAGGATCTGTTTTCAGACTTAAACCTAAAATTGTAGGTATATATGAATGGATGTATATAGAAAGAGTGGACATTTTATTTTGTGATGTCACTGGAATTAGGAGTGGAATGGATGAGAACTGTGCAGAACAGAAGATTGTATAGATGAATCCACTACTGAGGACAACACATGGTGGTGAACCAGCATGTTCTTCCTGATGAAGGTGGCTGACCAGGAGAAGGTTGCAGGTGAAACTAGAGAAGGAACACCTGCAGGCTGCAGGAACACCGTAATACCAACATCCAAAATAATATGTTGGTGACCAGTAATGTTTCTCTTTTAACAGGGATACAGAACAACAAAATGGAAGACCGCTAAAAAAGAAGTTAATGAAGAAATTAATTTTTTTTTTAAATGTAAAAAAGATACACAAATGATGTGGGTATGCTTTAAAGAAACACATGAACTATCTGCACTTGAAAAGGCTCTGAGCTGTTCTTAAAGAGACACACAAAAATTAAAATTAATTTACTCATTGTCATGTCATTCTAAACCTGCCTGACTTTCTTCATTTTGTGGAACACCAAAGATGTTTAGCATGATTTATGAGCTTTTCTCTTCTACAAAGTAACATTAGATGGGGGCTTTGAGAAAAAAAAAAAAAAAAAAAAATATATATATATATATATATATATATATATATATATATATATATATTTGTTTTTTTTAAAAATGTAAAAAAAAAAATGTAAATGTAAAGGGAAACATTTAAAAAAAAAATGTTTCCCTTTGTGAGGGAAAATTATGAAAATTTTCATGCTACGGTGAACTATTCCTTTAATGTTCCCGACCATACTTCTCTTATCACACATAAGAGAAGTATAGTCGGGAACATTAAAGGAATGTCAGTCATTAAAGGCAGTCAGTTAGATTACAATGTTGAATCCAATCTAAGCAACAACTTGATTTTTATTTATATTCTATTGGGTAAGCAGGTACCCGCCTGTAGTCATGCCTCTTTAAAAATGTGGCAAAGAGCTGAATGACCTGGATGTGACATGATGTCCCATAGTAGACAAAAATAAAGTTTGTTAACGTCACTGTACAGGTGCCAGGAAGTTAAAATAGAATAAACTGTTCTTCCTGAGAGAGGAGATGGTGTCTCATCTCTTTTGTGAATTGCTGCTTTGACGCAACTCCTTAAAAACTGAGGACATTAAGTAAAGATTTGAAAACATCCTCTCAGATATCTTTTCTGTCTAAATATATCCAGCCCTGGCACAAAGGGTCAAACACTTTTACAAGTAGCTGGAGGGAAGGATGAGTGGTGCATTTCTTGTGGAGGTTGTGTTTATATCTCAGATGTTTCCTCTTCATTCAGGCCAACAATAAGCCATTAAGCTGCCACTCTACAAAGAATGATACTGTGGTTTTGTTAAATTTATGATAGCTACATGAGGCATGACAGCTGACATCATGACATTTTGAATGAAGTTGAATGTCACTTGACTGTCACATAAATGATATGGTAAATATGCTACATGTTATTTGTTTAATTAATCTCCTACAGTTTAAAGCTGCAATCCATAACTTTTTGGTTAAAAATGAACAAAAACCATAGCAAGTATATAACACATCAGTGTTTCCTTACCTTATATTTACAACGATTTATAACAATGAGTTTATAGAAATGATTTATAATTTGAACTTCCAGATCAGATTTCACAGGAAATGTTAGTTTGACATCAACATACATAAATGTAAAGTAAGCTGCAGTTTTAGGTTTCAAATAGAGATGGCGATAGATAGGCAGAAGTTACAGATTGCAGCTTTAAACTGACAGCACAAGCAAAGCAAATCATGCAAGCAATGTTTTCATAATGTAATTTGCATGTGTTTGCCCATGTTATTAACATTAATTGCTTTAATACATCAAAATTATTCAAAGTCTAATCACAGCACATTAACAAACAAGATTCCAAACAACATTAATTTTAATTCATGCGTTTGGTTTTGTCCATGGTAAAAATGGTTTTCAGTGTACACAAATTATTTTAATCATCTCATAAAATTAGCAAAATGTTGAAGCGGTAATGTCAAATTTCAATCTCTAAGTGATATATGGAGACAAAGTTGTTACGATGTACTAATAATGTTCATCCTACTTTATCATTTATAGCTGGTTATAGATACATTCTTTATTTGTTTCTCCCCAAGAACATTTGCCTCTAATTTGTGTCTGTAATTACCCATGACTTCATAGGGTGAGAAATATTATTCCTTAATTGTCTTGTTTTCTCTGGAGAAACAAGTTTAGAATGATGTTCTATATAATTACCATAGTCAAGCCAAGAAACATCTTATGAAATGTTAATGATACTCTTCCAGATACACTTATCAGGAGGTTAATGAATAATTATTACATGTTTTACATCCCTGCTCTCAGGAAAGATTACATTACTGTTATATTTGCTAAGAGCAGAAAATGAATCATGGATTTCCACTGTAGTGATGCTGATGTTGGGTTACTGAGCAGAGCTGTATGTACATAATGTAATGTGATGTACAACCCCAAATCAGTATGGAAAACACAAATAAAGAAAGTAGTGATTTCTAAATTTACTTTGACTTGTATTTCATTGCAGACAATACAACAGCACATTATTTAATGCGTTCCTCATGGTTTTTGTTTTTTTTTCTTCTTCAAAAAAAAAACTTCTTATTTTGGTTCTTGCAACACATTTCAAAAAAAGTTGGAACAGTAAAGCATTTACCACTTTGTAATGTTGCCATTCCTTTTCACAACACTTTGTGTTGACGTTTAGGGACTGAAGACAACAAGTGAAGAAGTGTTTCAGGTGTAATTTTGTCCCATTCTTGCTGCAAACAAGGCTTAAGGTGGGCAACAGTACGGGGTCTTCGTTGTCGCATTTTGCGCTTCAAAATGCGCCACACATTCTCTATTGGAGACAGGTCGGGACTGCAGGCAGGCCAGTCAAGTACCTGTATCCTCTTCCTCCACAGCCAGGACTTTGTAATGTGTGCAGAATGTGGTTTTGCATTATCTTGTTAAAATATGCATGGACGTCCCTGGAAAAGATGTCTTCTTGAAGGCAGCATATTGTGCTTCAAAATCTCTATGTACTTTTCAGCATTAATGGTGCCATCATAGAAGTGCAAGTTACCTTCATCAAGGGCACTGACACAACCCCATACCATGACAGACCCTGGCTTTTGGACTTGTTGCTGGTAACAGTCTGGATGATCCTTTTCTTCTTTGGTCCGGAGCACACAGCG
This sequence comes from Chromobotia macracanthus, assembly GCA_036877525.1. Classification (NCBI taxonomy): domain Eukaryota; kingdom Metazoa; phylum Chordata; class Actinopteri; order Cypriniformes; family Botiidae; genus Chromobotia; species Chromobotia macracanthus. The sequence continues at coordinate 4,466,348 of JAZGTH010000005.1, forward strand.
TCCATTTCTCCCAAAAATACCTGAAATACTGATTCATCTGACCACAGTACACGTTTCCACTGTGTGATGGTCCATCCCAGATGCCTCCGAGCCCAGAGAAGTTGACAGCGCTTCTGGACACTGTTAACATAGGGCTTCTTTTTGGCACAGTACAGTTTTAACTGGCATTTGTGGATGCAACTACGTATTGTGGTACTTGACAAAGGTTTGCCAAAGTAGTCCTGAGCCCATGTGGTGATATTGCTTATAGATGAATGACGATTCTTGATGCAGTGCCGCCTGAGGGATCAGAGAGCATGGTTGTTCAGCTTAGGCTTGCGCCCTTGTCCTTTATGCACTGAAATTCCTCCACATTCCTTGAATCTTTTAATTGTTATGCACTGTTGAAGGTGAAATAAGCAAATGTCTTCCTGTCTTTCTTTGAGGAACATTGTTTTTAAACATTTCAATAGTTTTCTCATGTATTTGTTGGAAAACTGGCGATCCTCGGCCCATCTTTGCTCCTAAAGGATTAGACCTTTCTTGGATGCTGCTTTTTGTACCAAATCATAATTACAATCACCTGTTTCAAATCACATCATTTAACCAATATACCTGATTACTACCCTAAATTGCTCCTGTTCCAACTTTTTTTGAAATGTGTTGCAAGAACCAAAATAGGAATTTTGTTTTTTTGAAGAAAAAACAATAAAAATCATGAGGAACACATTAAATAAGGTGCTGTTGTATTGTCTGCAATGAAATACAAGTCAAAGTAAATTTAGAAATCACTACTTTCTTTTTTTATTTGTGTTTTCCATACTGTCCCCTGATTTGGGGTTGTACATGCTTTATACAGTATGTATAGTGATGAACTATTCCATCATTCTTACTGGATATTTTTAGATGTTCTCTAGATAAAATGTATTATTTGATATCGAGATCCAAAAATGAAATAACAAATGATTTAATGTTTTTAGCAAAATTACAGCTACTTATACAGATACTAGCCACATAAATAATCCTAAAATGCTTATGAGATTAAATATTTAATTTTTTTATTTTATTATGTTAAAGATTTAAAGCTGTAAAAATCAGTTATTAAGCAAATAAATAACAGATCACTGTTCAAAGTGGTCTTCTTACCTTCCCCCGATTTACAGTGGTTAGTTTATTATAATGATTTATAATTTGAGCTGTCAGGTCAGATTTCACTGATAATGTCTGTTTGGCTTCATTTGACTTCAACATACATAAAGAAATGTATGTAAAGTAGCCTGCAATGTTATGTTTCATACAGATATATCAATAGAGAGGCAAAAGTTATTTATTGCAGCTTTAAGTAGCACCAGTAAAGTGGCTAGGATGAGCGGTTTGATTACTTAATCCCTGGACATACAGTCTTTATTGAGAAATATCTGACCACTATTTAGTGCAGTTGACCAATCACGACTGAGTACCCCAGAGAGCCGAGTCATAAAACATTATAACGTTTAACCTTTAGCTGTAATGACAGCACCCAAATTACCAGCCTGTTCACATTTATTAGTCAAACTTATGTTTCCCACTTCCCTTGTGTTCCCTTGTGAAAATTAGCACACCAAAATTGGGGTTTACAGAATTCCTCTGTGGAGAAAAGAGTTCAAGCTAAAAGAGCATCAATACTTCAGAAACACAAAGTGATGTATTTTTATTGAACTTGAAGGATTAGTTAATCCAAAACATGTCATCATTAAATCATCCTCTCATTGTTCCTAAACTGTTTGACTTTCTTTTGTGGACACAAAAAAGAAATGTTGAATAATGTACTAGTCACCCTTTCCATGCAGTTACAATGAATGAGCAATTTAGCTTTCAAGCTTCGAGGACCCAGGTGCAAAATAAAAAGTGACTAAATGCGCTGTTGTGCAGCTAATTATGTAATTCTGAAACATATTTCATTACATTTGAAATGTATTATAATCATAAACGTACTTGCACATATAGACTTACTCTAGTTCTATTTATTAGCAGTTTCATTGCTGCTAAAATGCACTTTCTAGCTGATACCCAAATATGCCATTCAGAAACCTTATGTAATACACTTATAAAAAAAGCTTTTTATTACAATTTCGAAAGTGCTTGCATATATACTGTAGTTCTGCTCTACTTATTTGCAGTATTGTGACGCAAGCACACTTAACTTTTCGAACTTATTAAGCCTTTAAATGCTGTCTGCGTGTTACTGTAGAGACTACTTTGTAAAAAATGTAGTGTTGCATAAATGTTGCATCATTTTAGATACATAATAATATTCAAAAATTTCAAAAAGTGTTTTCCAGTTTAGAAGCAAGTGCAAGATAATTGTATATGAATATGACATGGTTTATGAGAATATTGAGCCCCATGTACAGTCAAATAAGTGTAGCGTATCTGTCGTACACTCATTTTCAAAAAGTACTTAAATTCAGACACATTGGGAGGTTCTCAAAAGTAAACCAAATCTTTTCTGGGTATTTATTGTAATTTTGTCTAAACCCCTCAAAAACATTTATTTCAATCTACCCCAACCATTCTGACGTAAATGCTTCTCAATGTTCTTCCTGCAGGCCCAACATTACTTCATCTCACAGACATTTAACTTGTTTTTAACATACGACGACAGTGCGGTGCAAATTTTTTGCCTTTATAAGTATTCTACATTCAACAAGTCAAAAGAAACTGCTTAAACGTCACTTTTGGCAGCAGAATCTTTTAAGGAAGGTGTGGAAATGCAGCCAGGCAGCAGCACATAGCATGACTCCTACAACCAAAGCTGCTCTCAGCCTTAGTAGAAATGTTGCCTGCCATTGTCATTATGAATAATTGTTGCATTGATCTCTGTGCGCTTGAAGTGTGCTGCACGCATTAATGAAATCTGCAGCTCTGCTCATGACAGTATCAAGTACAAACAGCTTGGAGATGAAAGCCTTGCTATCATTCAAAGCAAATTCTCTTTGTTTTCCGCAATTTTTGTGTACACATTTAAAACATCACCGACAGTGTGTAAGGCCATTGTGCCACGTACTGAGAGACAGCTATTAGGGATTAAATATCAGCTGTGTCTTCATACATCTGTGTTAATTATTAGGATCAAACAAACATCAAGGTTACATTAATAAAAAAACATGAATGTCTACAGCTTTAAGAACATGTTTCATTTAGAAGGCATACTGTAATGGTATGCCACCGGGCGTGTAACATCAATGTGCGCAGTTCACATTTTACTTTGGCAATGACAGATATTGAGTGAATATCAGGTCCACCCATTTTTTGAAGCCCCAACCAAAAGCCAATCCTGCCTACAACCAAGTACCTCGTAAAACGTATCCTGACCTGCTACTAGCTATAACAGGAATTACAGAAGAGGTGCTCTCAAATGGTATCTCTTCCAAGGTGTCTTGTCTCATTTGGTTGAGTCATCTGCCACCGAGTTTCTCTGATAGTAAAGGACAATGTCACAGCCCACACTGTTCCATTCCTCCCTCCCAACTCTTTCCTCATGGCCGGACCTGCCACTCAAATTAATCAGCTCAAACTGCCATCATCCTTGGTGACTCTGTCACCGTGCGACTCGACAGAGATGTTCCAGACGCTTCTCTGCTGCCCGTCCGGCCCGACTCATCATTAGTCCCAGCAGCCACAGCTGCGGCTGAGAGCTCCACCTGCCAATTAGGGGCACCTGTCCAAACACTGCCACCACTCACCCACTGCACACCACACAGTTCACAGCAAGCTGGGGCATTTTGTGATGACATTCTTACTTGATTTGTTAAGAGGTTTTGGAGAAGATGATGAGGTAATGGTTGAATTAAAGTCTGGAATAAGGAAGCTATTTGTAAATAACATGCATTGAGATGGTCACTAAATGTTACTGAATGTCATATGGTTTCAGTGAGGTACTAGTTACAGTGTGGTTAACACACTAGTTAACACTCAGGCGTAATAATTTACATTCTGGTAAACAGAGTAGACTTACAACCACCATAACAAAAATGTTTTTGGAACAATTGCCTACCCTGCCTTTAAGAGTTCTTTTTCATAAAACAAACTTTATCAAACAAACAGTTTGACAGAACAAAACAAACTTTGTTCTTTGTTTTGACTGTTTTTCTACATACAAAAAAACTTTGAAGACTTGGAACATAGCATACAAATTTTATGATACTTTTATGGTGCTTTTTTGTCATTTTGAACAGCCTGAGTCCTCATTACATTGTATTAAATATGCTGGAACAAAATTAATAAATTATGAGGACATTTTCATTTTTGAGTGAACTGTCCCTTTAAAAGGACCAAGATGCTTCACCTGAGATTTACGTCTTGCTAAACTTTGCAATGAATAATGAACTCAGGGATAAGTAACTGCCATTCACCAGCTCTCTATGGGAGAGTGCTTCTTTCTTTATCCCTGCACTGCGATTGGCAGCAAGATGGATGTCAGTGGGGCTGAGGCTTGGTCAAAAGCCCTGTGGCTCCAGACAACACTTAGATATTCATCAAAGACTTTGAGTGCAGGCAAGATGAAATACACTAATTTGAGCCGTTCATCTGTTTGAAATGAAAACAAAAAGGCCTCTCAGTGCATACTGACACAAGATGACCGTCACTGTCATAACAGCTGAGATATTATTCAGCTGAGGGATGTTGTAGCTGCCAAAGGGAAAATGAATACAGAGGAGAATTCTCTTCAAGATTTTGGTAAAATAGAAATGCCAATTAAATAATTTGACCAAGCTTTGCTTTTTTACACACTGTTTGCGAACACTGTGCTGATGTGATGCGTTAATAAAAAGTAAAAGAATAGAACAATTCTAGATGTTAAAATTTAAAATATTAAAAATATACAGAATGTTTTTTAAAACATTTTTGCCACAAGTGTTTAAAACAATACACATTTACCACTGCTATATACTGTAGCTCTAAACTACATTATTTCAATGCTATCACACTAAGTTTGAAATTCATATACCTCTAATTAGAATAGACAACTGAATTAATTTAGGTAGCATCAGTGATTTGATGTGCTTTGTAATAAATTACACATTATGGACAAAATGCACTTGTTGTGTGCAGGTTTTAATTACTCCCAGAGGAGGTTGGCAACATAAAGCAGTAATGTCAGTGCCCTGAAATTTATATCAATAGTGTCATGGGGCTACATATTGGCACACACACACTGTTTCTGCTCTTTATTTGCTTATAAATATATACATATATACATATGTAAAAGACAAGGGGAGCGAATCTGCAGCAACGATTTTACAATGAACCTGTTATGTAATCTGTACATTGCAGTAAAACAACTGATCTAACAAAAGCTGATTGTAAATAATACAAATTTTACTAGTTATAATGCAATGAAGGGTTGCGGGGGTGACCTGACAACCATTGATCACTGGTATTTAAATCATCGTAAAGACGATTTTAGGTTGGGGTGGTGACCTCTGCACACCCTTGCATGAATATACAAGGTGACAAGAGGGTGTCTGAGGGTCCCACTCAATCACAGTGTAATGGCAGCTTTGTAGCCCCTGCTTAGAGAGATAAACAGAGAGAGCTCATGACAGCCTTGAGCTTTGATAGTAGATGGGAATAAATCGAGCAGTCGCTTAATGTCAATCATAATTTAAATGCTTCTGTGATTGGGTAGATATACATAGCACAGTGTCCTGAGTTTGAACCTACTTGAACCTGATGTGTCTAGTCACTAGTTTGACCTGACACTGCAATTAAAGAAACAGTTCTCCAAAAATGTCATTCTGTCATTAATTACTCAACATTATATTATTTAAAATTTCATATAATTTTAAACTTTAAGCTGTTATTAGTTTCTGTGTAGCATAAATGGATGTTTCCTCCATGTCTTATCTTATGGTTTCAAAAGAATATGGACTTTGTGATGCTTTTATCTTTTTTGGTCATTTTTGGACGTTGACAGACGTTGCCATTTACTGTTGTTACGTTGTGTTGCTTAAAATGTTTAAATAGCATTTATTTTTCTCCATTTTGATATATTTTTATGCTAGTAAGTGGTGTTCAGAATTGCGTTAACCATCAATGATCCAGTGTATTGTGATGTGGCATGTGATGGGTCACTTTGGATTAGAAAGTTCAGGGCAAATTTCTGGTCTCAGTCTACCTTGGATATACACTTTTAGAATGTTTGTGTGTGTGTGTTTTGAAGTTTTGAAGTCCCAGTCTCCATTCATTGTAATACAAAGGAAAAGAGCAACCAGAATAATTGTTTAAAATTAAAAGTTCCATTAAAGTAAAAATAGTCAGGTTTGAAATGACATGAGGGTGACTAAATGACGACAGAATATTTACCTATGTGTGAACCATCAGCAGGCAAGTAATCATAACTGTTTAACTGTGGCGTTTAACCCTGAAGTCAGTTATCGATGCTGTTAAAAATGCCAAAGAAATGTTGAATGCTCTTGTTTAATTGTACTTAAGGAAAGCAGCTTGCTCCCAGGGAATGTTTTGCTTGCTGAAATCATGTCCGTCATTGCCCAGAGTAACTGTGGCATCTGCAGTTTCTGGAATGTCTTTGCCACAGGCGATGAAACTTTGGCCTTCTCCCGAAAGATCTCAAAGAGGAGACTGTGTGTTCTCGTTTCTTCGTTCCACCAGAGGTCAAAGCCAAATCTCCTACGGAAAAATCTCACCAGGATTATGCAATCTCATCAGTTGCCTGCAGTTCCCAGTCATTGATTTTCTGATGATCTCCACTCGGAACAAAACATTCCCCCTTTACCCCTTGCTGAGTAAACAGTGGAGTACTTCTCCTGGTCTCTCTCCATACACTTCCGTACCTCATCACAAAGAGGGCTTTGCAGGTCACTGGGGAATTCACATTGATAAAACAACAACAAGAACTGTGTACCCTGTGGAGACCTTTTACTACATTTTCATCATAAATTTATAAGAACGACAAAAGTATTGGTCTAGCAGCTGTCATGTACAGTATAGTTCGAAATGTATTGAATATATCACATGCTGGTCTACAAATGAAGTCACATAGCTAATCTGAGTAGCACATTTTATATTAAGGATTTGGATTCACAATGTTTATAAAGTTAACTAATGTAGAGAGAAAATACTTTCAAGAAAATAATTCCACGAGTGCTGTCCATAGTACAGCCTCTTATCAGAGACATAATCCAATTTTCAACAGGAAGTTAGGTTCAGAAACATCTCATTTCTTCTGTAATACAAGTTTAGAAATGAGAAAGGAGGACCTATGCCGAGAATATATTTGATGCTAAACTGTTTGCTAATATTCCACACAGGTTTTTTGGTTACCCTGCTAAAAAGGCCATCTTATACCAGCACTCATTTCCAAGCCAGTTTAAGCTGATTAATTCAGTGGCCCAGCACAGCAATGACCTTCAACAGCAAAACTGGTTGTCGACCATCATGATAAGGCTGCTTTACTAGCTGGTCAAGCTACTTAATTGCCTAGTGGGATGACCAGCATGCTATTCTTAAGACTGGCATTCAAAACACAACATATGCTGTTTTTAGCAGAGTCTATTAATATTCATAGTTCAGCTATGAAAGATTCTGCTGGATTTCATCAAGCTGAGCAGTAACTCACTATAATAACAGTTAGAGGAAGGTTCCATTTGTGATGGGATCATCCAACATCTTTCAGTGCATAATGTAGAGGACATCTTAAAATTATACACTGTGACAAATAAGGACTGTAGTATAGAATTCCCCTACAGCACAACTTCTAATGGAGTAGCACAGAATATGATGTCGATGTGAATGTACATCAGTCATTGAAGGGCATTAAAAGAGGAATTTTTGATGGCACTCTCAGGCAAGTAAAGAACATTATTAGTCTTGGTACTTTCAGATGTGAAGAGAGTTTGTTCCTTATTTATCCTCGTTCCACTGAAACTGGAGCTCCGGCAAGTTGACTTCTTGAGATAATACATTTCCAACATTCGTAATGCCACCTTAAGTGCCTCCAGAGGAGTACAGTAAAATAATAGTCTCCATACCTTGATCTCAGGCAATTACATTACCCACTGATTTATGAAACAACAGCCACAAATGGAACAGTAACCTTGAGTCTGTGAAATGCAAAGTGAATTGAGTTTTCATGGAATTTGTGTCACTGTAAAAAAATAAAAAACCTTAGGTGCAAGAAAAGTACTATAACACTGTAATGGGAGAACTCCAACAAATATTATGGTGATGTGTATAATCACCATAACATATCTACATACACAGCATACACACACACACACACACACACACACACACAATCATACATATAAATTAGCCCCATCCAAACCAAAGATATTAATAATCAAACATGGATATTATTCTATAGAAATATTCGCTTAACACTTTACAATATGGCCCCATTCGTAAGCATTAGTTTATGCCTTAGCTATCATAAAGTAATATATATTTATTTATTTATTTTTGTAATATTAGAAAATATGCACATGCAATTGTTCATGTTACTTTATAGTGCATTAACTTAAATTAATTTAAAAAACACAACATTTTACAAACAGTTATAGGTAAATGTTGAAGTAGAATAAGAAGTTACTACTTGGAAGTTTATAATTAGTTCATGTTAATTAATGTAGTTAAATAATGTTAACAAATAAAACCTTATTGTAAAGTAGTACCGTATATTCTTTAATGTTCTATATATACTATAACTGTATTAACCAGGTAAGATGGCGGTGTATGGCTCTGGGCATATGAAAAGAAAGAACACAATGCATCTGATGGACATGTTGAATGATTTGCTTGTCTGTTGCACGCAATGGCCACAAGCTGCTGAGACCAATAACGGATTAAAGCAGAGCTGCTTTTATTCACAGCCTAAACAGCTAGTGACAGCTTATTGTCTGGAGAGGCAGAAGAGGCTCGCCCGAGTTACCGCCGCCGTAGACGTGTCACAGTTCTGACAAATCGGCCGCGGTGCTTTCATCGTAAACATTGTCTTTCGTTCTTGTGCGCATTTGTGCGTGGCGGGGCAAGAGGCCGGCAAATCCCGGACTAGCTGGTGCGGCGCCATTTCTATTACAAAAGGTAATGAGGAGAGGCTGGAGGTGAGAGTTCTCATCCACCCGCAGTAATTCCCATGAGCGTGTTGCGCTGCATTTGGAATCGCACAGGGGATTGCTGCACGCTGCCTGTCTTCAGCAGCTGTTAGATCTTATGCTGTGTTTCAGCCTGTGCTGGGGGAGTATACAGCTAAAACTTACCAGGACAAACAAGCCAGAATGCATACTGCATACTAATGATTATTACAGCAGCAAAGTGGAGGTGAATGGTTTTGCCTTTGAGAAACTCTATCCAGTCTTTTTTTTATTCAGGAGAGTTTGGGTATATGAGGAGTCTTTGAACCTTTTTGCCGGACACTTTTGGCTTGCTGAGTGACAAAACACTTAAGTTCTGCGCTGCGGTATACACTAAAAAAGCTGTCGCCATTAGACAAGGGCAAGATCAATTTGAGGGTGTCAAAATGGGCCGTTACAGAGAAAGTGCTATGCGGTGAAATACTTGACACCATTCAATTTGGCAGCTATAAGGTAAGGTCTTGTTATTATGAGACTTCAAGATTGCTGACTCCATATAGATCAGTGCCGAAGAGTCAAGGTTTCTGCAACACATTTCCTCATGCTACATACGGTGCACACAAACAGGTCATTTGTTCCTATTCCAAAAGGTTTGTTTCAAGCAAAACTCATTTATGCTGAGAAAAGCATTCCCTTTTTCCTCCTCTGCTGTTGTTAAAAAATTTGCCCAGTTGTGACAAGTAATCATTAGAGTGCTTCAGCCAAATACTGCACAGACAATGTATCACAGTCTTACTTTGCTGGAGTGTTTATATGTAATGTGGGGGGAGGGATGATCGATTCAGTGGGATTATGTCTTAAATAGGCTTTTATTTGATGTAACATATTGCACATAAAAGAAAGCAAATGGAAACCCACCACCATGTCATTTGATGTTTTTTCTTACCGTTATCACACATTTAATCTTGCCATGTTTGGTATGCAAGAACAAGTGGCATAAAAATTGTAGCCAATAAATATTTTTCATTTTTAGGTGAAAAATGAACTCTCTTTAATAGAAACAGTCAGTGTGTAGACTGAAGCAGGTGTTTATTGTTCTCTGGTTCCTGAACCTCTGGGGCAACTTGTATGTTCATTTCTGGAACCAAGTCCAGCAAAAAGAAGACACAATGTTTACACCAGCTACAACAATTCTCAAGGACCACCATGTGCAGCTCATAGTACACTCACAGTGGTGGTCCATTTGTGCTTCACTTCTGTTGTTCAAACACTCCTCTTAGTCTGGAGTCTTGATTGTTGTGTTTGGTTCTTTAACTTTGTTTAACGGACTTATGACTAATGTACAATTGTACAGAAATATATATATATACCCCAGCACAAGGTTAGTTGCTGGGGGTATTAGACTGTACCATGAAAGATCTACTTAATTTTCCTAAACATAAACCTCCAATGCATTATGAAAACGTACTGTAACTTTAAGAACTAAAATCCTTTCCTGTCCAAAGTTACCTTTTCAGGGAATATGAAATATTTAACATACCGTATGACCACCCACATTAACATGTCAGTGTTCAGAAACTTGGCACACTCAGAGGCAGGAGATAATAAGGAGGTAGTGGGCTAGATAATATTATTCCTAAACACCAGTGTAGGGAAGTCTGCCAAACCTTGTGCTGTTTCTGCCTTTGCACATCTTCAGAAGGATCCAAGAACAAGGTCTCTGATCATATCAGTCTGACTTTATGGTTTGTGTGGTGTATTTTAGTACAGATCGTTTTGTGAACAAATCAATGAAATACGGGCTATGAAAAAGACTGTTACTGAAAGATGTGGCAGTGCAAACTATATAAAACCCAATTGCAAACCTGTAGCCTCTAAACATCTGCAAGTGTTGTGTCTCATTTTACATGCAAAGAGAATTTAAAATTTTTAAAATTTTAAATGCGTGTACATAAAAGTCTTAAAGTCTTAAAGACACAGCTGCAAAAAAGCCTGTCTAATTAAATAAAGGGTCAGAGGGGGATGGAAAATGATAATGAAAAAATAAAATTACTGTTTTATTATAACAATTATATGTAAGGTAATATAACAATTGTTCTTGATAGTTCTGGTCCTGGATGCTGATTGGTCAATAACCAAGATGGAATATTTATCACTGCACAGTGACTTATCTTCTTGATGACTAAGAAAAGCAATTAATTCAACTCATATCTGTGAATTGGCAATCTGTTTCTTGTGCTAGCCTAACTTGGCTGCTCCGTGATACAGCATAATTCAGAACCTCAGAAACTCACCCATACATTTCCCCTCTCTGACACAAAGCAATTAATATCTTGTAATGTCCTGCGATGGATGATGACAAAGAAGGACAAAGACAGCTGGCAAATATTCTGTTGTCCTAGTCACAGAGATTAGAGGGCCATGCTGTCTATGATGGACTTGACAAATGAACATTAGCACAAACACAGGGGTCAAGTGTGTGGGGGTCACAGATTAATGATCACAGACAGGCTAAAATGGGAAACACATGCCTGGCCAAGGGCCCATGTAGATGAATGATACATGATACATTGAGGGATAATTGCAGGTTTCTTGATGTGCAGATATACTGATTCTAGGCTAAAGAGGTATATTCATTATCAGTTGATCCATTTTAGTCCTGGAGAAAATGTTCTTTGAGTGCCCAAATTAATACAATGTTCATTCGTTTTTGTTCTTGCTAAGCAATACCTATTCTGTTGGACCCTTTGACCACAATTCATTAAACACACGTTAACCTTGTTTGATCTCACTATTGGGGCATGCTGTCACACTACATGGGGTAATTTGGTACAATGGAGCCTGCCATTAAAATGCAAATAGCTTAAATTTTGGTTTGATCCTCATATGAAGCTATTGCATGGCTTCAGAATATATATTTTCATTTTCCAGCTTGGCGACAGTTGCCAGTTGCCAGAGATATTCTGATAAAAATAAAAATTCACATTTTGCGTTCCACAGAAGACAGGTTTGGAATGACATAAAGGTAAGTAAATTATGACATGATTTTTATTTCTGTTGGATGTACTGTCCCTTTAAGAAAAGTCAATTCCACACAAGAACACAATATCTTGATGTCCACTTTCACTTGCCAGCGGGAATCTGTATCTCCGAGATGATCTCTATATCTGGCTTGTAAACATTTATGACTGAGGCTCAGCATTTTGAAAAAGTGTACATCATAAATGTCCTTGTATATAAGAGATGTCTGGTGTGTTTCTGCAGCTTGCCCCATACGTCATGTTGATCAGAAGGAGAGTGTGTGTGTCAGAGAGAGCAGAGGGTAGGATCAGTCTCAGCGTTTCACTCAGGCCTTTCTTTAGCTCTGAGCTCTGTAATCACCTGTCTTAATGATACCCAAGAGTTACCACTGTGTAGCCTTGACACTGTCATGGCACTTCAGTAGTCAGCAGCTGCGTCCTTACTGCTCCATGAGCATCCATGTTTCTGAACTCCTCATCTTGTTCTTACATACGGTGAATTCACAGTTAAAGTTATAGAAGCATCAGCGACAAGGACCAAAACATCAAGAATAATGTTGCATGGTATGTGCACTGTTTTAAAAGATGCAGCAAAAGATGATCAGAGTCTGACTCAAAATAGTTATAAAGTCTGTATCAAGAACCAGAATCAGAAATAGTATTTAAATATGTATGACAGGGGTGTCCAGTCCTGCTTCTGGAGGGCCAATGACCTACAGAGTTTAGCTCCAACCCCAATTAAACACACCTGAACCAACTAATCAAGGAAATGGCTAATCTAGTCTAGGCAGACTAAAAACTGGCAGGCAGGTGTGTTGAGGGAAGTTGGAGCTAAACTCTGCAGGAATTACAAGTGCCCTCCAGGACCGAGTTTGGGCACCCCTGCTGTATCCAAACCTAAATTAGAATCAGTATATGAATCAAAATAAGATTAAAATCTGTATCAGAATCTGAATTGGAATCAGAATCAGTATCTGAATTAAAAATAGTATCAAAATCAACTATTCTTATGCATCAGCTATTCAATGACACAAAATTATAGTTCTTAAAAAGCACAAATGTGAATTTAGCAGATTAGCTTCCCTGCACGTATACCATAACAAACAATGCTAAGTTGCAAAAATAAAATCCTAAAAAAAAGCAAAAAATTAATTTATCCTGTTGGGGCTAACGGCAATTATGAAACAGCATTTTCTTATGATCCCTTTGCCTCCACCCAAAGTTGTGTGACATTTTCAAAGCGATTATGGTTTTAGTCATTGTAAGGCAACACCTGCAGTGCTGAGCAATCACCCCGGGACAGTGAGAAATGTCACCACTGAAATTAATTAAGTAAAAGGGCTCATTCCAATTATTCATGAACAGTCTGCAGTGAATCAGTTTGCTTAAGTGATGATGGATATCATCGTATTAGAGTCAAGATGAGAGCCCATGCTTCTTCCAAACACATCAAGCAGGCTTTTATTTTGACACCCTCAAATAACTCACAGTGGCATCGTTTTACCCTTATTGTAGTTAAACTCATGAGCCTGTGTCAATTTACAAGGTGCTGGAAGCTATGGTTAAAGAATTTGGGCTTTTAACTAAAAGTTAAATTAACTGAAAAGGTTGTAAGGAAGAGAGAACTCCTTCCTTACAAAAAAGTTTTTTTGGATTAAAGAGGCCTGATGGTGTTTCTAATTTAAAACTAATAGAGTTAATTTTTTTCTTTTTGTCACATTGAAGCTTTATGTCCTCAATTATTATTTGTATCTTCATTTTGTGTTTACATCACTTGAATAGTGAACAGAATACTTTTATTTTGCACAATTATTAATCAAACAATAAAAAAAAAATGATGGAAAAGGCAAGAAAATAGTATTTAATTGTGTGTATTTAGGACATGTGAAATTTAAATTTTAAATCTAAATGTAAAATAGTGATATTTCTCATTTATCATTGTAGGTACAGATTTATTTAAGTAGGGATTATCCTTAAAATGTGAAATAACAAACTATTTTACTTTGGTTTGATGTCTAAATAAGTAAACATTGGCACACATATACAGGCTATCTAGTATTTTAAACCCCTTTTAACTGTTTTCTTGATGTACAAAAAAATAAATCAGAAATGAGTCACTTCAGCTGGGACATCATACCTACCACATTATCAGTAATAAAGAGTTTTAATAGTGTTCTCAGAATAGCTGCAGGTTCTGCTCATTACTGTACAATAGCCCCAAAATATTTACAACCAGAAAAAGATTATCAGTTTTGAGTGGAACCCAACTGAATGTAATAGAGGCTCAAAATGGCTCCCAGCTAAAGCACTTAAACAAAAAAGTTTCATTGCTTATGATACATTTTCAAATCAATATTTCATTAACTGGTAAGAGGCAACATGTTAATATAAAAAGAACTTTTGCAGCAAGCACATTAAAAGTTTAACTTTTGTTACTAATGTTTTGATACTATGCAGTGTGCAATAAATAGAAATAATATCTGCATATACAATTGTAAATGGGAAATTGTAGGCATATTGTTATAACACATTTTGTTAAAACAATATTTTATTTTAAGAATAGAAAAAGGTTACAACAGTCAATGTATTTTTTAGAATATAGTACAAACTCCAGGCATGCCTTTAAAATGGTGAAAAACTTAAAGACACTGTTAATTCATGAAAATGAGTAACAAGATAAAAATAAAGCAACAACAGGCATATATAAAGAACTGCTCTCTTTAAGTGAATACTGATGGTACTATTCACACATGTAAAATAGCAGTTTTCAACTCTATGTTAGTCTGACATTGCACAGTGACATTAATTAAAACAAAGAACTGCAACAAAGTGTTATCTGTGTGATAACAGTATGGAAAAACAGTTCTTGTTTGCTTAGTTGATGAGAAACATTTTGCAAGTACCAATAGTGACACCTCGAGGTTGATATGAGAGGAACACGTCTCACGACTCGGCATCCCATAGTCCCACAGTTTAGGCATTACTGGTATCTAGCACAGATTGTATTTGTAAGATGAAATATATTGTTTCTATCCCTGCTTCAGGCTGATGAATGAACTTCCTCAAGTCATCTCTAAGAACTCCATTAAACAGACAGAATTTTACAGTGTCAGTATGTAACAGCTTGATAGATATTGTTATGGTTTCCTTTTCCTGTTGAAATATCAAAGTGTCCCTTTTTAAAAAGTAAATAGGCTTTAGTTTAGCTGTGAAACATGATTTGATATTTACAGTCAGTGGGGTGGTAGTGGGGGAGGGTTTTTCTCATTTGCAGATAGATTTTACCTCTTTAGAGATTTATTGAACAAGTATTTGTATATATGCTTGTGTGTTCATGAATACCCCTGTATTAATGTAATGAATTACATATTTTAAAAGGATTTTAAGAACACTACATGACCAGGAGTACATGGACTAAAAGCCACAAAAAATTTGAATGGAATGGACTTTTTAAAGGCAAATCACATCTTGCCGATAACTATTCAATTATTTTTTGAGCAGTATTTGAAGCTGCTCACTCAGGTTAAATACAGGCTGCAGAATGTTGACTTTCCTTGGATTTCCAGCTATTCTCTGAGAAATGTGGAGATAACAGACACTCTGATCCATGTTGTGCTGTGTGCTGGTTGGTGGGAGTAGAGGGGGAGATCAGAGCACTAACCTGAAATTGAGGGCACTTGTACGCTGAAATTGGGGCCAGGAGATGCTGTTTTATCAGAGAGCACACTGCAGGGCTCCAGTATAGGGCTGTTTTACAAAAGCTACATGAAACAATGGGGAAATGAGACAGCACACAGAGCATCAAAACTGTCGAAATCTTGCTTCTGCGCTGATTCAGGTTTGGGTTTCTGTAGTGATGGCTGAGGTTTTAATGGATTAAGGTCAAGAAGATCAGTGGAAAGAGCAGGTTGTACCTGGAGCATCAAGATCAAATGTTGCAGTGGTGGAAACTGAACAACATTGTCAGAATTGAATGTAGAATCAAGACAAAAAGCCAACATACATGACAATAATTCAAAGAATACAAGCAAAAATGCCACTATAAGGAATTTCTGTCTTTATATTTGTAACATCTGGTATATTTTCCAACATTTTATACTACTTTAGGCCTGGTTATGCTTAAATCATAAAAAAGTGATAACAAGGAAATAATTTTAAATGTATTCACCAATTTAATTAACTTTATTTAAAAAAAAACATGCATTCACAAAAGTAAAAAATGCCCTTGAAAATGAACTTCAGGGGACAAATAGTAAAAAACAAAAAAAACTAATTTCTATACAATACTGTACATAGCATGAAAATAGCCAGATGTCTTATGGAAGTTGTATAAACATGTTTTCTTATATTTACATATATATTTTTACATATAAATGTATATTTATACAGCCAGTTCTTAACAGCTCAGATAGAGACATTAATTGCCAAAGTTAATTTGGTTTGGATGTCAAAAATAAAGACCTTGATGGTTGTGAAAGGAGTGAAACGCCCTTTTACGATGAGATTCTAAGCCGGTCGGGATGCTGTTTACCAGGTCTGGGCTGATAGATGAAGCAAAACACTCAGGGCAATGCCATTCCCTCAAATTATAAGCCATTAAATAGAGCTGCTTCAATTTCACCATCCTAATTTAATGAAGGGAACTAATGAAACAGCAAAATAGACCAGAGAACCCTGTGTGCCTCAGATACAACAACCAAAGCTGGAAGGGTTTAGGGTGATCTGGCGTCTAACATTTTGGCTGGAATAAATCCTCTTTCTCTGAATAAAATATTCATTTTGCTCTTCCCTGTGCACATGAAATCTAAATTAATTGTTGAATTATATAAAAAGACAATGTAATTGTGGAATTTCCTATAGCTTTCATATGTAATAGACAGAAAATGGGTTAGTTATATATATATATATATATATATATATATATATATATATATATGCTAATGCTTTAAATGTCCTGTTTCTATGTCCTGTTTCCTTCTAAGTCCAGGTAGTAAAACAATGTTTGTTTTTATACAATTTTAACAGTCTTGCTTGTAGAAATTAGTGTTGCCATGGTAGTGTTGATAGGACTGATATTGTGCAGTTTTCTACAAGACAGTATTTCCCAAATTTTTGGCTTATGCTCCCCTATAGTCACACCAGATTCAAAACTCAAACCCACCTTCAATAACACAGTAACAGGAATGTATTAATTATGTCTTATATAATACTGGATATTATTTATCAGTACAGCTCATACTAACAAAGTCAAATCAAACTTTATTCTTTTTCAAACTTTATAAAGGGGGTAAAATGTAACTGTTGGTGAAAAACAGACCCACCAAATAGAACATATGCTACGAGTGTCACCCATACAAACCTGAGAGGTTTAACAAAGTCCCCCTGGGGTGCATGTACCCCTGGCTGGGAATCATAACTACAGAAAGACGAGACAGAGTCCAAAAAATAGAAAGGAAACAAGTCTGATGAGGTTCTTACTAAAAGGACAGTATTATTAATTATAAATGCACCATCAGCTGGTAATAGAGAGGACCCACTCATGAACCAAATGTCAAGGAATATCTACAAGAAATGTAACATATTAGTTCTGAATATTATAGTTCTGTATGACATTAATCCTTTTAAAAGACCTTTTTATGTTAGTCTGTGGAGAAAAAAAAAAAGAAGAGCAGTGCTTGACATAATTTCTTTATTGCCTAATTATTATTTACACAAAAGACATTTTAAACTACAGTGAGTGAATAATCGTCCTGTTTCTCAGCTGTTCCACATACTCTTTGGCCTGGTCGAATCCTGTCTTCTGTTCCACTTTGGGCGGCACTCCCTCAACAAGCTTTACAAAGTAGTGACAATGCACTTTGTCCATGATACCGAACATGCCCCTCCCATGATAACGAATACGCTTTAGGTACTTCCCCTTACCCGAATATGATTCAGCTGTTGGGATCAGTTCAAAGAAAATATAATTCAATCAAGAAAAGCTTTACATAAAAGTCAAAGAGTCATATTCACAAAATGACATCCAATTTAACAGAAAGATTAATCTAAAATAGTTAAATAGACTTACTGAAACCACAGCTAGTTTCCTATAAAGAATGCACTATACATTCATTTGTTGTTGATTAGTATGTGCCATTAGTGCATATTATTAAGGTTTATAACAGGTTTGAATCATTTTCAGTCTGTCTTAAAAAGGTAAGACTAATGCTGCATCCCAAATTGCCTACTTATACTATGCCCTAAAAGTATGTACTGTTTTTGTTATGGGAAAGTATGTACATTTTACTGCATAGCAAAGGAGTATGCAAGTACTGGGACAATACTGGGATACCAATGCATAACAGAAGTGACAATTGTTGCCCTGACAACATTGTGATTTTTAAGAATAACACTCATCAAAATGCAACTCCTCCTTGCATTTAAGCATTTCTTCTTATGTAATGTTTACTATATATCTTTTAATTCTGTAAAAGAGTTGAAGTTTATTCAGTGTAGCATCACCTCACAATGAGTTGTGGTAAATATCAGCCTTTAGAGTGTGCATGGATCTGCACTTCGAATTTTTTAAAGGAAATAATAGACTATCCGGGTACCAAGGATACTCATTTCAACATACTACGATTTTGGACATACTAATTCTAATTTTGAGTACTGTTTAGGATGGATAGTATGCAAATTGGGATGCAGGATAAATCTAGCCCACAAATCTAGCCCCAAATGTAGTTAAGTTTCATAAGCAGGTGTTTCTCATCAATATCCTCAAACTTGGGTATAAATCGGGCAATACATTTAATTCATAACTGTTTGCTGTAGTAAAACGGTTTCACATGTACTGATGGCTTTGACCACACGTTTCACTGACAAGTTGACATGAAGTAGCTAAACACTTACCAATATATAGGTTTGATTTGTATTCCACATTGTGATTCTTCACTGCCATTTCTTGGGCTTCCAAAAGAACCTTTAATGCAATTCAATTACAAGACATTCAGCAATGTAAACAGACATTATGTAATCTTAATTCAACAGCTGCTTTTATATCATATACACTGTGTGCATCTTTACCTCTTTGATTATTTCAGCTCCTTTCTTGTCATTAAATGCCAACTGAGTGAGCGCCTGGTCAATGGTCATACCCTTGATCTATTAACAAGATTTTCATTAAACCGCTTGTTAATGAGACACCCCCACTTACTAAAACAATACAACAAAATATATGGTATCATTCTGCAAAGTAGATTAATCCATAATAAAGCTATTCATCTATTCCTATTTGGGTCATACCATATTTAACATCACTGGCATAGTGCTACTCATTTTTAATAAGTTATAGTCCTTGCATGCAGAGATCACTTACCAGCTTAGCCAGGTACCACATCTTGTCTTTGCTGTATTTAATTTGACGTCTGCTGTGATAAATCTCCTGTTAGAAACAAAAACACCAGCATCAAACCCGGTATCCTTTTTCTCATGAAGATCAGAAACTTCATTTACAGTTTACATATGAATGCAAATTAAATAGCTCACTAACAGCTGGTCTACGTGGCTCATCATTTTGTTGTGGTGGATATACAACGCGATTTTTCCTCTCCCATTGTTTGCCCCTTAACTGGGTGCTTGTGTGAAGACATGACACTTGAGATACTGTAGATGAAGCACCAAGCAACCTGGAAAGTACGACAGGGGATGCAGATAACAATTATTGTAAATGTTTGGTTAACAGGAGCTCTGCGCCTTTATATATACTATTCATGCACATAAAGTAACATAACCTAGCAAAACCTAGCGAATTGTCTACCTACACTATTTCGGGTCTATATAGACAAGTTTCGAAAATCAGTGTGACTATAATGTGCCGTACATAAATGCTGTTTATGTAGATAACTCGCTTGGTTTTGAGGGACAACCCCAAAGTTTATCGCGGCTAAATGCGGTCTGTCCTTACTCTGCACATGCCATTTTCTTACCTAGAGTTAATTTGTCCACAGAGACGTCCGATTGCGAATAAACCTGCAAATAATACTCATATAATTACCTGTTAAAAACAACAGTAATCGATGATCATCTAATGAAATAAATACACCGATAGTATATTTGTGTTGACTTACCAGCCCATGTCACTCCGGAGGCTGCCATGTTAAATATGGTACGACCCTGCGCTTTACGGCAAATAGGAATAGTTGAATGGGCTTCATTATTGTTGTTTTAATTCTTTATTGCTGGTAAAGTAGTTATAAATATATTAATAACATATTTATTAATACTTACACATATATATATATATATTGGTACCTATATTGATTTAATATGTTGGTCTAAGATTTGACTGTCTCCATAGTAACACGCGTTCCTAATTCTCGCGTTCCTAATTTTTACGACACTCGCAGTCAATATCCGACAGCCGGTGTGTTTGTGACAACCACCCAGAACTTATTTTTCTCTGATGCAGCAGTCATCATTTCATTACAATGCATCAAAAACTTCATCTAGTCTCTCCAAACGGCTGCTGTTCACGTTGCAGTGATATAAATGTAATGTAATGGTGTAGAAGGGTTTGGAGTATAAACCATAATCTACCTAGTCAAAGTGACTGCAGCATCTCCACCAGTCATATATATGGGGTAGGATTTTATGATATTCATTAATCAGAAACATCATATCGCATGATTCGTTATTCGTTTTGCAGTTGAACTCGGAAACGCTGAAAGACTTTGATTTTGCATTTTCCCAACACAATGGATAAGAAAACATTTGTGCAGGAGCTTCAGATGATAAGAGTTCATATCTGGGATACTGAACAGAAAGTTCAGTTGACAGTGTGCATCAGGTAAGTGAGTTCTTTAGCAGTCAGTCATTCATCGAGGTATTGTGATGCTTAAGAGCTTTTCATTGGGTCATTATTTGGCCTATGTTGGAGGTCTCTTCTGATCTTTATATTAATGTACACTGGTGTTAAATATAAGTAATGTGCTTGTATTTAATTAACAATTTAAGGATTTGTTTCTGTTGGCTTGGTCAAATATATATATTTAATATATATTTTATCAAAAATATATAAAATACATATTTTATAAAAAATATATCAAAAATATATCAAATATATATGAAGGCATCAAATGTCACATTTGTTCATCAAACTCACATTTTATGCTTTTATGAAACATTAAGGCTTCTTTACAAACTAAAACAGAAAAACAGGACTTTATTTTTTGCAATAATAGCTAGGAATTCTTTAACATCTTTAACGTAACTATGTAACAGCTGTCATGGAAATAAACGTGCTTTGGCTGGAAAATAATGTCTATATGTAAATTGTTAAACAAAAGTGACATATTTGTCAGATATGGTAACCCATACCTGAAATGTTACCTCTTGCATTTAACCCACCACTGGTGAGGAGTGAACACACACTGCAAGCCGTGAACACACACACACCCGGAGCAGTGGGCAGAACACTACTGTGCCTGGGGAGCAGTTGGGGGTTAGGTGCCTAACTCAAGTGCACTTCAGTTGCTACCTGCCAGCTCTGCAATTGAATCAGCAACCTTCTGATTACAAGCCCGACTTACTTATTAGAAGGCCAACTCATTAGAAGAACTGCCCTCTGATACTGATGCCCCCTGCCCCCTTGTTACATGTGGGTTTATAATGTTAACTATCTGAACTGATTCTTTCAAGCCTATCAACTTTATCTATATTAGCAATATTGGTGATGTATTTAGGTAAAAAGAATGTGATGAACTGACACATTGCACATTCACTGGAGATGAGAAAGGAATTGTGGTGTGTTAACGATACAGCTTCTTTCCCGAACCTGAAACCATCTCCTGCTTATCCTGCTCTTCACATGAGGAGAACTACATTGCAGTGGGGTAGGAGTTCATCATATTATTATTGAATGCAGGATGTAATCAGCCTCTTCATTAAGGTCTTAACAATTAAATCTTTCTGGTGTTCTTTGTAATCCTCTAAAAATCAAACCCCTTAGGGGTTTTTAGAAAACAAAAAACAAATATCTTTTTTTTCCCCAACCCATATTTTTTCCTATTAATTTATTTATTAAAAAAAAAAAAAATATAAAAAAAAAAAAAAAAAAAAAAAAAAAAAAAAAAAAAAAAAAAAAAAAAAAAATTTTTTTTTTTTTTTTTTTTTTTTTTTTTTTTATAAAAAAAAAAAAAAAAAAAAAAAAAAAAAAAAAAAAAAAAAAAAAAATAAAAAAAAAAAATAAAAAAAAAAAAAAAAAAAAAAAAAAAAAAAAAATATTTTATTAAAATTTTAAAAAAACCACCCCAAAAAATTTAAAAAAAAATTTTCATATTTTTCCCCACCAACCTTCCACATAAAAAAAAAAAAAAAAAAATTTATAAAAATTTGGGAAAAATTTTTCTCTATCCTGTGCTCTTATTGGCTGCTTTTTTTTTATTATTTGGTCCAAATCAACTATTTAAAAAACATTTTTTTAATTGTAGTTTTCTAATAACAAAAATTAAATTGAAATTAATATGTTGGTACAATTATATGTTTATGTTTACATTTTTAGATTAACATGTTTACATCAAATCGTCTTCAGATTAAAAGATTTTAAAAAAAGATTTTTAATCTGACATTTCATTCAAGTGTTTCCAAATTTTCGACTGGTAGTGTATAATATATATAAAGGCTGGGTTTATTTGCCTTGGGCCAGTAAACAACCTCCTAGCAGCTACCCAAAGCACCATATCATCTGCCTAGCAGTGTGTTCAAAACATTACAAACTTCTTAGAAGCTGCATAGCAACACCTTGGCAGCTTCCGCAAAATAATTTTGTTTTGTTTGTCCTTCTAAAGATATAAGGATGGAATAATCGTAATGAAAGACATCAATAAGAAAGGAGAGGTGATCCATCAGCTACAAGGGCATGATGATGAGATTCACTCCCTGGCCTGGTGTTCTCGACCCTCGAGAGGAGCCTCTGAGGAGCCAGATGGATAGAAGAAAATGCTGGTAAGATATCAGCACAACAGACTTCACTGTATCACCATTGTGTGTCTAGGTACTGATTGCTGTACAAGTGAAAGGTTTCCATGTTCTAATATCTGTTGTTTGTAATGTCTGTTTCCACAGATGGAAGCAGTGGGTTGACTGAAGGAGCAGATGTAGGGTGTTATCTGACCTCAGGTAGTCCAGATCAGACCATGCGGATATGGAGCACAGCCAGAGGCAAAGATGATAGAGATGCACTCAATATATGCAGTATATCATAGAATACAGGAGTCATTTAGGTCACCATGTTTTTTATTTTAGGTGTCATGACCCTCAAGCTTCTTGAAGAGGAGAGGAGCTGGGGTTGGTCCAGCAGTAAAGGAAAGACTCTGGCTCACTGTCCAGCTGTTTTGGGTATGGATGTATAGGCAATTTAACACAGGGTCATTGGAAGATATTTTGAACTTGAATATATATTTTCACTTACTGTGTGTTTGGGTAAGATCATCACGTTGGACCTAATGCAGTCAGGCAAGCAGAAGTGGAGTCTCTGGGAAGCTCATTAGATCACAGCCAAATCGTCTCCAATATGAGCTCTTGTAGCATGGGGAGAAAGAACCTCTGCACCTCCATGGACAGAGAGGTGTGACCTTTGTCTAACAGTAGATTAGCGCAAGCAGATCTAGTTTCACCAAGACCAAACACATTGACCTCAGGACTATTAACATGCTAAAATCTATCCCCAGAGTTGTCATGACTGAAATACATTTAAAATGCACCAAAAGCACACAAATTTCACATTTCATAACCCTCTCACTAGCCCTTGGCATTTTACAGTCTATTTTTTGTTATTTATTTATTTATCTGCTGCAGTTTATTTAATAAAGATTAATGGGTTCACTGGCATGTCAGATGCATTAGAGTTACATTATGTTTTGATAGTACAAAAACCTCTTATCTCAAAAGTTCAAAGACTGATGTCACTTTAAATGAAGTCTTTTTAATGTATGGTTTTGATGGGAGCCCCTGCTTCCCCCTCCTTGTGTCATTTCAGATTACATGTTGGGATCTGCCATCTGTGGACTGCTGCTGGACATTATCCCCTCTGAGAGGGTTTGTGTATTGTCTCAGTTTCTCTCCAGTGGGCAGTGTCTGGCTTTAGGGTACGGGGACAACATGATCCGTGTGTGGAACACACTGTCAGTTCAGAATCAGTATGACATCATGACTTATAAATGAGTTCAAAATAAAGATCACTGTGCATTTTTTGTTTTTATTTCTCTCATAGTTGGCATGGCATTTGTGAAAAGAGGGCTCCCTAGCCTTTGGCACAGGTGATGGTAACATAAACTTCATTTTAAAAAAGTAATAAAAAAAGTAAGAACAACACTTGTGCCATGTGTATTATGTCCTATTGCAGACATGTCCTAGTGATTTTTGTCATTTTAGAACTTGTAAACGGTTTTGAATTAAATGATAACAGAATTTTCTTTTTTGGGTGAACTTGACTGCATGTAGAAAAAAAATCTTTATAGTAATTTATGAGAAATGATTTGCCTGAATCTGCATCACCACTAATTAGTGAATCGGTTTTGCTGTTAGTGTGCACACTTCTGTTGAGCCCTGATGCTCTTGCGGCAGATGTAGGTTCAAATCTGGCCTCTAATCTCATTTCCCACTCTCTTCCCCAAAAATTCTCTTTCCCAAAATAAAATCTTCAGTATTTGTTTTGCACACAGACCACCTCTAATCTCAGGCACCTACCATCGTAGAACTATCTATTCTCTGTCGTGGGGCACTCCTGTTCCGCCAGTGTCTTTTGAACTTGGAGCTACACCAGAAACGATCCGTCAGCAATAAGTGCTCAGTTCATCTTTAACACGTTCGGTAATTGAGCGAATGAAGGCAGAATATTCGATCTCCCTCTGTAGAGTTTGTTGGGTAATCAAAAAATGAAAACTTAATTTTGCCCCTCTGATGACAAATGACACATTTATCACCGTATCCATCTCTGGGCCACAGGAGTGTGAAGGTAATTGCTTTTGTTTGAGAGCTGTTGATGGGAGACAGTGGCTGGGGGAAGATGTGATTAGTTGTTTACATTCATTCTGGTGTGTGTTTCCTTGACTCATTTCCCTGAGGATATCCTCTTAAAAAATGTTCAGCCTTGTTGAATTTTAATGTATTGGGATACCATCAGATTTTCTAAAGCTGTGAAACTAGCACTTGTCTTCCATGCTTTCATATTCAAGCTTCTGTTATATAGTTTTAACTAGATTTTTGACATTTTATGTAAAAAAAAAATTGAGTGGTGCTGTCACTACATACAATAACAAACCCAAAACTTTCATTAGATTTTACGCTTGTGTATGTGGTGGAGTGACAAAAAGGGATTTTTACACAGTGTTTATTACAGTATGTTGGGTGGTGAGGCGGCACAGTGGCTCAGTAGGTTACACAGCAAGAAGGTTCCCAGTTAAAGTCCCAGCTGAGCCAGGAGACCCTTCTGTGTGGTGTTTACATTTTCTCCCTGTGTCAGGGTGGGGTTCTGCCAAGTGCCCAGGTTTCCTCCCACAGACCGAAGACATGCAGATTAGGTAGACTGGACATGTTAAATTCCCTTTCCATGACTTGTGTGTCGATTAACAATTTTCTGCCATGAATATAGCCATAAACGTTAGAGTGATGTGTATTTTGGGTGGTTAATCAGATTTGCCAGTCTATTGCTCGTATTGCATTTGAAAAGCTTTTGAAGTCATCTTTAGGAGATCAATATATTCTATATTTATATACTCTGTATCTATATTCACTACTGTATTTTCTCTAACAGGTGTGGGATGTGCTGAAAGAGCAGTCAGTGTGTAACTACAGGGGTCTGCTGTGTGTGGAGTGGTCTTCAGTTCACCCTGACCTGGTCTGGACTGGTGGAGATAACTTCACCCTCTGTGAGTGGGCTGTGTCCAAACAGGAGCACATCACACCCCCTAAAAGTACATAGAACATATCTACCTTCAGTTAAAGCATTTATAGTAAAAATGTACTTATTTTACTTGCTGTGGTGCAGCGGATAGGTGCTCATACAAGACCGCAGATTTGAGTCTGACCTGTGACATTTCCCAGACTCATTCCTCCTTTCCCTCTGTCTAGAGTGTTGTCACTCTCTCACTTAGTACTTTTTGTACTAAAAAGTGGCAAATGCCCAAATAACTACATTTAAATTGACATTTTTTTACATTTTTATCAGAATTATGTGGAAATACCTTAGAATCTCTAGATAAGATGGCACACAATACATTTATTTTCCATTCATCAACAGGTAAGGTGAAGAAAAAGAGGGGACCACAAAAAAGCTCAAGAAAAAGACAGCACCCAGAAAAGGAAGGATGAAGGTGGAGAAGAACAAATTGCCTTCAGGAGAACATAAAAGAGCAGCAGGCAGCACAGAGCAGAAGATCACCAAATAGACAATGATGAGGAGGAAGAGGAGAGAGACAGCATAGACGCTCCATCTGTCATGGGTAACGGATCATCTTTCTCTCTTTCATCTCTGGCTGTCTCTTCCGCTTCCCCCGACTCCTGCGCTTCCAGCACTGTCTGTGAAATGTCAGTCTGGTCGTGTGATGAATAACCTTCATCATTGGGGTCACAGGTTGGTCCAGAGAGAGCAGGGCAGACATGTGCACTGCAGAGAGTGTTCAGAATAGAGAAAAGTTCACCCATGCAGTTAAAAGAGAGGTTAAAGTAGGGAAGAGAGAAATTGGGTCGGTCTGTGTCTCACCTCAACAGTTTCAGCATAGTTACTCAACGTAGTTTTCTTTGTCTGAGTTTGTTTTGGTGTGATAATAGTGTTCCTGTAGCTCAGTTGGTGGAGCTTTGTGTTAGAAAGACAAAAGTTGTGGGTTTAATTCCCAGGGAACACATAACTGATAAATTGTATGCTTTGAATGTACTGTATGTCACTTTGGATAAAAGTATCTGCCAAATGCATACACTTTATCCATAAGCATTGTTACTGGCCGATAATCAGCCATTATTGACCATTTAATCAGTCGCCTACCAGTAATTTCAATCAGAACATGCGCCCTAATAGTGCTTTATGTTAGTGCATGTATGGCTGCTTAAGAAAGCATTGTATGGCATGTTATTATGCCTCTGTTCATGTTTAGACTGTCTCACACTGGCTAAAGTTCACTCTCACAATAAACAAAGAGCCAACCATTAACATTTATAAAGAACATTTATGCATTAAATAAATTCTTCTCTGAGCCCAATACTGTGGTACCACAGTGTAAAGTGATCAATTTAAAGTTTTAAATTGCTGTGGTCACAAACACACAAAAACTCATGACAAGCTGGAATGTGTGTTCCAGGTTCAGGAGATCACATTCAGCTCGGCCTGTTCACAGACAGGAACGCCCTCTACAGGATGTTTCAGGAAGAAGGTTAATTAAGCTTCCATTTCATGATCACAGAAAGCAGCTGAACCCTGTACAGGATTTAAAGGTTGATGTATGAATCCTGAAGGTTTGAGTTCATTAGGAAATGCTGTACGGGAATCAGCATGAAGCTTGTATTAATGTTTTGTACAGAGGAGAGCCATGGAGGCGGGTCATTATGACTCTGTGGTGTATTTGAGGCTGTGGAAAGGTACAGAGAAAGGAGAACTGAATGAATATAAAAATACACCCATTTATTATAGATAAGTGCTAAAATATACCTTTTTATGAACTTTAAGGCGGAACACATTTTTTCAGGGGCAAATGGAATATGATTTGAGATGACAAAATATATTCGTAAAGGAAAAATATGCTTAAAAATGTGCTTAAAAACAATGTGCATTTTTTAGGGTTAAGGGTAAATAGTTGTAAATATTGTCAGGGTTAGGCTATGCCAGTTGAAATTTTGAAGAAGAACATTTTAAAATCTTGAGTTGGTTACTTAGTGTTATCTGTAAAATGTTATAGTATTGGCCAAAGGCAGACTTCAGCCAGAAGATACAGTTTAGATTTCCACATGAGCTGGGTGGCCGTGCTTGAAAAGGATGGCCATTATGCTACTGCAGCTAAATAGTGAATGACAATTTACTGAAGATTTTAAAAATGAAGACCAGATGTCCTTCCTTTAAATGAAGTGTGATAGAAGCTTAACCTTTAATGAAGACAAAAATGTACTGTCTAAAGAACTCTGGATTTTTGGAAGTGTTGCTTTGAAAACCGTAATGCACCCTATTTGTGAAAAGTATATCGCTTGATGGATTTAAATAGCTGTTCAATTATTTGTTTTATATGTGGCTTTTAATACTTTATGTCTTTTAATACTTTATATGGCTTTTTATGTACTTTACAAGAAGCTGGCTTTCTGCCAAGGAAAAATATAGCCACTCTAGCAGTTTGGAATGGTGAGTTTTGTATACTGTACTGTACAGTTTAGTTTAATGAGTCCTGGAGGGCCTGTCTGCTGCAGTATAATTAAAACCTACATTAACTGACTAAATGGGTGTTTTCTTCATTCACTTCTCAGTTTACCTCACTGTGGACACTAGCTTTGATGCAGCTATAGTGATTGCCAAGAAAGAGGATGAGACATCATTAAGGATGGCGTTTCTGTCGGGAAACAGAATATATATATATATATATATATATATATATATATATTGAAGGAGTACCATGAAAATAGTATACAGCTCTGAAAAAAAATATGTATACGTATTTTCATGGTACTCCTTCAAAGATTACCATATTACCATGGTAATTTTAAGAGCTTTTATTTTTTTAAATTCTGGAACACAAATCCTAAGACTAGTTGTCTTTTTTTAGCTACGTTAGTTACGTTTAGTCAATCTTTATCCTTAAATGTAACATTTTAACATGCATAATATATTAAAGATGCTGGGTTTTCTGTGTCACTAATGGAATCAAAGCTGATTATTTAATGGTGTTAATGATTCTTTGTTATTCAGCAGACATGGATAAAACAATGTACTGAAATACAACAGTGTAGTCTGTTACCTGTATGAATGACTCTTGTAAGATGTACACTTCTAAATAATAGAAATTATTTAATTCCATGACTCACTGAAATCACAACTCATGTCTGTATCTAAATGAATCAAGAACTGTACATATGTAAAGGAATAGATTAGTCCATTAAAATGATTGTAGCAGCTTAAGTATTTAATTATAAGTCGATAAAACTAATGAAACAATAAGTGTTTTTCCTCTGTTTTAGAAATATCCACTTCCTGATGTCATGGAGCGTTGAATTATTCTTTACATGGACACACACACTTTGCTCGGCTACCTTAACACTTCTACTCCAAAGCCACAACGTTGTTGCACAAATATGGTTAATAAATACATGTACCTTATCTTATTGCACTTAGTTTGATATCATTACTTTTCTTATGTAAAATTCACCTGTGTGCCTATGTCTACTAAAAAAATGTTTTCCTATGAAGCAGTGCATTCTAAACTGTCAAAAATAACTTTAGTAACCATGTAGCTTTATAACAAAATTGTACATTAAAAACTCTAACCATATTAAAACACTTTGTATTAAGTTACATGGTGTTTTATTAAAAATAATCTTGCTACAATATATTATCCTTATTTTTTAGAGATGCCTTAAAACATAAAATTACTATTGCACATTGGCTGATAGAAAACATTTTAATACAACAGCTTTGAACAACAGAAACAATATGTACCACAAAACAATATGTAGTCACTGCATGACAAATTTAAAACTATTACAGAGGACCTGTAGACTTCCTGTTCTGAGATACCTCAAACCTGAATCTAAAATTGATTGAAAAATGCTAAGAACAGTTTATTAAGTTTATATTTAAATACACATATTTGCCAGCATATTTTAAAATACAATCCCTACCACCATGTTCCAACATTGAATGGGTTTTTTGTACCAATTAAACCTTGAGTCTTTATAGGAAATATCAAAACATTTCTAAAAAGAACTAAGCATATTAAAATGTCTGAAGTCTCCTTAGTAGTAATATACACAAGCACTGGTCCCATGCTTAAAACATTTGTTTTTAATACTGTAAAACAAAAGCTAAAATATTCAAAAGCAGCAGATGGGAGTAAGAGGAACATATCTGGTGTCCTGGAAAGTTGCAGTGTGATGAACTACCATGCAGAAAAGAATGTGCGATGAAGCAATGCAAAACTCTTGGCATTTCACAATGTCCTTTTTGATTGCATGAATCATAGTGCATCATTCACTTGGTCAATGACGCTTGATCGTCCGGTCAGTGTTTGTTGTTGGTTTCCTCCTGCGAGGAGTTGGAGATTCCGTTCTGACTTTGAGAAGAACCCGACCCCAGGCCGTAGAGCCGCCCACAATACTTTGCATCATCAATGTTGTCTTCAAAAAACAGCTGTGGAGATACAGAACTTTTATAATTACAGGACAATATTATAGATACAAAACAATTATAATTTAGTCTCAGTGTACTCCTGTGGACTTCACACTACACAGAAAAATTCCATCACGGTTTAGGAAGGTAATGTTTTATCAGATGGTATATACAAGTGCAAGCTGTAGCTACAAATATTATGCGTTTCATTATCATGCTACAAAATGTGAAATTTGTATTATCAGACATTTATTATAAGTATTTCTATTGCATTGAAGCATGTGCATGATCGAACACTTTTCACTCGGTGTAAACAGACCTTTTGTTGCAGTTTGTTTGGTTCTTGGTGTGAAAAGGACTTTCCTTGGCAACAGATTAGTATTAAACTAAGCAGGTGGGCTAGGACTGGCCAGCTAAGATCTCAATACTACAGTTCCATGAAGTAAATATTAACCTCTTTCATGCGGAAGAAGGCCATTCCAGTAAGCAGCGAGTCTGATCCAGCCTGATGCTGCCTGCCAATCCTTTTTAGTTCCAGCTGGTCTGCCACTTCCTGGAGCCCCCCCTAAAAACATCAACACATGGTATTGTCCAATAATAATAAACACCAAAACATCCACTGGCCCTAGAAGCATCATGCACACTTTCTTATACCTTGAGGTTTTTGCAGCTCTTCATAAGATATTTGACATCATAGATGGCTGGAAAGAAAAGGTTTAAGATCTGAAAGAACTCATGTTCCTCCTCAGGTAGCCTGGAGTCTGTGAGGAGCTTCACCAGGTAGCCAAAATCATAGCCACTAACAGACAGAGTAGAAGAATGAAAAGCTGTGATTAACACATATGGCACCATTAATAATGTTCTTACATGTGGCAATCATCATTAAAAAAAACAATTAAATGGCACTGATACACAGACTCGCCCCCTAGTTACCTATGAAATGAAAGCCACTTGACGTTTTCACAAAGCACCAGGCCTGATGTCATCAGGAGCTCTGCAAAGTACAGCGTATCAATCCCTTCCTCCTCATGCTTCTTAAACTGCAGACCGGAGTTCTGCAGGAGATCTATTGAGTCCTGAGAATACATGTCCTCTCTGCAGAGCACAGGCCAAACATTATACACCATTATAACCAGTCCATACACCTGTCTTTTTCAAATTGCAAAACTGATACTAAATGGTTTCCAACAAATCACTTAGCAAACACCAATAATGAACTGAGTGCTAATTAGAATCATCAGGATCTTAATGTTGGACACCTACGTCAGATTGAATTTGAAGTTGAACTGCCAGGTTGTGGTTCCCGGAGGGTAGTCTCCATCTTCATTCATAAACGTTAACCCCAGCTGGATAATTTTTAAAAGATCTACGTTGCACCGCAGCAGCTGATATTGGTAGTCAACAGTACTGCGGAACTCTCCGATGGGACGGACAACCACTCCAGGAAACTCAGTGTCCTGATGTATTGAAGAAACAGTGTCAAGCTCACAGGACAAAACACACTGGACTGTCCCTGGTACGTAACAAGGGCTATAGAGGCAATCTGTGGCATGCTGTCTGCTAAACAAATATATGTAAACATTAACACAATATTTAAGCTACTTAGACCCCCATAGACTTCTATTGTAAATGCATTACTGTATATAAGGCTTTGTTCTTACAAATAGTTCCTTTAATGTTTCTGTAAGCAATTTAAACAGTTTAACATTTTTCAACAGGTAGATAAACATCAGTACAGATGCACACACCATGGCGATATAATTGTAGTTCTGAATGATGTGTCGTATCTTTCTCATCTCCTCCTCCACATTGCTGGCCCAGACCTCACAGATAATCTGACTGGTATCTGCAAGTGCGGCTGGCATGATGATAATGAAGACTGAGGAAGTGATCGAGTATCCGGGCAAACCTGAAGCTCTCACAGGCAAAAGAAACTGTACGAGCAATAAAGTAAACAGAACTTGAGTGTTAGGTCTCAGTCAGTTATCTGAGATGTATACTAAAGGTTATCGTGAAATTATGAAAATATGAAGTGTGTCGATATTAAATGTTGATGAATATTAGGGAAATATTAAATATTTCCAGATCCAACTAATCGATTACCAAAGCAGCCTTTTCAGTTAAGTCTACTATCAGGGCATTTATAATTGGTTAACCCACATGGCCGTAGAAATATAAAAACGCAAAACAAAAAATTTTTATTTTAAATTTATTTTAAAGCATTAATTAAATATGAATACACTTAAGGTTAATATGCATAGCCCAAACAGAAGACTAGCCAAACAAAACGCATCTTTTGAACAAAATCTTTTAAGAAAAATCTAATTAATATAAGATATTAATTTGATTAACCATGTTAATTGCTTAAAAATAAACTGTTAATAGATTAAAATTAACAATGTTGTTGGTGGATGGCGTTAGCTCGTATTAGCTTCTCCTATTCAGTTGTCTCCAAACAAACGGAGATTTTTATATTTTATACCCTGTGAAACGCTACTAAATAAAGACTATATAACGAAATCTAACGTTTACACGATATGACTTAGTACCTGGCAAAAGCTGTGTGAAATGTAAATGCAGAGGCCGCTGTACTGGCTGGACAACTAGCAGTGACTCCAAACACACACACACAAGCAATGCTGCTTCCGGTCCCGCGGGACTATGGGAAAACACCCACCAAAATAAAAGCCCTTGACTCAAGCACAGCGCAGAACAATAGCACAGCCCTTACAAAGCATGTAAACACGTCCTGATCAACTTGTCCGGTGTTTCTTCTTTTTTTGCGATTATGACAGGCCGGCTGTATAATACTTCTGTTTCTATTACAGGATCGTGGTCACTACAAAACAATTTACCAGGCATAATAAAAGATAAAAAGCCTAAATAAATACAGGAAATAATTAATAAAGGAAATAAAATTAAGGAAAAAGTAAAACAAAAATGTGTAAAATATTTATTTTTTTCTATTTTAATTCCATTTTGTATTTATTTTCCTATTACATTTTTTATTTAATTTTTTTATTGGTCTTCTATACATGTTGTTGCAAGCTAAATTATTGTTTTCCAAATATGTGGAAAACAACTGACCTAGCAATAAGATTAACATTGTAATATATTACGATATTAAATGTCCCATTAATATAAACTTTTGTCTCTTACCATATTTTACTAGACATAGCAAAAATCATAGACTCACAGTCATCATACTGTTCTCCCAGGCTGTAGCTGCTGTAACAGTTTTGAGTCGCAAGATGGGGTCCACTAGATATTGACACTATTTAAGTTATATAGTGAGGTGATTGTCCGTTTGCTTTTTCAATTTGCTTACATCGCTTACATACATAATTTGCTAATGTTCTTTTAACGTGAACACTTTACATTGATCCTGTTTAAGTGCACACCTTTAAACATGCAGGACATTGAGCCAGCTTCTTTGCTAAACATATTTCATTAACCTATGTTTACTTTTCACAATTTGTATAGGGTTTCGAATGAAAATCAATTATTCTGTGTCCTAAATTAGAATCAGCCTAGAGATCAAGATTTATGACACTCAAGACTCACAAATACACAGACAAAAATAACATTATAAGGACTAAAAGAAAGGAACTTTTTATATTTGTTGTGAAACTACAAAACATACTCTTGTGCTGGTGATATATTTACAATTCTTGTTGACAGTACAGTGTCAATGATAAAATTCACAGCTTTCTGAAGTCTCACAAGAGAAATAAAAGACAGCAAACCCAAATCACAAAAGTGCATAATTTTGAGCTGCACTTCTTAAACCACATCTGTGATCAGAACAGGTTTTTTCATCATTATAACAAGATTTTTAAAAATGCACTGGAGCTTCCAAAATAAAAGTACTGTGAACAATAAACAACTAATCATTCATGACTACCAGCATCAGATACTGACAATGTTTACACCTATTAATTATTTATAACAAGTCTTGCTTGATGACATCATGTATGCATGACTGGACTAAGCAGTCCAAAATAATAATAATAATAATAATAATAAAACTCAGACTGGAAATTGAGGAGCACCTAAGCAAGACAATTCTCTCTTCAACAATATGCAATGTGTGATAGTATACTATAGTATACTGCATGACCAGTGACAACATAAGACTTGTTTTCTCTTGTTCGAGTACTCTCATAATAAGAAAAATTGTAGTGCTTCCAAGTAAACAGTTTACATTCACAGCAAACATCTTGACGTGATTTTCCAAAGGGGACACACTGCTTCTCTTACATTTAAAAGAAATCATTCAAAATGATGAACTTGACAGTTTCTGGTAAAAATCACAATGATAAAAAACTGTACCTTAATTAAAATGCCTATGTGAGAAATATTTACGTCACACAGCACCTTAATACACTGAGCTAGGAGGCAGGCAGTGTACTGTCTATTACAGAGTCTAAACTGTGTTACATAGTGAAAAAAATACAATAAAGAGAGCTGGGACCCAGCAAGAGACAAGCACAAATACTCTAATAAACTAAAATTAACTACAGGATCTACAAGAAAATATGCAACAACACAGTACAACAAAAATATGAAAACAACATAGTACGGTACGACTACTTTAATGTGAAAATTATTATAGACTGATATATAGACAGATATATATATATAGACAGATATATATATATATATATATATATATCTGGCTAAATGTCAAGCTTTGGGACAGAATTTTTGTTGGGTCTTAAATGTGGTTTATAGTACGCCATCATAAAAAATAAATATGCACAGATGAAATCTGTTAACGTCATTTCCTACATCAACAATTTATGCAAGAGAATTGCAATTAAGAAAGTCCGTTAAAAAATGAGTCCAAGCTCTTCCAAAAACACTTATAAGCTGCAATGAAACGTACATCCAGTTTTAGCTGATCATACTAGCATATGCCACTGGGTGGCGCAAGGGACTAGGCCAGTAATCATACTGGATATACACAAATTCTTTAAACCAGACGTTGTTACTTTGAAAAGCATCATGGCCCAGGTTGTTTATTTCAGTATATTTATGCCATATTATGAATGTAGTATGAAAGCAGTTATAAATATTACAGAAAGATGTCATTAGGAACATAAGTGTAAATAAGACATACTACACTATACCAACAGGGGGACTCAGCAGAATGTAAAACAATAAGAGCGTGACTCATGTACTGCACTACGAAAATCTTTGCCTAAACTTTACAGTTTAATGTAACTTTGAAACATGATTAAATTTTGGAGCTAATATACTACGTTAGTTCAAAATAATGGGAATCTGTATCAAATGAAGGGGAAACTTTTTTTTTTAAAGTGCTACATTTAAGCATCCAGCTGCTCAGGATGGTAAAAACCAATCATGTTCAAAAATAATTTCAATTACATGGTACACAGTAACATTCATAGTCATCTATTATCAAAATATTTAACTCAACATTTTGCTTGTAGATGTGCTGCTGAAGCAAAATTAATCCTGGTATAGTGGGAGTGCTCATTTACATAACACAAATGTCACAAATGATTCTTTTCATATGCGGAATCTCCAAGTGGTATGCAAGCAGATCTCTGCACTGGGGCACGATACATTATTAAATGTTTACGGGGAGGGCTGGGAATTATAAACTGTTTCTTTGCAGTGACCCAGATGTGTTGAGATGATGATAATGTTCCAGATTTCTCAAATTTAGCTGGTTGTATTTTGGTTATTTTTCACTTAAAAATTAAAAGAATTTTTTGTCAAGAAAATGAAACCTATATTTAGGCCCATGTTTTGGATTGTGACACTTTTAAAAATAATACAATAATACATTTATATTGTTATATATTACAGTGTGATGATGAATGATTTTATTTCCTCCCACATCACTAGGCATGCACTAATGGTTATTAGAATCTGGGGGTAATTCTGCTTAATTGCCATTAAATAATGTCACAATGAAAAAATCTTAATGGCCCTAAAATAAGCTTTATTGTCTTGTTTCAGTTTGAGATTAACACAAACACACAAAATGCTTCTCCAGGTTTGTTGCACCAGTAATGAGCTGTCAGAAATGTTAAAGTGTTTGCTTTCAACACATAAAATGACACTATTATTAGTTTAGAACCTGACCGACAGATTACTAGTCACATAAACTAGCAATTACACTTGTGTTTATAGCCTGGAGCTAACCTGTTGTAGGACAGGAGGTCTGCATATAGATTACGTGAGGTACAAACCTTAGAACCTAATGTGTCACTGCGAGTAATACAATGGGAAGTTAACAAACAAAAGAGTTGGGAAATAGGATTTTGCTTCAACAAGTTTCTTTTTCGCATTCAAAATGTGCTTTTTGCTTGATTCTCTATAAAAATGCCTTTCTCGCTATCTGATTTCTAATAAAGTGCATGAACTATCTGATATTCTACCTGAGAGTCTGCGGAACTAAGTGCAGTTTCTACATCATATTACGAACATTTGCACTAAACGAATGCACATTTTGTTTTTTATGTGGGACTAACAAAACAAACATGGAGTAATGTTAGCAATCTACTTAATCTACTAACCGGTCTAGTTAACTGTCATGCGTTAGTTTCATGCTTGCTAACACCTGTAACCGTTTACACTTTTGCAAAATTAAAACAAATGTCCAACTTCTACCAAACATAAATGAGGACAGAATTAGCTAGTCTGCAGTGGGACGTGACTAGCCTAGCATGATTATGCCCATTCATTTTGTCATTGCAACAAAGTTATATGTTATATACTGATTTTCGAACCCTTGTGCTATAAACAGTGGTAGTACCGTAAGTTTCTGTATTTCACATCATCAAGAGTTACAGTGTGCAGACCTGCCAGATCGGCAGAGCAGCATGTTTCAAAGAATGCACTGTTGTTTTTGAATGACCACTAAAATACCTAATACAGATACAGACATACTTATATTAGTAACAGAACACAATAACAGTAAAAATAATAAAGATATCTACAAATTTCTTGCCCGACATACATTGTCTTTCATGCATCTTCATAATATCAGACATCAGTTTTGTCTCCATGGAAACAGCAGTTAAGATGAAAATACTTGAGATCCTTTACACGTCGTCGGCTGGTAGGTCAGGAACGTTTATCTTCGCTCTGGTGAAGAAGGCCATTTTCTCTCTATGAGATGTAACAACAGGCAATGAGTTCGACTTAAAACAAGACGGTATTAGATATGAAACCAAATAAAATGGTTGTTAGTTCAATACCTGCCCAAAAACACATTGAGCTGCCTACCTAGACAGCATTTTAAGGCAACATAAGCATGTTCACCACCTACATCATGTTCCCTATTTACCTCGTTTTGGCCAAATTCGGTGAGAGCATTGCACAGTATTGCATCTCCCACAGTAATCACAAAATGCATTGCAATGGGCTTGGTATAGAAGTGTAGAGTATAATTTACTTCATTCATTGCCAAAAAACATTAAAAATGAAAGTGTGATAAAAAACTGACTATCACAACATTTGTGTGTGCCATGTATATCTATGCTTAGTTTCATCAGTAGCTTAGCAACATCAAATTATTTTGGCATCAAGTGTGAGTCAACTTTCCAGTGCTCTGTGCAACAGCGCTTTTAGTGTAGCATGGGCATGGCGCCTAAGAAGGTAGCTGTCTATGTAGGCAGTAACTCAAATAACCTATGCCAACACTACCTTTAAGAGCTGATACTTCTAGCAAAAGTAGGAATTATCTTTAGAATCAGCTAAAAACATGAATGGCTAGCAACTGAAGCTCACCTGAAAGACTGGACCTCGGGGACCTCTTTAAGGCTTTGCCCACGGATCTTGTGCACATCCTTAGCTGCTGCTCTCATCATCTTCTCCACTTTGTGTTCCTGTAGCTGCTCTTCCTGCGTCTGAGGAAAGAGTGCACAAACAACATCAGATGCAATAAGCTATAACAGAATGACATTTCCTAAGTGAATCTTAACTACAGACAGGAAAAGGGTATTACAGAAACATCTTAGCCTCACATAAAAAAATCCTATAAACTATCCTAACTTTAGGATAACCCAACTGGTGTCCTAACTTTAAACTTAGTTGAAGCCTATCTTAATAATCACATTTAAAACAACCATGTACAAGAGTAAATGTTGCATTAATTAATTTAAGATGACACACAGTAGTAACTGATGGTAAAAGGACTTTTGGAAGACACAGATGATGTTCTGAGTAAGATGGCATTTTAGTGTCACAAACAAAATAGTACTAAAGTCATAGAAGTTTGAGAATAATGTCTGAATTAAAACAATAAAGTGACATATTGGATGAATAAAGTTCTTGTAATACCAGAAAATGTAATACCAATTTGTGAAAAATCCTAATTTAATATCCGATTACAACTTAAGAACGGTTCTGTAATATGCCTCCTGGATCCTAATGTTTAGCCTGCTAAGCCTGCTGAAGCGGTTGTCAACCTTTTAACAAGCACATCTAGTAACATCCTTCCCAACGCACCTGTCTTTCTGCCTGTTTGAGCAGCAGTCGGAAACGTTCGTCCTCCTGCACCCATGCGGGGAGGGTGTGCTGACCCTGTTGCCGGGCCTTTTCCAGCTGGTCCTTCAATTCCCGCAACACATGCAGCTCCTCATTCAGACGGCTGTGCCGTGTGCGGGTCACCTGCAGATCCAGCTCCAGATCCAGAGAGGTGCGGAGTAGACCATCTAGACCTCTGACCTGCATCGGTGGCTGTGAGACAAAATACACTCATCACAGAGAGTAACCTTAAGAAGGTTTAGTGTCCTAAACAGGATATAATGGTGAAAGTTCATAAACCAGGCTGGGTGATACACTGAATATTTATAACATACTATTTAATGCTGATTACTGCTGATATAAAAGAACTTTCATTTGTGAATTACTTTGAGACAGTTTGAGAGAGATTGATAGCACCTCTGTACACGTGAATCAGTTCATTACACAAATGAATTCTTTCAAACTGTTCACTCAAAAATGTTAATGGAATTCCATTCAAATATTAAACTATATATTGATATGGTCAAAGGGATGGTGGGCTTTAACCACCAGACTTAATTTCTTCACACTTGTAAGCTAGGATACATGATCATCATTTTTATATGACAGCTTTAAAAGTTTAAGGGCCTGTACTATAATTTAAATCTTAGCTTGACTGCATACTTCTTATTAACCATTATTAACCAGCGTCCAAAACTCACACGCTTACTACGACATTGCTCTGTATCTTTGAAAGGCTAAAACGTTTCACCTAAGGCATATTCAGACCAAACTTGTTCTCTCTCTATAAACTGTGCTTCATTAGCACTGACCCCAGGTCAGCCCACAAATGACAGCATTAACTATTAAACCACTGATAACATACTTAAACTCTTCTAAAGTGTTTAGGGCTAGTGAAATGCATAATTTCTTTAGAAGAATCTAAAGGTATCCTTATTAGAATTAGAGCTAGAACCTTCATGCTCTAATGAGTATAATAATTCTGGTAATTTATAATAATAATATAATATACTAATACACAGTATCTATCTATCTATCTATCTATCTATCTATCTATCTATCTATCTATCTATCTATCTATATATCTATTGTCATGGTACCGTATGTTGCAACTGCGCAAGTGTTATTCTAGTCTGCAAAGAATATTCCAAGAATTCCACTGTACATGGTGTACTGTACGCTGTACACATAACAATAAAATGTTGCCTTTGAGACAGGCTCTAATGCTTAATGATGTTTTTCAAACAGAACATGAGTGTGAAATGCTTTGAGATTTGATGCATTTTATATGGTTTTATAATGGTTATATGGGGCTATGGTCAGGTAATATTTGACTATGTTACCTTCTTCATCCGAACACTCCGTCTCTCTGAGGCATTCCTGATGAAGGGAGATTTCTTAGAGAGGGTGGAGCTGTCGCTATCACTGCGATTGATCTGCCAATGTGATGAATGAGAACATTGAGAAAAAGAGAGAATCAAGCAATATTTGTGCTGAAAATTTACATTAAATTTTAAAAAGTAAAAAAAATGGCTGATAAATAAATACTGAGCTCTGCTTCAGTATGAAGACATGACATAAACATATTTGCATATCAGTTTGTTCTCACCCTGCAGATATACTGGCTCTGTGGTCCAGGAGAAAACGTCTTGGAGCGGATTATGGTGTTTCCGCGCATGAAAGGGTTTTGCTGGTGGACTTCATGCCGTCTCTCTTTGGGCCGAACCACAGACGCAGTGTGGCGGAGGCCATCCACACTAGTCTCTTTATTTACCTTGTAAAACACAACAAGAAAATTAAGTTTATCATTCACACACACACACACACACAGTCATTGGAAAGGTACAAAAATGCACACAAAAACTTATTTCACAGCGTGTAATTTTAGCACCAAATGAAATTACAAAAAACAATGATTTAATTGTTAATTTAATTGAATGCTAAGCAATATTTTGCAGTTTTTACAATTGTTAGGGGAAAGTAGATTTTTACAAATATGGCAAATTATTTGCTGTCACCTTTTCGGTTATGACAGCTGCTGGTGTAGGCTTTAAAGGCTCCTCCTCCTGCTCCCACTGACAGTCATCGGGGTAAAACTCTTCATCCTCCTCCACATCACTGCTGACTCCATCCACAAACACATCACCCTCCAGAGCCTCTGCTGGCCTACCACATTACACGCACACCTCAGTGTTAAAGATTTGAAAATGTTATTGTTGTAATTAAAATTTATGTAAATGTAAATTTAATTTTGTTTGTTAGGTGATGTTATTCAGGTTTGATTATAGTTGTTTTTGTGACAAAACCAAAAAAATTAAGTATTTAATTTTTTGTAATAATGTTATTACTTAATGTTATTGTTATTATTATTATTTCAGGATTAGTTTTTGCTTTCTGTGCTTTAAGCATCACATACTGTTTCATCACTTCCTTGTTTTGTTCTCACAACAGACAGCTGTTCTTCTCTGTAAATGTTTTTTAAAAGTCCTTAATTTAGTTTGTTTATTCTTTTGCAAAGTTTAAAATTCTTGCTTTTATTTTTTTTTTTACATTTTTAACAACTATATTTTGTAATGTAATAACAGACATAAATACTTAAACTATTACTAAATACTATTATTCATAAAGAGTATTACATAAGTGTTAATTTTGTTTAACAATGAGAGTGACACAATGCAATTAATTAATCTGAAAATAACTGTTGTTACTTTAAAAAACAGCTTAGCATCTGTCATCAACTGATTGCTGACAAACCATAATGTTCCTAAAAGAGCAGCACATAATAATCTATCAAAACCAGTAACAGTAAGGGTGGAAATGCTGTGGAAAATGCAGCCCTGCCACATTCCTGTGCTGTTGTGTTTCAGTTCTATGCCAGTGTCTGTGTTTGAGTCATACTCTTGGTTGTAATCACGCGACTGCCCTTTATCCAATAAACAAGCAGCACAGAGAGCTAATTTACTGTGTGCAAACAATTATTTAAAGTATCTAGAAAGTGACTGTAGCATGACAGATGAGTCCTGCTCGATACTCATGCACAGTCGGATTAGTTGTGCATCCTGTTTGCTTTGCTGGTGTAATTCTGAAGAGAATCGCACATCAGGGAAAGCGAATCATCACCGCAACATTTACACCTGGTGTTATGATCTGTCTTGGGTTACCATTGTGTTTGGATTTGGGGAGGGGTGTATTAATACCTGTATTAACTGAACTAAGTGAGCTTCACATGGCCTGTGTTACTTAACACACTTAAGATGTTCGCACAAGAAGTCTTGTGCAATCACATGCATTTAAAAGATGGAAAT
Organism: Chromobotia macracanthus; assembly: GCA_036877525.1. Classification (NCBI taxonomy): domain Eukaryota; kingdom Metazoa; phylum Chordata; class Actinopteri; order Cypriniformes; family Botiidae; genus Chromobotia; species Chromobotia macracanthus. The sequence goes on from JAZGTH010000005.1 coordinate 4,508,568, forward strand.
AACTGCCAAAGTATGAATTCTTGTTTTGATTGACAGGTGAGTGGCAGTCTTTTATTGTTGAATATGAGATCCAAAAACACGTTAATAGCCAAGCTGCGCTGGAAGGTTATTATTACTGGATGTGGTGCGGCAGAGGGGACGGCAGGTAACATACCAGTCCTCCAGAAGAGTGTTGTCCAGGTGCGCTGCTGTGCTCTCCGAGCTGCAGGGAACTGAAATCTACAATTAAGAAAACAATGTGGTTTATTTAAATGAAATTATATTACATTTGAGGAGACAACATCTACATTATGATCTTTCTGATACATGCTTAGAACAGCACATTAACAGTGGACCAAAAACATTTCTTTCCCATATATTCCATATATTAAACTTCTGGTATTATGTAATTTGCATAATTAAATAAGATTTATAAAGACCTGTATTTAGCTTAGCGGTTATGCAAGTCCCAAAAGATTTAATAAAGTATTTGGCTGTGGTGAGGAATGTGTGTTTTACCAGCTCCTGTTGGGAGGAGGCCTCCTGCTCCTTGTGCCTTCCATCCATATCTGACATGTAGATGTAGTTGAGGAGGTTGTAGCACTTGGTGCACCACTCCTCTGAATACTCCTCATCAGCTAGACTGATCTGAGCTCCAGCCTACACGAGAAACAGACAAGAGCTCAATGATCCTTCACATTACAAGTATTCACATGACAGTACATGGAATCTGATCATCCATAGATACTTCATTAATGTTCAACAAGAAATGTAGTTTTATATACCCATCATCAAACAACATCAGTTCCTATAAACACAAATAGCACTGTATACTCGGTACACTTGTGTCTAAACTCTGATGAGACACTCACTAGACATTCTTCACGACCAGATTTGCTGGTGGAGCAGATGTCAATGCGTAGAGTCTTCTGTCTGAGAGTGGCAGCAGACATCTGCAGGCTGAATGCTTCCTTGAGCTCTAAATATTCCTGTGGAAGAGTGCTGCGGGTACGAAAGAGGCAGTGGACGGACTCGGAGCATGGCAACACCACCAGGCGAACGTATCTGAAACAAATCAGGAGTTCAACTGTAATGTAATCCCTACTACATGCCACAATAACAGATAATTGGCTAATCAGAGATCATACAAGATTTGCCATCCCGCTATACATAAACATGCACAAAACATGACTGTAAATGAGGCCATAGTCTTTATATAGTGCATTTCATCACTACTAGTCAATATGATTTTTTTTTGCCTCTGTCCAAAAAGTAAGAGTACAGACGGTTTTACAAGCATAACTAGTAGATCTATTTGTTTACTTGCTACTTAGTGTTTTAAACAAATATCTTTTAAAGATATGATGTTACTAACCTGGCAAAATCACTTGATTATTTAATTCTTAGAAGTGTTTGTTTTATCAAATGCGTACCACTTTGTTCCCTGGTAGACTTATAAGATAACCTGTGTCCTATTATTCAAGGATGCTGTGTAACATTAGCCAATCAGACTAATGCAGGCAGTCAGTGGGTGTGCTGAGACCAACGTAAGAGCAACTAGGCATCTTGTCATTTATTCTCTACATTCTCTAGCAACAGTTATTACAGCTGACGGTGGACCTAGACTAATAGAAACTCTATAGTATTGTGTCATGTGATGTTAAACACCACAGTTTTGTCAACACAATTGAATAAATAAACTTAAGCAAAATTAAATGATGGAAATTATTCAAATTTTTTCAGGTTAAGGTGTTGGGAAATGTGTTGGGAAAAAGAAAATCTAGTTTCATATCTAGTAAAGGGGTTAATTCATTTGTAAAAGCCAGAAAATGTCCCTTGTAAAGATGCTTCATCCTAACAACACCCTGCTGATTAAAATTAATGCCTCCATCAAGTTTAAATGAAGCTGGCTGAGAGACAGAATTCTCACATGTTCTGATTGGCTGGCAGGGAGAGAGCACTGCAGCTGGAGATCTGCATGACGAACACTGTGAATCTCTTCTCCTTCACCTCATACTTCAGGCTGAGTTTGATCTGAGCGCTGCTTGCTGAGCCTCCATCATCATAACCCAGAAGCTGCTCGGCAGGAAGTCCAGACCTGTGGGAGAGAACACAGCACCTCCTTACCATCTGAATCAGAGCCTGTGCCTTCAGGAAACTCAGTTTAAAGTAAAACACCTAACTTGAGTAGTATTTTTAAAAATCCTTAGTGTGTCAGCAATAACATGCACAGTTCTATAGTTTTTCCCCACACTTTAGTATGGGGAACACGTATTCACCATTAACTTCAAAGTTTGCCTCAATAAACTCCAAATTTACTTCTTATTAAGCACTAATAAACAGACAATATACTTTTAATGTTAACTTTTTTATTCTGTTCCTGTTTAATATGGACAGACAACTGTAAGTAAGCCATTTATAAGTTCTCCCCAAATAATAAACACTGCACTGTTTGAGCATCTCGACCAGTCGTACAAGTCTGGGGGTGGGACTACCTATTTGTCTGACCAACGATGTACGGAAGCAATATTTTATTTAAAAAAAAAAAAAAAACTGTTGTTAGTGCTGCAGAAATTACACACAATTACACTTTTATGAAGCAAAATGCATTTAATGTACAAATTTCTTATCAAAATGTGTATTCCCTGGGACTCAAATCCATGACCTTTGCACTGCTAATGTTCTACCTCACCTTAGACTCATTATGGCATTCTTTACCTTAACTTGTTTTGTTACTTTTTGTTTCCATTTTATCTAGCGTATTACCTTTTCTCAGAGGGCTCATACACCCCACTGTCTCCTGCTACTGATTCGTCAGACACAGCCGACGTTACGCCCGCCTTCTTTGATCCAGGCCCTGACACCCTCATTTGAGTAACAGCATCTGCGAGTACAGAAAAGGGTAAGTGGAAATGTGACACCGCTTCACTCTGGATGAGTGTCGGATTCCTGGTTTGGAGTGAATTCACCTGCTGGGCTGGCCTAGACTGAGCTGTAAATCTACCCCATCAGACTAGACATTCAGAAGGTTTCTCTAGTTGCAGGTGAAATCAACAGGCTTCTTTAAACCAATGTTTGTTTGTAATGTCACAGATTTAAGAGGACCAGTCTTGCTTCAGTATCGAAACACTAAATGTCAAGCTATGTTACATTATTTCAAAATACAGTCTAGTCCAAAAGTCTTAGAACACCAGCGAAAATGCTTCTATTTTGCACTCTTTTATAATTTAACACATCATTTTATAAGCATAATAATTAAATAATAATTGAAGCATAAAATAAAAAGTCAGAATTGTTTAGCATTTAGTATGTCACCCTTTAGCATGATTTGAGATTTAAGATTTTGAATGTGGTCTCATACTTTTGACCCCCACTCTATCTGCAATATTGCTGGAAAGAACCAGATACCTTTTGAAGACTCTACTGTGACCATAATGTTATCTTGTTTATTGTCTTGGTAGGTCAGGTGACCCTGTTGCTGTTCCTCGTCTAGCCGTAGCTCCATCAGTCTGGTCTGCAGATCCAAGTCCAGCTGTGAGGCAGGACCAGCAAAGGTATCTCCCGACAAGAAGGAAGTGTCTGTGATGAGGGGTGAGCAGGGTGGAGAGAGGGAAGACAGAGATGAACGTGGGGATAGGGAGCTCATGGAGTGGGGCGTCTCAGACAACCGCAGAGCTTGGGTGCGCTGGCCCAACCCCAGCCCTAAGCTGACTGGTCTGCAGGAGGAAGAGACCTCATTCTCATGGATGGTGGTGATAGAGCTTGATGGCCTGTAGCCAGAGGAACTTCCCTCCTGTAGAATAGAGTCCAGTTTGTTCTGAAAGTCAGGGTCTCCGAGCTCAGGCTGCTCCAGGTAGATGTCGGTGAAGCTGAGCGAGGAAGTGGAGCCCAAGCTGGAGGTGGCCAGGGATCCTCGGCTGGAAGTCAGCGAGCCACGGCTGCTGCCCGAGGAACACGACAGTGTGCTGGCTGAGAGGCTGTAATTTTGATGTCCATGGGAGGAGACAGCAAGAAGGACAGGAAAGTTAATCAGAGAGCCCCAATCATATCCCTCTACGCTATTTTAACGCGCAGCATAAATTTCATTCTGCTTTAAAGCAAACATGCTAATTAAGGCATAGCAGGCTCATTAGTGAGACACATCAGAGATAGTTCCTACACACAACATGCCTTTGATGTGCCTCACCTAAACACAGAGGATAAATTAGACATAGTTGAAAAACAAAAAATAAGCACAATGCTATTGCTAATATTAACAGAAGAGTGTTAAAATTCATAGTCTTAGAACTTAGAAGCTGATTCATTCCATATTGCATAGTTGTTACATCATAAATACAATGCAGATGTGCAGTTTTTACTTCACGATTCAAGCTCATAATAAATTAGAAGTTCCATCCTTGTCTTTAATCAAGTTTCATAACTGATATTCACAGCATCTAAATGTATTTTAAATTGACACTGGGTGGCTGATAGGAAAAATAACTGTTTATGAAATTTGAATGTGCGCAGATGATTGGCTGATACCTCTTTAACTGAGTATGCAGAGAAGACGCCATCCTCACTGTCTCCTCAAGTTCCTTCACTAGCTTGCTTCTCTTATAGTGCAGCCTTAACCTGAGCAATGCAACACAGACAAGAACAAATGATTTGGGATGACTCTGCAAAGACTACTGTGACGTACAGTGCGCATTCTTATATAATGAAATAAACAGAAATGTAGTTTGAATTGCGCTCACACTGAAACACTTTTCTAAAAATGTAATTTGAATCCGGTTTCAAACTACATATGGATGTGGATCAGGTTTGTACAATGTGTCATGCTTTTTATTTATTTATTTTGCTAATAAATAGCTAAATTTATTTATTTTAAGTAAAACAAAATTTGGTTCATATATGCAAAAAAACAGCTTCTTTTAATAAATTAATGTTGGTATGGTGTTAAACGGCAGCACTAAAAAAGGCGCCCATTGTGCTCAACCTAGATCCAGAGTTTGTGCATCTCAGGTTACAGGAAGAGCGTTGTCTGCAAACTAAACAAGGATACAGTATCTAGAGTAGAGAACAAGGGCCTTGTTCAAGTAACTGAAAGGGCTGGAGTGAAAAGAGAAAGAGCAGAATAGGGAGAAAAAGAGAGAGGGAAAAAGAGAAAGAGAGAGTGCAGAAAAAAGAGCATAATTGGTTCTCTCAACCAGGCAACCTGAATTGAAAACACAGGTGCCTTGTGAGAGCACAAGACTCCCTGAGCAAGAGACTAGCAGACTTTTATGAATCATTTGCATGTGTGACGTTCAACCTCTGCCATTTCAGACCTAGATTTACAAAACCAAATTGTGCAGTCATGTCTGGCACATGCAGGGACATACAGAACGGACACAGTTACTGCTGGGGTACTAGTTTTGCATAATGCAAAAGACCTTTACAGGTGCAGTCTCTGCGACAAGCTTTTAGCCACCATTTTCACATTCTAAAAGAAGTCTTTCAGACTTGGTTTTAAATAATAATTACTGCATTATTGTATATTTTTCTCTGTGCTGACGCATTGAGAGCACAGCTGTGGCTTCCCAGATGGGAACCCTGTTGTTTTTCCACATCACTGACACTTCTACTGTTCTTACTAGAAAAGATTCTGGAGTTCAAGGAAAACTGCTCTAGCCAGTCATGCATTCCACAGCTCAGATCCACTTTTAAGCAACCATTGTGCCAGTCTCTTACTTTTGTAAGAGCCAAAGATTATAGATATGACAAGACAATGCAGTTCTTTTACTATGAACAGGATAAAGTGTAATGTTCTATATGACCATTCTAGTGAAGGAAGTCTTAGCATGTTGTAAAATAATTGCCAACCTTCAATCAACTGCAAGTGCTGCAACTGAAACAATTGTTTTGTGCAATTTAAGCTTAGGGAACTGCATTTTTATTACAGCTGATCTGTCTTCCCCCATTCAGGCAGACAGGACTAATAGGTAGGTCTTACATGACTGAAGTAGCTACCCAGAGATTTTGTAAACATGGCCACCGAGTAAAGTGACTTTTCTTGAAAGAGACTTTGGAAAGAGCCTAACATTTACCCATTTAATGGTGCCATCACATGTCAATTGCAGAAAGAAATACCACCCACCCCGATTCTGTATGAAATTCTAGTTCCTACATAGAGCTCAAATACCCCCTTCAAAGCAAATCACATCTGTTGGTCCTTTTCTCAACAAGCTGCACAAGGTGTGTTTTCATCCATGTCTATACTACTAATCATGCAGGGCAAATCATGTGGCAAAGCTTGACCAATCCAATGGAGATCTGCTGGCCAGGCTGTTCATCTCACCTCTCGGTCAGGGCTTTGCTCTGGTTGTCTCGTGCAGCTTGCAGGTCCTTCTCAAGTCGTTTCTTCTCAGACTCAATCTTCTCTGCATCGCTGGGTGCGCGCTTGCATGGTGTTACATACTGCAGTTCCTTTAGCAGCTCTTCCTTCTCATTGATGAGGATCAAACGATCTCTCTCTGGGTCAAGCAGTCCTGGCCACGCCTCGCTGTCCAGCTTGGCAATCTGGACCTCGATGTTTGCAATCCTGATTGGGATTAAAGTAAACACAGCAATGTAAGAAAATGAAATAATGATAAATGAGCTTCAGAAGAGAAATAACTGATACTCCACCTTCTTTTTGCTTCCTCATACTTCAGGCTCAGTCGTACCTTCTCAGCCAGTTTATTTGAGTTTGATACAAACTGATTTAAAAGGAATTACAATGAGACAAATGTTAAACTCTGACGTTATAAAAGATATCTTATTCAACAAATGACATTGATAAAACTTCACAGGCATCTTGGCCATTCATCATTTAAGAGCATGGAAGACACTGTAATGAAGGCAGTCTCTCACCTCAACCGGTATGTCGGTTTGAGACTCAGCGTCTGAGTACAGGCGGGGCAGAGACAGGTTTGAGTTGGCCAGGGATGGACTGCTGGCCCACAGATCAGACTGAGAGCCATAGTCTAACTGGAAACCATCCTTCAGCAAGGCCAGTTTCTAAAAGATAAACACAATAATCAGATTAATTTAAATATGTTCCATAGTTCAATACTGACATCCACAGATGAGTGTCACAACATCAAAGAAAGTGGCGTTTATTTTTCATCTGAAGGCTAGACATCTGTGGGAAATTCAGGGGAACTGCCCTAACACATTCACTAGAACTAAACCTGAGTCATTTTTGAGTCAATAAATATTCTGCAATGCTACTTAAAGAGCACCAGTACCTTTCCATTGTTTACTATTCTCTCACAAATATTCACTGCATATCAGAACACTTCTGAGAAATCACTCCTTACAGATGACAACTGCCACTGCGACAACCTTCAGGTGTATAATTCAGTCGTCTGACACTTTCTGTATCAAAGAGAACTGAAGCCACTGTGCGATTATTAAGTGATGAGCGAATAGAAGTTGCAAGACTGTGGGGAAGACAGTTTATTTGCAGCAAAGATGCACAAAGCACAAGTGCTACAGGCAAACACACACATATACAAGCGACCAGAGATGTCTGGCAGCTGCAGTGGGGGGCATTGGAAAGACTTCAGCATGCATTATTTAGCACTGCCTGCCTCACCATATGCTCCTCCAACAGTGAGGAGAAGCTAGAAAAAAAAAAAAAAGATAACAAAAGGTAGTGAATACAAGAGGGAATATAACCCCTGGAAAACGGGGCCTGTTTGGGCTCAATGACAACTGGAAAGCTTCTCTCTAAACCACTTCAACACATCTCCCCAGGCAGAACTTTACACTGATGTTTCAGCTCTCAATAAAAACCATGGGTCAAACATGCTGAGATGTTCCAAAAATCTGGTGCCAATTCATTCTTTGTTCCTGGGAACAGCTTTTACACAACAGGATTCTTTAGGAAAGGGTGGTCAAGGAGTAAGAACTAGGAAGTCTGCAACAAGTCACCAAATTTTTTGGATGTCACACAAAAAAATCTTACTGGTGTTGTGCAAAATTCTACCCTTCTTGTAGGAGCTCCCAAGGAGCAGCTGCTTGTGGTGCCTGACCAAAAACACATTATCCTGTTTAATGTATAATACCCCTAAAACTATTTGTTTGTATATTCCATTGAAAATAAATTGTGTTTTTTTATGCCGGATATGTTTCTAAACATTTGTTTTGACATGGTTTGAATTTTGCACAACATACAGCTCACATTGTCAAATATTAGGCAAAACAAATATTGTCTATTCCCTGAACTATTTGGCTGGCTTGTTTAAATGTACTGTTTAAATGACAAGCAACAGTTCCAAACACATGAACAAACTCGCGTGAAATTTAAGCCTCCAGTAAAACCTGCTTTTGGCCATACAGTGCATTATAGTAAGGCAAACAGTACATAGCCAAATATTTTCTTTAGGCCAACATTCTAGAACTGTAGGTTATCAAAACGGCATGCAAAGAAGGAAATTTCCACTCCCACTCAGTAGTGAAAAATAAACAGATTCAACAATATCAGTTACATTAACAAGCATAAAAAATACACACATGACTGTGTTCTTTTCTTTACATGAAATGTATTTTTAGACATTTGCCATACTTTTGCTGTTCAGTAGGTTTTGTACAGTTTTAATATTTTCTATTGTAAAAATTTCCTATTGTCTAATATAGTATAATGCCTTAATAATAAAATTCACTGTAACTTTTATCAGAAAATAAAAGATACTATAATATGTCTAGTATGAAAACGACAAAAGCAAAGTCAGGCATGGATTTATTTAGGATAGGAAGGAATTACATCAATGTGAAACACTCAGAGAATCTCTGTGTTTAATAACAGTCACTCCAACACTGACCTGAATGCAGAACAGCAGAGATAACAGTACTATTTGACCTACACACCTCTCCAAAGGGTCCCATGGTTTAAGTCTGGCCTGCCTATTTGTCTAAATACTTATATAGCGATAGCTATGTTAAATATTCACACACACATTTTTGTGGTTCTACAACATAAATAACTGTGGTGAATGTATGTTTGTGTTTGTCAGGCCCCACCTCACACAAGCAGCCACTCCTTATCTGTTCACAGTCAAACATATTACCTCATTATGACAGTCAGACTGGCTTTACTATATGCACCATCTAAAACATTTTGCTGTGATGGCTTTTATTTGTATAGGTTGGTCTGCGTACTTTTCCAGTATGTACCTAGCCATTCAGGAGTTTTACTGACACTGAACTGTTTAAACGCACACCTAAAAACTGAGATAAACATTCCGCAATGCCATAATAAAGAACGCAGGAATGTAGCTGTTGTCCATTCCCAGAATACCCTTTTGTGTTTGAAATTAACCAATCATTAATTTGGTAATGTTTCTTCCCTAATGGATGGAAATTGTGCAGCCATGCCTCTGAACACATAGGGTTATATAAATTATTTACCCGCATAAGTTCCTGTTTCTCCTTCTCCCCGGAGCTGATGGCATCTTTTATGGTCTTCACCTCCTTCAGGATGACCTGGGCTTCATGCATTTTGTAGCCTTGTGAGATACTGGACACTTTGTGATCAATTCTGCAGAAGAAACAAACCATCAGAAAGATGGATTTGGTGATGGGAAACGCAGAATTTGCCACTGCTGACAGGAGAATGTTACTCTCCCAAAAATAATTTATCAGCCAAATGTTTTTTAACTAATGATCAGCTGATTTTAATGATCAATAAAATCATGTCATCAGTTGTAATATGCAGCATGTCATCAGGAATGGTAATTAAAAACATGAAGCAATGGTGTAAAACTCGTCTTTGGAATGTTTATTAACCGACAAGTAAATTTGTGTCACAGGTTGAACGACCCAAACGGCGCACGGGGTCGCATAGACCACAGTGCTGGCAAAACATTACGATGCGCCTCTGCTGAATGTTTTGTGAGATTTCGTGGAATGACAAGCTCCATTAGAGCCAGGAATATGAGGGGGGTTGTGTTTAACAGCAGCGCACATGTTAAGCAAGTCATCTGCAAGTCACGCGCAGACTCGATCGACAAGTTTGTCCACATTCCTCTGAGCAAAAGAACGAGAGGGAGCTAGTGAACAGACTAGCACCTTAATGCCACAAACAAAAAGAACCCAATTCATGCTTTGTCAACTGTAACTTCCTCAAATTGAGTTAGGCTGGGTTGATTAATAGAAATCCAGGTGTCATACCAGGTCAGAACTGTTGACTAGTTGCCCAAACTAGTCAGTTAGTGAGGTCCTTCTAGGTTCCACAAAAAAAAAATCTTCATTCAAGAATTCATCTCCATTCTGCTTACATTCCACTCACTCCATCCAACTCTATATTTGCTTGGCATAACTGGAAAGATGTATTTTCGGTATAAAAATAACCAAATACTAAGCAACATCTTCATTTTATATGATTTAGCTTATTTTAATGGTTGTTTTAATCACTTTCTTACTGGAAAACACGTAGCTTTCCACACGTCTGATATGACATAGCTGCGCACTGAATGTGTTTGGTTTGATGCAATGTTCTGAAGATTGTTAAAAATATCAAAATGTTTATAGCAACAGTTGTCACAGTAGTCGTTGCTTCAAAGACCATACAAAGAATAGTTATTTTCAAACTGTAATGTGTTCATATGAGGAAGCATTCAGTCTCCTCGACAGTAATCGTGTAATGAGATCAGGTTACACTTACTCTTTCAACGTCTCAAAGCCTTGCTCCTTATAAAGCAGTTCTTGCCTCATACAAGCCAAATCTCTCTTCAGCTTATTTACCTAAAGAACACAAAGTGACAGGGATGTGCATAATCACACACCTCAGATTTCACTCCAAACGCAATTTTGCTGCAAGTCATCATATCTAGGTGTATAGAGTGCCATACATATTAAGAGCAATTCGTGTCTTGCATAAACAAGATAACATTCATTGCAAATCATCAAAGGCTGATGTTAGGAGAACAAGCATCTTACCCGGCTTTTTGCTGTAACAATCTCCGCTTTGAGGATTTCAGGGTCATATTTACTGCTTGATGAGGACCTGGAATTTACTGTAGGAAAGATAAAAGTTCAAAGGCTCTATCTTATCTCCAAAACCACTTGGCATGGCTCTGGAATTTCATAGCAATTTATAAAAATGTCACAACCCATGCCATATATATACATTCATTACAATAGTGGGACAGTGATACATGTGTGGTTCCAAACCTGTATGCTGTTAGTTTTTCCATCACACAAAAAAATGTGCTAATTTTGATGGAATCTCCATGCAGGTTCATACTGTTCCATACAACAGCAGTTCATAGTGACCATGGGCTGTCAAGCTTCAAAAAGTACTACACAACTAAGATAAAAGTACCCTATACAATGTATTACACGTTGCTTGAAGGTATATAATAGCTCAGCGTGATGAACAGACAGAAGTGCAGGTCATTATTTACTCTCAGACTACTTTTATGATACTTTTATTCCCTGCTCTACAGGGAAAGAAACAGTGTACAAGTAAAAAAGACATGAACAGGTCAATAATGACATTGTTTTCATTTTTGGGTGAACTGCTCCTTTAAAGCAATGAATTGACTTCCGTACGCAGTATGTTAACTATGTAATGACAATCATTCTCTTCAAGATATTTGACTAGTAAGGTCACTGGTTGGGCTAAAACAATTATTTTCAAGCTAACTAAAGATTACATCTTTTAATTCAAGTATGCGGCTTTAGCCCTCTTATCTTTACAGAGTTTAAATATTGACAATTTATGTGACACTTCACAAATCAATTGAGCATTAATTAGGACAATGTGAGGCACAACTATCTAAAATATTCTCAGATAAGGTTACATTAATTATCTTACAGCTGGTTTGTGAGGTGGACTTGTCGCGCCAAGCATCATTAAGCTGCCGATACTCCTGCTGGGCCAGACGAAGACGCTGCTCTTTGACTTGGTAGATTTCCTTCTGGGCGCTCAACGCTTCCTGGACCACGCTGAGATAGTCCCGCAACATGAGCTCCTGCTCACGCTGCCACTGGGCCCGTGGGTCCTCCAGCTGGGTGCTCTCTGACAAAGATGAACAAAACGGGCAAAAAGGGGCAAGCTGAAAACTAAAGTTAATGTGTTGATTAAAAAACATTTTAATACACCTTAGCCAAAATTACCAGGACACAAATTAAGACAAAGTAATGAGGGAAGGAAATAGTTTAATAAGATGAATGACCTATGTCAGTGGTTTTCAAAGTTTTTACAGTCTACATTTGTGCTACCAGTCAAATGGTTTGATTTGATTTTTAAAGTTTTTGTGGGTCACTACATGGTTCCCATAGCACCAATTATGTTATTTCACAGTTTTATGAGTTTTCATTATTCTAAGATTGTGCTACTTTATTTCATCCCTCAGAGCCTTGTTTTCATACATATCAATATAAATTGATACCTGGTGGTATCAATTTATGGTATCTACTGTTACTTACATCTATTGCTTAAACCGCATATCACATAAACCCACAGCATCACATAACAGACACTATGTACACCATACACATGCATAAGGTGGGTGGCATCCTGCTCTGCTTTAACTTACTGGTATTGTGGTCGACATAATAGGCTCCAACATGGGGGTCATAGGCCTCCTCCCAACCCACAGGCAGCTCATCTCCAATACAGTCAGCAAAAGTCAGAGGTTTAGTCTGCCTGGAAAATCAAACAGGGAAGCCAGTCAGTCTACGGCCAATCACAGTGACAAGACTGTCTGATGTCAGACCTTCAAACCTAAAGCCTGCTCTGCTATTTTCTGAAGATGTCACTCAACAGCCTACTGTTGAGAGTTTGAGTGGTGCAAGTATGTGTGTGGGGGGAGGGGCATTAGAGGAATGTTGCGCTATTCACCTCCAGTGTGCTGGCCGAGCACAATGGCCGGAAACCCAAGCCGGGCATTCCACAGGTCCCGCTGACCCATCGCCTGGAGGTTTCTGAGGCAACACACTGTGGCTCTCCAAACCCAAATCTTTGGATCATGGCAGAGCAATGGGGACACTCACTTGGCCGAAAAGAGCACCGCTAAAACTTTTGTTAGCAGGTGCTTGCTGATGCTAACAAAGTAGTCTGGCCTAACTTCAGTAGAGAGGTTTGCTGGCACTTGCTAGCTAGACTAATCAATTAAAAAGAAAGGCCTTATTGAGATTTAGGTGTCAATTGAAAGGGACTAGGAGAAAACAAATATTGCTAAACAGTAAATATAAACAATTTACATATGAACACAAAACAGTAAATTGAAGCGGAGCTAGGAACCAAATAATTTAAGCTCAGTTTTTCCCTCACTGCACCAAAAACTAAATTAAACCATAGCAACACGGGAAAAGCATGTTTCTTCTGAAACAGCCACACACTTCCAGGATCAGGGGGTCACGTGTTTATTTCACATGTACAGTGTCCACAGTCAAGCTGCAGCTAGACCGTATAGTGGACTTAAATTGTGAGCTTTAGCTTTACATTGCATGCGATTTACCTGTACAGTTAGAGTTTTTATTTAACAAAGACCATACTGACATCGAATAGTGTACAACTGGCTTAAGTTTAGCTACCAGAAAGTAGCCAAATACTTTTTCTGGGGAAAAGAAGGGTTTCATTCAAATTGTCCTGCAGTTGTCTGCAGTAAGTGAGTACATGCTGTTCCCCTGTTGATTACAAACTCAAAGAGGGCGAAACTGAACTAGCTCCTTTTTCATGATATGAATAATGAAACGCTGCTGAGAGACCCCCACTGGCCTGTTCTAAATTTAGCTCAGAGAGAAAAGAAACTTATGAGATGCAAAGACCACAGCCACAGTGTAAAATATGTTCAGCTTATCTCCTCATCATCATTTTTGTGTGGGCATGTCACCAAGATTTTGATGTCGAAAACCCTGTTTACACTGAGTATTAGGATTTATCACATGATCCAGTCTCAAGTGGTCAGCTGAGACACAATGTCGTTTACACCTGGTGATAACATGCATCTCACATATGTTTTCTGTGACTGCTTGTGATCGGATTTCAAGGGAAGGGTCATACATTCGTACATCACTAATTTGTAAATGCTTATTTAAACACTGCACCCTATTGCTTTCAAATATACTTCACAAACTTCAATTTAGCTGCATGTGTAACTATTTGACTACTGACTATCCAACAGAAAAAAACACTTATTCTGGTCAGATCAGGACGTGTCCAGAAAGTCGCGCTTTGCACAATCTGTCACAGCATAGTGATATCAAGCGTACTTATAGGCAAAATCAAACATCAACACAGTTAGTTACTTTTAAAGCTACATACATCCATATACAAGCTTTATATATTAAAGCTTAGTTTAAATACATGAGTTACAGGTGGGACAGCAGGACTTTTTAGCTGTCCAGGATGCATTAGGTTGATTGGAGTTTACACTTCAAATTTGACTTGGTCACATGCTATTTCAGCTTCCCCTGAATGTGGTGATCCAATAAACATTTTGGAATTCGTTTACACCTGTATTTATGGCTGTCCACTTCACTCAAAATCGATGTTAGTGTCAGGTCAAAGATAAATGATTAAGCGCTGACAATTGGCTTGCATTCTGAACATTGCATGAAGCAATCAGTCAGGGAGGGGTCAAATGGAAGTAGCTGCACTTTAAGGAAAATATAAACCAAAACTCTGAAGTGTTAATGAGGCCCAAACAATTTCAGAAAGACAGTTGAGGAGCTGAATCAACCTATGAAGTCAAAGACTCAGGACCCATGCTCTAATGCAAAATGACAAAGCGCACAGTGCAAACACAGGACATAGCTAAACGATGAGTCAGACGCTTTCATTCAGCGCACTCCATAAATTCCCAGAGTCAGGCATAGCACCATGCTCAAGGTCCGACAATAAAAGTATGCTGCTACACCCCTGACGAGGGCCAGTCTCCTATCAAAGAGAGCAAGATAACATTCCATTTACCTGAGCGCATGTTTTCAGCATGTCACAGTGAAGGAAAACAAACACTATGTTAGAGGAAAGGCGCAAGAATGCTTTCTCTGCAATGTGTTGTTTGACCCTCATCAAGTATACAACTTCATAAACATAAAAGAATGATGATTTAATTCTTGCATGATCTTAATTGTAATGTCAATTCTTTCTCCCTATTATTATACTTGAGAAATCCTCAATGATCATGTATTGCTACTGAGAATATAAAGGGGTGATTCCTAAAACTTGGGTGTCGATTTTAATTCAAACAAGACAGAGAGCTCAGATGTGTTTAAAACATCTGTTTTAAATGTTTCATACCGTGTCACTAGAAATGTGCATACCAATGTTGTTGTGTTAATAAATGGTCTATGTAACCTTTAAGAAAATGTAACCAGTATAGCAAAGCAGTTTAAATATCAACTAGCGTAAAAAAAGCTTTCATTTACATTCATTTTTTGCACTGTAATTCTTAGCGTATTTAACCTGGGTTACGCAAAAACACAACTACATACCCCATGAAAATCAGACAGCTGATTCATTAACAGTCGCAGAAGTACTAGTACATTCACTACTTTTATTAAACCTGAAATAGCCAATATACAGCACAGGCAAAGCATTGTTTAATGACCGTGGTTACCCAGAACTAGTCAGGCAGCACCTCTGCAGCTCTGTGTATTTTCCCCAGGAAAGCTGTCAAATGGGAGCTCGTTACCAAGTAGAGGCACTAACCAACATTGTAACACCCTTTCTAAATAGCCAGCCAGTGGAGATCCAGCTGTCTATGAGAGCTGTATGCTGGGGGAGAATTTTGGAGGGGGGGATGTTAGGCTGACAGTTTTGGGTCAGTATTTAATGTCATTTTTAATCAGTGCCTTTGATGAATCACATTGTGCAAGAAAGACCAGCCACCAAGCCATGAACATGAAATACTCTGAGACATTTGTTATCATACAGTATTGTTCCATACAGAACTGTATTGCCCATACAGTTCTATTAATGCAAAATCACATACTTCTTAACAAAAAAAGGGTTGACAAGTAAAGAAATAAATAACATTTCTTTAACGTTTCATAAACAGAGCTCTTGTTCCAAATAATACATGCAGAACACACAACAACTGTTCCAATATTTTTGTTAACGTTTGCATAGCTCTGTGGTGCACTTTGAACCTGTTGTGCACCTTGACTCACAGTGAAAGGGATTTGAGAGAATCAGCCTTTGCAGGGATCTGTGTGCCACGCTGATGGCACAGCACTTAGGAATGTGTCCTAGGTACTTGTTTACAACTTTCTGCCATCTTGGTTTCCTGACTACAGGCAAACCTGTTGCACCACACAAAGGGGGAAATATGCAGTCTGTTTGCTATCATCTTTCCATTTATTTGCGTGCTGTAACAATCAAAGACCACAAAAGTGTAAAGAAAAAACACCCTGCATTTTGAGTCTATATTTTGTATCCCTGGAATATGAACAAACCTTGAGCCAGTGAAGCTTGAAAATTCTCTAATAATCTTATGCATTCCTGCACAGATTTTGTGTTAAAGTCCAAAGGGACTTAACTGGTAAAAGCTGCCATCAATAATGGATTGTTGGATGAAACAATGCAGAATTCCAACATGGTGAAATTGACAATTCCAACATAAACTAAAGACAGATTATTTGCATAGTATATGCATTTTAGATGCCTTGATGTGTGCATGGGATTTTAGTGTGAGCTGTATCAAATAATGGACAATCTGGTCCATACTGGACACAACTTGTCAAAAAGAATATAAATAAGCTTACTGAATCACAGCTATAAGCATGAGTAATGGGCTTAGTATGCAGCGCTACACTGAGTAAGCACTTACGCATTGAGTAAGGCGCAATACTCATCACGTACCTATCCCTTGGGTCAATCCAGCTGGTGGTTTGATTTATATGGTCTATATAATAGACCTTCCCGTCAAAATCTCGGGCCTTTTCCCAGCCCTCTGGCAATGGTAACTCCTTCCTTGGCATGACCAACTAGTCTCCATGTAACTTTATCTGTAAGTCTTCTAAATGTATTTGAAAGCAAACCATGTGTTGCTTTGCGTGAAGTAGTCCAAACTTAAACCCAACGCATAACGCAAGTGCCATTAATTACCCCAAACAGAGATCTTCTCCATGTTTCCCATGTCAGTCCAATGTATCCAAAAATCCCAATTTAATTCCTAAGGGCTACATAAGAGCGGTGTTTCTCCAGTGAATAGTGTTAAATGAATGGATGAGGATGTGATGCTCTGAAACCGCATAACTTTCCAAGAGCTACTGTGCTCATAATAATGGACTCTTCGTTTCTTGTGCATTATCGGTCACATTTGAACGAAATTAATCAATCAATCATTTTCTCAACGGAGCCTGATAGATGGTTAACTTGAGCAAAATGTCAAAAAAACTCTTAAAGCAAGTCGTCCGTGGTAGTTGTTGTCAATAAAGTTAAAAACAGTTTTGCAGTCCAATTCGAGTAGAAAAGAAAGCAGTATAACTCATTTTCCAGCATTAAGGAAACGATCATGAAGACTGACGATTAATTGTGCCCGTCTGGAGTTTGGGTCGCTCAATGTCTGCCCACCATGTTTTAGCGACATCTGTGCTAGCTTGCTAGCCCAAAATCTCGCTTTACGGGCAACATAAACAGTTAGTTAATCCACACAAGTGCGACCCGTGTTTTCTGTCCCGTCACTCCCAGACAATTCCAACAATTTCTTTAAAAAGTAGCTCCTTTCCTTCAAATCTCAAATGTTGTCTTTTCCTTTAAGTGTCTGTGCGCTCTTCACCCCCCTGCGCTTGTAGTCAAGCTCGGTCGCTATGCTGCAGTTGAAATGGGTGACGTCATACAGGTGATGACCGTAGTTCTTCTAGTAGCAGTACCTAGTCAAAAATACATGTCTCCATTTTTGCTTATATTATTAATTATTAAAAAAATAATAAATTATTATACTACACACATAGGCATAAAGAAACGCACATTTCACCTTCATAATTATTTATTATTGTTCTGTAGTTCTGTAATTTCATTATTTACTTTAAGTTTTAATATCCTTTCAATTATTTAATCTATTAATTATTTAACTTATGGTTGCAAAGGCCTTTTAAAGCACTAAACAATCGTTGTTACAATGATAATTAAAAGCTTGATAAATTGTGACATGTTTATATAGAACTTTTTTATCTGTCTTGAGTTGCCTATATTTTAATGCCCTCGAATTTCATTTTAATCTGAATCAGAAGACGCAAACGCAATTTTCACATAGGACACTTTTTCAACACAGGAAACTCTTTCATCACACCTAAATCTAAAATGCACAACGCCCTCCAACGGCGAGCAGGTTATTTGACCTACTCGAACTTTTTGAGAGCTTGAATTTGTAATGCTTGCATTTTTTATGCGCATGTGTGTATGTTTGTTTCATAATTTACCCCACATGTGTTAAAGTATACACCACATTTGTATTTATATTTAAGGGTTGAGTTATTACAGGAAAAAATGAAACACCAAAAGATTTAGGATTTAATTTGCTCTTCTGAGTTGGCAACTTTCTTAATTTTATAAAACCATACAGTGATATCCTTCATTTGTAATCTGAAGAGTCAGGACAGAACACATTTTCTCCTCCACCTCTCCGGTCACAGTGAGTGAAGGGATGTGCTTTCAAAACAAACCAGGGTGGACCATGTGCGCGGGTGAGCAAACCAGCAGCTCCAGGTCATAAAACTTCATTTCATTTAAGTTCAGGTACTACATGTTCAAAGAGTATAAATAAAATGTACTATTTTTTATTGCACCGTTTATAGATCGAGTTTGACTAAGGGGTGGAGAGGTGCACAGTATATGACGCTTTTATGTGCATTTGTTAATGTTTGGATTATAGTATTACTCATAAATTATTTATGTAGGCTACCTATTTGCATTTGTTTTATTTATTCAAATTACAATGTATCCAAATAGTATTTGTTTTGTCTTTTTTTAGAATTTATCAACAAAAAGAATATTTAGCTGCATTTACAAAACTACCTCACAAAAATTGGGGTTGAACTATAATTACCTCTACATCTAAAAATAACAGAGTGGTTTTATTACATAACTAAAATCCTGTCTAAATAATGATGGCAAGACTCCAACTACTGCAACTGTAAAATTAATTCCTTAGCAATTCCATAGCATGTTAACCTTTAGGCACAGCCCCCAAGATTAATTTGTGCTCACACTTCTGTGTGTGTTCAGGAGAAACCTTGTTCTTGGTTTGGATGGTGCTGGTAAGAGCAGTGTTCTGCAGTGGCTGAGCGGAGTGAGCTTCAGAAGATGCTGCCGACCCACACACAACATCAACTTCATTAGTCTAAACACATCTGCATGCCAGCTGGACTTTCTGTAAAGTATTGATCACTGTCAGCGCCCCATTTTCTCAAATACTTTCTCAAATACAAATACTATTTAAATAGCACATTACATTGATTATAGATTCCCCTATCCTGCAGCTTTCCTTGTTCTTTGAAAGCAATTTAGACAGAAAACATCAACAGACAATTTACTTTATATAACTGATGCCTTCTGTGAAATGCTTCAGATTTCATAAAAATTAACTCATTCACAACCACCTATGCACATAATTTTATTCTGCATGTAACGAGACATCTGTAAAAAGAAAAACAAGATAAATTAAAAGAGATAATTGAGGCAACAGCACTGTGTATATGACCACTTCTGCAATGCTGCTTAGTGTGTATGAATTTCTCTGCAATTGTTTTTTGGAACTTTCTACAGAATATAAAACCTGTTTTATAAATTTAACAAACTTGGACTAGGATGAGATTTAAAAAAAAAAAAATCACACCAAAGCATCCCCTACAGTATTCATAGAAAGGGCAGTATTCTTAATATTTCATTGTGTCCGAGAGTTTATGTTCCTTTGTATTACATTTCTATTTCTGATTGTAACACAATATTCATATTTATATACATCAGGAATATTCATAAGATTTAAATTTTTACTTGTTCTTGAATACACACAGTGAAAATTAAATTTATTTCCCAACTGCAAATGTTCTGTAATGTTTTGGCTGTCAAACTCCTCAAGTCATGCAAGTCCTCATCAAGACACCACATAGATCTACACTAGAAGCATCATGTAGATTTCTGTGCTTGCAGTGACTCAATACCTGCGGCATATTTCTCAGGATAAGACCATTTGTATAAACCCACTTTCTGCTTGATCTGCTTTGGCGTGTCCTGTAAGTAGATCTTCTCATCTCTTTCCATTGCCTAAGGTGAGAATAACACTAATCAATTAACATTCCATGTATACTATTTAGAGCCCCTTATTTTGGTCATAAATATGTATTGCTATCACATACCTTGTAATTCTCATTGTGTTCCCTCACCATGTGATGTGTTGTACATATTCGATTATATCCGTGGAGCATGATGTTTTGCAACCCTTCCGTTGACTGGCCTTAGCTTCCATTTTAAACATACTAGGTTTTTTGCGTGTGTTTTTGGGCACTACCTTAGTGGGGGTTTAAATCAGACAAACTGCTGGGTTGTGACTCAAAAATGGGTCACACAAACAATAAAACCAATTATTTTTGTCGTTCATTATTGAATTACGCAGATCTCAGTACTGACAGGTAGTGTCACACCCTCATCCTAAAAACCATGAACAAAACCATGAAAAGTAAAAGAAGATGAAACTCATTAAATACAGGTTCATAACATTTGTTATGTGCACATTCATGAATAGTTCATGGTAATATTAATAAATCCAATTATTTTGTTTACTTTTGTACAATAAACAATTTTATACAACGTACTTTCAATGACGTAGGGTTTCAACAATACATTTCTCTTCTCGAATTCTTTTTCAAAGTTCTGCAACATCAGTTAACAACAACAAGCTACAAACATTTAGGTAGGATGTGTATAAAATACAATCCTGATACCAACCGTTTAAGTTTTAATGGGAAGTATGCCCTTATTTCCAAATAACCGCCCTATGTCTTAAAGATTTTGCTTTGCTGTTTTCTGATCATCCCCAGCTTTAAGGATCTGAAAAGTTCAAACACGTGAAACATCCAAATTAAGAATTTCATATGGGTGACAAGATAAGATACAAGTTTCGTAAATATATTTCATATGACATAAAAATGGGGTTTTAACAATATCAAGTAGTAGTATAAGCTTGAACATAGTAAACGTTCTTAATAACGTTGCTAAATGAAAGAGGTGGCAACAAAAACAGTGTTTACTTTCTACATGGCTGGTTTTATGTAGTTATACTTACCAATCAGTTTGCGGTTTATACTCTATCGTTACCTTCTTAATTTTCTTTTTCTTCGTATTACAATGAAATGTGTTACGATTAAGAGATTTCTTCAGTTTGCCCATGACTGGATAACATATAAGAATCAAGTACAGTGACCAGTCTGTAAGATGAGGAATTAATTCAACTTCTTCTCTGGCTAAACACGAAACACAATGACTTGAGTAAATATCGCCACCTGCTGGAGACGTATAACACACTAATGTATTAAGTGTCGATCAGATAAATTATTATTATTAATAATATTTTTTTACCTCTAGAGGGAGCTGTAAACTAAAGTTTCATAAATCCACAATCTTTAAAAGCAAGTTCAACAGTTTATAGTCTGTGCTGCTGCAAAACATGAGTGAACTTAGTCTGATTCATAAGTCAAAACAAGAGGCAGTGCACGTCTGAAGTTTCACATGTACCTTTCAATGATTGCTTGCTTGATTAATTTATTAGAATTAAAATGACTCGACATTTAAAAGTCGATTACAAGAAAGGCATATAAAACGACATAAAATAACGAAATATTGAAAAACATCATACATTAAACTACAAAAGATAAACGAATAAATCAGTATGAGGCATCATACTGATTTACATGGACGAATCATACTATTGCAACGGTAGATCACGTGACGTATATACCGAACGTTAACGTAATGTAATTAATATTCATAATCTTACCCCGAGCCCAAGGAGGACGCTCACTGTTTGTTACCAAGCAACGTCAGGATGTCATATTAATATTCATGAGTCAAGCCTTCGCCATAGTAAAGATTGCTGAAATACGTAAACCCGAAGCTTCTGGGCGGAGAATGAGAAGAGCAAAACGGTAGAGCGGAGTGTCATTCAGGGTTAATAATATTCCGCCGTGGGGGGGAGCGGGGGAGGTTACACACATACATACACACATATACACACACATATACACACTGCCAACCCGGCGACGAGGTTGGGCCTGCGGTGCCTGCCTGCAACCCAGGGAACATGGAGCTCGAGAATATCGTGGCCAACACCGTTCTTTTGAAGGCTAGAGAAGGTAAGACATGACAGCCTGTCTGATCATGGTTACTTCAGACAGCTCTGATCTCGAAATATCTAAATACAATGGGGGATTCCCCCAAAGGAAGTTAGGCCAAAAAATGCGATAGGTGCAATGCAATAAATTGATAGTTTATTATTGACGAATCGAGAATGAAACATTGATCATAATGTGTTGTTGTCCGCCTGCTTTGTTGTGCTCCTAACCTTGAGCAGAAAAGATGGACCTGTCAATCAAAATAAAAAAACACTATTGTCTATCAATGCCCGTTCATGTCAAAGGCCTGTTTGGATTTTGCGACGTTTTTGTGAGTTTCTGTTGAAAGGAGAAGCGATAAACGCTGCTGTCTCATGCGTAATGCACTAACAGTAAGTACTGTTATACATTGACAGCAGTAATTAGTGTGTGTGTGCTCGAGATAAGAACCTGAATTAACTGGCCCGTTGAATTAACAGACAATGTCTCTTTGATGCTTTTAGACATTTTAAGTTACAATCTAGTGAACTACCTACCTAGACAGAATTTTCTGCGCATGGTGTTTCAGTTTTGTGACACGGCGTTTATCGTTTTTCTGCCGGTTTTGTACTTAGACATGAAGTACTCTTATTCTCCCGTGCTCGTGCTTTAATGCAGTTTGTGGCGCACACTTAAGCTACTAAATTTGTTGAAGTGCCCTAGTATGCACTACAGTCTTTCACACTTCCTTTTCGAAATTTCATCCACAGTGTCTGCAAAAACAGTTAATGCAATTATTGCTTATAACTAAATTAAAATGATATAGAAGAAAAATACGATAGACTAGATATTAGGAACAGATTCATATGTGATGTACTTCCAGAATATTTCTGGATTTTTCTGAATCTTTTTCTTATTTTTATGTCCATGCTAACCCTTCTTTAAACAGGGTTCTTAAATGCTCCACCACCCCTATTTTTTATTGGTTGGTCAAAACAGATAGCCCTGCCCTAAACTTGGTTAGCCAATGGTTGAGATGCTCAAACAGCAATATTTTCACAGAGCCCAGTCTTTGCACTCTTCTCACAAATGTGTTACAGTATTTTCTTATTAATCTGGGACAGAGACAGAAGTATTTAACATACATATTTGCAGTTAAAAGTTATTATGGCCTTTTGGCATAACTATAGTTTCCATGGTAATATTTTTTGTAAGAGTGCAGTGTTGAAATTAGTGGATACTGTTACTTTTGTTCTACAGGTATATAGACAGGTTTGTATTGGGGCTTTTTGTGATTTTGAAAGCTGTCCTAGTTCATCAGCAGTTTCAGTTTAGTCATTGTTTGATTGCTTAATATGCTGTTTCCTTCTTTTCAATGTGCTAATCTAATAACAGTAACACTAGAATATCTAGGAAGGACAAGCTTTTTTATTTATATATGTTCACCACATTACATTTTATTTTATGCAGTTATTAACATGGCTGCAGTTTATTCTTAATATAAGTTTATTAAGTATATTCTGTGTTTAATCTATCAACAGCATCAGTAGCATGCATGTGATACCACAGTTAATCTCCTTGACTGTAAAAACATTTAAATTCATTTACAGTGGATGTTGCTGTACGCTTGCACCATAGACCTCTATTGTAAGTGCATACATTTTTCTGCAGGGGCACATGAAGTTAAACTATTCTTGTCACAATTCTGTTGGCTAACCAATCAGTTTTAAAAGTGACTTGTTTCATTATTTCTTGGAAGAACTTTTCCATAGAAAGCACAAGAGGAAAAACAAGTGTATGCCCTAATTGATCAGCCTCACATAATTAATATTATTCTCTTATGAATAATACTGAGAATTTTTTGAAACCTGAGGCCTTGTTGGTAATGGCAAGTTGCTGGGGCAAGTTATGCATGAAGTGAAACCCATCTCTAAAATGAGTCTGCATGAACAATACATTACACAAGCCATTTGCATCCTGGCCACTTCCCACAACGATAATGCCACAGGTTTGCTTCTGTACCTGTACCGCTGTAATCTGTTTCCTGCAAACCTTTAATTATTTGCAACTAGCAGACAATGGCATTAGCTTCCTGCCTGTATTTTAACCTTGAATTTACGTGGTAACTACTCATGAAGTTTATGTATTAAAGTAGTTAAAGGCACAATGTCTGTTCTTGCACAACAGGTTTTTGATTATGTAACATAATGGAGGTTCTCAGCTGTGCTCATCCTGTATCTTTGTTGTAACCATACAGTAGCATTCTGAACTCTTATCAGATGGTAGTCACGAGCTTCACTCATTCCTGTTTGTAATCATTGCATCTTTCACCCTCCCATCCCATTAAAAGGAGAATCAATTCCTCAAATCCCTTCATAACCTAGCAACAATGCAAACACCTGGCTTATCACAAGAGTCCTCTTCATTCCTGATGAGTATATCCCACACACAGCATCACTTTCTGACCTTTCCCCAAGTGGGCCCGCACCTGGGGCAGTCATTCTAGCTAGAGCTGCCCCGATGACGTTTGCCCAGATGGGCACAGGCCAGCGGGACATTCTCATAGCATTGGTATGATTTTTGTTCTGAAATGGATCCGGGGTGCCCACACCGGTAGAGTGACAGCAGAAAGCACTTAACAGGCAGCATGTGGAGACCTGTAAGATATGACCTGGATTCCCAATAAAAACAAAATCAGCTCAAATGTTCTTTAGAAAATAAACCAATTTTTGGGGTTTTGAAAAAGAAAGAAGGTCATTTGAGTTGGATTTGGGTGAATTGTCTCTTTAAAGAACTAGGTGGACTCTAATGGACATAAAGCCAGATTTAAACGTACACAAAGTTGCCACCTAATTTTTCATGTCCATTCGCAGTTAGTTAATTTTAAGGTATGTAATGTGCCAGTTGGATCATGAAACAAAATTGCAAAATTATTGATTTATTTAAACTGTTTTCAAAATAGTTTCTCAACCAGTTTTCCTTTCTACCATGCTTAACCCAACAGGCCACAAACTCACACCAGTGTTGCTTTGTCGGGATGTTCAGCAAAATGAGCAGTGTTTTCATATTGTTTGTATTGTGTGTGTATCACATTAACCTACTGGCCTAAAGGTTTTTATTAATGGATGTTCTAAGTCATTTCCCCTAAGGTTCACACAGGTGTCCTTGCCAAATAACGGTTAACTAAGGGTCAATTTTAAAAGCGGTGTAGAGACTGTGACTCACCCGGACTGCCCTGACAAACTGGGACAAAAGTAATGCATTATAATCCTGTTATAAGTTTGACTACTAAAATGTGTCCAAATAATTTTAAGCTGTTTGTCTTTTCTTTCGTCATTTAAAACTAACAAAAATGTACATTTTTAAATGCTTCACTCGTGAAATGTGTTTTTGCTATCTGTGTTTAAAATAAAGAGCTTCACATTCATTTTTTCCAGTCTGCTTTAAGTATATACATGCAGGATAATATGAATTTATTAATTTATACTATCTGTCCTCCAAATTCACCTGTGTTAATATGTTAATCCAATAGCATTCTGGCACCTGTACACAGTTCTGATCCGACTCTGGTTCCTTTGCAGGGGGTGGTGGGAACAGAAAAGGCAAAAGCAAGAAATGGAAACAGATGCTTCAGTTCCCTCATGTAAGCCTGTGTGAGGAGTTACGTCAGACCCTAGGTATATACACCTCATCCTTACCTTTTGTATATGAAAATGATATGTTTAATGAAAAAGCAGCTTGAGAACAGGTGTGTGATTGTACATGTATATACATAAACATTAAAGGAGGTACATGAGTCATATTTCTGTATCATAATATTTCAGAGCTTTGAGGGTGGGTTCTTCTGGCTTGGGCACTCAATAGTGCACACTTACATTTTTTACACAAAATCTGGTTACAATGTTACAATATTTGTTTGATCGTGTCAGTAATTTGGCATCATATCTGTGCGTAAATTAATCTTTGGGGGTTTTTTGGGATGGGGGTGTTTCCTTCCCTTATTGTTTTGGCAATTGGGAGATGTCAGTTGTCTCACACCTGTGCAGAGATAGATAGACTAGATACATGCACAGAAATATGCATGTGCATGCACATACAAACACTTGGGCTCCTTCTTAAGATAATACTTTATTCTGGAAATGTTGGTAATCTTTGTAAGGGTTGCATGTATATTGTTGTGCTAAAGTAGATCTAGAATATTTAAAGTTATTATAATGATTACAGAGACTGAAAATGTGGGTTGGCCATGGAGCTTTATGCCTCTGTCAGCAACAAAGCAACCCATGGTGAGTGTGTGGCAGTTATAAAGCAAAGGAAACTGTGGCTGGGACCAGAAAGAGGAAGTTGACTGTCATTTTCGATGTTGTTCATCTTACCCTTCTCAAGACAAAGAAAAGCTGTGAAAAGTGTGTGATTTACAGAGTGAATTAAAATTAGAGCCATTTTATTGCGAATGCATTAAAGGATTCAAGTATTTATAGTGAAGATTTATGTTTATATGTGTCAGTAAAGTAGAGGGAACTTTTGCTGAATCAGTTTCCTTTAGAAATCACATAGATGTTCTTACCAAATTTACCGGTGCAACGTCTAAGTGCACAGACACACAGCCCCTGTACCTCCCAGAACACCTAAAGAATTTCTAATTCAGAAACAAAATTCTAATTCAAAATCAAGGACTGAATCAACGAGAAACAAAAACTGTTATGATTGTTCAGCGTTCAGGTCATGATATTGATATTCTTTCACACTGGCATTAGTAATATCACTGAGGAGAAAAATGTTGTTGCAAAACAGTTATGAAAGAAACCTGAGGAATTACACAATCACTTGTAACTTCCTTACTGTTGCTTATTTGATTTTAGTGTGTGAAATGTCAGGGAAAAGTGACATTCCCCTCTGTAGTTTATCATAACCTATGCAACTAGATGTTTGCATTTTCAGATGACCACAGAGATGCCACAGTGGATACTACAGCATTGTTAGGGTGTTCTGGGTGGTTGTTTACTGGTTGTTAAGTCAAAACAGCCCGACTCTAGGTGGTAGGAGCCTCCAAGTTTCTAGAATATTCTCTCCTACGTCTCTAGAATATGCTCTCCCAAGTCTCTAGAATATGCTCTCCCAAGTCTCTAGAATATGCTCTCCCCAGTCTCTAGTATATGCTCTCCCAAGTCTCTAGAATATGCTCTCCTATGTCTGTAGAATATGCTCTCCTATGTCTCTAGGATACTCTAATCACCAGAAATGGTTCAGATCCCCTTTTAGTGCAATTCTATGAAAGTTTTCATCATCTCCTCGGCAAAATTCATCTGACAAACGGCATGATTTTAGGTATCATTTATGATCATTCATGTGCGTAATAGTTTAATACGTAGGGCTTAGGGGTTTGTTAGGGCCATCAAAGTTCCTTTTTATTTTTAATTGAATCATACAATGTCCTCCGAGTGGGAGCCTAATTTATCCTCACGTCACCAGAATCTGAAAATCAGATGTGGTTTAGATAAGAATCATCTGCAAGCCACCCATGAGTCTGCTTCATGCAGCCGTTGATTCTTGATGATGAAGTGTTGTTTGGTTCCCATCATGCCATCATATCAGGCTGATACCTGACATAACCAAAACTCATTGGTAACACTGGCATCAGATCTAAGGGAAACATTGTCATCATTGTCGTCCTCAGTGGTTCAACTTTATCCTCCTCCTCATTAGTTCCTATGAATATTAATCAATTCACATTGAGCAGGAAGTAAAACATTAGGGGTGTGGTTTTGCAACGTGCCCATGAGACTGAATAGTTAGCACACCCCTCAGCGTCTGTGTCATGCTTGCCTTAGTTCCTGTTGCCTAATGTCTCAAGTCTTTCTACATGCTTCTTCCCTTGAAACATCAACAAATTGGCTTTTGTGGTCTGTATGTTAAGATATCTTACAGAGTTGAGTCCAAACACAGAATGTTTTGAGGCAAGCCATTCTGGTAATGTCATACTTGTTTTGTGGGAAAACCTCTCACTCATTCTTAAGTGTTGTGAGAATCACACTAGTTTCCTCGCCTTAGGTGTCTGAAATAAGGAACTGCAAAAGGGGGCTGAAACAATATACACATTCAAAGTGCCAAAGTGGACATCCGGAGAAACTCAAGACATAAACAGAAGCCTTTGGGCATCTCTGGTTATTTTAAACTCTAATCGGGTGTTCCTATTCTTTAATGTCTGTATTTAATAATACCCCTCTTATGGGTTATGCACTGTAAAGATGTCATATTTCACCTCGCTATTGCTTCTAGGGAGACTGAAGATCAGTGGGTTCCATTTATCTCCGCTTTGTCAGCAGTATGATACAAAATGTTTCTTATGGACAAGTCTGTGTCTAAATAATTCAGCTGTCTTGCAGTTTGATAATGATTTTGCAAATATGAAGTGTGTAATGTTCATTTATCAAGTTTCAAAACAACTAATTAATGACATTTAAATTACGATTACTGTGATCTGGTTATTTACAGAGAAATAAAACACTTCACCTTTAAGATATTTTGTCCTGTCTTGACTTAATATGCAGGGACAGCTGCAAGTAAGTCATTGTTAGGTTGATTGCCCCAAAGAGCATAAACTCTGCTCTGTGTTTCTGGCTCAACCAATGGCTTGAGTTTATAGCAGGATTATCTGTTTGTCTGACCAATCAAGGGCTGGAAGGCATGGCCTGTTTTTTAGGAATTGTGTTTAAACAGGATCATTATTTTATCACCAGTAGTTTTGTCTGGTGATGTTAGAGGAGCAGAAATCACACACAAAACTGAAATCAGAAGTGAAACTGTTATTTTAATTAGTGCACGATTTATCTTTGCAACTTTTCACAATCATGATCAAATCCAATCCAATCAATCAAACAAATTTCACAGTCCAATCAATTTTCAAAGGATACAGTCAAGCCTCCAACCTGCTCTTGTTCATGTTAACCATTCTGTTTTACTGCTTCACATTATCTGTGAAAATGTGTTGGGAATGTTGTTTCAAGTTAAATGTATTAGGTGGATTCTTCTAGTGTTTTTCAATACAAGCCATAGCAAAAGATAAACAAGAATGGATAATGCAGATAGATCCAAGGGTTCAGTGAACCGTCTTTACATAAGGTAATATTTCTTAGCTTGTTTGATCTTGTCTAATTGTTGTGTTTGAAATTCATTGGTATTCTTGAGAAAGGTCACTGGGGAAAGCTTTGGGAGGTTTTTGTCCTGTCATGTGTGTTGAATGTGATAAAAGACCATAAGGGAACTGTCTGCATTGCCATTCATCAAAGGTCATGTTTGTGTCTGTTTTATTGTCACTGATTCATGTCACTAAGAAGAGAGAAGCGTTTACATGACACGTCAGGCAAAACAACAATTTTGAAGTTTGGCTGTTTTTCTCAGTTTTAATGTACAGACGCTTGAGCTGGCAGCTCAGGAAGCACTAGACTTCCGTGTTGAAATGCAAGGAACCAAAAAAACAGCCTCTATTGCAAATAACAATCCAATGTACAAAAGCAGCCTAACATCTTGTGTTTTACTTTCCCTTCACACAGTTCTCTTCTATGACACAGGAAACTACACTTCTGACAAAAAACAACATTTCACGGTTCAACATGCATGTATGTCAAAGCACATATTCTTAATTGTCTTAATTCTTAATTATGAGGCTATGATTTCCACATTAGGCCCCAGTGAGTTTTAGTCTATATGGCTTTATTCATTAATGAGACTTCAGTTCAGGTTTATGACATTGACGGTATATTTTCCTGACCGTATATTTGACTTTGTTATCAGAGAATTACCCCCACTAGCTAAACAATGATAAATGAAAGTCTAATATCAGTCATTTCTTTTGGAGGCTTTTAAGCATGACAGGGACTTCTGAATCTGAATCTGTCTGAATCAACAGACAACCTCTACCTTGGAGATCTGACTTATTTGGACATTAAAGAACGCATGTTCTGCACTTTTATAGCACTATTTTTATCTGATCTTAAAGGTATCTTGCAGCAAAAACATTCGTAATTTAGTTTAACCCTTAAACTGCCTATTTTTGCATCTATACCTTTACAACTTTTTTATGTAAATAAACTCTTATGACCTAAAACTTTCACTTATTTCTCACTATTAGCATTGACTGAGAAAGTCTTTTCGTGCATAGTGAGCAGACTTTTGTATCTGAGGTTCAGACTACTGTGATTAACAATGTGAAAGAGCGAGATGCTCTTCCAAAGGCGATACTCTATATATCTTCAGATCACTTTGTACTCTGAAAGAAGCCTTGTGACTGCATGAATGAAACTGTTTTGCTGCCAATTGAATTACATCCATAAAATCCTCCAGAGGGTCAATCCTTGTTTGGTTTTAGGGTTTAGAGTGTTTAAAATGAATTTAAAGACCACCCTACAGGAGGAGAGGGAGAGACAAAGCGGCCCTGTTTCATGATCAGTTATTAACAACATATCTATAATCTTTCTTCCTTTTCCAGAAATTACAGAAACTTATAGTCAGTCAAGAAGCCATTCATGTAAACCGCAGAACAAATCATGCGCATCATATTAAAATGTGCTAAACGCCTTCTGATGACACAATGCTTTATGATGTGATGTGATGTGATGTGATGTGATGTCCTCACACTAGCATGAATTGTGCACTGGTTTTGTGCAGGTCCAGCTGTTATAACTGTACTGATGTGCTGTTCACCAGTGATTGATCAATGACGTTTGGTTGGCTAAAAGAATACTTTATGGTAATACATGTAAATGGCTTGGGTTCCACAGAATAAAGTCTTTTTGAGAATGATTGTGAAGGTTTGAGATGACTTGAGGTCAGTAAATGAATTGAAAACAGAAACAGAATTGAACTTGAAAGTGAAAATGAAACAGAATTGAAGGTGAGTTATCTCTTTTTGAAAAAGCCTAGTGGTATCAGCTTCTCATACTAGAAAAACTCTAAAACCTCTTCCAATTCATGACATAAGAAGTAAAACAAACAAACATTTATTTTAGATAAAGGCATTTTTCATCTGCTCGAATTAAAGCAAACGCACATCGTCAGCAGTGAAGCTGATGGTTATCTGCACTTTGCAGCACAGTCTTGCTCTGTTTGCCAGCAGTGGTATGAAGCTGCTGTAGGCTCTTCATGTATTTATGCGGCATTGCTATCAATACCAGCCTCCCACACATTGCCTGTATATCGCAGTGTGTCCATGCACTCCTATTTCCCTCTGTATAAATTCTGCACTGTCTTTGCATATACATGAGCAGCAGATGCAAATCTCAGCCATTGGTCACTTTCCACTCTGCTGGCTTTAGTGCATTCTATCTGCCCAGCTCATACTTGCACATTTCAACCACTGTGTCACGTTTGTGGCTGAAGACGTGGTGAAGAACAGCTGTTGAAGTCACAGTCTTGCGGTTGTAAAGCTGTCTGGCTGGCTGCTTTACCGTTGCAGAAAACTGTGTGGTTCTCTTAACCTTGATTGTGACCCTCAAAATTTTATTATTGGCCTTTTATATTAACTCTGTTTTTTTCTTCTTTACTTTAAGATAAACCTTGAAACAATTCTCTTATAAGGAAGACCAATGCCATTTTAGCTCTGCATTATGTCCTACCAATTGCACAACCGGAAATGGAGGCTTCCCTTATTACCAAATAGCAGAACTCTTAATATATATATGATCAGGAAAAATCCACAGCTTTGTGAATGGATATTAAAATATTTCTGTTTTTAAACATTTTAGTGAATTTTGAAAAGGTAATGTGTAAAATAATTGTTTGTTTCCAATCGTCGATTTAGTGTAGATCTCATTTGCTATAAATTCAGCTATAAATATTGCATTTACATCTTGACATTTGTATTGGTTATTATCACCCTGCTCTCTTGATCTTAGCATTAGCATCGGCCATTGCAAAACCCATATGCCTCAACCAATAGTGTAGGTGTGTAAACTATTGGTCCCATGGATTTAGCTTAAATGAAGCCTGCAGCGTGTGTTTATGATTTTGAGGAGGTTGTTTTGTTTTGTCATTTTGTTGTGGTCAGCTAATGGTTTGGTCTTTTAGGTTTCCTTTTGCAGTGAGAGGAGAAGAGAGAGAAAAGTGCTATTGATTTTTATTGTATTCCATCGATTTGACCAAATGATATCTACTCATTTTTGTTGCGTGTGTGCATTTAACTCTTCCTAATCAAAGCCCTTACTCACTGAGTCTGTTTCCACAGAGAAAGACTACAACAGCCTTTGTGAGAGGCAGCCAATTGGACGCTTGCTATTCCGACAGTTCTGTGACACCAGGCTAGAGTTGAGGCGATGTGTCAAGTTCCTGGATGCTGTGGTGAGAAAATTTACATTTTTTTAAAATGTCTTCTCTTTACATTTTCCGATTCATATGGAATTACCCTAACATAATATAAATTATAAAATAAATGATTTTTGTAGATTCTGACTAAAAAGGGCATGTACCTCAGCTAGTTCAATTAAAGTTTTCGTCTAAGATGGCAGATTATATAGGAATGGTAAACATTCTTATATCTTACACATTACTAAAAATGTCAATTAAAAGTTCCACATAATGGAGTGCAACAGTTAGTGGCCACTTTTTCAGGACTTTTTCATTTTGTTCCCCATTCATTTTATTCATAAGCATTTTTAAAAAAAATTATTTAATAAAGAGTTCTAAACCATTAACCAAACCAAGCAGCTCTTAATTTGCTGCATTGGACAATGCTGATGCAAGTCATGTTTCTTTAGCATATCCAGTGTTGTTAGCTTAGCACCATGCTAATGTCAGAGTCTTAAATCAACTGTGAATGTTAGTCAGAACACTTATTCTCTTCACGAGAAGTGTTTGCATACCACTTGCACATTAATAGAGTTACTGCCTACAGTTTAAAGAGTGCTTCAGTTCTGTCTCTAGTGACGTTCTATTTCTGTTAGGATGCTGCCTGATGAGGTAGCTGACCATGTAGGCAGCAGACAGCGAGGCAGCTTTTACCACTACTACAGTTCATAAAGACACCACCTTAGCCCCCTGCACCGCAGCGTTTTCTGTTTCCAAGTCTCCACCCCTTTCAGAAGTTGGGCGACCCAGCTCTGTGCAGGAATGCTGGGGTCACATCTGCCCCACTGCTTTTGCTAGAGCCAATGCCCACAGGCACTTAGAAGAAATGCCTAAATTTCTTGTACATGCCCAGATGTTGATGTTACAGTAGATGCAAGCGTGTTTTTCTTTGCAGTCTTAAATCTTAAATCAATTCTTCATATGCCAGTCTTAGAGGAATAATTACTGTACATTCTGACAGAGGTAAGCAGACCCTTCTCTAAAGGTCTTAAAGTGATGATTTGAGATCAGCTTTGATCTCCAAAATCCTCTGTTTTAGGGGCAAATCCTTCAGGTTTTTTCTTTTGTAAATAATTTTCTGTGACATGCCATGTCAGATATGGAATGTGGACTACCACTAACTCTGTTCCTGCAAGCTGCAACATAAACATCTCAGCATGCATATCGACTTACACGTATGTGCGCACACCCACGTTAAGAAAAACTAGCAGTTGTTTGATCCACTGTGAATACTATGATGCTTCTCTGCTTTACAAAATTCCATACCTTGTTTTACGTTTTTGTATGTTTTCTAAATAAATGGAATATTCAGTTACAAATGTCTCAGCCTTAAAACAAAGGACTTTCTTGACAAGAAGTCAGATTAAAGGAGATTAAAGGATTAAAGGAGTTTCTTTGGTTGTACAGAATATTAGTTTATCAGTGTTATGTTGTAATTGGACCCACTGACTGTAGAATTTAATGAGATTGATTTTTTTTTTGACAAGGAAGCTTTTAAAGGATGGTGAATATCACAAAGAAATGTGAGATTTTGAAGTTGCTATTCACTGATAGTTTTCCTCTGGTTTGGCTTTCAAAGCAAATACGGTTCAGGCGTCAGGGGTATGACCAG
Source organism: Chromobotia macracanthus (assembly GCA_036877525.1). Classification (NCBI taxonomy): domain Eukaryota; kingdom Metazoa; phylum Chordata; class Actinopteri; order Cypriniformes; family Botiidae; genus Chromobotia; species Chromobotia macracanthus. The sequence goes on from JAZGTH010000005.1 coordinate 4,542,766, forward strand.
ATGATGTGTGGTCACAAGACTAGACTTAAGAGTGTCAGTGATGTTTGATGATGTCATTGAGGATCGCAGTTTGCAACAATACCATGGAATCTGTTTGTATTATTTATATTTTAATTTAATTTGCCTGTTTTCTGTGTTGTTCTTTTCTTTATATGTAAAGCTGCTTTAAAACAATGCATCTAGTATTATGTGCATCTAGTATTATAATGTCTAGTTTTGTGACCTTGTATTATGTAATTGTGATAGAAATTTTCTAGTAGTTCTGTTTTTAGAAAAAGTATGTTTTGACAAATCACTTTATTTTTCAGAATGTATCTGTAATAATAAATGTAGAATATCAAAAATATGACAGGTAATGTTGCTCCATTATTTCAGGCCGAGTATGAAGTAACTCCAGATGAGAAGAGGAAAGAATGTGGGCAGGAACTCCTAGACAAGTACCTCAATCCAAAGGTAATTCAACAGTAGTACAGTAACTGACTGCTTAAATTAGTTTGTCACAAATAAAATTATTTATTGTATTGTATTAAAGTGTGACATTTTAAATAGGTTTTACTAAAAAGGTTCTCAAGATTAGAAAAGATTGTGCTATAGAAATGTTTCACCAATGTAAAGTCTTGTCACTTGTTTGTTGTATAATTCAGTTGCATGTATATGTGTTAAAGGATATTTTTATGTACTAGGAGGCCAAATTTTTCTGTGTGTGTGTGGTCCTAGTATTCACTACATTATTATATATCCCCACAAGTATAGTAATACCGGTACATTTTTAGATCCCCTTGAGAAAGCAAACTTGAAAATCTAAACTAGCAGAAAGTTTTCTGTGAGGGTTGAGTTAAGGGGTATGGGTTAGTGTAGAGGGATAGAATATAAGGTTTGTACAGTATGACAAACTTTACGTCTATGGAATGTCCCCATAAAACATGAAAACCCAATGTGTGTGTGCAGTCAGAAGACTACGTGCCTGAGGTAACAGAGGAGATGGTCATTAAGTGTGCAGAACGCTTGCAACAGGAGGCATGTAAAGAGCTCTTTATGGAGTGCACCAAGTGAGTCCTTTACACAGGAAACACTCTCATTATTTCATTAGTTTGCTCAAATTTCATTAGGACTTGAACAAACCCCCATCCTGAAGTATTCAACTTTTGCTCATAGTTGTTTCAGCAGCATTTGTGATACAGACATGAATGATACCTCAATATGTACTTTTACTTTTATTTTTTGATTTAAGATTTTTGCCTGGTGGTTAAAAAAATACCTGAAAAAAGTTAATTATGCATTAATTATATAAATAATAATATACACATTATAGGTGATTTTTACTAGTCATGTGTTGTCGTTATCAATCACATTTGTTTTTACTTTAGCAAAGGGTTTTCACATGAAACTGTTAACTGAATCAGGGTGTGAGAGTGAGATACTGTATTTTTAGTGTGAGTCTTGTCTGTTACATCACATTCTCTCAATGTGTTTTTGAAGATTGATCCATGACTACCTGAGCGTGGCCCCTTTTGCAGACTACCTCGACAGTATGTACTACAGTCGCTTCTTACAGTGGAAATGGCTGGAGAGGTACAAAACAGAACCTCAATTAACTTTTTGATTTTGAAGTGTTTTGATGTTTATTTATGTATAAACTGAATGATTTTCTGTACTTCTACTGACCATGTTAATTGAGACAAATTTTATGTGGCTACAAGAAATATTTCTTTACTGCCAGGAGTCTAATTATTCCTTTGGGTGGCATGATTTATTTCAAAAGCTAAGCTTATATGAAACAGATGTGAACTCTGAACTCACTATTTATTTACTTTCAGTCATAAAAATGTCCTCTTACTAAACGTTTATGCCAGGCCTGGACAATTCCCATCCAGACCTTTCACAACACAGGATGTGATAATCTGGAACAAACACTTTCAGTTTTAAACACATTATGACTCCCAGCAACACACTAGACATCTACTGAAAAATTATTGTTTTAATTAGATTAAAATGCATTAAAACTCTGTGCGTCAGTGTTTAAAGATTGTAAAGATCCTTTTAAGCTGAAGTTATAATTTTTTTAACTATGTTGTAATTAAATAAGAATGGATCATATTTCTTTTTTATTGGTTGTAACATTTGTTTATTATTCTCTTTCTCTTCTTGACAGACAGCCAGTCACAAAAAACACATTCCGTCAGTACAGGGTTTTGGGAAAAGGTGGATTTGGCGAGGTGAGTTATAAAGTGATTTAGCCTAAAGCATATCGGGGTGTTATTAATCAAGAGTGGCACTAAATCAAAATATATCTGTCCATTTCAAGGTTCATAAGGCTAAAATCCTATTTTTGTTATGCAGTCAGTGGTAAATCCTTCAGATTATTGTACAAGCTAATAGTCAATGCTGGCAGATAGAAAAAAGCAAATCTCCTACCAGATAACTAATGGCATTGAGAGTAGATTTTTTTTATTGCCCTGTGTGGAAGGTGCTTTTGGGTGAATAAAAAATAAATATGCCCAGGTTGTGTATCACATATCTTTGTGTACTGACTATTACAAACTGACTTGTAAAGTTTTTGCTCTTTAACCTCCTCCTAATAACTTAATAATGCTTTCATGTAAAAGAGTCAGTTATGTAACAGAGTTTCATGTGAATGGTTCTCTCAGTTCTCCATATGCGTTTGTGCACAAGGTCTGTGCGTGTCAGGTCCGGGCCACAGGGAAGATGTATGCCTGCAAAAAGCTAGAGAAGAAACGGATCAAAAAGAGAAAAGGAGAATCCATGGCACTGAACGAGAAGCAGATACTGGAGAAAGTGAACAGTCGGTTTGTTGTAAGTATCTGAAGTGCCCTTTGTTTCGCCTGGTTTTAAGCGCAATAGACATATTATGAGCCATCTTGTTTGAGTGACACCTTATCTTGGCATCTGTACCGTTGCATCACAGATAAACAAAGTCAATGAAGTTCTGATGCTTTGAGAAAAAGGCAAGATAAGGCTCCACTTCTGTTTAAGGCCCTGCTTTTGTCATTTCCTGATAAATCAGATCTGAGTTTCCTAATTCTGGACCTTGCACAGAATCCATTTATAATAAGATTTAGACACTTCACAGCTGTGTTATTAATGTAAATGACTTCTTTTAAAACCTGATGTGTTGCCTTGCTGTCTGTTGCCTATAAGACAAGTACTTTTACAGACAACAGGAAATACATTTATTGCCATCCTGGATGGTTTTTTTACACTCAGCTTCTCACAGTGCATTCTGGGATTACCTTCTCCCTGAAGCGCATGCTTTTTAAGCTGACTTAGCATTTGGCTGAAACAAGGTGTCTAGGAAAACATCTTATTGTTGCTATGTAATGCCTCAGCATGCTCTCTTGGCAGTTCACTAGCTTTTGGAACAGTTCTTATACATTTCTGCAAGCATGCAACAATCTGATGTAGTCATATTACACATGAAATTTTCAAATTTTGGTTAAACTAATTGCATAAAGAACATTGAACATTTAGACATTGAAATCAGGATATGAGAAGTTCCTAAAAGCCTTAAGCCTGGTGTTAACCTCTAGTTTAGTGGAATAACTTTGTTTAGGATTTGTTATCCAAAGGCCAGACCTCAGCTATTTCAGACTGTGCTATTCTGAGTTGTTTTGTTTGGCCATTATCATCAGCATTTTCTCTTAATTTCTCCTCCATCTTTAGACATCTTCCCACACAGACTGTCTTATCTTTAACACACTAGGATACTGTTTTGAAATTACAGTGATGTACCTTTCTGCTTTTTACACCAGGTGAGTCTTGCGTATGCATACGAGACAAAAGACGCTCTTTGTTTAGTGCTTACACTGATGAACGGAGGGGACCTGAAGTTCCACATCTATCACATGGGAGAGGCTGGTTTTGAGGAGAAGAGGGCTGTATTCTATGCTGCAGAGATCTGTTGTGGTTTAGAAGATCTCCACAGAGAGAGGATAGTGTACAGGTGAGAAGATGTTGACTTTAACCATTCTACACAAAATGATCAACTGGTAACTAACCCTAACCCTTTATTTGTCATCTGTTAGGGATTTGAAGCCAGAAAATATATTACTGGATGATCATGGTAAGTCAATATTGGAACTGTGTGTCTTGATTGCTAACTCAGAGCAGAGCATAGTATTGCTGAAAGCAATACAACTTTGTTGAACATGAAGCAATTTCTTGGCTTAACGCATTCTAAACTGTAGTGTTGATATTGACCACAAGAGGGAGAGAATACATCACATTTTCAAAGCCATCAAACACAACTGTCTATAATTCATAATAAACTAAAAGTTCAGATTAGGTGTATTCTGTAATTTTGTTTAAAATTCATAATTAACTTTTCTGAGAAGCCTACAGCTTCTTCTAAGCTTATAAGTGCTCTCTTAGCCTGTCAGTGGTATTTTGTTTTGGTCTGTAAGGCAATGAAATGGAGACAGCTAAAAACATGCAGGTAGTAAAGCACAACCATAATAATATCGCCAAAGAATATGTATAAAAAAGGGAAGCAGGTGGATCAAGGGCTTGTAAATACTGATTATATAACTAATCATTTACTCACCCTCTTCCTTGGATCTCCCGAAGGAGATGTTTTGAAGAATCTTCACACTGTTCTTTAAAAGCCATTATTTACTGAAAATCTTCCCTTTTGCCATAGCCCTTAAGTCACATTTTCAGGTTTTTGATAGAACTATTTCTTTAAGCATAGTTGAAGCATTTTTGTTTGTGGAGGTACTAATGGAACAGCACTGTGATGTTTCTCCTCAGGTCACATACGTATATCAGACCTGGGTTTGGCTGTGCATATACCAGAAGGTCAGACAATCAAAGGCCGGGTGGGCACTGTGGGGTACATGGGTAGGTATTTGAATTTAATATGGTCTGAACAGTATCAGTAGTTTATAATTCAGAGGTTGGCAACACTTCTGGCAACACATCTTGTAACATTCAGTGTTACCTGGATGTGTTTGTGTCCCATTAGCCCCTGAAGTGGTGAAGAACGAGCGGTACACGTTCAGTCCGGACTGGTGGGCTCTCGGCTGTCTTCTTTATGAGATGATCGAGGGCCAGTCACCCTTTCAGCAGCGCAAGAAGAAAATCAAGCGTGAGGAGGTGGAACGGCTGGTCAAAGAGGTGGAGGAGGAGTATTCCAGCAAGTTCTCAGAGGATGCCAAGTCGCTCTGTAAAATGGTGAGCACTGAACTGCTGTTTATGCTGTGCAAGGAAAACTTTACAAAGAACTTTAATTCTACTGTACGTTATATACTTACTGTATATAACTTTTAGTTGATCTTTTTGTTTTTTTGTCAAAGAAAAATCATGCTCTATATTTTTACAATCCTATTCACTGTTTTTCTTATCTTAGCTGCTAGCCAAAGATCCTAATGAGAGACTTGGCTGTCTGGGGGGCGGAGCCTCAGAGGTAAAAGCCCACATAATTTTCCGTTCCATTAACTTCAAGCGGCTTGAAGCTGGCATGCTCGAAGCTCCCTTTATTCCAGATGTGAGTAGTGCCATTGTTATTACTTGGTTTTTCTTTTTAAATGGTATTGTTTGAGAACAATGTTCTTTTAAGTGTAGCAGATCACCTCTACATGACTTGAGTGTTTAGCATAGTTTCTGTATCTGCCTGCAGCCTCAGGCCATCTACTGTAAGGATGTGTTGGACATAGAACAATTTTCCACAGTGAAAGGGGTGGAGCTGGAGCCCAAAGATGACTCCTTCTACAGCAAAGTGTCCACTGGAAGTGTTCCCATCCCCTGGCAAAATGAGGTCAGATCTCCACTCAAAATAATCTCAGTGAAGGTTTATTCTAAACCGTGATTGCCTTTTTTATGACCAGCAAATGATAAAGAGAAAATTAACAGTGATTTTAATAATGTGTGCCATTATGAATTTGACTGTCAATCAAAAAACAAATTGTGTTATGTGCTGGTTAATTATTAATCACAAATAACTGCTTATGTTAGTCTTTGCTGATAAAAGCTTGATAAGTGAAAATAATTTAAAGCCATTACATTATTGTGGCAAAAAAAGTAGCTTTAGAAGTGAATGTATAGTTTGTTACATATCACTGTACACAATCCTGAGTAAAATGGACACTCTGAGTTGAAGAAACCTAATCCTTGCTCCAGGGAATCTACTGTATTGTACTGTATGGGCCAGGGAATGTGTTCATTTTTTATCAGTTTATTGTCCTTTAAATAATTGTGTTAGGTTAATGTGATGAATTGAAAGCACTAGGCATGTATAAGGCACATATTCATGCACATATTCATTTTATTTTAATTTTGGGTGTGTAATCATTTCATTAATCCATTTAGATGATAGAGACTGAGTGCTTTAAAGAGCTCAACGTGTTAAACTTGGACGGTACTGTGCCCCCTGACCTAGACTGGAGAGGTCAACCATCACCCCCACCCAAACAGGGCTTGCTGCAGAGACTCTTCGGACGGCAGGTGAGATTAAGACATTGACTTGCTTTGCTTATCTTATTAAATACATGTCATGTCTTGTGCCATTTGTCACCTTTTCCCCAAGGCACTGTTGTGTTATATTAGTAAATGAGGTGGTGAGTGTCTGATTGAAAAGCTCTTGCAAAAGAGTTTCTAAACCTTTGTCTGTTTAGTATTGTGTTTGATACTGTAACTGTATTCTTCTGTATTATTCTGTTGTAATGTTATAATATATATTCACATCCACATGACTTAAGTACCATATAGATCTCCCCAAAGCTAAAATACCTGACCTAAAAGCCACAAAACTTACATTTGATTTTGTGGTGTTTTTAAACTAATATGAAGAAAGCTATACGTGTTAAAAGCTATACGTGTTTTGTCAACGGTCTTTCAGTGTTTGACTGTGCATGTCTCTGTGCTGCCCCTACAGGAATGCTGTGGAAATTGCAGTGACAGTGAGGAGGAGCCTACACGGCTGTGAGGGCGTGGCCTGCCCATGGCTCCTCCCCTACATTGATGAGGATCTCATTTGTTTACAGTTTTTGCACATTTGTATTTTTAAGATAGCTCTATATAAATATTGGAATGTATATTTTCACTATATAGCCATGCAGTGTATTTTATTTAAAATCATCAGACCGAAAAGGACAGAAACATGGGTCATAATTATTATCCTTTATCATGTGTGAAGTATGGCAAGGACACTGCTCAAGTCTCAAAGCCGTTTAACCCAACCAATCCTGTACATGTCATCAGTGTGTATCCCAGCCTCTTTGCGCTTTAATTTGCTTTCTCTGTTGTTGTACTAATTCACATACGTGTACAGTATGGACTCAGATCATTTGTTTTAGACGTGGGCAAAGGAAATTTGCTTTTGCAAATATTTTTATATTTATATTTTGAATTTTATTTTCTTATGGTAATATCGACAATCAAATGACACCATTTGTATTAAACAGTAAAACATGCATTAATGGTTCTAAAAAAGCAAAAACAGAGTGACTGTATAACCAAGGAAAATTTTAACATCATAAATTCTCTACCAGAAGTCTCAAATATGTTATGTAAGGTGACTTATCTAGAGATACCTAGTAAACCAAATAGGCGTGACTAAAGTGAATAAGTGTATAACAACTGCAGACAGTTGATCATGATGATCATGTTGTAAATATGAGACACTCATCTGTAAAGTCTTCAGTCTTCCTGCAAATTCCTCTCTGGATAAATAAGAACATCCTGGTTATAGTTCTGTGTGACCCACATGTTACATACTGAATCAAACCACAAGGCATTATTTTCCATTTCTGGTATATTTTCACAACAGTGTTTTGTGACTGGTAATATCATGACCTTGTAATTTGAATTTGACAAGACTGAAAGACTTTAATACTCCACACATTTAGCAGGTAATCACTGCTTAACAGTTGAACATGCTAATATTATTTCAAGTAGTTGCTGTAAGTAGATGTACATAGTTTTAATGGGCTGCATAGAATTTAACTGCTTTTTTAAATGTAGGTCAAACAAAATTATTTGCCAAAACAAAGTGTTTCTTATATGGCTTGGGAACTTTTTTTGTTAATTTGATCTTTTCACGCACTTAAGACCAAACCAGTTAATTTTTTTTCCTTCATCTTTATTGAAGGTGCCTTTTGAGGTTTTAAGGTACTACTTGGTATTAGTGTTTTTTTTTTCACATGACCCTGATCTTGCTTTTGAGTTGGCTTAGCATCTTGTGCACACACTTTGTCTGTTCTCTGCTGTTGTTTTACCTCAAAATATTGCTGTGCCCTGTGGATGTTTATCTTTTTCCAGAACTCTTGTGAATTTTTATAAGGAACATTTGGACATCACAGTATATCACGAGGCATTGGAACTTCATGCTTAAGCCATGCTGAACTTGCACCATCAATGGCCACCAACTCTTTGGTCACTTTGGTCAAATGTAATGCTTTGGAGGAAGTCCATGCAAGGACCATCACCTAATTTTCTAATTTCTCATCCACTTGCAGTTTACGTTAATTCTCTCAGATACACTCAAATACATTCCAATCTCTACCGTACTGTACAGTTGTAAAATTAGTTTTGTTTTTTGTTTATTTAGCAATAATGGATTTTTTAACTATAACTACTATATAAATGTGTATAAAATGACAACATTTCAAATCTAGAGGAAAACGGAACTTAGTTTTACTCAGTGTTTTCCTGAGCCAGGCTTTCAACACTGTGAAGTGATCATTTCTGTCACAGTTGTACATTTGTTTTCTTTTGTGCAACGCACTGATATTTGTTTCTTTTATTGTTTGCAATTTTACAACTGTGTATTTATATGTGCCTAAATGCTGTATGTCTGAGCGTGTGTGCTTATACCTGCACTGCATGTGCCCATATTCTTTATCATAACCACTTGAGGAGGCCATCAGTTTTTCCCTAGATGAGTTACGTTCTAGCTTTCAGTGTTTCTTTTATCTTGTATTAGAAGAAAGGTGGACAACTTTAGGCTCCTTGATGATAATGTAGTACAATATAAGTAATATCATCAGATCATTTCAATATCACAGATTTTATGTTTACCTCGTGGGAAAGGTGGAGCAAAACTCAAAAGTTCATAAATAGCTCATAAACTTGTACTTAGAATTAAAAATGCCAGTTTCGAAATCTGAACTGCCCAGCCACATTTGTCTGTTATTTTAGTTAATTAATTTGAGGTGTAATGATAAAATATAAACGGATCCCATGATATGAATGTTGTATTGTTTTAACAAAAATTTAATGTGAAATTTTTTTTCTATATCTTACATGCCTCAAAGTGTAAGGTGCCATTTTATGCATTATTTTCCATTATCAAATGGCAGGGCTAGGGCTGGTAAATCTTTTTTAAGGGTAGAGTGTGGAGCATAAACATTTACAGTAAAACATTACCTTAATTTTTTAGAACTGTTCTTAAACTATTAAATGCAAAAGCCAGAAGCAACATGCCATGGAGGGTTATAGACTCAGATATGACTAATTTAGTAATTGTGTATAATGTGCTGATTAAAGTAATCTGAATGATTTGGCTATTATAAGCAGAACCAAGTCTGGGAAAAAGGTAAGTGTTGTTAAATTTGTCAATGTGCCATTTTATTAATTTACTTTTAAATTTGTGTCAGAGTTTGAGTTGTTTTCCTGACAGTCATTTAGAATTTTGTTTAAACGCAATGTATAACATCTGTATTTTTTTTCCAAATCAAAATGTAAAAGTCCATTGCTGTTTCATTGAAGGCAGGAAGGATGTGTTTTGTTGCAATGTAAACTTGTCTTGTATCTGTTTATCCCTGTTCTTGAAGCCTTATTTATATGTGATAAAAATGGTTCCTTGATTGCACATTGAATACTAATTTTTGCTAAACTCAATAGTTAATTCTCACTCAGGTCACTGCCGTTATTTTATGTTATTATTTACTTAATATATGCACACAGCCTTACTGATAAAATAATGTCAACTTACTGCTTTATATTTGTCCATTTTAAAGTTGTATAAAAGACACGCCACTGGGGAGCGTCGGTTATAGACTCTGATGTAATTGTGTTAATGAAAATGACATTGAAGGAGTTTGTTTAGTAAATGTTCTTTCTTGTCTAAGCACTGATGCCCTTTTTTCTATTTATTTTATTTTCTGCTGTGATGTCTGCTTATCGTGCATGGCCTCTCACGCAGGTTGTCTGTGTACCACAAACTGCATTTGGTTTATTTTTGTTTTCATTCTGATGTTTTTCAGCTTTAGTAGTTAACTTCAATAAATTTTTATTTGGTTAACTTTTGTGTAGCCCTTGAATGGACTTTATGTTTTGAACGTGCTGACAAGAACTTGCGGTAATGCAAATACTGTACAGTAAATACGGGCATGGTTGGATGCGATCCTTACCCACATAATTGTATCCTAAACATTTATGATGTTTTAATTGCCTATAGTTGTGTTGTGTCCCACAATTGTTTCAGTTTGGATTTTTTGGAATTTCAGTGTGTTGCAGTGTGGCAATTAGATAGGTTGCTTATATATAAATAAATACTGCGCATTTCAAAGTGTATATGCTCTGTTTAGAACTACTAGCAACCAAAAACTAATACCACAACTCTCAAGTAGCCACACCAGTTAAATTAGTCATGTATGTTGCACAAATAGTGTAAGATAACAACAATAAATGTTTAACTTGCTCATACATAACAGATTTATAAATCTGTTAAGCTGTTTAGGCCATCTTATTTTTGCTTCTGTATAATAATTACCTAAGAATTAATAATTGTTAATAATTTTTTAAGAAATACTAGAAAGAAATTAAAGAGCCCAATTCAGACTCATTAATGTGCTGCCACAGAACACTAATCCATTGCCTGATACCGCTACTGTGTAGATGGTACTACATTTTTGATACCATTATTTTGATAGCCATCAGATGGTCAGATAAACAGCAGATGGACATCTGATCACATAATACCTTGATATTCAATTCTAATGAAAGGTAATGTCACTTTTATTATGTAACACGCTAGTGTCACTGCAACCCTGTTACAATGTGGCTCGAAATCACGAGAGCCATTTTATCACACTTCATGATGTTAGCACATCTGTTCCACAGGGTTGACGTGTCCATCAGGCTGATTATCGCTGCAAATCGTCCACGTTGTTCACTTGCACCTCACTCTCCTCTCCAGTCCTTCCTTCTGTTGCCGGGCAACACTCTTTAAGAGGAATTTAAAAGAAATAAATAATTCCGCAAATAGTCTCTTCTGGGTTTTTTAACATTGGGAGAAGAGCAAAACGGAGCTCGTCACAGATCATCTGTGAGGTGTGGATATGGCATTAGACTTGAGGGCCTTGAGCAAGAGACAGGGAGAGATTTTATTGTCTATGAGAGCTTATCCGCTGTAGCTGACCAAGGTTGTTGGAGCTATAATTGTATAAAGTACAGAGGGACAACTACTGTATAAAGATCTCTCATCATCTGCCCTCCCCCTCTGGCTTTCTCTTTGTTGCTAATAATTGTTGATGGGATTCATGTTTAGAAGGTCCATAGCACTCACTGGTAGAGTGCTACTCACTTTTCTCTTCAGTGTAAACCTGATGAGTAACTGAACATTTTGTTGCCTGCTTTCTCTTTATGCAGCATTGTGCTGGGTATCCCCACCCACATTAAGGTTCTGGTTGGCTGTTATTATGCCACATTTAGCACATTCTGTTGTTGTTTAGATGTCAGGGGCCATATCGTCTAGTAGAAGGATGGCACATAATGAACTTGCCTGTGGAAAACTTGCTGCTGTAAGGCTAGAGTGCTCTGGGTCATTGCCTTAATGTCTATAGGATAGAGTAGGCTTTGCAGTGATTACACATTTGTGCTGCATGTTTGTAGCACTAATGGTGCAGAACATGTTACATGGCAACCACTGATACTTCGGGTGAAGGATTTCAAACAGACCCTTAACCCTAAGTATGTCTGACTTAGCAAAATACAAGTAAATCTATAGGTGACATCAATGATAGGCTTAAAAACATTGTGTCTGACATTCTGCCACCTTTGTAAATGAAGGACCAGCAAATGATGCATCTACAAACAGATAATATTTAAAGCTCTATACTGCAGTTACACATTAACAAAGTTTCACTTGATGGGTGAAACAATGGGCAAATAATGGGCTTGTTCCTAGGATCATAAAGCTACTTTTTCACATTTTGTCTCACTGAGGTCAAATATGTCTAAATATTCACCACAATGAATGGCACACTTCTGGAACCATTGTGTCTACAACCTGAAATGTGCTTGGTACTTTTCAATAATGACTTTTGATCTCATAGCTTGGCTGATTCAAAGATTTTGTTGATAGTGCTAAGGCGGGGGGGGGTTGTGGTGGTATGGAGAGAAAAAGCTAGCTACGCTTCTGTGACAATGAAATTATACTCAGCAGACAATTGCTCTCATTGTCTCAAGTGCGCAAGTCAGTGTGTCTGTGTTTCAAAGCTGGGCAGAACGTCACGCTCTAAAGTGTCCTATCATGAGATCCGTCACAGAGAGCGTCTGTGTGCCACTCCCTGTCATTGAGGTCACAGCGCGTGAGGCAAGAGGAGGTCAGCCAATCACAGAAAGAGTGACCTTTTGCCTCCTTTGTGATCACTGTGTCATCTTTGCCTGAGTCACTCTTCTTTTATTCCTGTTCCTCTAGGGAACGATGCAGGAAATGTTTAAGACTTTAAACTTGTAAAGTTACAATATGAAAATTAGCCTGTATCTATTAGTCATATTTATATATATATGCAACCCTGGTGTTTCAGAATATTGTTTGGAAACAGCTATTTATGCATTCTGTTTAATGCCACTAGTGGCACAGAAATGATACACGGCAGCTTTGTAACAAATAGCATTCAGAGAGTGCCATCCAAGGACAACAGTACAGAAAATGTTAGGTGAAGAGATACATAGAAGTTATTGTTATGGTAGGGAAATGAGGTGAAGCAAAAATGTTCCAGTGTTTTCTTTTCCAAACATAAAGAAATAGCTCTCATAATAGTTCAAGGTTATTAGAATGTCTCTGCATCTACTTCACACAAAGACAGAGAGACAGACAGATAGAAAGAGTAAAGGAGTCTAGAATGGTGTGAAAAATATGCATGAAATAGTGGTATTCATAAACTGCAATGTAATGTCTTTATTCTTGGAGTCTGGGAAATAAAGGCACAACCATTCTCTCTGATCTCTTTATTTTCTCCACAAGGTCAGCAAGGAGAGGGGCTGTTTTTCAGTTTGGAAACAAAAAGGAGGTTTCAAGGAGGTTTTGTCCAGGGCTTTTTAAAATGAACAAGCATTGACAGTGTCCACAAAACCCAGAACATGATAGTTGTGAAGAGACTGGGCCTACAAGCATTACTTTGAGACAAATAACAACATAGCCAATGAAATGCCCTTTATTAACATGGAACTAATTTTCAGTCAATATGTAAGCAATATGTAAGCAAAAAACCCCTAGATATAAGCAATGACCAGAGAATGACCAGTGCACCAGTGAAGCTGGTGGAGTGCTTATGCAAGTTGTCATAGCAATGCTCTTTTCCCTAACCCCCAACACTACAGCACATTACAAGAATACAGTACCAGAAGAGTACCATTCTGCTAACCTGAAGACCAAATGAGCATCTCCTACAAGTAGTGCAGTACATGATCTGTCCTATGCAATGTTTTAAAGCATATTCTTTCATATCTGGGGTGTTCTTCAACTTGTTCTGTTCTATGCAAAATGTTCTTGAGCATGTTCTTTTCTGCAGTGTTCTTGAACACGTTCTTTTGTATGCAAAGTGTTCTTAAACAAGTTCCTTCTTATACACAGCATTCTTAAGCATGCTCTTTCCTAAGCACAGTGTTATTTAGCACTTTCTGTATAATTTAAAATGTTCTTCAGCATTTCACCAGCATTTCACCTGTCCAAAGTGTTCTGAAATGTTCTGTTCTATGCTGTGTGCTCTTGAGCATGTTCTCCTCCATGGAAAATGTTCTTCAGCAGGTTCATTTATTTAAATGCTATGAGGAGTATGAGATACAGACGTTGTTGTACGTGACTTTCACATTGATGTACAGAAGTTAAAGAAAAAAAGACATTTAACCGAACAATCACTCATGCGTCATAACCACGACCGAAACGGACAAAACAAATCTGTTCAGACACAACAATGATACCGCCACAGCTTTGTGCTACAGACCAGTTAAAAGGAGAAGCGACGGTCGCTGTTGAGTTTGCTGTTGAGTTTGTTGAACCTTTATTCTCAATGTGTGAGAGAGAGTGCTCGTGACAGCAGCGAGTCGCGCGCGGAGTGCCAATGTGGGTGTTTGATGACGCGCTGGCTCGCGTGAAATACAGGTATCCATTAACCGCCGCGCGCATCACAATCTCGAGGAGCGACACGGAACGCGAGCGCTTTGTATTTACCCAGGTAAACATTAGTGAATATACTACACAACCTGCACCTATTACCCTCCCGTCCACTGACAACTAGCGCAACTTTATTTGGATGAAGTCACGTCCAGTCTGTTACAATGGTGTCACGGGTGTGAAGATGAACTCATCGTGACCGGAAGATGCGCGTCAAGTAAGTGGCTGGAATTGTATTTGTTTATGTTTATTAGCTCGATGAAGGGATTACGAGACTGCATAAATGTTATGAAATATCACCTACACGTAATAAAGATTTTCCCTTTGCTGTCCTCTGGGGATGCGGAGGATTATAGATGAATATTGAATATTGTAATTTGCTTTCCATAATATATAATATGGCGTTAATCCGTCATCACATATTGCGCACCACGACTGTTACCCACCTGAAAGCCTGGACGTGATTTCTGTTATAGAGAAGGACGCGCGTCCGTCCACGAACCAGTTTATTTATTGATGCGAAAAGAATTCATAAATTGTGTGACTGGACAAGAACTCATTAAACCTTTTCATCTGTTTCGACAAAAAACAGCATATTCCATGCTTTGATGATGATAATAATAATAATAATAATAATACAAACAACAACAACTTGCTGTACTTGTATTATTAATAAAAACTAGGAGAAACACCCCTCTTTAAACTGTGTTTACTATGTGTGGCTATGTATGTATTTTTAAACATATATACATATATTTCTGCCCATGAGATCATTGAAGGTAGACAAACTCACATCCCTCTTAGGTGATGACAGTCTCCTTCTCATTCTTATAATGAAGATCAGGATAAAAACCATTTCTCCAAACACTGGGTCATTTTTAAGGTGTGTATAGTAGATATGTTACTGATACTGCATATTTAGTGTAAAAAGTGCTCGGCTAGTTCCTGAAAGACAATCCATAGGGCATGTCCTCCAAAATGACATGACGGATCAATTTTAATGCACTGTGTGTTGGCAATCACAAATTAATAATCACTAGACAGGAAGATCAAGAAGAAAAGGTCATAGCTGATAAAGAACCAAAGGAAATTTACCCAAGATAAAAAGGTCTTATTTGGATAGAGATGTGGATAGAAAGTGTGTAGAAAAGCATACATGCAAATCTGAACTGTACATTTGTGCAAAGCAGGTTACATAACTCATCTTAATAATAGTGGCAGTGGCATATTTATTTGTCACTGGTTGAGAGCTATCATTAACAGCAGAAGAGGCGTGATTTTGAAAGCCATCATTAATGTTCAAGCAGTTAAAGTCTCGAAATACATGTAGTGAATGAAAACTCATGCTGTTGACCTTATTTACTTAGAATCATTATTTGGTGTGGTTATAAAAAACTCTGTTTGCTCTGAATTTGATACTTACCCCCTAAAGTTACTGTGAGAGTTGTGCTTGAACAGCTGTGGTTAATTATGAAACAGGCTATTGTGTGTGAATATTAAGGGTATGTTTTGAAAATATGACAAGTTCATAACTTATGACGGTTGCCCCCTTCTATCTTCTTTCTCTTTGTTGAGCAGCGTGACTGCTGATATCCTCTGGAGATCTAAAGAACCCTCATCTGCTCAGTGGAGGATCACAACACAGGAGGAGACCCAGGCAAGTTAGCGTTTCCTCATTGCACCAGCTGTCAGAAAAAGAGCATCTGCAATTATTAAGTTCTTCTAGCGAGGGTCTCTGTTGGACCTTTGCGAACTACCTCCTTACTTTCTCTTTACCATTACCTTGGATGTCTTGCAATTTCTTGGAACATCCTAACTGGATAGCTGTTCTGAGTACAATCAGGTCATTTTGTTTGACCTCTGGTCCGTGGGAAACCTTTCTGTTGGTTAACTTCGAAAAAATGAACTCGAGTAACTCCTGGATGAACTCTTTATAGTCTTAAACAGCAGGATTTATCGAAATATGAGATATACAATGTGTTTGTTTGCTTTGAGACTTGGTGAGTGAACTTTACCCTAGCAACAGCACCAGAAGGTGTCTGTAAGACTTTGAATCTTTTCCACTGGATCCTGGAGGGCCCAAGCTTCATCAAGGTGATCATCATGGTCATGTCGCAGGGAACCTATACGTTTTTGGTGTGCTTTGCCGGCTTCTGGCTCATCTGGGCTCTCATTGTCATGCTATGCTGCTTTTGCAGCTTCGCCCAGCGCAAACTAAAGCGTCGGCGTGAAAAGAGACTGAGGGAACAGTGTCTGCGGACCTTGGAGATGGAACCTCTCGACTGCACTGGAGGGGGTTATCCTCAAAGAGAGCCCCCTCAGTTTTGCCCACCACTTCAAAGGATTCCCCCACAGATGGCTGTGAACCACACCCTCCCTCAAGGAAACTGGACCATCCCTGAAGGTAGGAAGTTTAAACCAATTCTTCATTAGCTTACAAACCATTATAATTGGGGGTTCATCCTAGTTTAGTTCCATATTTAACCCCCCACTTTCTTGAAGATGATAATAATTACTTTTTAAAGACCATGTAGAAGACCCCATGGAATCAAAATGGAGTTAGCTTTGAAGTTATCTATATGTTAGTGTACATCTACAAGTAGACCTGTCTGTTTGTTCCAGTTCAATACTTTTTTGGCATATACAAACTTTAAATCTTTTTTAAACTTTTACATTTTTCAGAAATGTTCCTGTCAAAGCATAAACTATGTATGAAGTTAGAGTCATCATTTTCCAAATAAAGATTAACAGAATCCAATAACCACCCCATGAGAAGGCAACATCTTTATTACCTTACAATATAATAAATCTGTTTTATCACCATTAAAAGTCCCACAGGATCTTCTTATGACAGCTTCTCTTCAAACCTCCATACTGCACACAACGCTGACAGCTCAAGCCACATTCTTTCATATATGACATGGTAACGGTGTGTCTTGCATGGGTGTTGTATAGGCAGAAGAGCACAGGAGTGAGTTAGCAACAGCTAGAGACAGGCTAATAATGTGCCCGGGCAGACAGGCAAACTGCCAGAGATGTGGATCCCTGGCTATGGGTGAAGAATGTCCTTTTAAACCTGTGCCAGACACACAGGACAGATGACCACACATTAAAACGAGGCACAAGTAATAAGTCAGCTCATAAAGGAGCAAGAGTCAGAAAGAATTTAGCTCTTAAAGGAACACTGTGTCTTTACCTACTGTTTACACACATAAGAAAAAGTTACATATGTTGTTCTTATTGTGTACATATTTGCTGTTCTGAGTAGGTTTAGGGTTAAGTGTGGGTTTAGTGTTAGGGTTGGGGTCAAAAGTGCAATTAAATTTACTGAACTGCATTCAGTAAATTTAATTGCAAGTACAACAACAAATTTTTAAAGCTTCACTGTGGAATTTTGGCTTCTCTTTGGATGTTTGAGGTTAAAAACAGTAAAGGTCATTTAGTTATGCTGGGGAGGAAATGTCCTAATTGTTTTTTCAGATATAGCTTTTGTAAAATATAGTTTGCTATATTTAAAAGAATATGCTGAACATCTCAAACCACTGTATACAGTGATATTAAAACTGTTTGCCAGGGAATGTTTAATGATGGGACATGTACATGAATAGAATCCAACCTAGAGTCACCACTGGTTACTGTCTCTGAAAATGAACTTATGTTGCTTCACCAGTGGATACAGTATTTTACTTGTGCCTGACTCCATCATAATTGGTCTCTGGTTTAGTATGATGCTGAATTCTAAGAAAGCACCACTCACAGAGCAAATTAAGACCACAACTTCACCACCCACAGTACTGCATCAGAACAAATAATTGAGAAGAGCCAATAAGCAAAGTGCTGCCCCATAGCACTGCTAGGCCCTAAAGACTCAAATGGTACCTTGCAGTTAGCTTTCATCTTCCATAATAGCAAGAGGCACAACTTATGCCGATGGAAAAACACTGATAGTCACAGCCAAACACATTCTTATCTCTGACCTCAATATGCTGGTTTATCACTTTACACAGAAGAAAATCTATCCAGTCTTTCATCTTGGAATGCGATGTGACCTTGAAGCAAATGATTAAAGCTCTGTAGATCTTCCCCTCTCCATGTTAAAATATACAAAGCCCTTTCTTACATTATCCCATGTCCTCTGATAACCTGATTTTTATACAGAGGTTGTTTATCTGATAAGAAGTTGATGACTGTATATTATTTTTAATGTCTGCGGTAAACAGTAGTTAAATATACGTAATAAAAAGTGGGACCAAACATTATTTAGACTTTAGCATAGTCAAAATTTTGGAAAACAAAAAGGTCTGATTTATCTTGGATCATAAGTCAATTGCAAAGATTAATTTTAAGTTATGTGAAACCTCGTGTTTTTGGTGCAACTTGCAATATTTGTTATACTTTAATAAGTTAATTGGTGAATATATGGTTTTTCGCAGCAGACACAGATGTCTTTGGGAAACCCCCTTGTTATGAAGAAGCTGTCTTGATGGAGGACCCACCACCTCCATACAGTGAAGTTCTGGCTGACCCCAGGGGTGGAACATACACCAAACCTTCAAGCAGGTCCTCCAGGAAGCACCAAGAGTCCGAGACCAGCAAGTTGGCCCCGGTGACTGTGTTTCCTGAACATGGCTATTCTTCCCTCATACGCCTACCATCGACCAGGCAATGGGACTCGCTTGGACACCTCCTGTCCACCATGGACCTCAACCACAACAATCTGCCTGTAGAGCCCCAGGCCTCTGCAATCACCACAATGCCTCGTGAGGCCCGGACTCACACAGACCTTGGCTTACACAGCCTCCGCAGTCTGGATCAACACTATGGTTTGCCTACTGCCTTTCCTCTTTTGGGACGAAGCACAGCAGTTTGAGCCCCTGTTTATGCCACAAAAATAGACCTGTAGGCCACTTTCTGAGATGAACATTTACAATACTGAGTCATACGTGTTCAAAGTTTTCAAACGTTGTCATTTTGGAGTCCAAATAGGGTCACTATTTTGTATCTGTGAGTGGTTCACTGTAGATCCATCATCTCTTTTCTCACTCATCCTCTCTCTGCTCTCAGTGGCATCACTGCCTGATGCAGAGCAGCAGCTATTATGTGAATGCTGTTGCCATGGCTCCCGGGAGCCGTCTGCAGCCCACCAACGCCTTGCCCCTCACATCCTCTCTTCCTCACTTCTCAT
Organism: Chromobotia macracanthus; assembly: GCA_036877525.1. Lineage (NCBI taxonomy): Eukaryota > Metazoa > Chordata > Actinopteri > Cypriniformes > Botiidae > Chromobotia > Chromobotia macracanthus. The sequence goes on from JAZGTH010000005.1 coordinate 4,562,307, forward strand.
CTGTGGCTCACTGATATTATACAAATGACATTTCAAATTCGCCTTTATAAACCAGGGTAGAAGATAGAACATAACAACATTTCCAGTGGTTGTACTATAGCTGCACAATGCTGCTGATCTGTTTAAAATGTCATTTTATAAACTGTGTAACAATATGAAAACAATCTTTCAAGGTAAATGTTTTAAAAAATGAATTTTGTGAGAGTTTGCCTAGAGGGATTTGACTTTTTGTGAGTCAGATCTTCATAGTAATCATTAAAAAAGGCTATTCAAAACTATTCTTTGGAACTGCCTAAAGAATGACAATTTTTAAAAAAAATGTCTGTCATCCTCAGTTGAGGACGATGTCTCCCACAGCTTTCAATTCATTAGTCCATGCGGGTAACACTGAGATACGGCCTTTCATTTCCCATCATAGTGCTAACCTTTTTAACTGTTTCAAAGTAACTTTATGAATAATGATTTCTTTTCCAATAACATTAAACTTCTTGAAGTGCTCAGATGAAAGGGCCTTGTAATTAATGGGAATCAAAAATGTCATAACATTTTCATACAACACAATGTTTCCCACTTCACTCCCTGCTGATGGTGCGGACATAAAATTCTTGACTTCTTTCTTTTTTAATGAACTGTATTCACATTGGTGTTTTTCTGCCTTAGACCAGCTGAAACTATTTGGTAGTACAGCCTGTTATTTCTCACCAGTGTAGTGATTGCTGCATTGTGAAAAGGCTTTTATTTTCTCCTTTATTGCCATCCTTTACCATCATGTTTCCATGCCGTTAAACAACTCTACCTCAGTCTATCTAATGGCTGCCTTTGTCATTTTCCCAGGATGTAGTTGCTTTCATGCATGCACTAGATGCTTTCAAATGACATCTGATTAAACTAAGCTTCATTTGGAAATTGTGATAAAGCAATTAGCATAAATAGGCACATATTCAGCATTGTGCTTTTACTACATCATAGTGATGTCTTTGGTTCATGGCAACAATGAAATGCTTAATTGTGCAGATATTACTAGATCACCAAAAAAACAGACACAAAAAATTCTGTTGAATTCACTTATTATAACACAATTTTTTGATTTTTTTATTATAGTCCAAATTATATAATGCAAAAGTATATGATAACAAAAAAGAATAACATATTAATTGCTCATCAGAAGATATTTAAGAATGTTAAAATAGGACCATGTGACAATGACAAATGTTCAACAATCCAAGAACAATCGCTTCTCACCACATAGCTGGCAGAGTGATAAGGGGAACAGAGGCCAAATGGATTCTTTTGAAAATGAAGGAAAAGAATAACCTCACTAATTCAAGGCTGAAGTACACTTTACTCTCTGTTTGAAAGGGACAGAGAATGTTCTGTGGCCAAATGGCCAAATCTCGATGAATTCAGGGGAAACATTCACATTTCTGCACAGGCTAGAATACAACATTGCACAAAGACAATCAATGGAATACTGCATTTGCTTTGGATATGTAGTGCACCTTAATCTAAGTAATTTTAAATCATTTCCAGGGCGTGGTTGTGTGTATGGCCCAAACGTATGAAGAGTTTAATGGAGAGAAGGGTTGCGTTTTTAAAATGATTGTTTTGTCTCTTTTGCCATCTGTTTTCATTTATTCTGTTACATCACAACAAGGCACCTTTCTTCCAGCAATGTGTTGCTAAGCAACAGAAGCAGAGCATGTGAATCTGTTTACACGGATGAAGTGAACAGTACCATCTCTCCACTCGGTACACAGCCTTCTCACATCCACAAAGGCAAGTGAATTGTGGTCTACAAATTAGCATATTTGAGACATATTACATATCAAAGGTACGATTTTCCACAAAGCCATCAGTACTTCCCACAAATAGGGTGCAAATATGTGGTGTCATATTGTATTTTAAAGCATCAGAGACAATGTTTTGGTGTGCAAACAATTTAATATGTTAAATAAACTATTATCTAACAAAATCAGAAGTGTGTAATCACTTGGCCTGTCTCACCTTAGAGGTTTTGACTTTCTTAACTGTATCCTACAATTATGTCATTAACGTCACTGTCACACAATCTGATTGTTCTGATAAAGTGATATTCAGTTAACACTGTTATTAACAATGTTTAATTACCAAAAACGTAATGCCCACAGCAACACTGTTAGAGCAGCCCAGCTAAATTTAGTCTAAATTTGTAACCCTGGTTCTTTTCAACCATGCTATCCAGTCTGGCTGTTATTTGATTCGATCCTTTTTGTCTTATATTTTGTTTATTTGTTAATTGCTGGGAAAATTATTTTTAAAATTGTTATATTTCCTTGAATTTTTTGTGTATGAAAATCTTTTGCTGTTAAGAGCACAATGGTCTCAGTTTATATTCAATCTAATTTTATTTTCTGACACAATTGTACATTCAGATCATAGAAAATGCATTTTCTTTGTCACATTAGTTGTGAATGGCAAACTGTGCAAATGTATCATGCAATGTTCCTGTAGCATGCAAAGTGTGCTTGTGTGTGTGGACACAACTGGAGCTGTGTTTTCATTCAGAGCTGCTATGTAACTCCATTTCTATGTGAGAGTTTTTGGTTTGTTTAAAACATGCATAATACACAGACTGGGTCAACAACTGCCAATGAGCTGAATATCTTAATAATAAAACATTTGACATACAAACTCATACAGCAGCATTTTTACTTTACTGTCTGTTTTGTTTTGCACAGAGAAAAACAAAGTTTTCTGAAGGATTTTAAAGTATTTTATTAACATACATAAGCATATAGCAAGTCAAAAAAATGTTGTGCTTGTTTCAAAAACAGCATGTGAGAAGCGGATGGAAAGAGTTAGAAAGCAAATTATTATTAAAAAAACAGACAGAACTCTGAGGAGTTGCTAAGCCTTGCTTTGGGGGCAAAGAGGAAATGACTGTAGTAGAACAGTAGTATTAATAGTAATAATAGTAATAGTAATATTGTAGCAGTCTCCTAGTAGTTTGAGGGAGAAAGAGAGTAATAATCACTACTAAGGAGGATGGAGGGTAAACAAGTTACTCTGAAGTCATTTCAAAAGAGGGCGGAGTTACTGTTAAAGATGCAGGTTACCGTCCATCAAAAATCGCCAGCTTTCATACTGAGCAACCTTGTCTTCCTTCTCACCATAGAAACCCAATCCAAATGCATGCCAACCCTTGACCGTTCCTCATGGGTTGTGATTTAATACATAGCAGTGACTGTAGCACAGTTTACATGAGCTCAAAATAAGCACAAAAAGGTCAAACTATGTACAAAACAATACTTCAATGGTTATTGCTCACTTTTTCAAAATTCATTGTAACATAAAACCAAGTGTAATGATGTGGCCTTTAAAATGATCAAAGTGAGGAAGACAAAAGACAGTCAAGGCTAGTACGGTGGGTACGGTAACTTAGTGGTTTGTAACTTAGTGGTTTGTAAAACAGTGTCAGTAAAACAAAGATTATGCTATAGGTTGAGTCATGGGAGTTACTGAGATGACCTCTCACCTATTGTGCCCTTAAGCAAGGCATTAAAAGGTTAAATGCTGGATGTTTGTTTATGAGCTGGAATTAAGTCCTCGATTAAGCATGATTAATTGTCACAACAAAACATTACAAAGGTTGTCATATTAATATCTTATTTAAATTATGGGGGTTACAGTGGCTTGAAATGTCTGATTAAAAGTGGTTTCCTTACATATGGGGATGACCTTACTTTGGACCATGTAATTCATTTAAAAGCAGGTTAAAAATATAAGTCCACAGTAAATTAAGGCCCAAAACATTCTCCGTACAATTACGTGAACACAAACACTTCTAGCTGCGCAAGCTGTATTTTACTCGTCATTGCATGCTGAAATCTGTTAGATGATGACGCAACATTGCGTTGCATTCTCAGCATTGCCACTAGGTGCTCCGCTGCAGCCATTAGCATAAACTGAAGGTTAATCACTGTCCTGGCAGAGCAACAGTTTAAGAAGAATCTTGGAAAGCAAGTTAATAAATGTTTAAAGCCCGCTACTTGAATAACGTCTATGTTTAAATGACCCAAACATTTTAAGAAGTTTTGTTACAAGAGTAACATAAAAATGCATGATAAGTACATCACACAGTACCACACACTTGCAATGCATTTGCTGAGCATGTCTTTCTGTGTTTGCGTACTTGCATTGAGTATGTTTCTGGCCTAAACTTTCCCAATAATAACTAATAATGTTCGTTAAACTACGTGTACACGCACGTACATTAAATGTACAAACACACTGCCTAATAATATATAACTAAAAAAATTTCCCAGCTGATTCAACTACAAATGTTATTGCCTAAGTTTCATAACAAATTAAAGCAAGTTCGATTGCAGTTGTTCCAAAGAATTTTAGAATGCCATTGTTTAATACACATTGTCTCATATGTAGTCAAAATATACATATGCCACCTGGCTCTAAGTCCTAAAAGGCTGTAATACCAACACAGTGCGAAACGTCAACATACTGGAAATAATTGGCACAACACAAAATTGTATCGTAATCACATAAAACCCCGTAATTTTTCGTTTGCTAATTCTGAGTGTCATGGCACTCAACTAAGGCTAAAATCTAGTACTGAAGTGTAGTTTTATGTAAGTGAGGGTTGAACCGGTTAAACCAAGTCATCAAAGCAAAGGCCCCTATGGGCGTAACACTCAAACACATTCTGTGGGATTCAACTAAGCAATGTGCCTATTACCAGCTTAACCAGCTAATGTTGGTGGGTTCAAGTCCTATCTTGATCACAGACTTGATTTAAACACATCTGATATATAACTAAAACCAAAAGTTCTAACAATCTGCTACTACACACACCTGTTAGGCACAGGGAGTTGATAGAACACAGGTGAGCGCTAGATACACACTGTGCTATACTCTGCATAGCAAAAAAAGAGGAAATGAAATAAATTATAAACACATTCAAGCACACAGACACAAACCGAGAGTGCTCATACCCACTGGCATCTTTAACAATAACCCGAGGCCTTTTCTTCGGTGGCTAACATTTTTTTTGCTAGACTTCTGTAATGTTTGTAAAATCAGTTTTCTTTGCGGTGCTGTCTCTGTTTCTCCTAATCGTCATCTTCCATCACGGGGTCTGTATCCCAGCATGTGATGTCGATTTCTGTGGCAAAACAAAGGCAGAAACCTTATTATGCAATCTTGGTGTTGTAACAACAACAAAAAAATGTCTCTTTTTTGTTTTTTTTGGTCAAGAGAATAAGGATATACAGCTTCACGAAAGGCAAGCATGCCATGATGTCATAATTTTGTGCCTTTTAGCCCATATACAACATTGGCTTTGGGTCTATATGCTAGTGTACTCCAAAACCCTAACAAAATAAACCTTTAGCAGCTATAGAGGCTGTTTACAAAGAAAGCATTCTAGCATTTAAAACAGCTAAATAAATTGCAATTGAATTAAAAGAATGTGTGTGTTCTGCGCAGCATCTTTTGGTCTATAATGGGTAAATGTCAATCTAGAGCATGTAGAATATATAATGTAAAATACATGTCTTCACTTCTGGGAAGATGGACCAAAAATACAAATGACTCATTATGTACTTATGTAAATATGTATATTGATGAATGTGTACATTTTGTATAATAAAATGTTTTAGAATGGAGCCTGAGTAAAAGACTAGCAATGATGAAAGTATCAAGTATCTGTAATCTCACCTGGTGGTTTGTTGTAAAAAACTGGTGTTGGGTTTACTTTTGCAGTGCAGTCATCTGACTGGGCAAAGTCCTCCTCCTGTGATTGGCTGAAATAGCCTTCACTTGCCTGCATAAACACAAACATATACAGTAAAATCTGTACACAGTATCTGTATCTGTAGTTAAAGGTGTTGTGTATGGTAACTAGTAACATCCAAATTATAGCTACTGCTTTGTTATAGCCATTCCTTTAGCAATACACTATACCCTATACACTGTGTATAGGGTATGTGGCCATCTAGTGGCAAAGTAAATAAAATACAAGCTGGTGCCGACCTGGGTCCCTTCTTTAAGCAGCGTGTCTCCATTGGTCAATAGCAGCTGTCCATCATCCAGGTCCTGGCTGTCGGAGCCAGAAGCATGCTGAAGCGCCTGCTGGTAACTAAGAGTCATCTGATGGGGTCCGGCCACATCCACCAGACTGGAGGGGTCATCTTCCGTAGTGGTGCAGTAGGGGGTGTCAGGGACCTCGTCAAAGCTCAGTAGTGGTTGAGGGAGGCTGGGGGAGGAGCCCGCGAGATGAGGCTCTGGGGTGTCCTCCATCAGGTCCATGATGTGGGCAGCCTGGGAAGGGGCTGTAGCTGGTGCTGGGCTGCTGTCCCACAAATCTAGCAGGCTGTCATCTGTGTTGACCTGAGGCGGAACACTTTTAGTGGTCTTGGTGAGTCCTGATTCCTGCACTGGAGTTTGCTTTGGAGTTTCAAAAGCTAGAGCGGGGCAGAAGAAAGTAAGATATGACATTTGTGTCTTTGAATATTGTTGTATGATAATTAAACTTTTCTCTTAATACACTACAAATGTAAAAAATTAACTAACAATTTTAATTCTGGGTGCGAGAATATTTATACAGTATCATAACGTAAAATACTGCAATACTTTCAAATACTTTTCAAGATTTATTACCCATCCCTAACTGACAGGTATTGTAGCTTTTCATAAATATTTGTAACCACAGTTCATTGTAATAGAACATAATACTCATTTATACAAGTACGTATTTATGGTTACACCTTTCAAAAGGATAATAAATTGTAACATAATATACTATATGCCAATGCATGACATTTAGTGCTGAATATGTTTTAATGCATTTTTCATGTTCATATTATAATGCATTGTTACTTACATCTCGTTACGGTTATTTACAAGATGTATTAAAAAGGAATTATGAATGCAATTTTAAAGAACTAAAGCATTTATATATATATCCAGAAGACTAAATCCAGAAGAACTGTGGCTGTGTCTCTAAGACACTTGAAGAAAGCTATTTAAGGACAAAAGAGGTTTTAACCAAAGGGTGTTCACACAAAATATTTATTTGATTTAGTTGTTAGAAGTTAATTGATAAAATCTATTTATGACATTATTTTGAAAGCATCCTCACTTTACAGCATTTTTAAACAAGTGGCTAAAACTTTTAGACTTTAGTCTGTCTCAGTGTTTTCTGTTGGTTCATAATGTAATGACAGACAGACTCGATGATTGTCAGATCAGATCTCTCTGTGGAGCACTGGCTGTTGTCAGTCTCCTTGTGCATACAAAAATCTCACTGGATTATTACAATTAATGGCAAAAAGAATGTTTGGAAATGTAAACTTATAATTCCTACTAACACTACAACAAAATATATAAATAACTTGCTTAAAACCATTTTTGGGTGTGAAAATACTAATGTGCCTAAGACTTTTGCACAGTACTGTATATAAATACAGGCTTCTTAGAGCCTTTAATTTAACACTCTGAATAATGTTTTTAAAGCTGCATAAAAATATCATAGATATTTATGGCTACAGTTTTGTGAATAGAAACACAGCCTCAGTGGAGCGTTTTACTTGAGCACAGCACGCAATAGCTGAGAAAGCCAGTCAGCTGTGAAGACAAACAGAACCTGGACAAACAATTGAACCCCGGGCTGTCTTATCAGGGCCATCTTCATGTAAGTAATGATTTGATCTGTGTAGTTTATTAAGCTTATGAGATTCAACATTATAGATCCTGAGAATTCCTCACAGGCTCACTTTCTGAAGGACTTGATCTGTTTTTCTGTTTTGGTATATAAATTGCTTTGTTATTAAATATTTATTATAAAATATATTTTTTAATGTTTGTCCTTTTGCCATATGTCAGAAATTAAGGTGAGAGACAAGGGTGTCACAAGCTGGGTTTGAACTCGAGTTGCCACAACAGCTGAATGGAAATGAAAGTGCTCTGGCCTAGATAGCTTGCTTTAAAATGTACGCCATTCTCTCTTGCCTACAGTAATTACACTGTTTTTAAGATCCTACCAAACTCCTTTCGACTGAAATCCTCTTTCTCCTCCTGAATGGCGATTTTGGGGATTGGAGTGCATCCAGTCGTCATGCTGCGCTCCAGAATTCCTTCAGCGGAGTCATCTGAGACATCAAAGGAAAGGTGAACTTTAAATGTGGACACTGAAGTCTCAAACAACTAATCAAAACATCAATCACAACACTAATAACAACATGTACAAACAGCCTGAATGAGGTACTAATAGGACAAAACAGCAACAAGCACTTTTTTAAACAAGTGCAGTGTCCCCTGGGTCCTCTGGTCATTGATTGTAAAAATACATAAAAATACAGACATGCCAATGTGAAACACAACACATGGCGTGTGCAACAGTGAAAGCAGAAAAATGAAATTACAGATGCTACAAATAGCAGATGTATTCATGTAGCATGTAGCTTCTCAACGTGCACACACATCTAAAACACCATTGCAAAAAGGAAGGCAAAAATATCTAATATACACTCAAAACAGCACTGAAGCATATATTGTCATGTACATGTAACAATGTGTCATGGCGCTATGGAATGATACACACAGAAACACTAAGGGTTGACCTCTCGATCTCATGACAAGCTAAGCAAGCTGAGAGGTCAAAAAATATTTTATTAATTGAGTTGATTTAAGGGCCGGCAGTCAATAAAAGACAAGATTTAAGATGAACAACATAACATGCAGACAAGATATTCAAATTATTTATTAGTCGTTTAAAGAATTTCTTAAGTAAACTCAAAACATGACACACCAGCCCATAGAAAATCTTAGAAGGAATCTATTTATCATCTCAGTTGTTTCTCCTAGGCAGCATTTAGATTACATGGAGAGCAATAGTATAAACAGCAATAGTATAAATCCGTATAAACTCAGTATAAAACAGTATAAACATTTCTCATCAAATTCTTCCAAATGATCTGGGCTATGCTGCACACACATTATATAGCTCTACACTTTCAAAACTTGTGTTTTATTTTGGGTGCATTTTTGTTTTTCTTAATTTGGAGAAACATCTGAGACAAAGTTGATAAGACAGTTAAGATCTCCACTGAGGTCTGAAAGAGCAACCTCTGAGTTATAACAGTTTCTTCTGGGAGTTGCCACCTCATGGTCTGGTATAAAGCGAAACAAAAACACAAGAGTACTGTGATGCAATCCAGTCTTTTTAATGTGATAATATGAACAAAATATATCACTGAATGAAGACTTCACACAACATATAACAAAGACAACGCAGAGTAAACAGTTGCATCGGGCAAGTGACACCATTCAAATTGACCCAATTCTAAAAGTAAAATCCAACATTGCAGTCTACATGAGCTCTAGATATGGGTAGTGAAGACTAATTGTTACCGTAGTGTACACTAATAATGAGTCACCATTTGTCCTCGTGTTGCTGTTTAATTCTAGTAAACACACCACAAGAGCAACTTCACAAAGGGTCACACAATATCACAGTCACACAGGGTCTCTGGCACACAAGCCAATAGCACAGAGACCAAGATCACGTGCGGTGCGATGTGGCAGGCACTCACAGGTCAAGAGGTCGGCACGAGGCGCAGGCACGGCCGCCGGAATCCGTCAGAAAACGCATGAGGGGAGAGGAGGGGGAGATGAGGAGGGGTAACAATGGTGAGATTTAACTAGTTCACCTTAACAAAAAGAATCTTTTTATCTCAGTCATTCGAACGTCCGTGGCACAGCTTCAGAATTACATACTGAATGTTTCCTGTGTAAAATACAAAGTCAACGAGCAACAAGTACAGAACACATATACTGACTATGGACCCAGAGAAGATGGAAATGTGGATCAAACAGCCTTGAGAAAAATATGGACTGTGATACCGAGATGGCTGTAGTGTGGTTAGTACATAAAGTTATTCGAGATGAGACTTAAAGAGTGCATGAACGTACAGACTTGAAAATTGATTCTATCCTCAGGGGAAGTTCTGAAACTGCTCCAGAGTGAGACAACACTGTCTACCAACTGAAAGATGTTTATTTTCAGGCATTGGCATCAGCAATTACAATTGCCATTCAATTTTCTTAAAGGGATAGTTTACCGCAAATATAAAGTCTGTCATTATTTACTCACCCTCATGTCATTTCAAACTTTCTTTCTTTATTGGAACACAAAAGAGGTGGAAGCTTCAATGAATAACAACTTACATTTTATTCCTGTTCCTTAGTTTAGCTATTGTATGGCTTCAGAAGACTTACAGTATATAGCACACAGATAGCACTGATTAATTCTATCTGTCTGTCTACCTGTCTACACTTGCAGTAGCTTGTTTTTGAGTGTCAGGCCACTGCAGGCCTCTCTGCTGGAGACCGCAGGGACAGTGGCAGATGCTTTCATAGTGCATTCAGGGGCTACATTTTATCAGTGTATGTGTTCCTTGGGCATCAAACCCATGACCTTTGCAGTACTGATGGAACGCCATACCAACTGAGCTACAGAAATACTGCAGGAATGCAAACAGATTTAGCAATAACATGAAGATGATTAAATAATGACATTATTTCTGGGTGATTTTTTCCTGCTAGCACATATTGCCAAAGGAAGAAACGGTTGCATTGTGGTGCAGTGCAGCTATAGAGTGAATGCTTTGAAAAGCACAGTGCTGCGAGGGTGACTACAGGCTAGGCTGGTGACCTGGTGAGCCTGTGCTAATGCAGTTGCTCTCAACAACATCTGTCCAGTACCTACCAGGTGAACCTGGCTGCCGCCGTGTAAATGGCGGAGTTCGAGTGGGGGGAGGGCTGCAATCGGATGGACTGTGCTGCTGCCTCAAGAATGGACTGTCCAAGCGGCCTGGTAAACAGGAGACAGGACCATGGTGTGGGACACGTGGACATCCACGCACACACATAGAGCAATGCACACGGGTGTGACAAAGTAGGACCAGTCCAGACAAACAGACAGGAAGAAGAAACAACAGGGATAGAGAGGGTAGAAAATAAGCATTATAAGAAATGATTAGAGAGAGAGAGATTATAGGTTTGCCAAGGATGGGTGGAGGTCAAAAAAGGTTGTCCAGGATCATCAGACAGAGAGATGAAATGACAGAAAAAGATGCAGCAACAAAAAGGATGGGGAATGAGCAAAAGAAAAATAAAATTAGTGAAGAGAAAAGTGAGGTAAAACAGAGAAAGAGAGAGACGTAAGAAAACAGCTGTTAGTGTGATGGGTTCACACTCTTTAAATATATAGTTCTGCGCTGGTACTCTTCAACAACAGATGATGATGAAAAGTTGGATGATCATTCCAACACTGAGAAATAATAATCTTAATAATAATCTTATGTAAGAAATAAATTTAATAATCTTCCACTTAAAATATTACATTGCTGAGCAGGTTCACACAGTCTGTTGCAATTCTTAAAGGGACCAATTGAACATACAATAAAACATTGAAATTGTTGCAGAAGTCAAGGCACAAAACAAAAAGTTTGAGGGTATGACTGTATTGACTGTAATAAAAATAAAAACAGAATGAAGAAAATAAAATTGAATTAACCAATTGATTACAGTAGAGTTTGACATTTGCATGTTGCAAAGCAAGCAACTTGGTATGCTAGCCATAACACAATAGAAATGGGCTGGTCTTTTCCACTCTGAACAGCTGACAAGTGCCCAAAGCCTCTAAAACCATCAAACCAGCCTAACCCATTTGGCCAAGTTGAGAGACCAGCTTAGCACCTTAGGCTGGTTTAAGCTGTTTTTTTTCAGCAGGGATAGAAATATATTTATAGTTGACACTTCTCTTGACTCCATCTGCCATCACAGACAAATTTTTTCATTGCGCTTATCCCAATGCAAAGACGACACTGCCTTCAAATTTGACCCAAACAAGGTATCTTTTAAGGCAGTATAATGTCACTCCTACCCTTTGGCCTGCAACTTGTAGAGTTTGCCTATTATACCCTGAAACATTGTCTAGATTTTAGGACAGAAGCAAATGTGTTTCATGTTTAATTTAGGCATTACTGAAACATCAATTTGATTAAAAGTTGCTTTGTGAAGTGTGGAGTGCTCCACCATCTTCCAAAAACATATTTGTTTAGAAACTTCTTTAATATCTGTTCCCTAACCAAAAAAAGCTAAAGATCTGAACTGATCTGACCCTCGCAGACCTGTTGTGATTATCTAGAACAGGAATTTCAGCTGTGAGGCAGAAGGTCTCCACTTGAGCTGTGTTGTTGAACTCACATCAATAGACATATTGAGGGACAAGTGAGAGACAAGCAGCAGGACAAACAAGGGCTTAGGATTTAGCATCCACGCCAGCTTCTTCACTCATTCCAACCCCGTGATCTTACCGGTCCTGTGGGTGGTGACTGGTGAGACGTCCACACTGTTGGCCATCGCTCTTTCTCTCTGCTTAAAGAACTCTCGTGGGTTGTCGGGCCTCTGAGCAATGATGGCCGCTGCCTCCTGTCAACCAATTAGAACAGGAAAAATGAGATTAAACACTATAGCTTATTAAAATCAACAATTTAGCCTCTGATTGAATGAGCCTTAGTCAAAACAGTTCATAAATTGGAAGAATAGCCTGTAAGTAAGTATAGGCTTTAAACAGCCTGCAGCTCAACTAATGCTACCTACACTGTGTATTGCATGAAAAAAATGTTTATTCCAATTATTTGTATTAATACATGTAATGAAACATTGGTTTATTTCATCATACTGTTGACACTGTTGTATAAGCAACAATTGACATTTGTTACATTGAATAACATTGACACACACACTAAAGATCTGTCCTGAAATAGAGAGAGGATTCCCAATGACCCACATGTAAACCCCAATAGAATATCTGGCTTCACAACACAACTCTGCCCCACATTTACACTGTTTAAAGCAGGACTGACTCAGTTTCCTTCCATTTTTAAAGCAATAATCTGAAAAATGAGGTGATGTTAGCATGGCCCTCAAAGCTCCATTTGAACGCACCTCAACCTCTGATTCCTTCTTTTCCAAGGTTGGATCTTCATAGCTGGGTCCTGTCTGCAAAAAGGATAAACATTCGTTAATGTCTAAGGCCAGCAGGGGGCAGCACAAAACTTTTTTAAAAATAACTTGGATGTGGGTTGAGCCATTTAAAACTGATTTGGTTAAAATTACTAGTGCAGTAAGTCTTTAGTGATTTTGTACAAAAACGTCTAGAGATGTTTTACATCTGTGTACTTCCCTTTTGAAGAAAGCAAGCTGCCACTTAGTGGTCACTTTTATTCTAAGCATACTAAAGTTAGGTGGGTACCCATGGGCATGATGGTTTTGGTTAATGGCTTGTGGAGTTCAAACCAGCAACCTTCTGCTTACCACCCATGGACCATCATGCATCCTCATAAAGGTGAATTATTCAACCTGGTAATCATCTTGGTTTACTATATGCAGAGCACACGCACTCTTACAATCAGGGGTTGATTCCTTGACCTCTCTTTAGCCTCCTCTTCTTCCAGCATCTTCTTCCTGTGCTCATACACAAAGAAAACAGGCGCTATAAATAGCGTTACATCAATGGTTAGCTGTGGTGAGTACTGTGTCTGGTTTCTGACCTCTGTTCCTCAATCAGCTTCTCCCTCTCCCGATATTTCTTCTCGCGCTCCTCCTGCTCTTTCCTTTCCAGCTCCATCCTCTCTGCTTCAAAGCGCTGCCGTTCCTCTGAGGCCTTCCTCCTCTCCTCCTCCTTTCTTATCTCCTCTTCCCGCTTTAACAAGACACGTCAACAAAATCTCCATCAAATGAAATTACAGGGTTAGGATTAAGGTTTGGTTTAGGGTTAATTGCATATAATTTTGCATTCTGTTTTTAAATGTAACAATGACACTTAAAATAAAGTTAAAATAAAGTTTTGCCCATTATACAATAAGGTTCTTTTTTGTAAATTAAATAGCTTACGTGAAAAAAAAAAAATATTTCTATAGAATTTATTATTTTTGGTTAACTGTTAATTTCTGAATATAAATTTTTCAAATTTCAAACATAAATAACATTATATAACATTAACCTAGATTGATAAATGCTGTAAAAACTCATGATACTTAAGGCATTAACTAACCTTATGAATTGTATATTTTGTAAATCCTTTTGTAAATGTTCATTACTTTGTACACATTGCTTTGTGTGTATGTGGTTCTTCTGTTCTCCTACCAACTTAAAGCTAAAGATCTGTTAATTATGCACCCTAAAATCAAAGGATGTCAAAGATACAGTTCTCCATTTTTTTCTTGAAACATACAGTGTGGTCTGACACCTCTAGACTATTTCAAGGTCAGTACTCAAATAAGCAATTTGTGGCATTGACCATGTTAACGAAAGGTCTAAAAAAGTGTAAGATGTGGTCTCAGATGTTTGGACTTAGTGTAGAAACAAGGCAGTGCTATATAGTATTTAAAGCTCTTAGTTTTACAGTTGGATCCATGATGTGTAAATATTCAACAATGTGAAAGATCCACTTCCCCATTAATGCTAAAACAAAAAGATTATCAGTTGAACAGTTATACTGTGTACTAGTTCTGTGTACAAGGGCTAATGTTCCCATCTTTAATTGTCTTCACACCAGAAACCCAGAGGAATCAAATTTCTACCTTGGCTTGTTCCCAGAACTCCTCTCGATTGATTTTCTTCATCTCAGTCTCTGCATTTGTTTTCTGGTAGGTGGTGCCCTATGGCCAGAAGGAAAAGGGGAAGAGTGAGTTCTGGCCAATTTAATTGAATAGCTAGCTAAAGGATATTGATGTTGATCCAAATAAGGTATTATGGGGACAGTTCATTCCATCCCCAAATAAAATGTGAGCCAGAGAGCACACACATAAGGTTGTATCAATGAAACTTGGTGCTTCAATCTGATAGCTAGAAAGCTATATGATAAAAATGCACACCAAGGGTTGCCATGGAGTATATAAATACAATGAATAATATACACTGTACACAGATTGTTCAGATAAGTGAGCAAAAAAACAGGAAGGATTTGGATTATTTTTGAAGCGTGTAAATTAACTCTCTATTTTGCATAAAACAGTAAAATAATTGTTTCAGTTCCTCTGCATCAACAATGTGGCTCTCCAAGCAAGAGTACTAACACCTAAAAACAGCTGGCTGTACCCTTGTGTCAGACATTACACTAACAGGCAGCCATTCACAGACAACTTGATTTGTCCCCTTTCCAGTACAGTCCATATGGATGCAACACACACACACACACACACATATATATATAAATATACACCCTTCCCCACCCCCACAAGTTATCCTTCTGTCACCAATCACGCACAACGTGCTCTGTGTTCTCCTCGTCTTTCATTCGTAGGCGGCTGAGAACTGGACTGGCCACTGGAGCCGTCCCATTGGTCAGCCTCTGTCCAATGGCTGAGGGGTCGATGTCGTCCATGCTGCTGGCATTGATGATGACGTCAACACCCTGGGGAGAAAATAAGAGCATCATTGCTTCTCACGTCACCTGGCAACCAGCATCAAACCTGCATTTAAATGATAAGCACTCTTTAAGTCACTGTGGCGTACAGCTGAATGTGATTATCACAATGATTGTGAGATGTGTGTGAGAGTGCATTATTAGTCTAGTTTTATCTTGAGTATGAGAATGTTTATTTTAACAGTATCTCTAATTTAAGCTTTAGTAGCAAGCATTATTTCGGGCAGCATTAAGTTGGGGGAGTTCAATTCATTTCTGAAAATTAGTTTAAACTGCTTGCTTGAAAACATTGGTTCAAAATTCTAATTAAAAATCTGGTTGTTTCATTCCTAAAAATGTTCACAAAATGTGCAACACTTAATAAAAAAACACTAAAAATCTTTGGAGTAACTCTCTGTGTATTTATATTAATGTATATGTTTTCCTTTGGTTAATTTGGTGGGAATCAATTTGGAAAAAAGTACCTTTATTATTTTTCGTTTTTGCTTTTTGAGCTGTTTCACATCAAATGCAAGTATTTTTTACATTCAGTTAGAAATATCTGACTTTAAAAAAGCAAAAAAAAAGCACTGTAAATATACATACCTCAACGTCTACATTTTTATTTAGTGAGTAATCTGTTACTTAATGAATTATGAAGTGTCTTACATATAAAAAAAGATTAAATAACACCAATTAGCATAATTATAGTCAGAAACAAAACTGCAGTGAAAAATAATTGAAATTCAAATGAAGAGTAAATGCAATTAGACATTTCCTAAGATAATTCAAGTTTTCTTTGGCTTGTCAGCACACAAGAGTGTTTGCATGAGCATTAGAAGAGCTGTACCTTTAACTAAGCTTTTGTAAGCACATCAAACAAGTGTATCTAGTTTATGCATGTCCCTCTGAGGCAGAGAGCAGAATATTTATGCTACGTGAAAACTGCCTTGAGTTATTTCAGCAACTCAAAAAGAGCAGCTTATGGCTTGACTGGCACTTTAGATCAATTCTCGATAACACAGTCTCGCTTTCAATCCCAAAAGCACAATCTTCTACAACGACCTTGATCTTCTCGCTGAGGTTTCATCCATGGAGTTTTTTACCTCAATACATCTACTCTCTCTCTCTCGCCCACGCACTCACGTTGAAGAGATTGAGCACTTTGAAAAGCCAGGCGGACCCCCTATTCAGAGCTCTCAAACAGACAAACACCTCTGACACAATAGCCCAGAAGAGGACCGTGTTAGTCATCTAAAAACATCCTCTATTGCACATTACCACTGTTAGGTACATGCATGCATGCAGCCGGCCCCCCGAAGATTCTACAGCCCACCAGCATCACTTATGATTTGCTCTCATCTGCTGGAAAACATGACTGAATTCCAGCAGAAAAGAATCATGCTGTTAATCAATGCTATACAGCATGCACAAACAAAAACCTGGCATTGATAGGGTGGAGATGGTCGTATTGAAAGGCACTGTGATGGTGAGTATTCATGCATGTGTGATGAGTCAAAGAGTGAAACTTGATCATGCACTTTATAATAACTTCAGCAAAACACCAATTATGTCTCAATGACTGAATCCCACAAGAGCGAGTCTTGTTTCACCTCAAAAGCAAAAGAAACAGAAATTATATTTAGTACAAAGACGATCCCGTGCCCTACAGTTTTACTTTTTTGAGTCTAAGGTAAAAAAATTGTCATTATTCTTAAAGGGATAGTTCAGCAAAAATCATTTACTCCCCCTCATGTTATTCCAAATTTTTAATTTTTTTATTTTATTTTATTATTTATTTTTAACTACCCCAATAACGATTCTAATTAATAGAATTTATTTTCTTTTGATTTTTGGGCAAGAGATGAGGGATGATGGAAATGATGGAAATGACAGTGAGGTCATGTGGAATGGGTCATTACCTATTTTAGAAACAGAAGAAAAGATGTTGGTTTTACCTTGTCAAGACCCACCTGGAAAAACTCGGCTATGGTGGCTACGTGGCTTGCGCAGGCGCACTTCCTGGCATCAGGCACATCTTCACCAACCTGAACCCACATCACCACATCATGCATTTATTTCACAAAGTACAGCTGCAGTGCCAGTGTATGAAAAACACAAGGTACACGATTGTAACTACCCCCCCAGGTAGTTACAATCGCCCACTGCATTCAGAACCTGATAATAGCATCCTCAAGCTAAATTGAAGTGGAAATTGCGTTTTACTGCAGACATGACGTGCGTTTCCACGGAAGCAATGCGCACAAAAAAACTCTTTAACAATTGAGCTAACAAGCACATCTCTCTTATCACCTGTTCAATATAATACACTTACAGAATTGAATATAAACACAGTGGCACAAAGAGAAAAGTAGGAAAGTACAAAGAATGCTTGTCATTAAATGGGCGGGATGCTTCAATCATTTTGATTGTGAAGTACTGTATGTGCATTTGCATGCATTCCACTACATTGGTGCTAACTTTGAACTTGAAACTGGATCATCTAAATACATCAATTGGCAAGCTGAGATCATGTGTGGAGCTTTTTGGCTGGTTTATATGTTTATTCTGAGTGAGATTATCCACTGACTCATGTACACAGCTATAGAATGTTTGCGTTCCAACTCTTCTTTGCACATCATACCAGTTACATTGACCCATTGGCCCTAACAACATGGATACAGAACCGGTATTCTAATTTAATGATGGATCTTCAGGGAACAAAAAAAGTTACAAACTAGGAATTTCATAACCATGTATTGGTTATGTGGGCCAAGTGTAGGTGGCCATTTGTAAGCTCATGTAATGCATGTAGGGTGACACTGAGATCTAATGCTGGCAGAAAATATTTGCGGATACATCAGCTTTTTCTATATTTGTTGACCTCTGGCGCTAAAGTGCTCTAGCTAACGGCTTGCAAAATGCCAATGTCCTCGAAGGCACACTATGACATCATCTCACCCAGTTGATGAGGACATAGCGCGGCAGGGATGCGTTGGGCTCCCTCAGACTGCAGAAACCATACATTATGCGGGTATTGTCGAAGGTGACTGCGATCTCTGCCAGGCCCCCCTCTGTCAAACACACAAATCATACAATTGATACATACAGCATCATAAAAATGTACAGTATCCTACAGTATTTTTTTATAATAATTAATAGCTACAATAAAGTTTTAAATCTTTGGGCTAAACTTTTCTATTTATGCACTTGTCCATACTGCCTACTCATTTTGCTTATAATCATGACTGATTGGTTAGTTACTAATTCTCCTGAGAAGTGTGCTTGTGCCAATAACAGCTTAAAAGCTCAACTGGGACACAACACTCAGATACTGACAGGTCTCAGGATAGGGTTGGACAGACATAAACACACACACACGGACACAGAGTCTGGTGGAAGTTCTTTCCTGTTGCGGAAAAAGAAAATTATACAAAGCAGCAGGCACATAAGCCCATTTCTAACTACCCACACAAACATTTTATTCAAGGTGCATGATTGAAATCATGCACCTAAATCTAGATAATCTAAACTGATCTAAACTGCATCAATGTGTTGAGAGTCATTTTGATCCTGATTATAGTTTAACCCATATTTATGAAAACCATATTTATGTTTTAATGGGGGAGCTATTACTGCTATGTTTGATTTAGGAAAATTGATTAATTGAGCTATTCATATTTTTAATATTAATATTTTATGTTTAACCTGTCACTATTCTTTATCAGGATACTATGAAAAGTTTCAGACTTTTGTTTCAGATTGTATGCTTATTGCCTGATTCAAAGTATTCACTAAAACTGCAGAAATGAATCATGTGAAGCATTTGTGATTTCAAATACTAATTTATACTAAAAAATGATTTTCATAAACGCATACACATGCAGCAGACGGCTGAATAGTACTCTCCAAATAAACGTCACAGGAAGTTCTTATAAACAGACTTCCCACGACCAGTGTAATGTTAAATTGTGTTCTCTGAGCTAATCAGCACAACCCTCAATAACAAGCTCTCCATCAGCCACTGAGTCAATGATTGTCATCAGTGTGAAATGACAGCTTTACCTCCAGCACTTCTGCCACACATGCGGTGCATGACTGGATTACACACATAACAGCTTGAAACAGTGAGATCTGCTTCTGTGTATTGGCATTGATGTTTATAGACAAGATTATACTCTGTTCGGTTTTATGGTTCGATATGCTGTGAATGAGGACCTTTGTCTGTGTGCAACGCCGATGGCATTAATGTCGCATTTACTGCATTTGAAATTTGTTATGATGGAATCACAGAGTGGCATTCTCTGGTGTAATCATAGTACATCAACAATGCAAATGAATATCATCAGTCAAAACTGACAGTATTATTGCATGCGTGTGACTTGATTCTGCTTTGTTATTATTAGATAATCTATATTTGGAGAGGAAGTATGTTGAGATGTTGCCTACCTCCTGATGCAGATAGGATTAAATCATTACTGTCGTCTTCATATGTGTATAATGCCCTGCAGAGAAGAGAAAGACATTTTTAGTCAAACAACTTTTCAATCAACATAAACCATAAATAAATTACAGATAAAGTACTCAGATAAAGCAATTAGGAAATATTTAAATTAATAATAATAAATAATTTCAAATACAGTTTGTGTAAACCCAGTACTATGATGCAAGTGTTATGAATAGTTGCCAAGGAGTTGTGTTTTCAAGCTTTTTAATGAGTTTGCTATGGTATTCTGTGTAGGTTTTAGCACACTGCCAGGGGGTTTCTAGGATGTTCTGGGTTGTTGCTAGGGCATTGCTAACCAGCTCAAGTCAAAAGAGCTCATCCACAAAGTCTCTGTGAGACTCTCACTAAACTAGACTCTCCTAAATATTGATATGCATTCTTTAATGTTAGTCAATAGGATATTTTACTCATTTTACAGTCTGCAATCCTCAACTCTAAGTATGATCTATAATAACAGTGACCATGCTTTAGCAAGCACCACTAATAAAGTTTCTAATTACATGAAACAGAATAAAATAACCTAATATAATCATTCCTTACAGCTCAAACCGATATTCAAAGTAACCCGCTTTATTAAACTACAACCCAGTTCCCCTATAAAAGCTTTCATCTCCACTGTTTTAAGCTGGGGCCCAAACACACTGGAATGCATACTCATACCATCCAGAGGGGCCAAAGCAGTCCATTCTCGGTCAAGGGTGCCGTTAGCTTGGAGCAGAAAATGCCATTATCATCTGCCAAATGAGAGCTGAGTGCAGGAGAATAAAATATGGAACACCAGCCTTCCAACATATATATATATATATATATATATATATATATATATATATATATATATATATATATTATTCTCTTGTGCAAAACCAAGTGTAATGGTAACAATAGCTATAACTATAGTTCTAAACCAGAAATATTATTGAATATACAATATACCCTACCATTTCCCATATGCAAAGGGTTACATGTTTGATTCTTTAAATAATTGAGATAATAATTAACATACTGTAATGCAAGGCTAATCTTATTCCCCTATCACAAAATAATGAGTATTTAGAGCCATGCTAGATAAAGACAACAAAGTGAAGAATGATTGTATTGTTCCTCTGCATCTATATATATTGTTCCTCTGTGTCTAATGAAAAGATGAACTCTTTGATTATAAAAACAGACAATAGTAGCTTATAAATCAAAAATGTTCTCAGTTGGGTAGTTTTAGCACATTGCTATTTGGTTAGCATGTTCTGCTTGGTTGCTATAGGTTGCCTAATGGTCTGAGTCAAAAAACCACAGAAGCCCACCAAAAAAATGTTCATTCCTACATATAACTCAGGATTTATGATCAGCCAGGTGAAAATCACTTTGATAATAGCACATCGCTCCCCAGCAAACCAAACAATCTGAGGCATCATTCATGCCTTCAACACAAACATTACAAGATGTCTGTTCAAATTCCTAACTCTTAGTATGAGCAATAATAAAACAAATGCTTGCCTTGCATTTCTAATTAAAATTACTCCAGAATGCTCTACAGTAGTTTGGTCTTTCTGTTACTTGTAACAGAGACAAATGGGAATACTGTTGTACTGATAAGGCTGTTTCCCTTTCCTTGACAATGCTGACCTTGGTGATGGAATTTGGCAATCCAGAATGAAGGACTTCCCTAACCTGACACAATCTTCCAGCTCTTATCAGCCTTCAAACTGACAGAGTCACAAAGAGACACATTATAATGCAGACAGAGTATGTAAATGTGTGATGTTTGGCTGCAGGTAGGGGTAAAATTACAGTGCAGTTCTTCTAAAAATATGAATTGTGCTGTTACACGCTGGTCTTGGAACAGTTGGAGGCTGAAACAGTGACATCCCAGGGGAGCAGAGCAGTGTAGTTGAAGGTCAAAAGAGCTGATTTGGCTACATATGAAAACTATACTGGGTGGAGGTGAAGTGTCACAATCCCTCATCTGACCCCATCTTTTAGTGTCGTAATGAAAGTTGTTTAATCCCCCTTCTTCAAATCATTAATTAAACTCTATAATCAGCTTTAGTAAATTACATCAGTCAGAGACCACTGCATGAACTAACAGCACATCAGATACTACATCAGTTCTTCACAACAAGACCGTTTCATTACCATTAGTCATTTAACCAGTTAAATGCCTGTTAACTTCTGGATTGTGATTGGCCATCAGCATCCAGTGAAGTGAGGATATGCTAAAATTGCAAATTATGGGATGTGTCTTTCACGTAATACTTGTTTATTAATGAGATCTTAAAATGCAAGGTTGCTAGGGTGTTCTGGGTAGTTAGAGCCTAGCAACCCAAGAGCCAACCCCAAAAGTGTCTGCTAAATATTTTGGTCCCTAGATATGGCTTGGTTTCAACCTTTAATTTAAATCTCAGAGATATTATTGCCTGTTTTATTATTCGTTTTATTATACGTCAGGAGAAAATCATAATCTTAATGAAAGCATACTAATTAGCTGAGATTTTGCATTTACTCCTAGTGTGACACTTGTTAGCACAGCAGGGCATGCTTGTTCTTTGCTGTTTATTTTGGTTTGCGCATGTGTGTGTGTGGATCTACAATACAAGGTTGTGTGTTATGCTGATCCAGTGAAGATAGAGTTCAGAAAGTCCAATCCATCATGTCTGATTACTCTGATCTCACTATTATTATGTTGATTACAGAGAAGCGGGAAATATGTCATGCGCTCACTGGAAACTATGTACTGTACCCTGAAGCACCAAAATAGACCTACTTGACTACGCTCTAATTGTTTTCCATCTGAGTGGTCCCACAATTAAACATCTAGGCCAGAACCGTTAACTCTCACCCTAACCAAATAATAACCTGCAAGATCAGTGGCTCTTTCTTCACTTATACCCAAAGCATTTCCCCTCTGCCTGCTAACAATCTACACTCATGGCCCTAAAGGAGCCTCTCAGCAACCAAATATGACCCCTCCCACCGGGGCCCCAGCCCAAGTCATTAACTCATTCAAAGGCTGTCCCACTGTCACCCAACCAACACATGGTAGAAAAAACAGCTTAAAAACAGCCAAAAAAACATGCAGGAAATATCAATGTCACTGAACATATCAGAGAAAATAATATGGGAATAAGATGCAACGCTTGCAGTTGTGCTTCTATAAATAATTCCATATAAAGTAGACTCGTTTTATTATTCATAAAAAAAACTCTCATGACCTAGAAACACTGCTCAGTACGTCAGTAAGCCTGCAGTGAGGCTAAGAGCTGGGGGCTCCACTATTGTCTCTCAGGACAGAAATGATGCAAACAAACTCTGTACAGCCCTGCTAATCACAGTTCCACGTATGAAACAAAACAGTGCTGTTCTCTTTGACAGAAAACAACAGAATGATTGATCTTTATTTAAAAAATTAAATGGTAAAATAAAATAAAATATACATATAGGTTAGTGGCTTTCTTCATTCTTAATTACATAGCAGATAAACAGAAGTGTCCTGATTAAAATGTATCCCTAAGGAACAAAAACAGAAGGGAATTTGGTCAAGGCGGCATTGCTGAAATTAGTTTAGGTCTGAGCTTCGGAATTCATTTTCAACCATGTCATTAATATTTCCTTCAGACGCTTAAGCACAAGCAACTAATCTGATTGTTTCAGAGGGTTGCTGTGTCCAATTCGCCCCATATCCATGACAGCTCTCTTTTTCAGGAAGCCAAAGCAATCACACATTTACCAAATGTAGCCTATAGCCTCACGAACCAACAGCACATGTGTAATACATCTCACATCTATGTGAAACAAGACTGTTATGCAAGAGGAATTATTTGTGACATTGCAAAATAAAACATGCCAAGTTATATTAAACCCAAAAGTTAGAAAAATGGCTGTGATAACAGATGTCATTAAACCAAGTGTGTTCTGCGCAAGGGTGCTTAAACTGATGTACAAAGATTGAAGATAGCAGTGACATTTTTAATGTCTACTGATACATCTATACAATACTGACAT
This sequence comes from Chromobotia macracanthus, assembly GCA_036877525.1. Lineage (NCBI taxonomy): Eukaryota > Metazoa > Chordata > Actinopteri > Cypriniformes > Botiidae > Chromobotia > Chromobotia macracanthus. Next base: position 4,586,279 of record JAZGTH010000005.1, read on the forward strand.
AGACAACACGGGCTGAAAGCTGATATTCTGCTGATATATAAATAATACAATTTAATAAAGCCAAATAAACAAACAAAATTGAGGGAAATCAACACATTCAGCTGATATTGAAATTCACAAAATTGCACTAATCACAATATAGTCAGCATAAATATATAGGCAAATTTGACATACACTACTACTATTATACAAAATATACTACATATACAGTTGCTGTAGATAAAATTAAAAGCATGTATTATAGCCAAAAAAAAAATTGGCAATATTTAGCCAAAATTCACTTAAAAACATTTGAAGTTGCATTACTGTACACAACAAGTTTTTTTTGCTATAATATTTAATATTTCTTTTAAATATTTTAAAATAATTAAATATTAATGGAGAAATGTTGAATATTTAAATATTGATGGAGCAACACAATTTGGAAGACAGGGACAACATGGAGGAAAACAAGTTTGTTTGATTGAAAATCAATAATCATTAAAATTAAAGGCCCCCTCACACACTTGCAGAAGAATGGAGGGGAGGGCCCACAGTGGTGATAGTGGGGGGTTGGCACTATGGGATGTTGATAGGGGCTATAGTTATATAATGTTGATATATAGTTTTCAAAAGTACTGTGGTGGTATGTTTTGCAATTTAGTGTTTTGAAATAATAAAATTAAAAGGATTCTTTACCCTGAGGGTATGTAGTAAACTTCAAAACACTTATTACATCTTTTTTTGTGCAGGAAGCAACAGTACTAAGACCATGTATTGTCTATATAACCGCAGAGGAGCAAGACATCATGAAAAATGCATGATAAAGAGAAAACAGAAATAATAATAATGAGAAAGGAAGTCACCTCATCTCAGCTTCTACAGTCCCTGTGGGATTCACAGCTGTATGAACGACCATATATGGATCAGACTCAGCACAATTAGCAGCCTGCATTATACACAACATTTGATGTACCAAAGAACAGATATTTTAATTGGAACAGAGATTGCAAGAGAAAAAAGGGAAGGCTAATTAAAGAAAAATAAGTTCACTTCAAAGACAGGGTGCGCTGAAGATAAAGAAATGACCTAAAATGTAATAGTGGTGTAAACTTAGTTCATTGTTCATCAGCACTGATGTTGAATGGTCACATTTGTCATGTGGCCTGATGTGGCTTTCGCTTTTAACACCTATCCCTGATGGTCACTCAAAAAAATAGTGTATAATTGCAGTGCCTCAGATAATGGTGATTAACAAAAAAAAGGAATGAGAAAGATTATACTGAGGAAAAGAAACCAGAAATTATAGAGCTGAGTGAAACCAGAAGGTGGAAATAATAAGAAATAAGGGGAAGTGCTTGATAAAAATAAATGAAAGAACGACTGACAGATAAACACTGCAGGGCACGACATGCTAAAGAAACACATAGCTCACTGTCAGCATGTTGCCCTCTACCAACCCTCTGAGTTCTCTGTAACTCCAACCCAACACCCAAGCAAGACTTGCAGGCAATATTAGATTTACATTTGTGAATAAAGATGTGAGCAGAACTACAAAATTACTACAGAACTACAGGGAACTACAAAATTGACTGAGTCTGAGTATCTGAATCTCATCAAATCTTGATATTGTGCATAAAGAAAATGAAGCTTTTTTGTATTTTCAAGACACAACAAAAACCCTCCAGAAACATAAAAATTAGACGTGACCTAAGACCTCACAGTGTGACATTTGAACAAACTCCATTTACCTAACAGCCTCATGTTAATTTGCATCCATTAAAAATGGACTGTACTCTGACTGAAGTCAGTAGCCTCGGAGGAGAAGACACAGAGATGAGAATCGAGAGAGAGAGAAACAGATGGAGGCATCTGGCCATGTGTGCCTGCAGGCTGCAGCAGGACGGGTCATGAGCTTGAGGGCTCAGGGTGACACGTGGCCACCGCACTGACAGCTGTCAGCATGATAAAGGGATTCCTGACCAGCCCGTCAGCAAGTCTGAGTATAATACATGAACACTGCGCATACACTTACACATAAAGTCTGTTATTCACACCCATCAGAAGCAGAACACAATCATTCTGTTGCTGATATATACATGCTGTAATACATTGGGAAGGAAGCCAATGTTTTGGGTTTGTTCATATGCTTTTTGAATACACTATGCTATATTTGTCACCAGTTTATACCAGTATGCAATAGAGATGAGCTCATTTGAATGAATTGGCCGGATTAAGCCTCTATTGGATAAAGATAATTCATTTATTATAATGGATATTAATGTTCTAGAAAACTACTGTTTTTTGGCCATATTTAACATACAACTGCAATAACACACTTGTGGGACACTGACATGCAAATTATTTTATTCTTTTTACTATTATTTGTTTAGCTTGTATGACCTCATACCAATTGAGAGAATGGATATTAAATTATTTGGAATTTGTATGAGGACACCACATTAAAGACACCACATTTTTCCTAATATACATATAAATTTTAACATATAAAGTGTTCCTGCTAGAAGTGAAAAACCACTGATTATTCCTGACAGGAAGCCCTTCCCATTTCAGCAAAGAAAGGAAAAGGGGGTGATGTAAGGAGGGGGTGACTGGATTGAAAATCAATAGCAGGATTTGAGTTAGAAGTGAACCACTGCTGACATCTGCTACCATGAACCCATCTGTTCCAGCAGCCCTACTGTGAGATCGCTTCACGCACATAGATCATGACAATCATAGACACATGTACACACACACATGGACCACACACTCCTATGCAGCAATAATCTTAGTCTATACGTGCAGTCATATTCATTGGCCAGAACATAAACAAATGAAGAAAAACATATACTGACAAGCTCTACAAATAACAAAAACATAAACCGATAAAAACATATATTGACAAATCTGTATAATTAAAGCAAAACATGAATGCATATTCACACACTCTCTCTTTCTCTCTGTCCCTCACTTTAGAACAAGTTAAAACTTGCCCTCTGCTTTACTCCCAACAGTGCATCATTAGGACAGTCAACAGCATCCCTGCCGTTACCATGGTGACGCTGGTCCACGAGTGTCTCTCTTTTAGAGGGCTGCATTTATTCTGCACACTTTGCTCACAGCATTAGGATATTTCACCGTGGTCCACACACAGCAGTGTGTTACCCTGACAGGACTACCCAATTCCACACGCCAAGACAGACACACACCACTGCAAACTGTGTCTTGCAGACATGTTTTTCTGAATCATTTTTATATGCTTCTCTAAATTTCATACATGTAGGTGACATTATGAATTAATTTACACCCATTTTGTTTGTGCCACAATATATAACATTCATACTGGATTTGTTTGTAACATAAAACATTATACACTGCACTCAAATTGGAACACAAATAAATAAGACTTTTATATACTTTTAGAATAAAATTTTTAGTTCACCTAAAAATCATTCAAATTTGTTCAATTCAGAAATCTTTTTTTTCCTCCATACAACAAAGAGTTATTTTTTTGCCATGTGTGGAGCTTTTGGTCATCATCCACCTTCATTGTATCTAAGAGCAGCTTTCTCAATGATGCTGACTTAGGCTGGTGTAAAAGTGACGCCACATGACCAAAAATATAATGCTTAATATATCAGAAACCAAACTAGCAAAACTTTGTCTGCAGTGTCAACTGTGTCAACTTCACAGGTTCTGATACACACAACATTCTAAACAGGCATCAAAGTGTTAATAAAGTGTTAAAAATAGAAACCTTTGTGCAATTTGTTGAACCATTGTTTGTTAAATGAAAGACAAAACAATACCACGCCAGTGACAGTGAAAAGCATGCCCTGTGTTTAGTGAAAATGTCTGCTGCATTTTAGAGTGGAATGTCCCCATAATTTTGGCCAAATTACAGACTGAATTGCTGCCCTTGTGGCCAGAACAAGTAGGTCATGTTCATTTGGGCACAACATTTGAGTGTTTGTGTGTGCTCAAGTTGTTGCCTTTGTGTTGTTTTGTCACAATCACATCTGGTCAAAAGCAATACAGTCACAGACTGGATATGTAGTTCATACATCTTTCTGTCAGCATGGAGTAGGTTATATTGTCTACAGTATGTGTGTCTGACCCAGAAATATTTCAAAATAAATGAGATTGCCTTCCAAAACAATCCCTTTATGATCCTTTAAGGTCTTCAGAGTAAAAATACAGCTGTGACAATATATATGCAGAAGTACATCGAACATCAGGATATGCTGAAATATCGTGCAGTTGTCATGGCAACCAAAAATTCCCATATAATACATTGGGGAATATTGTAACTCTATGCAGCACCTAAAATGGCTGAGCTGCCATAATTTCCTGCAAGACTGTGAATGTATCGGAGACTTATCTACTAATGTTCTGGAAATAGCCAGCAGCTGTGTAACGCACAAAAATCAGACTGTGACCAATGTTGAGACACAATAATAACAACAGCATCTCACTCAACTAATGATCATTCCAGACCCATCCCGATGCACCATGGTTTCCTGAATAAGTGCTTTTAACTAAAGCAAGTGGTTTTAAAAACTGGATCTTATTTGTCACACATATGGAAAAAACATTTGCCAAATAAAAGATTTATGGGTGGAAAGGTTTCATGCTGACTATGACACATACTCCTTCAGAGAAGATGATCACAAAACCTAGCTGCTTCACATAATTACATAATGATCCTTGCAGAGAAGGAAATTTGACTTAGAAAGTGCTGAGGGCTGCAGGTTTGTTTTCTGGAAGTACTGGATCAAACTATAATCACACAGAAACACTGTGAATAGTGATTGATGTCAAACTCAAGAATGTGACCAAATGTTCAGAAATTTGTTCCAATAATTTAAAATCTTTGTTAACCTAATTAAACTGGGTGCATTAAAATCTACGAGCAGTAGATTAATGAATGAATGTAGGAATAATGAATGAAGACTGTTTCACATGAAGTTCCCAGGCAGATGATTCAGATAAATTCAGACAATGGTTTTACAATTCTGGTTAGCCAAGACAAAATGTCTTCAGGAATATAACATCAGCCATTCACAGAATCATGCTGAGCTTTTTCTTGATTAAAACAACTCATGTTATGCTCCTGTTTAAAGAACCTATAGAGAAAATAAACTTGAACATCATAAGCATAAAATTTAACATAAAATTGAACATCACTAGCTATCTACAGTCTGTAATCAGGAGTAGCCTGTTTGAACGTCTGATGGCTAAGGAATTTGGATATTCTCTAGATGCTCCACTCCTAAACTATCTCAGTAGTCAATCAAGCACCAATGTATATAATTTCAAAGTTGTTTAAGTTGACCAGACACCCCAGAGGGGGTGGTTTACCCTTTGACCTGCAGCTAGAACACAATGACATCACTCTCTTGGCTTGTTTAGTCATCATTTGCTGTCTGAGCAGAGGAGTTGAGCAGGGGTGGTCATCACCCAAAACCATTTCTCCCGTGTGGGAACATGTTGTGAGTATGTGGTGGTATTCTAGCATCAGGAGGAGGTTGAGAAGCTGAAAAAATATCCTTATATAGTCATGGATACAGCAAAGCCCTGGAATCTGTGAGGAAATGACCATGTGCTACAGGGAAAAAATGCAATTGGTATCAATAAATCAGGCCGCCTCAGAGAAAATACAGGACACCTGCCGAGCGATCTGCTTTGATTACCACTTCAGTGTGACATTCAGCAGTAATTATTTGTAATTGCTGTGATTACACAGGTTTCACGTGGTTTTCCATTTTGAGATTCAGAGTAAAAGGTTAGAAAGTGGAGAGAGGCAGGGATGCCCATGTGCAGATGGGGCGGGGCCATAAAGATTTTCCGCTACAGAACATGGATGAATGCAAATCGCAGGCACTCCAGGGTGCTTCCTGTGACTCTGGCAGCAAAAAGGTGGCACAAAATTTGTGATGATTTAACATAAACACTGATGATTTATGAACACTTATAGTCAACTTCCAACCCTGTATTTTTGAACACATGGTGCCCCTCTTATTGAATCACTTGCCCAACCTATTTAACCTAACATCACCCAGGTTTCATATGCCATTGTTTATGGTTAACTAAAAGCCAGATATTAGTTATTTAGGTATTGTAAGAAGCCCACCACAAGTTGGCTTCAGACTGCATTTATCTGGCTCCACTGTGCTATGGATTGGCTAACTATTCATATTCAATCAATTACCCAATGAAATTCTGGATATTCTGTCTGATTATCCTGTTTCATTTGGCATTACATCACATTACTGAGGTAAAATAGGTTGCCAATATCCATTTTATGCATTTCATTTTGAAATGCATTTGCAACAACTCACACATACATACAGACATATATATCCGCACATAAATAAAGACATTTAAAGATGCATTAATGCAGAATCCAGGTCACAGGGCCCTCATGGAGATCAGGTCACATTCCATTCAGCATCAGTGCTGCTCTGACTCAAACTCTGTCAGCCATAAATACCCTCTCCCGCACTTGCTGCTTACTCAAGCTAAAAAAACACTTCTCTAGATGCAGAAATACTACACACGTTGTGCACTCATAAACAGTGTGTATTACTCTTTTTCTCAGTTACATCTGTTTCATTCAGCTAAGGAGTGAGTGATAACCAAAAGGGTTTCTATGATTAGGGAACCCACGCCTCTTCAAAGGGCCTATTCATGTAGAACTGGCAGGAAAATCTCATCGATTTGATACAGGAAAAAGAAAAGCTTGAAATCATTGATGTCAAGGGCCTTATGTGTAAGAGAAAGATGACTATTTCACATCTATTTCTGGAACAATGCGGATCAAGTAGAGGCAACAAAATAGTGGGCAGAAAAGCAACAGTAAGGCAAAGCACAGATGACTGCAGGAGATTTGAAAACGACAACACGTATTTTAAAATGACTTCAACTAACCAAATGATTTGAGAAAGATGTCTGTTCCTTGATGCCAAGTCTAATTGTGAGTCCGGGATAATTTAGGCCTAACATATTCCGCGTCCAATCACAGCTGACAAACTCACATTGTCATTTAAATAAGGAGGCTGTTCTTTCATATAAAGGAGCAGCGCCACGATTCACTGAAACAAGTTGTGCAACAGCCACATGGAGCCCACAAGAAACAAAGGAACTGATTAAAGTGGAAGTTAATGCCATGCTTGTAGATACAGCTGCCTGTTTATCTTCAGCTATGACTGAGAACCCTGAAGTTAATGTCATTCTTAAGGACAGCCACCATAATTATTTATTCCTTCAAAAGTGTCTATTTGAGACTATAGAACTATAGAGGGCACCTTGAAAAGTGCCAAAAGCATACATTTGGAGAATTCTGTCAAATTTTGTTGGGATTAAAGATGACATTCAAATTTAAAGGATCCCATATTACCAAGCCTGACTTCCTGTAACATCTTTAAGAGAACTAGTCAACTGTTATTGCACTCCCCATGGGTGAAATAGTTTTTTAACTCTCTTCTTTGTACATGAGCATCTCATGTATTAATAATAGTTTACTGTTGATGTATGTATGTGGCAGGATTGTGATGGTTGAGAAAATGCTAATGTAGAAATAGTTTTCACTGCTGGAGTCTACAAGAATTGCCAAGCAGCAGGTTAGACTATGAAACTCAATTTTCTATTGATTTTACTTGGCTAATGCATATGTAGTTACATTCTGCAATCGACAAGCTTTAATGATCTTTTGACCATTTGTCATTAAGCCCTTCCACTTCCCATAGGTGCTCTGTCATCAATGGTGATGTAATTCCGCAGTTCCCATCACATAATGACTAAGAGAATATTCATCAAATAAAGACACATGATCTGGACCACAGGCACCACCCTCCTAGTTGCCAGAGTCAAATCATTTGAATCAATTCTGCATCTTCATATGCCGCAACATCTGTGGTTTGGACACCAAACACAAAACAACCATTAAAAATGCGGTGTTCTATATAAGAATTTCTGAGCTACTGTCAGTTTAATGTGGCAGTAATTCTATTTTCAGCCAGCCTCTGAGTATTCGGCTCCTTAAGGTGTAAATTACATTGACTTCCTGTTGCTCCTGTCGCATGACCATTCTCCTTCCCAGTCTCAGAACTAAAGCTGATGGGTGAAACGTACAGGATATGGCCCGGACAAGAGCAGATGGTCAGCTGTAAACAAGGTTTGTGAACAGAATCTGTAAGCAAAAGCAGGCTGACAGGCCTGTCTCCAGGCAGTTGCTAAGAAGCTCTCACTGAATAATCTGAGACCCCTTTATTCTCTGGCAAAGGCAGTTGTCATCATCTGAGAGAGGCTTCACATAAAATTATAGTCCTGATTCCCTGCAGATAATCAGGTTTTAGGGCAGTAAAACACCTAATGGTCCAGCATTACAATTGTTTCACCCCAGACAGAGCGCTCGTGGCATGTACCCATTGTGCTTTCACACTGGCAGCATTTGCAGCGTGCAACTGAACCGCTGCTGTCTGCACAACTCCAGTACAACAATCGCTTTAAAAGTTAGTACTGCATTATTTTGGAACACTGTTATTGCATTATTCTTCTTCTTAAAGAAGATTATTTTGCTATCAGTGTAGTTATATAACTGTGATTTGTTTTATCCATGTTTTTATTCTCTTTGCTGTCCATGTAGTGTGAGTTACAGACAGATAAAAAACTCTGGGAGATAACTCCTGGAACAGTGTGTTTTTAGATATGCATTCACCTAAAATTGCTGAAAGTTATTGTGAGTGTTTAAAACACAGCAGGTATCACATCAGTGTTCCTTTAATTTAGCATTAACAGTGCCACAAAAAAAGACTCACCGGCGTGAATGCTCTAACCTGTTAACACTACCACCGGAAAAAATATGCACTGCTTATACTTTGTTTATGTGTGTGGTGTGAAACCAGCCATAGATGGCAAAATGCAACGTTCTGATTCCAAGAAGTCACAAGACAAAGTGACACTTTGTCTTGCTGCAGATGTAAGAGTTTAATTATCTCACAAGCTTTAATATCAGTATATATCAAATATAGAATTTCTTTTTTATTACTATCCACAAAAACACACCCTACAGTCCTGTAAGAATAGGAATAATATTAAATGCTGAAAAGGTCAGCATTGTGCCAGAAGGCTGCACCCTGTTCCTGTAACGATTCTCATCTTGGTACCAAGACACTTGGAGGTACACAAAACACATTTATACTGTATTGCACAAGAGGGGAATACCAGTTGTCAAGATTCTTTGGAAGATTAACTGTAACGATTCCTCAGTCAAAATCTTTTTGTTCATGCTCTGTTTCACATTCAGTTCTTTTCAGCTGCCGTCTAACGGCTCTGTGTCATGTGGTCATGATGTCATTACGCAAGCAGCCCTTTCAGTTTTGTGGTCGCTGAGGTCACCGTCACATTCCATGTCACCCATTTTATGCCTGATGATGTGAACCAATGCTAGTGCCTTATTTTTTTATTTTGCATTTTGCTAATGGGTATTTCTGATTAGGATACTGAAATGTTTTCACCATCGTTAGAGGCCGGGCTTCCTCCTCAAACTGGGCCCTAGGGAAGGCAGTTAGCTGCTTACACTGGAGTACTTATATGGTGTGTATAATATGATATATGGGTTATTTATCTCAAGCAGAGGAAAACAAGTGCTGTCTTGCAAGGTCAATACCCATCAAGCATACTAGTCCATGAAATAGTCAGACCAACCATTTGACGATTTCTTAGGTGGATTTTACACAAACCTTCTACATAAAAACATCTGGCATGTGATGTCCAACTCCGACTGCAATCTGCAGACTGGCTTTGACTCACAGCAACTAGCCCAGACTAAGATTTGCCTAGATTGCAAATCGGGCAAAGTCTGGGCTAAGGTCATATTGTGTAGTGTAGCTTCATAACATAAAACAACAGCAAGACTCAATGTCACTCTAGTTGTGTTGCTAAACAAACTGCCATATCTGCCTGAAGGAGCAGTCACATCTGAGGTGGCAGAAGATGAAGCCACTATAAATGCATGCGGTGCCTCTTCTTCACACCTGGACCGTGGAGGATTCACACCCACAGGTTCCAGTCATCTTCCACGTTGTTATTTAGTGGGTGAAGTCAAACTACTGACATTTTTTCATCGAATGATATGACTGTGCCACCTGCTCTCATGCTCAAGCAATTAGACCATTCAGTGTGAGCCCAGCAAACCTGTCGGTCACCTGAGTGTTGCCAGCTGTCTACATACAAAAACACCTCTGCAATGGGTTGAAGCTCTAAGACTGGTGATTAGCTGTCAATTTTTATTTGCATGCTAAGCTTGGTGTATGCTTTGTTTTCTCATCTGCTGTTACCTCTCGTTCAACATAATCAGCCTTAATCAAGCATTCGAGCCCTGAGTCTGTACTAGCATGTTAAAAAAGATTGCTTTGTTATATTACACCTGACAAAATTTGTCATTATTTACTGATAATATTACCTTCCAATATGATTCTCCAAAAACATTTTCACTGTAAACATTTTGTGTCACATAGACAAAATGACAGGTATAGCATTGGAACTTTATAATGACATTATAAGTGAGAAAATAATAACAATTTTCATTATTGGGTTAACTATTGCTTTAAGACAGAAAACCAAACATAGAGGAGCAAAAGTAACAGCTTAAATATTATATATAATGTATAATATATTTCTGTTGTGCACTCTTGTGTTCTCCCTCAGGCCACTTAATGCAGGAGGGAGGCAGCAGCAGCTCACAGACACACTGTGTTCTACTTGTGGAGGTGACTGTAGAAAGCTTCAGGAAGAGGCGTGAAAGCCTCATACCCAGCTCCATATGGGAAGCGAGAGCTCCAAGACAAGCTCTTGCAGAGTGACATTTAGCCAAGAAGTACATGTGAAAGTATGACCACTGAACTTCCGTGCTGAACCCCAAATGCCAATGCGTCCATTTATCCATTTATTGTACAGACCCTCACCCAATGCAAAGAGAGCGAGACCGAACCATATGAAGTGCAAACCTGCTGGAACCTGTGGCCAGACAAATATAATAGCTGGTTGACATTTAAGCATGAAAGGTTAGAAAAAAACGAACTTTCTGTCTCAACACAACATAAAAACCACACTGTTATATTACACTTATATACTTGTACTTAAAACACACATTAAAAAGTACATATATATTTTTCAAGGTAAACTCTGAAACTATCTAAATTTCAGATCATACCATATTTTTACATTTGTAAAACATCATATTAAGCACCACTCCTAAATATTATTTTGTTATTTTCAAGATAATTTTGACAAACAGTGTGCTACAGTTGTGCTTCATCGATTTCCTTTAGATTTACTAGATAGATTTACTAAAGCAGTAAAATCAGACCATTTAAACACCAGCCTCCATTTTGTGGCAATCATTTCATCTCTACAGTATGCAGAAATTGTTCTTTTGGGAATCCTGAATTGAAGTACAGTCCCTTACACAAACAAAATTACAGTGTTTGTTTCTTGTTGCTCAATTTCACTTTAAAAAAATGTTCCCAAACCACACAATTCACAGGTCTCCACTGAAGTATGGCACATACATTTTGCATTTTCACACTCTCAGACTTGTTTAAAAAACGATTCCCAAATAACTGGATGCCAAACATGGAAACCTATTCATTAAGTAAGTGTCACTGTTAATTTATCATAATAATAATAATTAAGTGTACATTGTTTTGAGTTGCTTTGTACTACTTATTTTACAGCATGAAAGAGTTTCCCTCACATCCACACCCTTGCATGTCTCTTTAATAGCCACAGCTTACGGCCTACCAATCTACAAACCCCCCCTTCCAGTCCTTAGTCTGGCTCGCCCACAAGCAGTCAAAAAAGATGTAAAATATTTCCTCCCTTGTTATCTTGCCTTTCCTGCATTCCTTTGACGTACTTTAATCTTTCTGGATTACTGTAAATCCAAATCAAATGTAAATATGTACTGTAAATCTTTGTGTCAACTGACAGTAAAGCAGTTACATGCAAATCTTACCAGACTTTCACATGCTTAGCGTCATGATTCTGTGGGGGCATCCTGTACAGTCACACAGCCTGACACATAAATTTACAGCCATCTTGCTGTACACTTACCAGTCACATTTATTTTCACTACCAGGTTAAACAAACCCCACACTTTGTTCTGCTAAGCTGAATGCTTTGTGTCTAAAATGCTAATAGCATGTGTCTCCCATAAAATCTTCAAAAGAAATGGCCGAACAACCACAAGCAGACATCACAGTCCAATTTCGTGAATCACTCATAAATTGCTAGCTTGAAGGCATATTCAAGAGCGCTGTGAAGGAAATGAACGAATGAAAAACAAGTTACTGGAAATCTTGTTTACAACTCTGACAAACTCCATGATAAACAAAAGTTATTATCAATCAATCGCTGTCCATAGCAGACCATATGCAGGCCAAACGCTCAAAACTTTCAACATGCTGGCACTTAAAACTCTGTCAGCAGCAGAAAAACTATAAACAAACCTTAAAACCACATATTGTACTATATTATAAAGAAAAGGTATTATAAGGTGTTATAATACCTTATAATTGTATGGTATTATAAAGAAACAATAGACAGCACCAGAACTGAAGTCATAATGTGTGATATGCTGACAACAGGCATTTTACATTAACCAGATCTACTAGACCTTTCATCACCAAGAGTATTTATCACACAATAACTGTACAATCTAACCATGACCTGCAGTCTAAATACAGCCTTAACTTAAAGAACTGATAAAAACCTTTCTACACTGCAAAAGACAGCAAATGATTTCATTCTGAGAAATTCTATGAAATGCTGAAAAACAAAGCCAGAAATCTCTCCAAATAACAGACAGCTCGATTGTATTGTTTTTTAAAAGTGTCAGGAGACAACAACACCTGGGTGAGGTGTGAGGAGGCAATCATGAGGTGCAAGCCGCCCTCAGTGACGTCTGAAAGAAATGCTAGCAGTTAAACAGAACTTAAGCAATCTGATCAACATCTGCAGTTTGCTGTTGATTGCAGTTAGGAAAAAAAACTTTCTTATTCTAGACAGCATCTATTGGACAAAACCTGTAGTACAAGAGTCATCAATACTTTCAGTACACAAAGAATAACTAAAAATTTTAAAGCTTATGTCTGCTACAAGTTAATTATGTTAACTATAGGAGCACACTAGCATATAGATGCCATTTAGAAGCCACAAAACTCCAATTTTGATAACTTTAACTGCATTAATCCAGAATTTCTTTAAGATGCAAGAAATAAATCTTATAATAATTTTAGTTAAAATATAATCTAATATTATTAATTACATTATAAATTATAATTAGCATTATAATTATTCATTTTATTATAAAAAGTAATCTATGGCTGGCTTTCAAACCACTTAGTTCTTCACTGCCTGGTTAAAACAATACAGGTCTTTTTTTTACAAGAACAGAAAAATTTAAGATAATTTCATTAAATTCTGCTGGCCTCTGTAAGGACCATCTGTGTGGACAGTGTAGCCGTGACTGTCCAGATGTCCACTAGTAAGTGGGCTGATCCCAGATCAGCAGGGGTCTTTCCACCTCATTAATGAGACTCACAAAAGGAACGTCACTGGAGAAGAATGAAGTGGAACTGGCAGATGCAGCCAAAAGAAAGAAGTGTGAGAGAAAACAGGAACAAAGGATAGTCCAGAACAGCCCAATGTTTCCCAATACAACAGTCAACACACTCACCCCTTTGCCAACCCAACTGAAACAACATACATCCAGCATAGTGCACATCTGTCCACTGCCTACATTAATGGTTCAGAATCCCCTCGCTGAAATAAAGACACAATACCCACAGGAGCTTTGATTTAGTCATGCATCATAAACCTCTTAGGCTGTCTGCCTACTACAATGGCATTGCTTCGGTGTGGTAAAGCCCACCTGTTTGAGACCTCGTAAATACAACTGACAGTGCAGATTTCAGTAAATGATTAAGATGTCAGACACAGCAATTTAAATACAATTTTACAATTTCAATATTCATAATAGTTTAGATACAAATAGCATGAGAAGCACAAGATCTTGTCATCAGATGTTCACTGAACAGATTGTGGGCGGTATGTGGTGGACAGAGGCGGAGTCGAAGTCCGGAGGGGTTAACATTTTTTAAAATACTGAATTACTCATCTCTAACCTTTTCAAGTGATTATCAAAATTCAGACAGGATCACGATAAAACATGATTCATCAAAATTAACAAGATTGCGAGTCAAATGCTTAAATCAAATATGATATTTTCTTCAGATGTGCTTATGGAGATGACGGGAAGTAGACAAGACACATCCTAGCTTTTTAAGACCACTGAGTCATATTTGCTTCCCCTTTTACACAGTGTAGCTTTTCTAATTGTTTTTATCAATGTACCGAGACAGGTTTATAGAAGGAATTTAATAAAAAACAGGATTTTTCCTGCTCTTTTGAAATGCTTGATATATAATGTTGGTGTATTCACAACTAAAAGCTCAATTCCAAGTCCACAGAAAACATTATGAGAACTACCATGCAAAAACTGATAATTCAGAAATTGTCATGGCTGGTAACGTGTTATGGTACAGTACCAAACACAGCCTGTTTCATTTTAATTATCAGACATAGGGTCTGATGACTGTTGTTAGGTTAGTGTTGATAGTGACAGTTGTTAGTCCAAGTGATCTTGGGGAAAAAAGTACAATACAGTTGTGGTGTATGTCTCTTTAAGACAGTGTGGATTGACTGAAAGAGATACAAACTGAACCTCAAAATGGAGGAAGACCCATAGTAGAGACTGTACTGAGTAATCCTACTACATCCACAGACGAAAGCTAGTACCAGTGGCCTACTATGGATTTTACCAGCGTCAGCAATTGAAACCGCACAGCCTAAAATGACAAACAAACACAATTTGAACCACCATTTCACACTGAATCCTGACTAGCCATCTGTCAGAAGAAGAAAACAACATGTTGAAATCACAGATGACTTGGCTTGTGGTTACAGTGTGTACTAGCCAGCTATTAGGAAAAACAGGATGCAATGCATATGGATTACATTTGTGAAAACAGTCATTCCTCTGAATATGTAAGGGATCGCTAAGAGAAGAACTGAGGATGGTCCATCCTGAGGGAGGAGATGTTAATATCTGAATCAGCAGGCTGTTACTAGGGCTTGGCATAGATTTGTTTCTTGGTCACCAGCACAGTAGTCACACTATATGACTTAGGGGGAGTTTTGTCCCAAAAATTGCTACTGTGTGGCTCTCAAGCACCTCTAATTCTGGAAACATGAAATGCTTCTCTGACCAATCTGGATGTGGATTATGGAAGTGTTTGGCCATAATAGTAGCACTGTAATTATTATCAGGTACAAAAATCAAGACCCACTTTAGGCTGACACTAAACTACATGGTCCCTGTTATTTTGCAAAGTAAGATGTGTTTATTTAGCCTATGAAACAAGCTAAGATCTAACCCAAATGTTGAAAATGTGTGCACATAAAAAATAAATATATGAATGAGGAAATAGGATTTATTGTTTCTGTGCCTGCCAACATTAAAGAGGTATTTCACCAAAACATGAAATTGTGTCTTCATTTATTCACCATGAAGTTGTTCCAAACTTTTTCTGCTGAACACAAGAGAAGTTTGCAAACCAAACAGTTATGAGACACAATTGACTACCATAGTAGAAAAAAACACTATAGAAGCCAGTGATGCCCCAAAACTCGATGCCAGCATTCTTCAAAATCTCGTCCTTTGTGCTCAGCAGATTCATGGAATTTATACAGGTTTGGAACAACTTAGGGGGAGTAAAAGACAACAGAATTTTCATAAAACTGTTCTTTTAACATTACAGCAAAAGCTGTAATAAATGATTTGTTTATTTCCCTTAAATTTACTTGAAATTTAATTTCATGTATTCAAAAGGCTGGAAGCATTATTAGAAATGCATCATAATATTTGAGATAGCTAATGGTGTCTGTTATGCTGTTATGTTATGCCTCACACTTGGTGTAGTTTTTTCTTCCATAGATTTACATTTAAGGAGGAACATGAGCCATATTTAGGGATCAGCATATGAAAGAGACTACTAAGTGGGCTCTTTTGTCATGGGGAAGCAGCTACCCAAAATACAAGTAATGGTGTGTTTTAATTTCATTTTAATACAACTGCGTCCACTTTGAAACATTGTTCTGCACATGCTAAGTATGAGAAAACTAAAACGCTCCTCTTAAGAAGATAACTTTATCTTGTTTTGAGCTTCTGCACCACTATGATGTGTTTGTACAATGTTTCTAAGACAGACAATTCTCAGAAATATGTCAGCAGTAGCATCAGTAGGAGCTGGAGAGATTCACACTCCTTTCTGTCCAACTCTGCGCTGTGATCGCAAGCCAGAACTGATGCCATTCTTGTGAAACTGCCTCCATCATCAGGGGCAAATCCTGTTATCCACGCATAACACCCACAGACGGAAGCTTCCAGACCACCCCTGAGGGAAGTGGATCTGAACGGACTCTACTGATCCCATAATCAGACCCTTTAGGTCCAATAACTGGGATAAATGAAACATCACCACTTTTCTGTACTGGATTATTCATGTGTTTGCTCATCACAGGAGGGATTTGTTGTGGGATCCAGATATAGAACAATTATCATTTATTAATATATATATATTTATTTTTCTCCCAGATATCCACATTTAATGATTATTGTTTTTTTAAATTGAGTCCACCAATGAAGGGCACATTATTTAAACCGTCAATAATAATGTTACAAATGTAATTATTATTACAATATTAATAGTGAATATTGTTTATATTGTTGAAGTGTAATTATTTATTTATTGTGTTAAAGAAACAAAAAAGAAATAATCAGTAATACAAAATCGGATATTGTTGGGCCCTTAAACTAAATTAGCAATATCGGTCAATCTCTAATCCAGATTAAGAAAGTGATTAGCAATGTAATGAACAGATTTTTACATAAATTTACATAACAGTAATTACTACTTCTGCCACATTTCTGTGTTTGTCCCTAAGTCACATTGACTTCACAGCACAAGAATGTATTATCTAAAATTAAGCATCCATTGGGCAACATGAGATTATTGAAGCGAAAAAGGAAGCATTATGCTTTAAAGTACATCCTCATTGCATTGTTGGGTCAATCCTTGGTTATTTTTATTATTAAATACACTTCTATCTTGAAGGATAATCAGAGATCGGATTCAGACTCAAAAAAGTGTAACATCCCTCTTCCGTTTTCAATTACTGTCTCAGTCGTTCTATGGATATATTTAGCAAGGACAGTTATCTTGACTCCTGTGGCTGCATCAATCATGGATTTCAACCCTCGGAATAGGACTCTACTGTGGTGGTTTTATTCTTAGACAGGGAAAGACTTCCACACTGGCAGACCCATTCTTGTTCAAACAATTCCTTAAAAAAATGGTTTACTTCAGAAGGACAAAACAATTGGACAAAAGTATCAATGATGTACTTATTGAGCCATTCAAGGAAGTTCTGATTTATAATGTCAGTGTGAATCAATGTGTCACTAAATAGACGTTTAACTCTCCTGTTTTTGGGAAAACCTGCATGATTCTATTTATGCATTTGGCAGATGCTTTTATCGGATCTATTAAATTTGTCTTGTTCTGGAAAAATTGCACTGAGCTACCAACTGTTCCATTTTAACATTCTCTATCTTTTGCTTGCAAGCCAGAGATGACATTACAAAATTGCTTATGATTTTCTGGATCTATTAAATGTCTGTTCAAAATTGGACAACTGGATTCCACATCATTTAAAGCCAGAGATGCGTGCCACATGAGTGTAACATTTGTTATCGAAACAAAACAGATGTTTTGTTTTGCAGATGTTCTGTACATGATAGTTTTCCAAGATTATTAGGATATGTTGTTAGTAATTCTCAACATACTAAGATGATAAATCTGTATGACTATCAAACACCAATCTGTAACAAGACCAAGAATGGGCCAGGTGGAATGAGCTCTATTCCAACTCATGGATGTATTAAAATTCCACTGCGGCAGTCTGTTTGCCCCCACCGGAGCAGAAAAGAGATTCCTTGCCAGGAATGACGTGGCCTGGTGCAGTTTTCATCTGTTACTGTGATCTCGCTAAAGGCCTTTAGGTATCACCACTGCAAGTCAGCGTAGAAGAATCAGCCAACCATAACTGGGCACTGTATGAACCGCAGAGGTTTGAGTTTAAGAGGAAAAACAAACAGTGATGAATAAGGTGGATGAGAGAATAAAGAACATTAGAATATACAGTCTGGGTGTAGTTGTTTGTATATCCAGGCAGAAGGAAAAGATCTTGGCATAAGCCACCACCCATCAATCCAGTAGTGCCCCCATCACCCCACCTATTTCAATGATGTGCTTACCTCAGCAAACTGCAGACTAAGATGTTATTTACCGGTATTGCACTCTCTCAATCTCACTTTCCCCTCCTAAACCTCTGTCATAGTTTCTAAATCTTCCTCCTTTCCTTCATCCATTTTTTTTCACGCTCTATCTATTGCTCAAGTTCTCAAATGTTGAATGTCTCCAAAATCAGCAGGAAGGGCAACAGTCATAAAAATAGAAACAAAGGCAATCAATCTCCTACTGCTGAAATGCTATTGCTTCTGCGCCATTGGTTCTGTTAAAGGGATCAATTCCATTTAAATTATTACACTTATTATATAACATATTTTGAGGCAGACTGCACCATACTGTAAATGCCTCTGTTCTCTTATTTGCTCTAAAGACTTCATATAGTCATCAATAAGCAAATAACACTCCTGCTATACTGGGATTATAAAAAACAATCAAACACAATTTTTAATGTACAGCACCTTGCAGTCATAGCCAGGATTTTAGGGTACTTAAATTCTATTATGCTACTTATTTACTGTTATAAAACACACCATATATGTATGTTCTGTGTGGTTATGCGACAATCTACCCAGGTAAAGTTCCTTTTAAACATATGCCCCTCAAATATGCCCCTCATTCCACTGGTGGTTTGGACACACTCTCTCATATTTAGTGATATGATAAATGATCCGTGTGACAATATCATTAGAAAAATTTGCATATACTCAAATTAATAACTGAAAAAATGATGCAGTAATAAAACCAGCTAAATATAACCAACAATGTACTGGATTTCCAAAACAAAAACAGATGGTTACCATTAAACTGAGATTAATAAAATTATTATGATAAATATTACATTGTATATGTAATATATATAAAAGTTAATATTTATTATCTCATTTTGTGTTCCAAAGAAGAAATAAAGTCACGCCAAAGTGTCAATGTAGCAAATGTTTTCATGTTGACAGTCCTGTAAAACAGTATGTTAATAACAGCACATCTGCAAAACAAATGCTAGAATTGTCATTTGGCTGCAATATATGTCATTATATATATATCATTATATAGATATCAGTTAGGAAAATCCCACATACAACTTGAATGAGACACGGCATTAATCCACATTCCCTGCACTGGTATTCCACTATCAGTGCCTGAAGGATATTTGGTATACTCATTCATGCACATTCATGTGGGTGTGACATTTAAATTGTGATGGGCTCAGTAAGGTCGCAGCTCTTTGAATCAATAGCTGACTAAAGGCTTTTAGAATACAGTTCAAATCTGACCTGCTCCTAGTGGGTGTGGGGAAATAAATCTGCCCCCAATTCCCTAATCCCTATTTCACAGCATATCTTGTATTCCTCTGAGAATTAACATCCAGAAGACCAAAACTAGTAGTACAAATCACTTGAGGTTTAGCCATGTGGGTAAATGCTCCCAAAAGTACTGCATGATCTGAGCTGGTTTCATTAGATATTTGGGTGAGATGAAAAATGGTGGCTCAATAGCATCTCTGCCTAAATGTTTTAATAAGAACTTATTCCCCAGGTGCCCCACAGAACTGACCTAAATGGTAAAATGACTAATATGCATTTAACATATATTTTTTATTTTAACTGCGTCATTCCCCTGTATATGTGTGTAAATCTGTGTCCCTAATTCTGTGAGACTGCTACAGATTACAGCATTTAGAGGGATCTGGACTCATTTCAATGGCTGATCCTGTCAGAGCCAACAGGTAGTGTCCAAGACTGACCGACCGCCCGTCACTGAGCTAAATATACTGATGTACTGATTCAAATGCGCTAGTCGCTGTCTGGTCCCTTCAGGCTGTGTCTGGCTGCCTGCTTGTTTGAATACACAGTCTGCCTGCCAAATATGCCCTTTGGACAAATTGTGCCCTCTCGATATGGTGAGGAAGTCCAAGGTCTTGATATACTCAGTTAATTCACGGAGGGGTGGAGACTGGAGCCATATGCTTTCAAACAATGTTGATGGCTTTGTATGCATGCAAACAAATTTTGAAAAAAACTTTTTTTTTTTATTTTAAGTCATTATTTATAACAGTTAAAAATAAAATATAGCAAGAAAATAGCAAAGAAAGGAACAAATTACAAGCAAAAGCACAAAATAAAAATAGAACAAAAATTGCAATTAGTTATATTACAGATATTATATATTATTAATAATTATTAATAATAATGTGATCATTTATGCTGTTGAGGTTTGAGTAAGAAGCAGCCCTATAATAAAAGGTAATTTTATTTTTAGTATTAATATACTTTTGCATCCTTGCTACAAACTCACTCTCACTTTAGTCTTATAAAGTGAGGTCTTATAAAGTCTAGTCTTATCAAATGTATTATGAGCATAGTCTTGAGCTAGCATGAGTGAAACTCTGGCTTTCAGCATGGTGGAAGAACATTTATAAGTGTATGATCTTTTCCCTAAATCCCTAACATCAGCTGACAGGCGAGCAAACTCCTCATGTCGCAGGATTCAGAATTAATCATAGCAAATGTTATTGTAGATGAGAGACAGGCTAAGTACACAGCCAGATGGACTTCACAGGGGCGCTGGAAACTCACTGCGACACTAGCCACCCTCCACCCGCAATCACACAAAGCTAAGATCAAACCCAGTGCTGTTAACACACAAATTGAGCTCTGCTTTACATTAGAAATCTGTGCATATGTAAACAGCAATAATCCTTATTTAATGAGCAAATCAGACCCAAAAAGGGTGGGGGTATTTGAAACTGTAAATTTAAAGTCTCAAACATGATAAAATAAAATGTTTGAGACAAAATTCCATTTTATGTTAGTAATGAAGGGGCGAGTTGACCTTTTTACCAAAATTTGTTCTATGAACGAGCTCCACCATGGGAAACATGTTAAAGATTAAAGACTTCACAATGACATTCATATTCAAAGCTCACCTCTCCTCCCCTGTCTCAAATAGTTCTGAGCTTTCTACCAACACCCACAGTAAGCAAATCATTTCCCATAATTCCCGGAGCCTTATCCACTTACAGGAGCCCAGTCCCTGTCAGAGACGTAAATATACATTTTCAAAGGGGATTAGAACATATTTTTTGCACAGACTTCATTTGCAGCCACTATGACAGTCTCTTTTTAAAATATTCTGCAATAGAATCCAGCACATATTTAGAAAACTAAAGATGTCACCAAATGTAACCACACCAGTGAGGTTATCATTTCCAAAAATTAAAAACAAAATTCATGCTAGCCACTTAGGTTGCCATATTTCAAATGGCTGTATTACGTTACACTTTTTGGAACTCAATATGTTTGTCATATCTGAAATTCATACTGAACATACTGACCACAAAATTTCTCCTCCATCAATCAGATTTTGACTTTCAGAAATGATCCCCATCATAAGTGAGGAAAGGAGATCTTTGTGCAAACAGTTATTGAGATCCTTCATGGAGTGTCTATGATGAATAACCCTGATTGAAAAACAACTCTAAAAATAGATCCAATCTCTGTAATGCAATGATGTCTAGTTACAAGTAAAGCTATGCAGCCAATTTAATAATGAACTGTAGCTTACTGTCTCAAAAACATCTTACTGCAAACTCAACAGAATTCATTCTAGGATTGATTTTTAACGCAGGACAGTTGATTACTGACTCACGTGTCACCTCAAACTGCCATCTTTCATTGAAAATGAATGAAATCTGAGTCATATATAAAAAACTTTACAGTTATTCAACATAAATTGGTCCAATTAGAAAGTGCATTTAAATATAGCAGGTTCTCTACACTTGTTGTCCAGATGTTGTCTGAAGACAAATAAGGTCTCAGAAGATCTACAAAAAGATTTGTCTGTCCACTTACATCTGGGAAGTAAAACTAATTTTGAACAAATGGTTAATTATTGCCAGGAATCCATGTACTGTAAAGTGGTTTAGATATTAAACAGGACAGTGAAGGACAGTAACACAAATATTGACAAGACAATAGCGACCACTACATGTCAGTCTGCTGTTCCCTGCCAAAATTATTTCAGATAACAGAACTAAAATGAATAGAAGGACCAGTGCCAAAGAGATCTTGATGTGGGGAAGTCAGGAGTTGCCAGTCAGAAGGGAAACTGGGAAATTTATTTTAGAAGAAGAGTTTCCTGATGGGAAGTTCCACCAGGTCAGAACCCAGCGGGACCTTCTCTCTGAAAGCTCATTTCTGTCTAATGGAATTTTGGATAAATCTTCTTTCGTAATATCAGATCACCGTAAGATTTAACAAGCCCTCAATGGCATACTGGTGCTTTCAATCATTTTAAAAGAGATTAAACTTTTCATAACCAAACTTGGCTAATTCATTAAAACCTGTCCAGTTTTAAGATGACTAGCTTCTCTGTGCGTTCAAAACAGAGATAAATCAAAGAGTAAAATTCCAAACAGTATCTCCCTCTGAGCTTCTTTTCCTATGATGTTCACACTGTTGTTTTCATCCTAACATTCAGATAGAATCGCTCTGTGCAGATGTAAGGGTGTTGTGTCATCAGCTTCAATATAATCACTGTTAAGTGGCTTCTCAACGATGCAGTCAATCCAATTCCAGAATGTTCCAGATCTTCTGACCCACACAGACATGAGAGACCACAAGGAATTCAATCTGAGATGAATCATTTAACTTGGCTCAGACTTATAATAAACATTATCTGAGGGAGATATGGTGATACATACTTGAATTGGGTGGCATTATTGGGAAAGTACAAAGCCAAAAAAGGCGGAAAATTTTAAATGGATTTAATTTGCCAAAACAAACACAAAACATAAAAGGCTAACTGTTGCAGTGCTGTCCCTAACACGACCTGTCAACATCACACATTAGTAAATCAACAATTTATTGCCCTTAAAAAAACATTAGCTGACAAAAAGAGTCATAACACATAACCAAAAACAGAAGTACATGTTTTCAGTCTTGTTTCGTTTCAAGTTACATTTATATATAGAAACTCATTTTCTGAAGTTATGAGAACAAACAAACTCCCAGAAAAGAAACAGCTTTAATTCTTATAAAAACTCTTCTGTAGCAAATTTTAGTCTGCAGGCTCTCAGTTACTGCTCTTACTAGTGCTACAACAAATAATTCATTAGGACAGTACAACATTGACATTATTTATTTGGTTAATCAGATAAAGAAGCCAAATTGTATTTCCAGTATCTTGTTCATTGCTTTTTGCCAAAAAAAGGAACATTATACATTTTGTGCAATCAAAGGTTTAAAATACATTACTGGTCAAAAGTTTAGGATCACTTACTCATTCATTATTAATATTTTTCCACATTTTTGAATAATAGTAAACTCATTAAAAGTATGAAATAACACAAAGGTAGTTATGCGAATTATTTTGTAAGTAATGATACTTCCATATAAATCAAAGCATGTTACATTTTAGCATATTTATTGCAGCCAAACATTTACTAAAATTAGCTTACCATCCAGTTTTAAGGCATCACCCTGCAATGATTTTTAAACAGTATCTAAGCTGGGCTCTTATTGGCTGCTTTTTGTTGTTATTCAGTCCAAGTCAATCATTTTTAAAAAGTCTTTAAATAATATTGTATTGTGTTGGCATAATTATATACAAAACTAATTTGAAACATTTAAGAAAACGCTTTAAAGATCAAAAGAAACATTTCAAGCAAGTGATCCTTAAACTTCATTGTTTTTGATCTATTTTATTGATTAATCAATGCAGCCCTAGATATTTATAAATGAAATGCAGCCCTAGATTATTATAAAATATAATGTGAAAAAACAAACTTTTAACAATTCTTATTAGCTGTCAAAAATGCTAAAACCTGGACAAACATGTAATCGCAAACGTAACATGAGAATGTTGTGGCCTGGATCTTATCACGACTGGGAGGTGGACATGTTTGCACCCCTTTAATGTCAAGGGTCAAGAGTCAGGAAAGGGGCTGCCTTTGTTATTAATATCTGGCACTTGCAGGCCTATAGGAGAAGTAGTAGACAGCCGTGATCTAAATCAGCTGCCTTTCACAAACAGCCTTGAGTCCATCCGTCTACCCACACAGCACATCACTGTGTCTGCAGAGTGATAACACATGCACTCTCATCAATTACTCTACACTCAGACTGATCACTACTATGCATTTGTGTCTTACTATCCTTTTTAAAGAACAGCAAGCCTACATTAAGAATAGCTTCCAAAGATTTTTACATGCACAGGACATGTGACACTTATATCATCCACTTATATGCAATAGCCGTTTAGGGAATGTTAGGGAGTAACTAACTAAAACTAGCATCGGCCAATAAAGTAACTTCATTTTTAGACAGTGTGACAATAATTTAGTTGTTTTCGAAACAATGTAGCTTTTCTGCTATCAAGTTACTTTTTCAGTGAGTCGTAGCTAACTTGTTTGCATACTTTGTGTGAAATAATTCACTGGCCAAAAAAATTATTTATTGATCAAATTAAACAGATCAAATTAAAAGTTGTGTCTACTTTTTTGAGTTAAACATATTCAAATTATTGAAAAATATTTAATATATCTAACTACATTTTTAAAAATGTAGCTTAACTGTAATTGAACTACTTTAAATGAGGAGTAACTTGTAGCTTGGCAAGCTACTATTTCAAAGTAGCTTGCCAAGCTACAAGTAGCTTCCACAGCACTGGTTTGTCATGACAAATAGCTGTAGATGATTAAGATACTGACCTTATTCAGAAGGAATGCGGGAATCAGACTCTGGGACTCTCTGGGACTTTATAGAGATATAAACTTCCTGCAGGTAAGTTTGAGGTCTGGACATTGCACCACACATTTAGGGAAATGGTTTTTATTTTATAGGGTCTGGTACCCTATATGAACTGCAGATTTCCAGTCCTCACTCAGGTTTCTCTGACATTTCTTGGCAGACAAATGCAAACAAGAGAGTTGTCTTGGGGGTTTGTGTTGTTTCTTTGTGCTTGTCAGTCTTAAACCAAAACTGAGAAGGTTTGAGCTCTGCTGAACAGACAGACAACTTCTTGCTGAAGAGGCTATGCTTGTGCTTTGGCAATGGCAAACACTTCTGTCTGTTTCGTTTGGAAAGAGATACAAGTCACACCTCACCAATGTGACACTGAGAAGTTGCTTCCAGAAAAACAGATTTGTGGCATCATCTTTGGAAAAACCAATCCATAGGAAAATAAAATCTGAAATGAGATCCCTTCATTACCTCTGCACATCTGTTGTTTCTCCTAGATAGCAATGAGTTAACATGGAAATAAAATCTAATGCTCAAGTCTCCTGTGCCTTAGATATTTCCCCTCTTAACACACCCCAAAAATCTCACGTCTACTTTCAGAAGAGACGCCAACAATGTTTCAAACTGTGCTGAAATTTGCCAGGATGCAGAAGTCAGCAAATTTCAACATGAACACAAACATTCATCTAAAATTCCTAAATCATCTCAGCTGCACTATCCATATATATTTTATAGCTCTGTACTCTTACTGTACAATTGTTTTATTTGTGTCCATTTTATTTCTCCTTATTTCATCCATAAAGCTGAAGTTTGGTATTTCAATGCCACTAGAATCTGTAAACAGAACAATCCTCCAATTTGCCATTTTAACAAAAATTACACATTTCACCCTTTCCTCTGCTAGGGGGCCAGTAGCCTGACATAGTAAAGCAGATCACTTCCGAATGAGATGTAATGTTTACAAATGTGAATTGTTTTGTCAACACCGTACCTTTTCGTTTGTGTAGATCTGATCAAATAAAATAAAGGTTTGTCAGAAAAAGATTGTTTGGAATCTTTTCTGTAAGACATGTTTGTCACTACAATTTGCTCATAATATTATAATAGACAGCTCTGTTATTTAAACTTATGTAACCTGCTTAAAAACAACAAGCAAGATCTGTGAGAAGTGTGTTTTTCCTGCTTTTTCCTGCTGCAGTGTTACACAAGACATCCTGTGCTGTGATGCCCTGCAGTGCGATTAGTTCCCTACAAATCTACACCAGCGCTGAAGTTAAGGAAACTGTGCGTGCTGGTCCGCGGCGCTGCTGCTATGCTGAACATTTGTTGTTGATTAAAATTCAACTTCAGAATCAAGTACCGAGACATTTAATCAACTAAGCCAAACTGTAATACCAAACTTAGAATAAGTGATATGCACAATGCGTTTCTAATTCCTGATTTACATTTATACTTAAAGTCTTTAAATTAATAGATTCTGTTACTTTGGACACTTTTTAGTTGAAACATAAGATGCTTCTTTCTAACAAAGACAGCTGATATAAACTGATGGGTGAGCGAACATCGGCTCCCACCTACACCACACTGTACATGACAGATCATTAATCCTAAAGACATGATAAATTATGCGGATCAAATGTCTGTGTGCTTTCTTCAGTCCAAACATTCTTTGCGACAATTCTTGTTTGATATTTGAGAATATCCTGATCCTTGATATCCTACACTATCCCGGCTGGCCTTGCATCACCTCATTTTACTCAACTTCAAAAGCATGTCTTTTCTAAAGCCTACGGCTCTCACACATTAGATTCCTTTAAAACAATCGCAACACTCCTCAACTCAAAGAATGACATACAACCTGTGCCGTAGGTAGTTGGGTGAAATGTGTGAGCGATTCTAGGGGCCCACAGGTTTATCTGTAACAACCATTTCTACATTTTATTTCTTGAAAGGTAAAAATCCCAGAGCAATATACAGTATGGGGCCCAGAATTCCTAGCTAAAGCCCTGCCCACAACCCATCCTCCAACTCTTTACACATGCTCTCAAGACAATCTGATTTCAACGGCTACTGTGTCTCGCCAGGCTGGGAAACCAAACTGGGTATGGTAGCTTTAGCTACAATACTCGGCTAGTTCCATTTTGGCGTAACACTAATATGGCAGTCTGCACAGTGTTGATGACCCTGTGGGCTTGAACATGTTTTAAACACAGTCTGCTTTATGTTAAGGTTGAAGAGATACAGAGGCTTAACACCACATGAATGAACACCGGGAAGAAGAATTTGAGTTTGCTCAAACAAGGACAGCCACACTCTGTGAGGTAATAAGGTCAACTATGTGTGTATAAAAGCCTATTATGAATGTTATTTACAGAAAACTAGATGCATTGTTTAGACTAAAATTTAAAGTAAATGCAGAGGAAGGTGGAGTCTGAAAGCTTTGGTCTCTGTTACCCTCACATCAACCATCTGTGATGGGGTGACTCTGGGGCACAAGTTTATTCAAAGCAAGAATCATATAATCAAGCAAATTACAGTGTTGATTCCGAAAACAAACATCCCAAAGGAAATAAGAGGATCTGGATCCTTCTCAACATAAGAAGTGATTGACTTTGTTAAAAGTGTTTTTTATGAATGAATTGCATCTACTTTTTTCAATTAGACCCACAGAGTGCGAACAGATCTTTAGACTGGTGGTGACATAATGATATATATGTGATACATATGTCACAAAGCTGATATTCATCAGATTAGTCACATAGTAATATTTATATACTTTATTTATCTATCTATGCTTGGTTCATATTTTAATGGCAATACTAAAACCTAGGAATCAAAGTTGTCAGGTGAGGGATAATGTTCAGTCAGCTGGTCGCAGGTGTCTTGCATCATCTTGAAGTAATTTATTTTGCATTAACTACCAGCTAACTGTACATTATCCCTCCTAATACATCTACCAGTAATCAGACAAAAAAATGTACATTTTAAATTCTTTTTTTGTTATTATTGTAATATATGAAACATTTAAATAGCGCCGCTAAAGTAGCCAGGATGACTGTTCCCATTTCACTTGATCCCTGAATGTTTAGTAGTTGTATGGTAATATCAGACCACTGGATGGTGCGATTGATCAATCAGACTCTAGTATTTCAGAGTGCTGTGTTATAATGACCAATATAAATCCTGACTATACACACTGTATTGAATTTTAGGGCAGAATAAGAACATGTTTTTTTCAATAATTATCATAAAAACAGCATTATCATAATAACAATAGTCCGCCAGGGGTGCTGAATCAACAATGCCCCACTGAACACGTGCTCTCATTGAAAAACAGTTGCAGCAGAGATCTTCAAGCCAGTTTTATTTCAACACAAAGAGAAAAGATACCTCACTGGATTGTGTGGGGCCCGTGACTAAAGCAAACACACATTACAGGGACCTCAAATAGTCTGGTACAGTTATAACAGAAGTACCATTACCATCAGGTACAAAGAAGGAGCGCACACAATAAAAGAGCTGATTGACTGACACCTCATGCCTCGCCCATCTCTGCCTATGGAGCAAGTAGAGAGGAGGTCCCTATATACTTGTAAAGATAAATAATTAGGATAGAAAAATAACACAAACATTCACAAACATTTGGTCCAGCTTTCTACTGACAAATCAGGAGAGCTGTAGTGGAGACTCCCTAGAACTGAGCAAACAATAAAGAATTCCTTGCACAACTCTCTCGAGGTCAGAGCATACTGCGATCTGAAGTACAGCAAATAAGCATGCAATGCATCCGAAAATTAACAATGATGTATTTCTGGAGGACACAGAATGTAGCAGGGCATGATTATTAACATTAAAACGTCCAAAGTCCATCGAAACATTTCAACATAAAAGGTATTTATAAAAAATTACAAAACTACAGCCCTAAAAATATATAAAGGAAGATTCAGCATCCATCCCAGACGCATTAATGCGTGCATCCCGTTCAGTGCGCCCATCCGCATATAGTTACATTTGAAGTTAAATTCTCTGCTGTGCATTGCAATAAAACCATACTGAAACAAACTGCTACGTTCAATCCGATCTCGTTTCTCTTACCAGTCCGTTGCCGACGTCTCGTTGATAACGTCCTGGTAGGCTGTTAAGAGGGCCAGTCTGTTCTTACTGAGATTCACTGCCATGTTGCTGCCACTGCGCTCATCAGACCAGTGTAGCAGTGATGAGGAGGAGCGCGAGAGGAGGAGATGTGTGCGCCGAACAAAGAGACGCTACTGCTGCTCTCTGCAGAGCTGCGCGGTCCTAGTGCCGAAGAGTCTCCTAAAACATTTTTTTATTTTAGAAATATTGCAATAATAATAATTATTATTATTATGATTATTAAAGAATAGCCAACGTATATAATATGTGCTTTTCTGCGTTCCAAAACAAACAACTTTTCGCTGCAGCTGTGGTGTTTTTCAGAGCGAGAAGCATTTATAATAAACTGTATACATATATATATATATATATATATATATATATATTTATTTTCGCAAATAATGTAAAAATATATTTGGTTCAATGGAGGCTTTAAACATGCTTTATGGATAAAGGACTTTGACTGAAAGAACTTGTTAGTTTTTATTTGTTAAATAGTCTAATAGCCCTGATATAGGAATATTATTAATAAATGCTATACTATTCTAACTGTGCAAACAGCTATTTTCAATCGATTCAAAATGTTAAATCTAAATCATAAATATAATTTTAGACCTAAATTATGCCTTAATCTTGAGTCCAAATAGCAGTTACAAATAGTTTTAAAGCATATCAATCGTATGACCTGTTGTCTTATCTGGGCAGTCTCTGAGATAAGACGCTTTTGGGCTTTTATGATTAATATTTTCTCTGTGATTTGTGGTATTGGAATGCACATCCAGTATATGAGACTGGATGTAGAACTGTCCAGTTGTCTGCCTATTAGGATGTATAATAAAGCATGTCAGTCTTAAAACAGAGCACTCAGGTTTGGAAACATATTCTTTTAGGGTAAACATTAACTATTTCCTCTCTACTACCTAAGCTGCCAACAGCTGAGTGTGATCCTTTTCATTTTGTAGGGAAGCCATTTCATGGTTATTGACTCTCTGTTTGAGCACTGAATGTAAAGTAGAAAGACTGCTCTAGTGCCTACAGGCGCAGTAGCTGCAGGCCTCTGTCAAACTAAACTTGGAACGCATAGCTGGCAGACATTGTCAAGTCTGAAATGCAGTACTAGTGACACTGTGCATTAAAGCTGAAGGCACATTAATAGTTATTTAGGTCATGGTGGAAATACTAAGACTGAAAGCAGGAACTATAAGATTCATGTAATAATAAAAATGTATATAATGGTAACACATTATTCATATATTATTATTATTATTATAAAGAGAGTGAGCACACACACACATATGTGCATTCACCTATATAGGCCTAAATAGTCAGTAAGGACAAAGATGGTGGAAAGAACACTTTACAATAAAGTCCCATTTTTAACATTAATTAATGCATTTGTCAACAAATAGAACCTTATTGTAAAGAGAAATCATGTGCTGTGAACATCTTCAGCCCTTAAAGAGTAAACAAAAAGCACACCTTATCCTATAGTATCCTGTACTTAACAGCCTCTTAACAGCAGTGGCCTACAGCATTATTGGATTCTCTCCAATCCCATGGCACCAGGTCAGAATCTGCAGGTTACAGCATAGGCTAGGGTGCATTAGTTAAAGCATTCAACCAGAGCACAGATTTCATCCATGATACACACACATTCAGTCAAATACTGTATTTCAGACCTAAAGCAGCATATCTAATCCTATGACCCAAAAACATACATTTACTGTGTCTCACACACACACAAATAAGCTATAGTGCTTAGCCCTTCACCCTTCTTAGAGCCCAGCCTCCACAATAATGGCCCACACACAAACACACGCACACACATTCATCTTCAACTGAAGTTTCGTCCAATCAGGATCTCTATTTGTCCCAGACCTTCCCCTCCCCTTGGCTGCCCACTAAATGGGTTACCATTAATTAATTCTTCTCACTCATCTGTTTCTTGCCGTCTCCTACTGCCTACAAAGGTAGCAATTATATTCAGTGGTGATGAGAATTGTTCTGAGGAAATACATGTGTCCAGCAGAGCCTCAGCAGGCATCCAAACACTGACATGTGAGGAGAGTGCCACCATTCTGAAATACAACTTCGAAAGCACAATATGTTTCAAATTTAACTAAGGCATTGGGTTTAGCAACTTCAGTGAAGATGTTGACACCAAAGAAAATTAGTTTTTTTCCCAAACCTATCTGTTCCAAAGTAGAAATGCTACAAGTAGATTCAGCATTAAAGCTGCAACAATTTTACTAATGAAAATGAAAGTATAATGATGAAAATATAAAATACTAAAATATTAATCATAATAAAATAATCAAATCATTGTGGAGAAATGATACAAGAATGACAAAATATACACTCACATGGGGACTCCAGTGACATTTGCAACCTAACAAATTACCAATGTACCAATGCAACAGTTGAACGATTTTCACTGTTGAATATAACAATATATTGTGCAGCTCTGTGGTGGTAACCTCATTTTGCTTTCTGTTCATACGTCTAAAGATCTCTGTATGAGGGGATGTCACAGGATGAGGGACTGTGCAATAAAATTACATTATGTGAACAGTAAGAGAAGTCATGGTTCCAGGAAATCTGATCTGTGATACAATTACATTGGACTCTCCAGTCACCACTGGAACACTTCACTCATTCATGCTCTCTGCAAGCAAGCATCCCTGTCTCCTTCCATACAGGGAAAAACAGATCATATTATTAGAATATTGTCATAATGGATGAATATATTAACGCTTTATTAAAACATATTTAAACAGCTTAATAAACTCTTTAGTAAACATTACAACATTATAGTAAGTAGGCAGTCTAGAAGAATAGGGGGGAATGACATTATGGACACTATTATTTTCAGAATACTGTAAATGTTAAATTTAAAATAGTGAGATGTAAAACGTTTAAGAGTTCAAAAAAACCATCGCAGCTCTGTGACAATACAATTCACATACCAGACATATGAAAGCAAGACCCACAGAGAGCCTTTTAAGCTAAAACAAAGAGTCTGACCAGCGGAAAGACCCGTGAGTTATTGCCAAAAACGAAAATGGAAGGGGGTGGAAAAATATCAACTATCCTTATTTATTCTGTCCTAAAACTAAAATCATCTCCTTAAATAGTGCCTCAAGTGCTTTGTTTTGGAAATGCTGACCCAACCTGCTCAAGTTTAAACAACGATAAGGCAGGAATGTCTCGTTCCCTCCGGAATGCTACTTGTGAGGTTTGACTGTCAGTGTGGACCAGGATGCGTCCAGGCACTAGTTTATTGAATTCATAGTAACATAAAGAACACGTCAATTATAACGTTAAGCTGTTAGGCCAATTAAAAAGTTGAACTCTGCCAACAATTTCAAAAATAATGCAAAATGCGCTTTGCAATATGATATATCAGCGCCATCTGGTGGCCACAGATGCCCGTAACCTTAGCACCCAGTGAATGCATGTGCGCTCTCATTCGACAAATATACGGTAACCACAACTACAGAGGCGAAAAAAGCTCCAGTTCTCCAGTTAGTTACAATAAAAAAAACTCTGCATTATATAGTCATACCTGCTTAACTTAAAAAGAAACTTTGCTTATTTCAGAAAATGTCAGAATACCATTTTTATTATAAATATTCAGTGTTTAAACATGTCTGCCATGACAAATAGGTCACAGAGTCCATGTTTTAATAGCATAAGCATGCACAATAATAGAGGGAAAACACTTTTTGTAACCTGGTGTTACTAAATAGACCATTAAATAAGGATTAGTGTTCTGTGTGGCATACCTTCAAGTACACAGTTTACATGGAAAAAAAATATATATAGCCAACAGATTAATAAAGAATGTCCAGATAAATGTGTTTTACACAAATAATTACAGTTCATTATAGAAAACTGATTATAATTCATTAAAAAAATCTGTCATCTGTAAACCTGTGAAACATTGCATTAAGAGATGTCAGTCTTAAAGGAGTGAAAAGAAAATTAAGTTACTACTTTACTCATATGTTTTGTTTCTACATCAGTCTCTGTAAACACATACTAGTACTGTAACCATTCTATGGTTTATCAGGAACACAAAATGTAATTAGCTACAATATATTTGTTAATAAAATACACTTTTAAAATAAAGATAAAACTGGACAGCATGCATTGGGACCCTAAATATGCATAATTTTGCTAACAGTACAGTACATTGTTTTAATATGAGTAGCCAAGGAACATATGGTAGGATCCAGCACAGAGGTCATTTTGTGCTCATGTCTTAAATAGTTCATAAACCACAGACTGGTTAAAAATAAAATAGAAATCCCAAGATTTTTTTGCCATCTTAAGGAGTGACACAGATAAATAATAACTGCAGGTATGACTTACATGCACGCTTTCCTCAGACTAAAAACAACTTTAAAAAACAAAACATTTATGCCTAAGAAAATTACAGTAGCTCGCTGAATCTACAACACTGAGGCTAGAAAAATGTCACAATATGTATTTGATGTGTATCTGAGACATGAGACATTTGATGTGTATCAGATTTAAATTTTCTGTTCATTAATTTGTTTTACTTAAATAACATCTTAGTATTCAAAGAAGAATTCAAAAGCTCCACAATTCAAATAAATGTCTTTTACTGGCTGGCTGCTTGATTTTCCACTAACTACAGCATGTTTTAACTTAAATGCACTACATAGAGACTAATAAAGGCACCTTATCTTTGGTTGAACCATCTCGACCTGCATCAGTTCAAAGTTTAGTAGTGTTTTAAAAACAGATAGGATTGTCTCTTTGATCCAACACAAACACATAGCGTTGTGGGATCACCAGAATGGCAAAAGAGAAAGGAGCGACACAGTATATGAACTTAGTGATGTGGGTTAACGGGAAAACATGCTCCCATGCCTGCATGCTAACAGCTTTGTGATGGCTTAGAAAGGAGTGAACTAGAGAGGATTTTGAATGAGGAAACTGAATCTGACTCCACTTTGAGATCATCAGTAGGTATAGATTGCAAGTAGAGGTCACTGTTCAGTTGAGGTTCTAGGTCTGGATCTAGAGATGCACTCCCTGGATCTTTCTTAATTGTCACTGCAGTTGCACTACCTTTGTCTTCCCCTTGTTTCAGTTGATAAGCAGAATTAGGTAGCGTGTCCAGGGAAGCAACAATACTGGAGGGCTTTCCAGTGGAGCCATCTAGTTTGGGCATTAAAGAGAAACAAATGGCTTCGGAGTGAGTCAGACCCCCGCTTGTCCTATCAGGAAGTAGAGCTCTGACTCTGCTGGGAGAACTGAGGTCTGCTGGCTCATCCTGGGTCAACGGAACCAAAAAGGATGTGCCGTTCAATTTTAGAGATACACCAAGGTCTTCTGTCTTCAGCCTTTTGGATGAAGACTGGCCATCCCTACCTGGTAGTAAATCTGTGAGCTCGGCATCTCCAGCAGACCTTTTGGTTATTGCTCTCTTGCTCAGGTTGAGTGGGAGTGATTGTTCCTGAGGAATAGTGAGGGAACTGGCATTGGGTTGGGTAGTCTCACTGAGATCTTGAGCCAGAACCTCTGAAAGCCGTTTGGTGAAGGTGTTCATGTGTGTCGAACCAAGACGGGTGCGCATTAGCTGACGCAGCTGCAGACTGCACCCAATGTCAAGGGGGAGAATCCTGAGGGGAGGCAGGGGAGCTCTGGTCAACCCAAGTCCTCTAGTTTGGGATGGAGTATCCAGACTGCATCCTGAACACTGGTGTTGGAGACTCTCAGGCATACTGACCTTAGGTTGATGAACAATGATTGTCTGGTGGGGTGTTGAAGAATCTTGAGGAGTTCCCTCATGGCTACTCATTCCATTGAGACCCAGACGGGCTTTAAAGAGGTCCAGTGGACACAGGCCTTTAGTGGGACTAAATCCTTCCAAGGAACCACCTGCAAGCACCTTGCAAGGAGCTGATAGAAAAGAGGGAACTTCTACAGTCTCTATCTTCACATCTTGCCCCAGTACGGGTTGGTGGGGCATGGGTATAGAGGACACAAGGGGCAGACCTTGGGCATGGGGATGGTTGGTGAGTTTCAGTTCTTGAAAAATAGACTGTGGCTTGATCTCCTGATGAGATCTTTCTGCTTTCTCAAAGGAAGGTTTGGCATGCAAGGGTGGTCTTCCAACTCTGGCCTTAGCCAGAACTTTAGCGTTTCGTTTGCCAGGTGGTCTTCCTCTTTTACGTACCACAACACCATCTGGTGATGATGCCTGAAGAGGTAGTGGGGGAAATTTTAGTCATGAATTTTTATTAAGAGAACTTTACATCTATTGAACAAGATGCTGCCTACATTTAACAGGGGCATCATGGGGTGCTCTTAAATCAAAGTCTGCTCTAAAAGGTAGCTATCTTTATTCATTCTAAACCAGCATCACGTATACCATCTGCATGAACAAGTTAATTCCAGAATGGACTGCAACAAGCTCAGTGCAAAAGTATTAACTCATTAACTGCTGTTAACATCCACTGGCTGAGAGACTAATGAAATGCAGGCTTTAGAAGGTTTGACCTAACTGACTGAAACATTTTGAAACATAGCTTGCAGCAGCATTCCACTATTCTTTTGCTATACAAAAGTAAAACTCCTACCTGGCTGGTAACTACACGCTTAGGACTGTTCGACCCCCCATTGCCCGGCACAGTCTTTTTGATGGTAGGGGGTGAAACAGATGTAGCTCTGGGCTTGCAAAGTTCTGGATTTTCTCCCCTTACATGTAGTTCATAAGGAAGCATCAACCTAGGGTGTGATCAACAGAGTAAATGAGTATATTCACAATTAGCTAAGTAAAGGGTACAAACTGTTGCTATAACTGAAACCTCATGCTCACTTTTCATAATGCCTCCTGGTGCATGTGGCAGCACTGGTGCTTCCCGGGCTTCCACCCAGCTCATTGTACACGGCCTTCCACATACGCTGTGATGTTACCTGCAGGCCAGGGGAAAGACAATGGATTTTCACTATGTGCTGAGATCACCGCTATCACTTTCAAGTCGTTCTGATTACAGCTTACGGCCAAGTGTTGAAACAGCATAACAAACTCACCTTCTCATAGCCCCCCAGCTTCTTCACAACTGAATACATGAGGAAGAGGTCAACTGTGGATAAAAAAAGCAAGCGGAATGTTTATTTGCTACTATGCTACTATAAAAGATCCAAACACTTTGAACCAAGCGAAAAAAAGCTTAGCTTAGTTAGACAGATTCTAAAAAGTGGCTAGTTCTCAGTTAAACAGCCCGCAATGACACAAATAAAAGCAGCCATGCATACATACTTTTTTTGAATCCCAGGTTGGGAACTTTGCTAATGGGGGAGCCTCTGCTCTCCATGAAAAGATACAGCTGATCTAGGAACAGCTGCTCCTCCGGGTGCGGGAGCCAGTTTGTATCCCAATGCATCTCCACACTGCCCATCACATTCTCCTACAGGAATGAGTCAGAACACATCAAGACTGAGCTTCAGCAGCTGACCAATTACCAAGACTGCTAAAAAAGGTGCTCACTCTTGCAATCTATTGAAAACCACACTTTAAACCACAGGTGCATTCCATTTTAATACTTAAAATAGTAAGTTAGTGTAAGGGCAAGGTGTTTTTAACTTTAAAGTAGTTATGATAATTAAAATTACATAACAGAGACATGAAGAAGATTCTATTACAAAATAAAATGACAGCAAAGAGAAAATAAGACACAAATGGTGAGAAAGGAAGTTAAAACAGGAAATGCAAGTAATGCCACAGTAGGTGTTCTATGTGATCTTAAACATCCTGTTTATCCTTCAGCTTTGTACTCATAAGAATGTCAAACCAAACCATATTTACACAAAGAATATACCTTCATCCTTTCTACCCATGACTCTGATAAATGGTTCTGGTTTTGTTGCTCAGATCCTTTGCCATCTCTGCCCCTTCTTTTTCGAGGTCGCCCCTTCAGGCTGAGAGAGGAACATCCTGGGATTAAAATGCACCAACATTAGACAATTGTATACTGTATTTGTGTGTACAGATGAATGTTGTAAACTGAACTTCCTCTTACAATTGTAAGCCTCTTACAATTCATTCCTTTGTAAGTAGTGTGGATGGTCAACTATCAAAGAATATTGTTTAGCATTTAGTCGAGTTATGAAAACAATACACTACATATTTGGTGAGTTACGATATCAACATTTCAGTAATCAAAATCATTTCACTGATAAATTCTCAATATTAATTTCGATACCACTGTGACCATCTCCTTGGTTTAAAATCAAATGTGGTTTAAAATCCTGTTGTTTAACATAAACAATAATTAATATTAATATTATTCAGTTAACTCAAATGTCAATTATGTACAAAATTGCTTTTACTATTTTGTATTTAACATAAATATAAAATTTATTACAGACAATTTACATGATTCAAAATGTATTCCCGCCACGTTCAGAAATTGAGGAAAAAAACACATACAGCCAAAAACTAAATAAAAACAATTTGATTATTCATAATTATGTATTAAACATGATTATTAGATCAAATGTATTAATGGACCATGATTCAATGCTGTCAGGTTTGGCTGAAAATGGCTGTAATATAAAACAGCTCCACAGTTTAAATCAAACTCTGTTTATGCTTGATTTTAGAGGGCTAGAAGTGAACACTATTAAAAGTGATTCAGTCAAGAACAGCAAGTTCAGTGTCAATATTATCATTACTATCAATCAAACTGACAGCAGAAGGTCTATCAGTCTGAATTAACACTGTGAGGCCTAAGCCACATGTGATAATTTTACATATCTGACTTTTTCCTTGAGCTGTTTACATTTACTTAAAATATAACCAACTGTGTTTACAGGAACACCTCGCCAAGCTATTTGACCAGTTGTGCACGCAGGAGCATTACCGCCAGTGATCGTCACAGAACACACTCAGAAACCCACGTTACATTTTAGTATCACCTTACAGTAGTTCTGATACTTTTGAAATGCTTACTACATACCTAAAAATAATTTACACACAAAATACTCTAAATAATCTCATCATCTCTCAGTATAAACTAAGTTTCTGCACTGTCAATTACTGAAAATAATGTCTTATACCTCAGTTGGCCAAAACAAACAGAAAATGTTTAGACGGTTATGCATTTAAAATTCCATGTCTACCCATTTGTAAGAGCATACCTGTCAACACGTTGATACACCAGGACTAAAATTAACACTTAAAGAGCCAAATGAGAGCAATACTTTTTATTTGCAGAGCTGGCCAATAACTTTATTAGAAACTGCAAAATTCAATGATTTATGTCCAACTATAAGAACAACAGTGTAAGTAAGCAATAAAACCGCCTACTAAAGTGCTTGCAACTCTTACAACAATTTTCTTCAGTTGTAGAATGCCAAAAGTGTCTTTCTCCTGAACTCCATGTTGCAACACATCTGTGGAGAATTCCTCACATTATGTAACAAACACGGAAATATGAGGAACAAAGGTCACCAATGTCTAAATGTTTTGCTAACTAGCTATAATTTGCTAACTTAAAACAGCTCAAGAGGAAATAATTCTCAACAATGCGACCGTGTTCATCAGCATACCTTTAATTTTGGACTCTGTATACACTGTACAGAAATATCTAATTGAAAATATAGCCATTTAAGGTAATACATTGCTATATTAGGTATGACAAATGAATTAGCCTGCCATATCTCCACAAAGCCCATTGCAGTCCAACAGCAGTGTAGTACTCACCAAACAGTATGCTAGCACTGCTGTCTAATGTAGGGTGGTTGAAAGTATCCCGGCAGTATAGGACCCGCGTGTTATGGAATGTCAACTTTATCCCTCCCAGGGCCAGCAAGTGAGGGTCCTGAAGACCAGGACAACTAGCCTGATCTGGGACTCGTCTCTGCAGGGAACGGAAGCGGCAATACTGGGGGTAGCTGAGAACTTTAACCTTCTGCTGTCCACCTATAGACTGATCTGTAAAATGACAAAGACAAGCATCAGTCCACAGACAAGGACAATTTATACTGACAAATAATGAATATTTCATTCTAATAGTGAGTCATAAATGTAGTTTAATTGTGCAGGGAAATTAATTTTCCTCTTTATTTTGAATTTGGGGGCATTTTTGTTATAATCTTTCGACCATGGTTACCTTCACCATCACCCACAGATAAATGGTTGCGTTCAAATGCACATAACATACAAAATACATATTTGATTACTGATTCTTTTAGTTTTTTAAATTATAATAAAATTTAAATTTTTTAAATTATAACCTTTTTTCTAGTATCTCAAAATCACTGCACTTCCAATATCTGCCACTAGTGGGAATCCCTGATGCTGGCTGAGCTAAAGTACTCCTGGAAAGTTGCTACTTACATTTGGAATTATGATGTGATAAGGAGTTTAATTAGATTAAATCTGAATTATATAATGATATAAAAATTTGCGGCTCAACATTACCAATTGGGTTTAGCCATGAAGCACTCAAAAGAAAAATGAAATTGTTCCCCCCACTGAACAGCTAAATAAGCAGGTCAAAATAAAAAAGGATAAACTAACTAACTTTTTCAGAAGATTTTATAAACAGCTGTTCTAGACAACAGCTGGTCACTCTGAAAATCATGGCTTAGAATTTGTCAACAGTTACTCACCGGTACTTTCAGTTTTCTCTTCCTGTATAGAATTTTGTGACACATCAGACTTGTGAGGTCCATGACAGTTTTGACTGCTCCACTTCCACTGGGGCGGTTCCTGACAGGTCCACTTCACCAGATCCTCCACTCGCACCACAATCTTCTTTGACACAGCAAGGACTTCATCCTGTGTACGTAAACACAAGTTAAATGTCTACCGTACAAAAACAACAGTGCCAAACTACACATTTTATACATTTCAATAAGCTTACATGCCGTGAAGTATTTTAACACATACAGTTAAAGCTATGGAGAGGCCTCTCCTCTTTTATGTTATACTAGTTACCAGTAGGACATTTATTACACTGGGCAAAAACAATCTACCTGAACCACTTTTAAAAAGGAGGTAAAAATCCCAGTTTACATTTAGATGCTTTTCAACTTTCTCAACTCAACTGATTGCAATGGGAACTATGACAGAAATGTAACTTTAACATTTATACCCTTAGTGATTTATTTAGTTACAAATAGATTCTAGTTCTAAACCTATTATGAGCAATTAAAAATGACCAGAAGCACTGAGGTCTGGTTTAAATGTTAGGTCTAGTTTATTCAGACTAATCACTACTTTACAGTGTCTTTACAAACAAGTAAGAATATTTGATTATGAATTAGGAATAAGGAAGTTAAATAAATCGTTTTGATTATCCCACATAAATTATGAATACACTAGCAGAACTAGTTTGCTAATTACAAGTTGACTAATTCAGCACATTTCAATGTATTACAAACTACGTTTACAGTACAGCAACATGTCAATATGATAGACAAAAGAATCACGTGACAGAAATTTTGCACTTACTGTGTGTGTTTACTGTGTTTTGATTCTACTCACTATTTAGACAAAGGAAAATACTTGTTTTCTGTAGATTTCAATACTTACAGGTAAACAAAGGTCTTTCATAAAGTGTGTGCAGAATCAAATGAAGAACACAATTATGTGTTTAGCTGACCATTGTTTTGTTATTCAGATTAAGACACTGTACCCAACCAAATAAAACCATGCTGACACAACCACACATATTAACCCTCAGATATACGCATTTTTAAAACAAAACAATGTCTTTTAAAAATGACACAACAATCCCACTTGGTTATTAAAGTTAATGGCAAAGATTGCTTGGAAATCTATATTGATATTTCCTACTGAAACACGAATGCAAAAGATATAAATAAACATCTCAAAAGCATCTAATGTGCCCAAGACTTTTGCAAAGTTCTGCACTGATCTACTGTACAACATCAACGTACAATAATGGATCATTTGTAGGTTAGCAAAGAATATGCTATTTTAAAGCCATTAATGTACTACAATTGTTATGAATTTATAAAATAAACCTACTGCATCTACATACTGTGTATCCTTATTACAGTTTTAAAAAATGGCATAATATTGCAAAATTGACACAAACACATATAATACAAAACTAAAGATTCAAAATAATATAAAGTACAAAAGATAATATTCATTGATTAGAACATAACTATAAATTCTGTTACTTCTCTATTATGTTCCAATTTTGGAGCTTTTAGTTTGAAAACACGGAACCAATGAGAAGCCAGTGTTGATGTTCACACAGCTGGTTTATTTTAGTTTCTTTTCTCATGTCTCACCTCACCATGTTCCACCGCTCTGCCCTTGGGAGTATCTTCAGGTAAGAAGTAGAGTCTAGAACTGGCCAACAGGTGGCGTTGTGTCTGATCTTCCCATAGCAGTGTGACCTCTGCTATGCACACTGGCTCCTGAGGGCCACAGCGCATAAAGTAGAACTCTCCAAGCTTCCAGACCTGAGCCGGACCCTCTGACCCCTGCCTGCAACTCACTGACTTATAAAAGGCAAAGGAGCCCCGAAGGCAGCTGGGAGAACCTAACCACTGTTTAGGACAAAAGTGTACAAAAGCAAAGAGGTCAGTTAGAAAATAAAACTTATGAG
Organism: Chromobotia macracanthus; assembly: GCA_036877525.1. Lineage (NCBI taxonomy): Eukaryota > Metazoa > Chordata > Actinopteri > Cypriniformes > Botiidae > Chromobotia > Chromobotia macracanthus. The sequence goes on from JAZGTH010000005.1 coordinate 4,628,198, forward strand.
AACATTTGCTCTAATCATTCACATAGGGGTTTTAGTCAGCTGTGTGAGACAATTACATATTTCCTTAAATAAAACTTCAGAAGTAATAAGAGCGCAGAATTATAAGTTACAAATATTCACAAGAATAAAGAACTGTTTGTTGTACTGTATCTAGGGTTTGTTTTTTTGTAAAAAACTTATACCGTACACCATATCTCACTTGGAATTTGCTTCTGTTCATATATGCTAAGCAAACAGAATGGGTATCTTTACACAAACACTTCAAAACAGTCCGAGCACCAGAAAAACACACATGCATACAAACTTAAATACACACATGCAAACACCCTTCACATGATTCAAATTATCTGCTTGAACAGTAAGCACTGTGACTACAGTCTTTTCAAATCCACTCAGTGTCAGTGGTATGATCTATTTTTTTGCTTAAAATCCAAATTCATATTTCCAACACAGAGTATTAAATGTAAATTACAAACTACACAGCACAGAAACTTTAACCATTCACATAACCAACTTAAAATTAGTTGGTCTTCTTTGGTAATGTTTCCTTGGTTACAAACACATTCCTGTGTATTAATCTACTTAGGAATGGCCTGATAGCAATGGAAAAATGCATACAGAATTTTTGTGAGTGATAGAACAAACATGAAAAAATTCCACAGCGATGAAACCAAAATGTGGTTTGCAGATATCAAATATGAAAATGTGCCTGTGGTACATTCTGTGACAAAAAATGTAAAAATACACATAATTAAAGACTGTGCTTAATATTACAACAAAAACATAAAATATCTCAAATTACAATCGCATTTATTTTAAACCTACTGAAAGAGTTATAATTATTATATAATTATATTAAAACATGTTGTAAGGGCTCACAGTGCGTGTTACTTTATTATTATTTTATCTTATTAAAATAACTATAGTAAAAGGGTATTATATTGTTTTAAATAATTCTGTATAAGTAGCTTAATTGTTAGTGTAAAATCGTACTTAAATATGGCATATGCAGTTTCTTTCATTTACCAAAAACATGTTCTTAATTCATACTTTTGTAGCGTGACAATCCACACATGCACAACATTTTGCTTGTCGTTTGCGATGTTTTTTTATGGCGACAAGACCTGAGAGCATGACAGAAAGGAGCATATTCGCAGTTATTATTATAACTTCACATGTCAATCACAGGACGTGTTCACTAAGTAATACACATTCATGGGTTAGTCACCCCGCCCCACCCCCACCGGTAGCCCAACATATTCACCGACAAACCAACCAATCAGAAGCCACAACACTTGGCGTCCACATGTCGAGCGCCTACTGGTAAAAGAGAGAACTAGAGTCTTTACAGTTAAGCCACAATACACATATGTGACTTTGTTTTTTATGTACTTCAACAAACACCACAGTAAGACTGTATCATCATTTACTGAATAAATTACTGAAATCCACGAAAAGCCGGATAATCTTTAGAAATACTGACTACAAGTCAAAATGACCTTGGTACTTCCTATTGTGTTTAATGTTGTTTACAATTATTACTGTGAAAATGGGGAGAAAGTATTATTAGAGTTACTAACTTTAAACATAGTTTACTTTTTATGTTTAACCTATTCAATATCAATGGCGAGAAACAACATCCTAAATCCGGGTGCTCTGGCTCTTCATAATATTGGTATTCACTCAACATGTTTAAAAGAAATAAAATATCTGAAGTAACTTTCTACTGCCACCACAAGCACACAAAGTCTCATATATCACGACATTGTTACAGCTTAGCATTTCTAGCCAACTCGTATTATGTTAAATAAACTTTAAGTAACCTAAATAAATAAATAAATAAATGATATTACAACATTCTGGATGAATGCTGCATTTTAAAAATAATATCAGATGCAGCCCACGTAGCGACAAAATAATTTAACCCTGATGTAAAAAAACATAGGCTAGTCTCAAACAAAATCAACTGATCCTCCAAGTTTACCTCCTCCTAGAAGTTTCAATACCACGTCATTTTGAAGGGGTTAATGTTCGTGATATTTAATCGACAAATATGCCTACATATTGCGGATTAAAAAATACAACTATCCCTTCAAAATCGCACGCTCAAGTCGTATTGTTTTTAATAGAAAATAATACGAAATCTGTTAGTCAAATGTGAAAATGTGGGGGTGGGGGCAACAGGGAGACTAGGTAGTCAACACGACACACAAAGAAATTAATCATTAACAAAAATCGAAATATATACACGCGTTCTTGATATAGCAATAAATCTCTACGTGAAACAGGTTCAAAATCGTAAACCATAAAACACATTCCAAAATAAATATAAGTTTCTCGCTCAAAAACGATCCTATATTTTCAAGTCTTCGCTGGCTTGATTGGAATCAATTTTTAGCTAACTTCCAAATATTACGACGTGTCATACGAGCCTCGGTTAAAAAAATGACGATTATTTTTTTAATTCACGCGAGCAAAATTGTAGCTCGCGCAGTGGAGGTCTCGAGATGCAACAAAGTAGCAGTTAAAAGTTGTAATTCACTTTACCTGTATCGTACTCTGCTCCATTGCAACTCCACATTCCCTTATCCCTCTCGATGCCCCCTATCAAGTTACACAGCCGGGTACTAACAGCACCGGCACACACATAAACGCAGCTAAAGAAAAGCTTGCGCTTTTTTGTGAAAATAGGGCAGGATCTAGGTGTGGCTTAACTCCATTTGACAAAGAACTTTAATATATTTTGTTCATGGTACATACGATTACCTGTGGAAACATGCTCACTGTTTAATTTAATCCAGTGAGCAACAGTCATTTTTAAATACAACAAAATTTCAATATGGAGACAAGAAAAAATCTATATGTACAGAACAGAGCATGCGTGAGAAGAACAAAGTGCTGTTCTTCAATAAAAATAGCTGGATGAATAAATGGATTACATACATAATTAACCCCTGAAGCTAGCAGTAAGGCAGGGAAACATAGTATTATTTATGTTTAATAATAGTATAGCATTTTTAGTCTATAATATAGATTCGATCTACATTGATAAATATCATAAATTCACGTTTAATTGTCCAGTAGCCTAGTCTTTTGTTTTAAAAAGCAGATGAGGCTACTTTCATTAGTAATTGATAAGTATTTATATAATGCATAATCTGCAAGATATTTTGTATTATAAGTTATTTTGTTCTCCGGCAGGGGGAGTTCGCACGTGATCATTTCCACAAGACAATGGCCATGACCCGTGACATTTGAAATTTTCCTGCTCTAAATCATAGAATGACATTAGAAACCTGAGCTGCATTAAAACATACTTGACTCAGTGCTGTGTATTAGTCTTTTAACAAAGTAATATTCAAAATGCAACTGCCTACATCTGTTACACAGATAACTTATTTAGCATTTTAATAAATTTCTTGGAGGTAGGGAGCTTTTTATTTTACAGTATTAAATGTATTTTTATTGACAATTTGATGCTTTCTGAAACAGCTTTCTGATCACGTCCTCCCCCATGATCATTTGTTTTGCTTGTGGCAGAACAAATGTTGTCCCCCAGACATTTGGAAGGATATAGCACACCATGTCACACCAGGATTGTTTCTTATTCTTTTAGTCTAGTGAATTGTGAGTCAGAAGCAACAGGATATGATTTTCACATTTTGTAGGGTTTCAAGAATCCACTTCATTCTTCATTGTTGTATTCTTAAAGTATTAAAGTAAAATCCAGAAAAAAAATGAAGTAAAATATTAAAATAATAAAAGAAAAATCCTGAACTCAGATAAGAAAATGTTTTATTATGTCAAATGAAAACTTTGTGGTAATATGAAATAAGTCATTATATCATGTAATAGAAATTCCAATTTATATCATACATGTTCAGTCTATCATGGGTACAGTTCGTTGGCTTAATAATGACCTCACGGGGGTGCTATTGCCTCCAAATCCGCTTTTACCGCTCCAGATGGATCCGTCGCCTTTTTGCGTTTTTAAAACTCCTAGTCGACTAAATGTAGGAAGTTTAATGCAGTTATCGTGGGTTTTACTATTATAGACTATTGTTATTATTATAAGACTATTATAATTAAGTGTGAAGTAGTTTAGTAAATTCATTACTTCAAATTCAGTTACTTTGAAGCCACCCTGTAAGCTGACGTTCTGCTTATCTCCTGCTTAAAATGGCCTCTATCTCGCTTTTCTGTCACTCTGCAGATCCATTGTGAATGTTAACAACTACTTTATACAGTCAACAAATTTGATTAAAAAAACAATATGTCTCTTTCTGCAGTAAAAAGGATTATTTGTGTCTGATCAATACTAGCCTACAAGTAAAATATGCAGTACAGGGGAAGTTACTGTCAGTGGCCAGTAGGCTTTATTTTAGCATTTAATTGATCAAACATTTGGTGATAATATAAACTTTTGTTGACTAGCTTCCAAACGTGTAATAAATTAAATGATAAAGGATTGTAAAAAATGTAATTCATTACTCACTTTTTAGAACTCAATTTAGGCAGGCTGAGTAGGGTAATTTAGCTCCTCCCACTTATCAAACCAGGAATTTGCCTTTTTCTGTGGCGCAGCCAAGTAGTATTATAATAAATTCTCTGAACCATCAGAACATATTATCATCTCCTAAGATATACAGAGCAGGAGAGAAGCAAGCAATTCCAATAGGCTTACACACAAATGAATGTTGTTTCTTCTTTTATGTAAATCAGAAATTGCCCAAGATGCTCAGCTTAACATAGACTTCCTGAAGATAGAAGAACTTTAAATGGAAACCACCTGTTTGAACAAATGTTTCACTGCCTGGACCACCAGTTCTGTTGAGCCCTTTAATGTTTAGGGCTCATTCAGGAAATCACATGAGACTCTTTTTTGTTTTGCTTATATCTTATACAATGTAACTCACACAGATGGGCTTCATTTCGTAACATTCTTATATGTTTATCTGTTCACCCACAGCAAAGTTGAAGTTGGAGTCTATACGTGCCACATGGTCCATTTGGGTGCATGGAAAGGCAACAAGAAAATGTTAAGAAAAGTTTAAAAAATCTAATGATACCAAAAAAATACAAAGATTTTAAAGTCATGCAGAAACTTTTGAAAGGCCAAATTATGTGAAGTGAGTATGCAAACTCTGCAAGGCTGTACTATGTTTTGGGTTTGAGTTTGAACAACCTGAAATGCATATTTTTATAAAAAGATAAAAGTTTTATTTAACTATCCTAGTGTACCAGTTTAACTGAATTCACCCTGAATCACATAAAGACAAATGTTTAAAATCTATTGAATAATTCTGAATTGCTTCAGCTAATAAAATGTACCCATGAGTTTTCTTTTGAAGGAAAACATTTAACCTTAAATCATTTGACTCAGAAAGAAAACTGCAGTTTTATTAAACACAGATATAAAAAGTACAAATTCCACTGACATTTCCTAAAAAAAATGAAATCTATTAAATTGAGTTTAGTTCAAGCAGTAATTGCATTCATGGTGCTGCCAGGAAACACTGATTTATTAGGAGTCTGAAGGAGAATTTTATGATCACAGAAGGTATGTTTTATTAAAGCACGTTAAAACAGGCATACACTATTTATGTAGTACTTCTTAGTATTTTAAAATCAGTGCTTGTCAACATACCTCATACAACCCCAGGTGGGGTCCTACATTTTTCATAATATTTATCATCAAAAAAAGGCTGGACAGAGAAAATTATACCATAGAAAAAAAATAAACAAATGTCTATAGACAGGAGAGCCAGAGAAAGGAAACATTCCACAGGAAGTGGCTGAAATGGCTAAAACACTTGCTGGACAGAGAAACACAGCAACAGAGTTATGGGAAGGTCTGTTTCAATTTTCCTCTTTTGACCTTGACCAATAGAAAACCAAGATTCTCAAGATGTTTGTACCATCTGGAATAAGATACCTCAAATGTCAACATATGTAAAGTAATCTTTCCTTTCAATGTTCTCTTCACATAGTGTTCTCATTCAGTCTTCTTTCTGTGTTCTTTTTCTTCGTGTTCGTCTACATAGTTCATCATCTTTCCAGTAATACATCTTACTAATTACCATCTAGAAGTTTTTCTGTTAATGTATTAAAACCATTTCCTGTTTTAGGTCAATATGCATAATATCCTGAAGTGTGTGCCAGCACTATGCTTGAGCATTAATCTACATCTTGAAAAGTAAAAGTTCTATGCAAGGGCCCTTCATAGAGGCCTAGAGGCCTACCGTACAAGGCCAGAGATTCTGGGTATCTGTCAAATAGTACAGAAGTGTGTTTAGTCAATAATCAAGAACAAAACTGAACATAATTTAGCTATCCTGAACCTCCCTACAGCATTATTGCTACATCTAACTGTAAAGGTTCAGTAAGGGGACTATATATTTACTATACATGTAACAGTTACACATTCCTGCGCTTTGGATGTCATCTCTCTCTGGAACTTCACCACTTTTACTACAATATAATTGTATGCGTAGCCTGTAAAAGTAAACCGGAAGGGAATCTTTAAAATAAAGCGCCGTTACATACAATTTCCACAAGGTGGAGGTGTCACTCAAAAAATGTTTGAGCCTAAGCTTTCATTTCAGGCGCTGTGCGATACACAGAAAGTGGCTATAAACCTGGCCTGCTGCTCACCTCGTTTCAGATTTTGACTACAGCAGAATGTTTAGAGAACAGTTCCATATTTTTAAAACTGATCCAGCTGTTTGGAAGGGACAGTCACAATACCGTATTGGGAAATATTGTTTTAGTTTTTGAAATTCAAGTTGAACTATGTGTGTATGTCAAAGCAAGGAGGATGTTATTGACATTTAAGAAGTGAATCTTGAAATTTTTGGCACAAGCTCAGTATCACAGAGCATGACTGATTAAACTTTGGTGATTGAGGTTCTAATTATTTTGACCATCTTAATTTTTAGGGTACAAATTACCAAAACATACCAACATACATTTTATGGTTTATACCATGATGCTTTTATGGTGCTAGATGCTAGACTGAAGTATTAATGTCACACAGAAAATTCATAGGCTCAAAAATGGTAACATTTAATAAACTTTAACAAGACACCAAATACAGACTTAAAATAGATTTATGCATTGTACATATTCATTAAAAAAAACACACATATATAATCACTGCTAAAGGCCAGATATTGACACTATTTTTTGAATTTTCTCTTTCTTGCAAGTCTTTGGCTGTTTTTAGAGTCCTGCTGTTGGAGATCAGTAAGGCGGTCTGTGTTGTCTGACGCAGGAATGAAGGCTGAAGGATTAGAAGAGGAAGTCTTCACTAAGCAGTCCACACTTCCTCCAAGCATCCCCATCAATGCAGGATCTGAGGGGCCACTGGGGAAGCATTTAAAAGTTAATGAAACAATCCTGATAATGTCCCACAATTACTTTATTAGGACATTATTTATGCTAGTTTGGATAACTAAGAATCATAAACAATCATATTACATTAAAATATCAACAAAGTTTTGCTCATCCCAGTTGATAGTATTAAGTCTTTGGTTAGCCGCATTGGTTGTGTATTGTATAATATATGTATTCCATATGTACTGTTTTACATTCGTATCACATTTCCTTCAGGTCATGCAAAAAATATACATGCTAGAGATCAATTTCAGAACTGTACCGATTTCTCCTTGTAGAAATATCAGAAGGTCCAGCTTCATCACTGCCTGAAAATGACAGGTATTAAATTTAACACTCACTAGACAAGCTTAGAAACATCAAATACACTCTGATAGGAGAATTACACACCAGGGTGTCTCTGTTCTGTTCGCTGGAGAGCAGAAATAAGACCATTACCCTGCAAAATAGAGCTAAGTTAAAATACAGACCCTCTAACAGAACATGTCCAGATTTAGACACAGAATGACATTTAAACATCAACAGCATTGTGTCTGGTGTGTTCCTGTAGCTCAACTGGTAGAGCATTGCATTAGCAGCGCAAAGAATGTGGGTTTGATTCTCAGGGAACACAAGTACTGATAAAAATGTATAACTTAAACACACCGTAAGTCGCTTTGGATAAAACCATCTGCCAAATGAATAAAAATGTAACAAATACCTGATCAGTTTTGGGGTCTGTGTTTTTAAAGCACAAAAGGACATGTGCTGGGTACACCTGTGCTGGAAATAAGCCCTGACACAGGAAACACTTCTCCTGCTGTGCAGATCTGTTTTAAAAAAGGCCAGAACCTTCCGTTTTTAATTATGTTGTCAATTATTCTCGATGTTTTTAATGATGGATCATTGATATGTTTGTAGGGTTTGGTGCTGTACCTACTTCTCAGATCTGTGTTCAGTCTCCTCTGTTAGAGCGCCTCTGGTCCTCGTTTTTCTGACAACAACTAGAATTGGAAAGTAAACGAAAATGTGTTATTTTACACAATTAAAAAAACACAACATAAAAACATCACATAAAACACATTCTAGAACTAGGCATATGAAATGATGTGTGTGTTCTATTAACACTAAGACCAATGTGAGGTAAAGTAAGTTATATACAAAAAGGATTATCCACACTAAACTATTTACATTGAGCACTATGTAAACTTGCAGAATTATCAGAGAAAAAAAAGCACACTATGGTCATTCACGTGATGTACTACAAATATTTGCTCATCTAAAAACACTTTACATTCATGCATTTGGCAGATGCTTTTATCCCAGAAAAAAACGCCACATTCAAGTTACATGTTATATTAGTATGTGTGTTTTCTTTAACCCGAACCCATGACCTTTGAGCTGCTAATGCAATGCTCTACCCATTAAACTACAAAAACATACTTTCACTTTCTATTAAGCAAGACACAGCTGCAGCAATGTTGCAGGCATGTTCTAAGAGGTTCAAACGCTACAGCTGGTGGATTATCAGTAAATAAGTTAAGTAACAGTAAGTAACACAGACCTTGGGATTGTTCTTTCTGGTGGTTCTGGTCCTCCAACTCTCCATTACAAAAAGCAGCGTGGATCTCGATTCTACTGAGGGGGAAGAGCTTTGAGCAAATGGGGCATTCCATCCTCTGACTGTGAGGAGATGCTGCTTCTGCGGACACAATCTCCTGCTCCATCAGCTCCTCCTCTACATCAGGAACACCTCCCTCTTCATCCACCTCCATCACCTCACTGTCAGCACGGGACTGAGGCTGTGAACGATGGAGGTTCATGGTTAACAAACTTAAAAGTCCCTCACTCACATTGACTGCTAAAGATTATTCTGCCTTAGGAGATCTATGAGGAAACCTGTATTTGTTGTCATATAATATTGATAATGTGATACAAAGTTTACTAAAAACAGACTGCTTTCTTATTAACAGTATTGTACTTCAAAATTAAAACAATATATTTGCATCAGTAACACTGAAAGAGGAAGTATGACAATACTTCTAAACATTGTGTCTGTATCCTAATTTTACACCATATTTGTTAAGTTTGTTTTTTATGCATATTACAGTTACAGTACATTGAGCTGTTAGCTTAGCAGCATGCTACCATCAACTCAACTGAACTCAACTGTATGTAAAAAATACATCTTGTTATGGAGCTTACATTCAATCACTTGTGGTTCCATTTCTGTTAGGATGCTGAATTAGACAGTAGTGGACCAAGTATACAGCAGATAGTTAAAAAGCTCACCAGGTTTTGGAACAGAGCTATTACCTGTGTGGGACTGGCAGGACTGGTCATCATTAGCTCTGGTGTGCTGTTTTCAGTGAGCTGTGTCTCTGCATCAACAAATATATAATCATCTACTGGCAGGGACAAATGGAGACAATTACTGAATTTTCAGCTGATCTGTACGACCACAGGTATGTTTTTCTATGTAGACTCATGTACCTGGACAAACCATCTCTTCCTCTCCAATATGTTCATGATTCTGGGTGTCCTCTCCCACATCTGCATGCTCTATTTGAGCGTTATCTGAAGTGTCCCATGGACCATTTCTGGCAATTAGATTATTTAAGATTTAACTTGGCATTAAGTTAGACATTTTTATTTTGGAAAAATGTGTGTATGAATTGAACTGTGAACTGTGTGTATGTGTGAACTGTGTGTGTGAACTGGTGAATATGATTCCAGCCAGGATGAAATGTAAAAAAGCTTTAGTTATTACCTGAAAGGAGAAGTTGCAGCTGTGGGCTCCTCTTGGCTGAGAAAAGTGTTTTTTTGCTGTTGGGAAAATAAACAGCTTATCAGCCACACGTGTGGCAACATTGTTAACAATATAGTTTTCATGCTGGCAACTTAAGTTAAATAGTGCCACCTTGTTGTGGATGACAGGATTAGTCCAAAAGACAAAAACCTACACACTAAAAACACGCTAAAAAACTAATTTTGACGATAATGTATAGAAAGATATATAACTGTTTGATTGAGTGAAAAACAACCCCAATATTTTAGACTTACAATATAGATAGGGGCCTGTATTAAAAAAATAATACTGATTGAAACTGGTCCAGGCACCAATATATCCTACATCTCATCAATTTCCTTGCATTCCACATGCAAACCTAGAATAAAACACAAAGTTGTTCTAAATTTGACAGATACAATTAAATCATGAACTGGACACTCACCACTTCCTCATCTTTACTCTCTGGAGAAGACAGAACTACATATGTTTCACTCTGTCCACCCTCAGCAGCCGCTTCTGACCCTGCCACAGACTCCTCCCTGACCTCCTCTCTCTCCTCCTCCACTTCTATTCTCTTATTTTCCTTCTCACCATCTTTTTCACTCTGTTCCTCATCCTCTGACAGCTGAGGAGCTCTGTTGCGCTTTAGTCTCCTTGTGCCAAACGGCCTTTCTGATGAGTCAGGAAACACCTGGAAGAAAACATAAAACATGAATGATCTGAAGATAAGTAAAAGTGTAATATGCTATCCAGCTGTTACAGTGTAAATCCTGTGTGACTTTCCAGATAAAGAAATCTGATTAAAAACATTAGGAAAATTGTGTGTTTTGGTAATTTGTTTATGTAACTGTTTCCATATTCCATTCAATTTTCAATAATGACTGAAAGAATGGAGTTTGTCATATATAATTTGATCAATTAGCATGATTGGCAGCTGTCACTCACTGGCTGACTCCACTCCGCCTTATGCAGCAGCTCTCGTCGGGCCTCCTTCAGACTTTTCTCATACACCTCCAACTGACACATGATCACACGCGTGTAGTCATCTGGGTTTTGCCCCAGGGGGCAGAAAGGCACTCCCCAGTAGTATGACACAGTGCATTCTCCTTTCTCCATTCCAGTATACAGGGGTTTTGAGTCTGAAGATTTGGATTTCAGGCCTGTGGATGTCCTTGAGTCATCCTGCGAGTAATTCTGGGATAGCTGTGCATCTTGTTTGGAAGGACTGAGGGTGATGGCAGCTGAAGAAATGCAGGGCTGGGTTGGGGAAGACCTTGGCCAAGCTGTCTCGTCGTGAAAGACTGGGCTTGGGGAGCGAACCTGGAAGTGATGACACATGTAAAACAGATGATGTACCAGTTTCGCTTACTATTTGCATCTACGCAATAGTATTCACAAAAACAATATTACATGAGCATACAGCAGGGTTAGTCAACTCTGGTTCTGGAAGGTCAATTGTCAGAGTTTAGTTCCAACCCTGAACTCAAAACCAGCCTGTTACCTTAAAGTAATTCTCAAGATTTTAATATGTATGTTCAGGTGAATCTGACTAGGGTTGGCGCTAAACCTTGCAGGTTCAGTAGCACTGGTGTATAGAAAAGAGCCATCAGAAATACAAAGCCCCACCTACCTCACTGCTAACATCTTCATCCTCATCATCATCTGTTAAAAGCAAGACCATGTGACTAGTAAACCCATCCCATGACTCAGTGTTTGGAGCTCTTTCTGTAGATTAAAGCATAATGAAAATTCTTAGGATTGACCACAGCATCTTCATCAAATTCACAGACAGACACTATTAACTAAAGGTGTACTCACACTAAGAACAGTTGCCTAGCATTGTGCTAGAACATGATCATGGCCCCCCTCCACACTCCCCTGCTTGCCTGCACTTACATTACATACTATGTTCTGGGCTGGACCAGCTTTGAAGAAACTATGAAGAAAAGCGTTCTCACTCAACACAATGGAGTACATCATTTTGTTAATCTTGTGAGTCGTTTTGGATGCAGTGACACACAGCCCAGTGATATGCGCAATATATTGTAGTTGCATGACTGATGTTACGTTTGCAGTTCCACCCCCGGTGTGATTAGTGTGTACTTCATCCCAGACCAATTGAACCAACTTCTTCGGGCCACACACTCAGGAACAGTTTAGGGCTATCACATGCCTGGGCACGGTTTAGATCACCTAGTGTGTGTACACAGTATCAAATCACCTAGTGTGAGTACACAGTAAGAAGGTCTGTATGTTACGAGCTGAAATAATTGCAGAACATTGTGGGAGTAGAACAATTACACCGAATTTTAAAACAATATTGCCTTGCAAGCACTATGAAGCAGCTATGAATTACAAGCACTTGTCATTTCTTTAAAATTGCATACCATTCCCTCTAAAAATCCCTTAAATAGCACTACCTGCTTTTACCTTGTTGTAAACTGAAGCTCTACAAACAAATTAAAAGAATGCAGGCAAAATATCGCTCATCAAATGAAGCATTTGTTTGGAACCATCGCACAGAGAACCCAATAACTTGACAGGCCCTGTCGGCAGGAACCAAATTTACTCTGTGTGGTGCCAAATACTGCAGAACACTGCTCAGTTCTGCAGCAACAGAGGAACCACACATGCAACCTGAAGCAGCTGTTTACAGAACACATTCAAATTGTTTTGATTGCAAGTTTACACACATTCTGCACAAAACACTGAAAGTACTTTGACATTATTAGATGTCCCCAAGGTACCTACATCCACTAACTACATCCAATAATGTACGTAAAGTGGTAAATTTCTTTTGTGCGCACAAGAAATGGCATACCAGAACCAGCTATTGAGTCCTCAGCCTGAATGATCTGATCCTTCACTTGCTTTAGGTCAGGTGTTTTCTGTTAAAATGACAACAGAAGAAAGTTAGATGCTAAAAGTGTAAGTCAAGGGTGCTCAATCCTGTAGCTTTAACTCTAAGCAAACACACCTGAACCAGCCAATCAAGGCCTTTGGGTTTCAAAAATTACAAACAGGCAAATAATTTGGGTTTAAACTATTTGCAGATAGGTCAATTTCAAGGAGCAGGGCTGAGTGACCCAGGTGCAAGTTAAAAGCAACATGAAATTAAAAGTTAACAGTTTCCTTTCTTAATATTAACAGTCTTTGGTGGCATTCATCTTTGCACAATATTTATGCATGTTATCCAAAAAAACAAACAATTAAACATGCCTAAAGGTTTGTTTTTTCAATACTTTCACAAAACATACACCTTTCTGCTTTATTACAACAACTTTGCTGCTACTGTATCCAAATTAACTAATAATATCAGCACACTCTTCACAGTCCAATCAAACCCTGATGAATAAAATCTAGTCCTGCTCTACATTATTTCCCTCTAAATATTCTACATCATTCTGAAATACACTATATGGCAAGAGTTTGGGTTGCAAATACTGTTTCATGTTGTCAATAACACATCTAAATCTTGATTATAATTAGCATAAATGAAACCATGAAAAACCAAATGAGACAAAGCCAGTCTATTACAAACAAACTCATGACTCAGATGATAATGCTAAGTGAAGGTTTAATAAAGCCAAAATATGGTGCTTACATCTCTCGTAGTGACGTCTGTGTTGCTGTTCTCAGGAACACATTCTGGGTTTGATGGCTCCACTCTGCTGGAAGGTGAAGAGCATTTATCTTTTGCATGTGTGTTTTTGGGAGACAAACCTTTCTGGTTTAGATATGTTGGTAAATCTTCATCAGGTATCTGAGTATTTGACTCATTTCCATCTGAAGCTCTCTGGTCACCTCTATCCTCTCGCAAATCATTCTGAGTGAAGACATGGCTTGTGGGAAGGGATGAGTCCTCCTGCTGCGATTGAGATACGCTAGCAAAGGTCGGGCCAACAGCACTGTCCTGTGTGTGAAGGTGCTCTGTCGAGTCTGTGCTGGCCCTGATCAGATCTTGACTCAGTTTCTCCACATACACTAAAGGCTGGCGAATAAAGCTGCCATCTTTGGTCAAGACAGGTGAGTGATTGGGCTGTGAGAAAGACTGAGAGTGCTCGTCGTCTTCAGAGTCTTTGATGATTGGCTGTTTATCCAATGTCATATCCTGAGACGATTCATGAACATGCCACCCAGAAAATGAAGAAGATAAATTTACATATTTTAGCTCACCATTAATTGTCATACAAATAATTGCATTTGATAATTTAATTGTCTTATTTGTGTCGCATCACTGTCTGTGTGAGCAAGCAACAGGCATAACATCCATACAGGTCTCCCCAAACACTCCCACTGCGGACATTTCCCAATATATCATTGGTTATGCACACAGGACATCCCGCCTCAAACTCTTCCCATTGGCTGAGCCAGAACTTGACAAGGCCATTCAAAACAAACAGCAATGTTTTGAAAGCACCACAGAGAAACAGTATTTACAATTGCCATTCTGCCAGCTTACATGGGATTTTTATATAGGTGTCTTAACTAACCTGGGAGGCAGCAGGGGGCCCACACACTTGAGCTGAAGTACTTGATAATAGATTTGAGGTCGTCTGTGACAGATCAGGCATTTCTGGCAGTGGACTAGTGGTCTCCCTCTCGGTCACTCCACCCTGTGCAGCAGTACTCTCTCTTCCATGTGTCTGGTTTTGACTGGGGTAAGACAGCTTTCGCCTCAGGCGTGATGTTGCATCTGCTGCTCTCTGCCGTGGTTGCGCTGAAGAGCTGGATGCTTCATACTGACCCTCTGATGCTTCAACACTGCCGTCCTGCAGAAACACATGCAACATTTTTGATTGCCTGACATCATTCTGAACGTCAACCCATTTTGATTAGTTTCTCTGTGTGCCATATTTTGAATTATTTAGATTAACGTGGTAGACGTGGCTGGTAAATACAACAACTAGTCAAATAGTGAAAATGAGCAGTCATATAAACCTTATCACCAACATTAAGACTTTCCGCTATGGCTTTTTGCATGTCTTTGTCTTCCAGCAGTTGTCTCTGGGCAGCGCTGTTTGCTTCTTCAGTGCTCAGTTTCATGGCCAGATGAAGCATCTCATCTTCTGTCATATCTGATATCATGAACAGATGAGGGAGATTATGCACTTTACCGTCATACAAGTAAAACACCTGCACTTGAAACGGAACACAAGATCTACAATAAATAACTGGTTAAGAAACTCTTAAGATACCTCGTACTTGAGATTTGCTTCCCCTTCGTCTCCATCGGGCTGCCCGAGAAGACTTATTAACGGTACTATCTTCCTCCTGAAATATTTAAGTTTGACTTTTAGCTCGGTTTAAAGAAGAAAGAGGTTGCCACCCTACCAACTCACAAACCACCTGTTTTGCCTTCATTTAGACACTTTAAGCTGAAATGAGGTGGTTGTATCTACAACACACATGATCCATACTGTACCTCTTCATGATCAGAGTCAGATATGACCAGCGGCTCGTCACTGTGCTCCACTCTACAGACTTTAGCTCGTCTTCCGCCTTCACCAGACGTGCGCTTCCGGCGGGGCATCCTATGACCTCAACAGCATTAATTATTGCACTTTTTACACACCTGTACAAATCCTCTGAAAATCCACTTCATCTAGCTGCTCAGAAACCTGTTACTGGGCATGTACAATATCCGTACTCGGTGAAAATAATATGGGAAGTCAGACTCAAAAACAGGGATCGCACTTCCCACACGTTTACACGTCAGATCACGTGACACATGACGTTACCGGCTACGTCACTCATGCCGGTTAGAAAATACGTTTAAGTTTTAAGTTACTTGTATGATTGTCTCATACTAGATCTTATTTTGATTTATTTATTTTTTCTGTTTGCTATATACATTATTGCATTGTTTATTGATGACAATGAGACTGGCAATAATAAATAAATTGAAAAACAGAAGAGTTTGTTAAAGAGCAATAGAAAGATTTGAAGCGTTTCACGTTTGGGTGAAATCTGATGTTATTTCACAGTCTCTTTTAAGTTGTAATCAACCGATTAAGCAAGTAGTGGTCAGCAAATTGACAGTAATAAATTAGCTTCGATGCACTTAATAAGATGCAATTACTGAGCAAAAGGTAAAACTAATCTAGTCTAGACTGCTACATTGCCGTACATCTTAAGCTAGCATCAAAAGCAACCCATCGTATTTACCCCGTATAGCTTTCTTTGTATCCTTATGTCAGCTGCATTGTTTAGTGGATGCGTAGACGTGCATAAAAAAACATGAAATACGATTGTTAAAGTTGCTTATTACTGTTTGTAAACAGAACAAAAGTGAGTTAGCAGCAAACAGCATGAAGGCCATGAAGCGCATGTCTAGTCTGCGCATGCGCCAGCATCCTGCACACATCATGGCGCAGCAAGAGCAGAATGGAGATTTTCCATATTTACCTTCAGGGTCGGCCGAGGGTGAGAGATCGACAGTCGTTTGTACAGAATTAAAGACACGACGTCTTATGCATTATATATAAAGTCAGCTTTGGGATTGTTTTAAGAATACACAGTGCCCGAAGGTTTAAAATAATGCAAAAGCATGGTAGGCTAGCTGAAGCTTTTCGTTGATCCCAGCGACTGCAGCTTTGGTGTCTAGAAAGAACAGTGTATCCAAGGTCGATGTAAGACATAGGGAGGGTACCTGCAATCATATGCGAAATCTCAATAAATTAATTTCTAAATTACGTGTTGCACACTTTGCATCTAGTTCATTAGTAAGCTCTGGTGTTTCTGTGTGTGTTATTATACAGTAGTGAAATTCTCTTCCAAACAGTTGTAAGTTTCTGTCTTGTCTTGCAGTGAACCGAATGATAAAGGAGAACGGTGACTTGTTTTCAGACTCTCAGTGTAAAATATGTAGCGCTGTCTTAATTTCTGAATCCCAGAAACTTGCACATTACCAGGTAAGATTCGCGTGGATAATGTTTATATGAGTACATCCCTTCCTTCATGGACTATATTTCTTGAATGTGTTACTGGCTTTGCTTAGAATTGTATATTGCTGTACTACTCATGCCATTTTTAAGGATGCACCTTCTTATTACACAGTCTGCTACTTGTTGTCGATTCAGCCTAGAGGATAAAGCTGCTAACTAAAAGCTGTGGAGTCACCATTTTGCTCTTGAAAAGAAGCACTTAACTCAATGAGGACTGACCTTGTAACGATTAACATTGAATAAATGCATCTCCTTTTTTGTAGAGCAAAAAGCATGCAAGCAAAGTCCGTCGATACATGAGCATTCACGGTAATGAGGAGCCTTTTGCAAAACGGTTCAAGTCTTCAGATGATACTGTAAGTCAAATTCATTACCAGATGAGGTGAAGACATTTGTTATAGGACATTTATTTTACAGTGCACAGATTTGCCCATATTAATGCCCAGTGTTGTATTATACAGAGTAATGTAGATGAAGGGGACAAATTTAAAGCGTGCCATGTGTGCAACATGACGTTCTCCTCCCCAGTGGTGGCACAGTCACACTACCAGGGAAAAGTTCACTCCAAGAACCTACGATTAAAAAACTATGGTCCACATATTCCTGGTATGTATGAAACTTGATCAGTTTTGTTATTTTGTACTTCACAAAAATGAAATCCTGGAATCAACAAAAACCAATGTACATAAACAATTTTCTTTTCAATTACAAAACAAGGTTAGGGTAAAGCAATAAGCCACAAAAACACATGCATTTCAATGATTCACCATGGGTAAAGGATCTTCATGGGAGTTTTAGGATTTATTTTGTATGCTATTCATGTATGTGGCTGGTAATTTGCCGAAAAGCTGACCTGCTGTTTCGGATCATCTCCCAGCATCACCTCAGCCCAAGGCACAGGTAAAGAAGGATGAAGGGCCACCTGAAGGTGGACAGGGACCCGCGGAGCAGGACCCCAATCGCTTCTGTTCCATCTGCCAGGCGTCCTTCAACAATCCGCTCATGGCTCAGCAGCACTATGAGGGCAAGAAACATAAAAAACATCTGACCAAACAGAAGCTGATGGAGACCTATGGGCCTTCTTCTGCACCAGGTGAGAACATAGAAGGGTTGTGTTTCTGTCACATACAGGTTGTGGGTCCCACCGAACAGAGACCCACAACCTATATGTGTCAGTGTTGAATGTGGAAGCATCTTTTAAAGGCATAGTGTTAAATACAACTCATACCACATGCACATTGCAGGACTGAAGATTATTGTCCTACACAGGTTATTGTTTTCTGTTGTGTGGGTGAACTAATTAGACAGTCATAAGATCATTGCCCATCTTGATTGTAACTACTCCTCAATTTTTTTCCACACAAATGTATGCACATAGGTCTTTACTGTCATTCTTTTGTTCTGTGTGTTTACTGATGGTTTGGCAATATTGTATGCAGAACAATGATGCCATTAAGGTACCCTGGAGTTGATTTTGACTAGACACCTAAAACATAATGGAGGAAGGAGTTGTCATGTTTTTGGACTTACTTGAACAAAACAAGAAAGAAGTTTTAAAATGGTATTAAATTATTATTCTATTAACATAAATTGAGTGTAAAATGTTTTAGATTTTTAGAAATCATATTTTAAAGGTATATTGTTTTAAATTATATATACATTAAAGTGTGGTGATTTAAATGAACATTTTTACATTGGGTGGAATTTTCACGTCAGAATCAAACTTTGGCAGAATATCAGAACCTTTTTGTGTGTCTTTCATGTTTTGTAAGTGATGTTAGCGAAATGTTAAACGTCTTGTTTTCATCAGCTTCCAGACTGAAGGGCTACACGTGTACCGTGTGTAATATTGAGCTCAACTCTGTGGAACAGTATCAGGCACATATCAGTGGCTCCAAACACAAGAACCAGTGCGTATCTCATTAGCATGCTGGCCCAAAAGCCACTACAGTTTTTATTGGTTCACTAATCAAATGCTGATCAAAATTAATGTGTGAAATAAGATCAAATGAAATAGCATTAGCCTAATGCATTGTCCTGTTTCAACAGTGTCAAACTTAAGAAAGGGGGTATTGCGTTTGTCAGCCCCACTGAGAACTTCCAGCCTGATTTCCAGTACACACCCAGCCAGGAGACACCAGAGGCCTCGGGTGACTGGAGCAGCTTCAACCAGGGCTTTGTGTGAGGAGATGCCTTCAGCTTTTACTGCCCTCTGCTTATTTGTGACAAGCTTCCTCTGTTCAGACACAGATAGTATGTGTCTGCACTGTGTGCATCTCCTAATGCCAGCTTCTCACCACACCATATAACTTCCTGTCCGCTGTATTATCCTGTCATTCACGCACAGTTGAGGGACCACAACAAACTACCACAGCAGATTGACTTTTCTCCTCAGCAAAAAAGTCAAGGAGGTAAAACTTAAAACATGCTGCTTTGTTTAGTGTTAGGAGTTTGTTTATTATTGTTACGTATTTGGTTTACAGACAAATCATTTCCAGAAGCTTCACCAACAGATGTAAGTCTTGCAGGCAGTTTCAGGAGATGCTTTGTCTCCTATTTGTTATTTTTATTTAACAATTCTACATGTTTTTTGTTTATGAAATGAGTTTATACATTTTAAAGCTCTGGAGTTTGAGAGTGCAAAGTTTGGAAAGTTAATCTTTGTTTTCTGGGCGCTATAACGTGTATCTGTTTTGGAATCTTATGTATTTTAAGCAATCTAAGTCAACTTTTTTGTCTTTGATTGAAGAGCAGTTTCCTTGCATTTCACATCACTCCTATTTCTATGTCTGTTTCTAATGTAAACCTTTAAGTAAGAGATATGTTGTAATTTCATATGCTTAGAGAGTTAAGCTAAGTGGTGCTTGAGTGCAAACATAATTTTGTTGCACAAAACTTTAAATTTGCCCTAGTGATTAAAATCGTCAAATCATAGAAACGTATTGCCAGATCATAAGAGTGATGTTTATTTACTTTATTTAGAAACAAACACAAGGTTCATTTCTCATCACATAGATTCTTGCAGTATATTCTAATGTATAACTGTGATGCTTTTACAACTAGTAACATTGATTAGTTATAAAATGAATTATAAACCCTCATTTAGGGTTTCATGTAAAAACGGTTCTAAAAAGTAAAGTGAGAAATGAAAATGCAAATAATTTTTGAGAACTGTTAAGCATATGTCTAATATAATGGGTTTTTTTTGCTTGTATTGTTTATCTTTGCAGTGTACATTACAGATGGTTCTCAGTATAAATGACACTGGTAAAATGTTAAGACATTGCTAGACATGCTAGTAATATCAAGCGCCTCTGTATTAGGCTTTACTGAATAGTGTCTTTATTAGGAGCAGTTCAATCTTGAATCATTGTGAAAGGTTACTGTATTGCTTTGTTAAGAATGTGAGAAAGAACATTTTTTTGTATGTTCCTAAAGTGAAAGGGCCTAGATTTTTATTGTATTATGTCCATGTTTCATTTGTTATGTTTAATGGGGTGGGAAGCTTATCAATGCAAACTCAAAAATAAAAAAAAACTGGTAAGACAATACCTGAACATAGTGATGCACACAGCAGATGCACTATTGCAGATGAGTACAGAGAGTGTTGCTTTGCTTGAAAGTCTGAGGAGTTTTGTTAACGTGTTAGCATATTTGTTTTCTTTTCAACAGATCATGTGCATGCCTAAAGAGATGCACATTACATTTCATACACCAGTAAAATTATTTTGAAGACAAATAATTTAATTTTGTTTCAATGTTTATGCCAGACTTGAAAACAGACCTACTGCACCTTTAAGACTTAAGGTTGCTGAGTACTAAGCTGTATACGTCCATAACCTTGACAATTTCTAAACGCCTTTCTGGCAATTTAATTTTTATATTGGTTATAGTTGGATTAAATTGGTTCGTTTATTATGTTGTGAACATTTGCGTTATGAGTATTTCTACACATTCATGGATGTCGTATTTTAAACAATGTATAGAACAAATATATTCGGACCTTGTCCTCTAGATGGTGGTCTTTACACACTTCTTACATTTGAACAGACGTGTTGCGCTAGAATTAGGTCAAAATATATATATATCTTTTCATTAATATTTTATATATATATATATACACACACACACACACACACACATATATATATATACACATAATATAAACATATAATATATACATGTGTGTATGTCTGTGTCTGTATTTGCATAATAATAAACTACAAATACACATATATGTATTTTCACACACACACACACACACATATATATATATATATACAGCTGCTTAAACACAAATGACAAATCAACTGCACTGAACAGAACAAATGAGCAACATTTGTGTTAACAGCCAGAGCTGTGTAGC
Source organism: Chromobotia macracanthus (assembly GCA_036877525.1). NCBI lineage: Eukaryota > Metazoa > Chordata > Actinopteri > Cypriniformes > Botiidae > Chromobotia > Chromobotia macracanthus. The sequence continues at coordinate 4,649,676 of JAZGTH010000005.1, forward strand.
AATATTACTACTGTTTCTTAGCATATCCCACATGTACTGTAAAAAATGAATCAGCCCAATGTTTTATCAAGGTACCGTTTCCATTCATAAAATGCAGTGAGGAGGAGTGTTCAGTCTTTTCATTGATAAGATCTATTTACTCGAAGGGGGAGGTGCCCGGTACCCTTCCATTCACTGTGAGAGAGGGGTTCTGCCCCTCCAATGAGGCGCCACGCTGTATAAACAACCCAGTTCCACGTACTACTGGCATATGCTGAAACATAGACTCCCCTATGTGTGTAGAACAACCCCACGCACTGTCATATAAGCCTTTCCGTATGTATGCACATTTACCTGCCTGTTGAGTTTAGCTCTCCAGTGAATTGCTTGTATTTTTTGCTATGACAGATTAATACCTGCATATTTGCCTCAACAAAAATGTTTTGAGTTATGAGGACCTCAGTGCTGTGAAAAGTGAATTGTTAACTGTAGGTAGAGACCTGAAGTAACTTCAGCAGTTGTATTCTAAAGTTTCATTTTCAGACTACATTTCATCCAGAATGAGGCTTTGGGTCATGTTGTGTGTAACTTGATAAATGAGTGCTAGTCTTCAGCAGACCCACATTTCTAAACATGGTCTTGTGTAGTCACATGGACACTTGTTTAAACTGAGTAGTGTTTGTTGAATCTCTGAGTTCTGAAAAATTGTTTATTATTATGTTGTTTATGGGTTTTGTATATGCCCAGTTACACAGCCAGGCTTATTGCCCCAAACTAAAATGCATGTTTGAGCTGTGTTAACTAAAAGTAACTTGCACTGATAAATATTTAAATATATCAGTGTTTTGTCTCAAGATGCACACCAGTAATGTTTATTTTCTGAGACTTGTTTATAAACTACTTAAATGTCCTAATGTAATTCAGGTCTACTCCTGGCTTAATCTAAGCTCTGCCTGTGAAACCAGGCCATATACCTGACCTTTTGACCCGTGATATTTTTAGCATATTTTGGATGGAACATTATTGACCAATCAGCATCCAAGATATAACATAAATATGTAATACATAAAATTTACTGTCTATTTGTGGTTAGTACAAATACATTGTACTTAATCAACAGCCAAGAATAGTTCAATATTATAGTGTCATAATATTGACAATTACAAGAACCTTCAGCTGATTAGGTGTGAATACATTATGAGTATATATTAAAAATACAATTATAATGCATTATATATGCAGGCCTCATAAAAAAATGTTACCATTTGTTGGTAGCCAAAGCAGAGCACCTTAGGTTTAATGAAAATCATAATAAAATGCTAACTCCTTTTGTGGACATGGCAGTCTGTGTATGTGAGTTCATGTAAGTTTATATGTTTGGGTTTGTCGACAGCCAGGAAATAGGGGTTAGGGGACTGTTAAATCAGCATCTTCCTGAGTATACATGGGTGAAGAGAGAAAGTGTTGTTGAGGAGCATGTGGGCTGCAGGAGGTTGCCCTCTCTGACAGATTCAGGGGGTTATTGTCTAGGATGGAGACATCCGGAGGTCAAAGCCTATGTGAGGCAGAGAACAAAACAGTCTTGTATAAGAACAGACCAAATGGGAATCACAGGTGGCAGGAATTGGCTGCATCTATATGGAAATGAGCTCACTGTTCTTAGTTAATTTGGTTGAAGCTCTTGTTTTCAGATAGGAGGTGATTTTTAGAATGCATCTCACAAAAACATCTATAGCTCACTAAATCCTAAAGGAAGTAAATCATATTTTGCCTATTTAAAGCCAGTAATAGTTATTGCATGAATTAAGCACATGTGCTCCTGCTCCCCTTCAAATTCTTGTTACTGTAATGCATCCACAAAACAATGTTTTATGTTGTGCTTCTTAATTACAGTATTATTTAAATCCATTAAATAAATACTAAGTCATATACACCATTATGGAACTATACGATTACAATTTAACATTACAATTTAATTCATATATCATTTTTATTACAATATTTTTTTTTACAATATTTTATTTTTTATATAGTTCTGAAAAGGGGCAATTTTTGTTTTGCTAAATGTACTTTATGCATTGTTTTTGGGGATAAATAATGACTTGGACATGTTTTAACAGGTTTCAGTATTTTCAGGGGCATGATGGATATTTAATCATTGCAGTATTTTTTAAAGATAGATACATACATAAAATAGTATATATAGTTATTGCATAACTGACCTTTTCACCTGAGGGTTTGCAACAAAGTTCAAGTGTTTATCTTCCAGAAACAAACACCCCATTAAATACATGTTTGATTTCAGCTTATGTCAAAATAAAAACAAAATTTCCCTAGAGATGGGGTTCCAGGAATTAACATCACCAGGCGTTCATGGGCAGTTACATAAAGGCTGTTTCATAATGTCAAATCGGATGCTTGGCTGTTATAATCCAACAAACATGAGAATGTTGAACTGTCGATAAGAGGCAGTCAGACATTTGTTTGCTTGATGGCTGAGACTTTTTGGCTTGAAATAAGAAATAAAATTAATTGAAGGACAGTGAGTGGGGACAAACCCAAGAGTGCTTACTGTACATTTACATATATGCATTTGGTAGATGCATTTTTCATAGCAACTTACAGCGCACTTAATATATAAGTGAATGATCATACTGGTCACATGACAATGAAAACATGGATGTTGTATGTCCAGAATGTATACATACTACACCCGCACATGCTATATAGAACATACTGTTTTAATTGTCGATTTGCAGGTATTTAATCCAATTCAGTATGTACTGTCACAGTATGTGATTTCAGTTGCAGCCAAGTAGACAAATAAGGAAAACATGCAGTGTTCTCCCTATTGGACTGGAGTTGAGAACAGTTATATTAAAACATAGTTCTGGTCATTAAATCTGATTGGATAAGAGGTGTTCCAAAAGCGCTGATATAGGACCAGATTCATTATGCTTTACTGTATCCACCACCTCATTTAACCAACTAGACATGTCATTTTCTCACATTTGTCCAAGTACTTCTTGTAATAATATTTGTAATTTTTTTCTTTGAAAAGTTTTGCTTGAAAGGTGTGTTCATTCTATTTATTTTAAAATGTGTCACATTGTGTTATATAATGCAAATATATTGAAATAATAAGTTTATCTATAAGTTTGTCTAAATATTTTAGGGGTCAGTGTGTCTCTTGGACATTTCCCTATATTATCAAGATGTACCTAAACAGCTCTTGCTTAATTTAATTTTATCCTATCCCTAAACAAACCTCTCTCTGCGTTAGTTCAATAATAGATGCTGCATTCAGTTCACAAGTAGGATTAGTTTTCTTGAGCAGAAAAAGACCCATGTACTTGTCTGGACTCTGGGACAAGTGCAGGTGGCTGAAGGGTTCAAATTACACCCCAATGAAAGTTTACTCTACCCTTCCGGTCCCTCCTCCTCTAGCCCCTTTTTACCCAGCAGATGAAATCTTTTCCGTGATCTGAGAATTCCTGCAGACTACTTGTAATTCCTCTGACAGATGGACACACTTAATCTGCAGTGGTCAGGCTGGAAGTAAGTGCTGCAACCTGTGAACAGGCAGCTAGGACAGCCACCTGTCAGGACCCCGTCACATGATAGGCACTGCATGGCATAACTAATCCATTGTAGCCTGTTGTGTGAATATAAGTTTTTACATTTTGGCATACTTCTAATTAGAGTTCACCCTAAAATGAAAGCTGTTAATTTAGTCATGTTAAATGTACAAGCGTAACACCCATATGATGTTCTTCTGTGAAACACAATAGGAGAATTTTGGAAAAAAATGAAAAATGGATAAGCATGAAATGGATGAAGTCTGAGACTAGCATTCTGCCTAATATCCCGATTAATGTTCCACAGAAAGTCATACAGGTTTGGAACAACAGAAATGTGAATGATGATGGAATTGTTATTTTTAGGTGAACTATCCCTTTAAAAAATGTAACTTTGAAAGTTCTCTGTTGAATACAGTTAATCAGGTAGTTGGTAGATAACATTTGGGTTTTTCAGTGTGAGGCCATTTTGAGGTCCCTTTCAAATGTAGTGAATCCCCAAAATCCACAAATTTCTGGAACCTTGTTGTTCTGTATAAAAATTATCACAATTTGTTAAGAAATAGGCTGCTTAAATCCTTGTTGTGGGTCTCTGATTCATATGGAAGATGACACCTCCAACTTCACACCAAAAGTTGCGTTTCCCACAGCATGCCAATAATTTTGATAGTTCAAGTGTCTGTAAAATTAGAGGTGGAGTGTTGATCTAAGAACCCATCCAGACCAGACAACAGGTGAACGGTTACGCTTGGTCAGCAAATCTTACTGATATTCTAACCTATTGAACTTTCCCAGAGAAGGTTCCCCTGTAGACACACATTACTGCATAGCAGAATCCACATCTTTTGCTTTAATCCGGTCAATGTGGAGCAGATCTGTGGCTATTGCTTTAACAGTTAGATAATGAAAGCAGACTAGCTGAGAGTGGTGTGGGGAGAGATCTGTCCCCACAGTGGCCCAGCACAATGCATCTCTTTCAGGCTGCCGGCATGATGGAGACTTGTACTACATCTAATACATGGCTTCCTGGTCAGAGTGTAAATCAGACTCTAAAATATACATTAGGCAAAAGTCATTCAATCTGATTTGACATGATTTGAGGTGTCATTTGAGTTCATAAAGTTTTGCAACAATGATTAATACTTTAAGGGTTTGTATAAATTCTTCTCCCTAAGAATAGTCGGTTTAATTAATAAGCTTAATTATAGACTGATTATAGTTGCCAAGCAACATGGTACCTTTCAGCATCAATAGAGAAATCATTTAGATTACAACAGCATTAAACATCATCCAATAAGATTGTAAAGCTGTAACTATTAGTTTTATAAAGTAATTGTTTGGAATTGCTGAAATTAGTCTTGGCTTTGAAACACATTTTGGGTTGTAGTTAGGGGACCGAATGCACTTGTTGCTACATATTATTTATGAGTTGGATGCACTCAAGTTAAGCTTTTGTTTTGGGATGAGGTGAAACAACAGGCTCAGCTTTGGCTTTTGGTTTTAGCCTTCCCTGGGATATATGGAGGTAGGATCTTTCACTTTTTCGGCTTGTTATAAGTGACTTTTCCTGTTTGACATGCACAATGGCTGCTCTGTTGGGTCTTTTTAAAGGCGTTGAGCCTGCACAGTTCGAGCAGCCCTCCCCAGAATTTGCTACACCAGACGCAAGGAAAACAGAGCCGCCCTCCACTGTAGCCTTATAGTCTGCAGCCCTCTAAGAAGCTTAGATCCTCACCCAGGGGTGGTAGGAAGAACAGGATGAATGATTGAAAGGGGGCGGAGCAGAAAGGATAAAGGTATTACCCAATCAGCAGTCGGCACTGAGATCAGAACTAAAGAGTGATAAAGAAGTCGAACAGTGAAGTAAGAACCTTTTAAATCTAGTTATGATCCCCTTGGGGAACTATTTGGTCAATATGCTAGGTTTTCAAAGAAGAGTCTTTTTCAAAGATTGTTAAATATAGACAAGGAAATAGCAAAGTGCCTGGTGGTGTCAACATTAGCTGGGATGTAAACATCTTCAAAAGTCTCCTTGGTGCTGTTCAGATTTCTGTGCTCAAAGGCTTTGGCAGAGCATAACCATCCATAATTATTTGGTAATCTGGAAGGAAGTGCTGTTTGCATGAGTAGATTGAAACAGAGGCGAAGGATGGGTCTATTAAATAAGACCCTATTCAGTGAATGAATGAGCATGGAGGGATGAATGGTCCCTTACACAGATGAATACAAGGGTATTGCTTTTCATAATGGCAGACCACAGGGATTTTTCTTTGAAATGGGGAGTTAATCTGGAAAATGCCTGGCAGCAGACATCTAATGCACAAATCCTGATGCCCGGAAAAAAACACAGACTGGCACAATGTATGTTAAAGGCCATTAACAAGGTTTTACAGCCTCATGAAAATCCTGTGCAGAGAAAGCAAACAGCAAGTTTTCTAGGCCAGTGTTGCCTACCAGTAGTGCCTGATGATAACAATGCCATGGTTGTGGGTTTGATTCCCAGATCATGCACTGTCAAAATATATAACTGGGATGCAGTGTAAGTTCCTTTGCATAAGTGTCTGCCAAACACATAAATATAAATATCAATGCCAGTTAAGAGCTGCATGATGATGTGCTTTCTTGTAAAACTGAAACGCACACTGACCACAGACCTGTGGCACAGCTATTATTTAGATCGCCCTAACACAAGATTTGCACTCTTTATTGTGCAATGGTGGATAACTTTTTATGTCATAAGCCAGGAAATCCTGGGTTGGTGTGCCAATTTGGCTACAGGTCCATTGTCTAACCCCAGTTTCACAGACTTCATTGAAGTTGTCCACCCAGCTGTAAAATTGGATAGAGAGTAGACCCCTCTTAAAACAAGGTATTGCCCCACTCGACCGGGTTACAGCATGATGGTGTAAGCTTAGGGGGGAAAACATGCCGTGTTTGCTTCCTCCTCTGGATTCCAGTTTTCTGCCCAGCGCTATTGTGTTTCATGACACTTTTCCCTGCATCACCTGCATGAATTCTGCAACATTAGGACGGACAGATTAGCATAACAGTCCCTCCAGGAGTGCTGTTAGCGGTCAAGACATTTCCTCAGGAAGTGATTTGCTGCATAATCTTTACTGCCCGATAGCAAAAAAAGGCACCAGGAATATGTAATTGTCAGAAAGTATGATTGAGCACAGCTTGTATGAATGAACACAGTCAAGGAAACAGCAGGGACCGACAGTGGAATTTTGGGTTTGGAATGGCTGTGTATGTTGAAGAAAACATTCAGAGAATTCAAAAACCACTGCCAGTTGGTTTCTGTGGACAAGCTAAATATGCCTAACCTAAGATCGAAGCAGATCAGATCTATTTCCAAATATTTTCTGGGAATTTCATTGACCCTTTAAAATGTACTAAAATGTACTGTGAAACTGTTTTAAATTTATTTTTAAAGGGATGTTGTTTCTTTTTTGTTCTTCTTCATTAGCACATGGATGTTCAAGTTAAAAAGTAATCTCTACCAACACAGTACAAGTTCCTTAAAAAATGATGAAAGACTCAGAAAAGAGAGAACAGAAAGAGAGAAAGAGAGTTTTTCTTGGTCCTCAAGGTTTAGAAGAGTTTTCAAAGTGTGATGTTGTTCAGTCAACAGCAGACTCTATTTTACATTGGCTAATGTTTAATTTATTAACCATGCAGCATTTATGACCTTTTATTAACTGAGAGACTATATGGAATATAAATTAATCACACTGCATCTAAAATGCACAATTAGGTCATCATTATCAGTTGTGCACACATGTATATTGCATTAAAGCCCATAAATGACTTGCACATGATTCACTGTCTTTCATGTATGAGAACTCGGGGACCAATGGAAATATGTTTTGGAGCAATAATCATTAGACATTTTTTGTAAGCACATGTAACTCAGCTTAACTCCGCCTTTGACATTGTACCTGCCTCATTCCCTGTTTGGTCTTCTTTGGTCCAAGGGCAATTGCTGGCCAAGAGGAAGCCCCAAATGGGCAGCTGGCCCTGGCATGCATTAGCTCGCCCTCATTAGGCCTGATAGGGGAAATGCAGCTATTAAGGCTGCAGCACTGGTGTCTGAGTGTTGACCTGTAGCCCTGAGATAAACCTCCAAAACAACAGCTGTGGTGGAGGAGGGGTGAGACCTGGGCCTGTGGCCATGGTCACGCATGGAGGCCTGCTGTTCTCCAGTTGAGATGGCCTGATCTCTTCACTTACAATAAGAGGGGACATGCAGCTAGAGATTTTTTGGAATCAGTCCTATGAGTGGTCCTGGATAAAATAAGAGACGAAATGGCCTTTGGTTAATTATTTTCTGTAGTGTTTTTTCAGAATTACAGTAACAACGATTATACTAACTACTACACAAATAGTGTGTTGGCTATGTGAGTAAAAGAAATGTATTACAATGTATAACATTTAACACAAATAACACAACACAGAAATAACATAATCTGACTATTTTAGCTACTTTCCCCACAGTAACATAAACAAACTATTCAAAAGACAAAACTTAAACATTTTCTGCAAATCAAATCACAAAAACAATGATACCAGTAAACTTGTTATCCATACTCTGTATGTATATTTGTATGTATGCATACGTTTTTAAACAAAACTTTTCAGAAAGATAAACTTCTTTAAGTATTGACCTTAACCTCTTAAAAATGTTTTTAGCCATTTTTAATTACAACTCATAATGCTCCCTGCCTGTATTTATAGTGCCATAAACTTATGCACATGCAACACAGTTGAAGCTGAAAGATGTTTTCAGCTGTCATTGCTGGTAATATAAGTGGTTCTTTGTTCCCTAAATGTGCTGTGAAAGGGCTGGTTTGAGACGTTATTGGCCTTTCTGCAACTCCCCTCTACCCCTCAGTTCTGTGCCATGAGGTCACCGCTATACCCTACCTGAATCGAGAGCCATTGTCAAGCCAGGATACCCCAGTAACACAGAGGGAGACCTGCAATTGGATCTCAAAGTTCCTCTGGCTTCCATACGACTGCACTGTTTTCTCTGTCAACAGAACACTTGAGGGGCAAAGTACTTCTGGTCTGCTGATATGGGAGCACAAGGACAATTTAATCCTCTATGGCCTCTTGCCCTGAAACCTTTATGACCGGTCTGCTCCTTTGAGCAGTTAAATGAATGTTCAGACGCACAGCTGTGAGAGAACTTGAATGAAGTTCGGTTCACGGCTCAAAATCTGCCCTTGAGTATATTTGATCTTTTATCAGAACGAAAACAGCGATCCAAACATAATTTTAAATATTTTTGTTTGTTTTCCATGAAGCAAATTCGACAAATGATCACATGAAACACATGAAATCACATGTTTTTCTCAGAGTTGTCTTTTAATTTACTTTGGTTGGGTTTTTTTAAAGCTCCCCTGGTGTTGCAAAATATTAATGCATTTTATTGCTTTAATTAAAGTCACAAATCATGAATAAGTGTTTGTGGTATATCATGAATCCTCTCCTGAAAACAGTTCACAATGCAGTTTTCCTAAGATCTAAGATTGATCTATAAAAAAGGATTTTCTTATGTTTCGATTCAGCCTCAGACATGATCAAATTCCCGGACTTTGTTACTTTATTAGCTCTTAGACCTTGGCTGTACAGATGAGGTTTGACTGGATTTGACTTGAAACAGATGAGATGTTTTTGGTTTCAATTGAGACGTATTTTATGTTTGCAAATTAAATGCCTTTGATATCTGAGATTTATTTGACATGCATTGTTGTCAATTGTCTGAAGCCCAGCACAACCAAACAACTTTGAATCCAATAGGACATAGTCCGAGAGAGAGAGAGACTTTACAGAGGATTTATGACCTTTGGGACAAGCCCAACACAAGTGTACCAGTGAATCAAGAGGGACACTTTTAGTGCCAACATAAAAACAAACTCCTAACACCAGCATTTAGAATGGAGCAAAACACTGATTTATTCCTGACAGGAACATCCCTATAAGGGCGTGAATGACTATGGAAACATTTTGAAGGTTGGAGCTGAGTGTTTTGTTGCCCTGTGCTTATAAAAAAATATTGACAATTGATTAGAATGATGCCTGCTGGTTAGTTGTTTATTAAACGTTGTTGTTCTAAATGAAATTAATCTAAATTGCTTTAAAACATTTCCCTCAGGGTTTTTGTTTATTCATATTATGTAAGTAGTCTGAACACAACTTACAATAAAAGAAAAAAAATGGATCTTTGATTTTTATATATCACAATTCTGAGGCACAAAAATGATATACATTTCAAACGCATCTAAATAATACACTTTACTTTTTAAACCTACCCTCTACATACACTAAACAAAACCTTTGCTACCTAAACAAAAGCTTTGTCTTTTTTCAGTAAAAATAACTACTAAGTTTAAAAAGACACGTGCTTTTTAATTTGGCCCCACAAAAATTAGGTTTGCCCTACATTTTCTCGCTTGCAAAAGCTGACAATGAAACCTGGCGGGACGGAGAAACAGAACGACATAAGAAAGTGGCCACGGGGACCGGCTGCTGGTAATGGCTTTTGACGCTCACTTCTTCCGTAATTTGCCGATTAATGGGTGACAGATGCGCATAATGCTTCTGTGCATGGAGCCAGCCAGCAAAGGATGGAGCGGGAGTGCTCATGGGATGAGATAATGCCTATGAGAGGAAAAAGTTTCTCTCTTTCTCTCCTGCCTCTGTGTGATTTCCAACAGATGTTCTGCGTAGCCCATCACGCAGCACGGACACACTCGCCATTAAGGTCAAGCATCCTGAGAAACATTCACTCCTCTGCGTCCTATATGGTTATACTGTCTGGAAGTGTGAGCATATGACAGCTGGAAATCACCTGTTTAAGAGCTAAAGGACTACGATATCTGTAAACCAGTGGCAAAACATAACCAAAAATCACATTTACAAGATATTAGAAGCATATTTAATATCTAAAGCATTATAGAAGCATTTAGATCTTACAGTCTCATTAACGCCTATTTTTATAGCATCATTCTACACTTAAGCTTTTTTGACCAATCAATTGCTACGACTTCTAGGTTGTGAAGTAAATTATAGCAAAATAAATAGATTAATTTAAAAAGAAAATCTGAACGCTGATCCTGGGTCAGGTTCTCACATCAATATACACAATCAGAGAGTGGCCTACACACGTTCATAGAAAAATGTAGACTGAGGTGGGTACTGTAAATGGCAATATTAAAATTTGCAGTCAAACAAAAAAATGTTTATCAGTAACAAGCAATGAGATAAAAAAAATCCTGTGTTGGTGAAAAATGATGACAACCCTATGCCAGATCCAGCAACATTGGCCCAATAATGGCATGAGTTTGTTTGTCCTTACTTGTCTCAAATGTGTATTTGCACCATTAGCACCTCCTCTATGTCAGCTGATATGGTTGTATTTTCTATTCCTGAAAGAGTTCATTTACTAACTCATTTATCTGCCATGTGTAAACACACTTGTAAACACCCCCCCCACACCATAAATATATGTATATTTGTTTCCAATTAAAATAGAACAGTCTTTAAGACTGTGATTAAAATGAATTATGTATGGTCAAAATCATGAAATAATGAACAGGTTTAAGGTTTAAAGAAGCTCTTAACTTTACTGTATATTGACACAGCACTTTGACTATTGATGTACAAACAATTTTAAACCCCAACATGTTTTTCAAGCACTCTAGTTATACAACACACACTATGTGTGTGTGTGCCTGCTGAATGCCGAGTAGATTTCCTGCAGTGAGTTGCAGATCCGGATCTGAGCGCAGCGCGTCCACACTAATCCCCCCCTTCCTGTTTTGTGTAAAAGCAGCACGGCAGAGGAAGAGCGGATTTATTTGATAATTAGGTAGATAATGCTTTCCAGCCAATTACCTGAAATGGGTGTGTGAGAAGTGTATTTGCAAGCGTGCAGGCATTGTGAAAGGGGTGGCAATATCTGGATCACTTCAAAACATTTGCTGACCCAACTTTGTACAAACTGTCCTGTGAGCTGTGTGTGTGCAAGATATATCATTGTGTCTGGAAGCTAAACATTTAATTGAATGCTGTCAAGAAAATGGCTAAGCGTTGGAATCTGAATTCATTTTGTGGCTTTGCAATCCTGTCTAAGCATTTTACCCTCTGCTTGCGCCTCTACACATAAATATGGGCATAGATCAAAGCCTGGCCCACAAAATAGTATCAGTGTGGGGATGCTTCTGTAATGTGGTTTGAAGGCTCCATGTAAAATCCAAAGGGTATTTTTAAGATGGAGAACTGTTAGAAGCATTTAGCAGCGAATGAGTTTTTGAACCCAGTAATCTGATCAATTTTTTTAAAAAGCTGAAAAAAGAATGTGCGCTAAGGGAAAACAAAGATTTGCACTCTGCTAAATTGATCTGAGAAGGAAGTCCTTTATTTATTTTCAGCAGCAAATAGGATCTCCTGTCAGCAGGACATTTGCAGTGGACTTCACACTTCTGTTTATTGGTCAAGGATGTCCTGCAAGCCCTTCATATCCTGTATAAATATACATACCAATGTTTATCTCTCTTTACTGCATAGTTTTCACTGTTATTTATCAAGGATAGTAAAATTTAGTTTGAGACTTATCATGAGCCGTATTGCCAAGCAGCAGCGTCATTTACTTAATACAGAAACATTACCTCAGAGCAACCTGGAGTTAAAGGGATTGTTAACCTAAAGAATTAAACTTCTGCTGTCTTTTACTCTGATATGACAGCCTCAGTCACCATTCACTTAACATAGTTTACATTTTTGGATGAACTATCCCTTTGTCTTACTCAATGACACAATGATATTGGCTCATTAAAACAGCATGATCATTAAAATCTTTTAGTCACCATGCAGTCTGAAAAGGCCTTATAGTCTTAAACAGCCTTATTCCTCTACACCCCACTAACACAATGTTAAAAACTATGAGTTAAAATTCTTACAGTTGCCACTTTCAAAGTACAAATAATTCCTTGATTTTAGTCTTTACTGAAATCACTCATAATTCCCTCTGCATTTGTTTTAGCACGTAATATCTACCTGTAATGAGATCAAATCTAAACATTTGAAATTGTGACCCACCTAAATGTGAACTGGATAGGTTCTGTTTTCCTGGCATGCAGACTCCTTAGCTGATGTGTTTGTGTGGAAGATCATATCGTGTTAATTTAGCCGTTTAACACAAATATTTACGCACCACTCCTGGCCATTAAAAACTCACAGTTTGGGCTAGTTACAGCGGCATTGAATGCGTTGTTTTGGGAATGCTGATAAAGTGTCTGGGTTTAGAGATTGTGTTGAAGTGTGAGGGGAAGTGAGGCATTGAAGGGGCCCAGATTCCTCATACAGATTGCAGGGGCCCCTCCCACTCCTCCCATGCTTGAAATCCAAGCCAAATCAATTACACTCCCCCGGCACCTTCAAAATTACAGAGCAATAAATAACCCCCCAGAAAAATATGAAAGAGTTATGAGGGCCTTCGTATGGTGGTGGGGCCCAGGGCTCCTTCATGGTTCCTTCTTCTTCCCTCCTCCCTCTCTATTTCTCACACTCATCTTCTTTTAGTGACTGTAGATTACATCCTCTTGATTCCTCCTGCATCTCTAGTTTCAGGCCTTTCTGTTGTATATGACCTTGATTCCAGCCTGAGGATATGTGATCCAGTGTGTAGCGGGCACCCTGCTTCTCCTGTACCAGACAAGGATTGTAAGACATTCATCTTCTTTACAGAATTGTCCCTTTGGCTCATGGGAGTGCTTAAAGGGACAGTTCACCTAAAAATAAAATATTCTATCATCACTTACCCTATGTCGTTCTGAGCCCATATGACTTTCTTTCTTTTTTGAAGCATAAGGAGGTATTTTAAAGTCTGTCCTGGTAACCCTTTTAGTTCTGTTGCAAAGATATGGGGACTTCGGTTTTTTTAATTAGTTCAATTTGTTATATCAAGATTATTTGGATATTTAAGGAGAAATTAAGAGAAATAAGAACATATATTATTTATCTTTACATGTAAATTATAAAAACAGTAAGTCAATCTCAACAAAACATGACTGTTAACAATGATAGCCATGATCCAGTTATTGAAGTGCTTTCAATAAAACACGTAAACCTGATGTGTAAATTGATGGAATGGAATGTCAAACCACAAAACAACTCAACAGCAATATATGGTCACCGTATTCTCTGACATTTGCCAGGTTATTTCTGACAGTCTGTTTCATTGAAGAGGTCCAAATCCATGTGTGAGTGTAAGAGCCAAAATAAAATGGCACCATTTACTGGGGGATGTTTACCCTTCACACTTCCTGGCCTCACACACTCTAGGCATTATCCACAGAGGCTCTGTGTATAGACAAGTGTTCAAATACTTCCCATGATCAACAGATAGAGGGAAAGAGAAAACACACATACACAGATAAGCCATTGTGCTTTCGTCCGGAGCGCTGAGCTGAAGCTAAGCGGTTGAACATTAACTGTTAACTGTATACTGCTGAGTGGCTGGCATGACTTAACTACAGAGAATAAATATGAAACTGTGAGAAAAAGATATAGAATTTTATTTGTTAGAACAACGAATCAGTCATAACATTTGTAAAACATGATTTTATAAATGAGTTGATGTTTTTTTAAATAGTGTGTAGGGGAATGTATCTAGATTTTAGTGTACGACCTGATTTGGAACCGGACACAGAAAAGCAAACAGTTGATGTATTATTCTTAAGTAATGGCTACATAATTACCATGGCTGGTCTTACTGCACTACACACTGTTTTCTGTTGATAAATATGACATTGATGTAGTGCCCACTGTAAAAGTCACACAAAAATACAAATGTTTCCATTGGCAAATGTTCTGTTTATACTTAGGTCTTTAGCAATATCAGTCATAAAGAAGAACCATTTGTGGCATGTTGCATATAATTAATAGGTTCAGCATTTCAGGGCTGAACCTATTGAAAAAGACACGGGCATAGTTGTCACACAGGGAAATTGTCTTAGGTGCTATGCCTCATTATTTTTTGGTTCTTAGTCCAGTTACACAAATGTGCGTTTTCTCAAATGTGTGTTTTCTGTTTGTTTTTAACAAACAGTGTTTGTGTTTGTTGATTTCAAACACAGTTTAAAATCCTCTTGAATCAGATTCTAAACAAAATTTTCTTTTAATGACATATTTTTGCTTTAGTTGTTGGGCAAACAAGTAAACACAGTAAAAACGATATAACTTTATATAGTTATAAAGGTTAACTATATAACTACAATTAATTTTATCCAAAAGGTTAAACTGTTTTCTCAGGGCAAAGGATTTTAAGTTGGGGTTAGGCTCAGCTGTCAGTTTTTTAAGCACTTTTCCCCTTTATTTGACAGTATGTAGTAAATAATGGAGTTATAATGGAGCAGAAATTAATGTGATAGAAGAAAGGACCTCAAACCGGGACTCAAACCTGGGTTACCCAAGGTGCAGCACCATATGCCAGCACAAGACCCACATGCTATGTCTCAACTGTCATGTGTGTTAAATGTTGTAAGCTTATCAAGATTATTTGTTAATTTGCATTTTAAATTTGGTAGACACTTTTATCCAAAGTGACTTACAGTGCATTTAAAGTATACATTTAATCTGTATGTGTGTTTTTGCACTGCTAATGCAATGCTCTACCAGTTGAGCTACAGGTACACTTACTGTTGTAATAATGGTTTAATATTTTTGTACATTGGGTTTTACATTTTGTCTGTTTCATGAATTTTGCATTTCCTAATTTCTAACCGTTTAAATGTTACTCAGAAGCTTGTACTTGTTGTTTAATTCCATCATGAAAACCTAAATTTACACGTTTTGGTACACATCTTATCAGTATGTGTTTTCCTAAAACTCGAACCCATGACCTTTGTGCTGCTAACACAATACTCCATCAACTGAGCTACAGAAACACACTTCTATTGAGACCTGTTGACAAAAAACATTTTGTTCTGTTTTTTCGTGAGGCAAGCAAAAAGGCATTAAAAGCCAAGGCTGTAAGTTATATACCAGGGTACTAAAGGATTATCATATTCATGAACCATAGTTACATGTGACTCAAAGTACAGGGTTAGGGATTTACAATTTTACACTGTTAGTCAGCAACAATCAGCTAAAAATCAAATTCTCAGTTAACAAAAGCAGAAACTCTTTGTCTGGCCCTGGTGAACCATGAAAAACCATATAAAAACAGCCTGAGAAACATACTTGAGTCATAACAATGCAAGAATCTGCAAGAAAGCCAAACACCAACTGGCCAAATAAGCAATTTGTTTTGCATAGTAACAGCAAAACACTGGTGGAATAAATTATAGTCTGCAAGACACTGATCAAATATCTTGCAAAAATGCTTGCTTGGAAGATTTGAAACATTAGGCAAACTAGGGGAGTTCAAAACTGCTATTTAGAACTATTTATACTGAGCTGTCATGTCAGAGAAAACTTTTACTGCCTCTAACTGATTTAGAGACGTTATATTTAAAGAACAATTCAAACAATATTTAAAGAAAACTCAAATTATGCAGCCTGGGACATGCAAAGGACCATTTGGTAGACCAGTATTGATTTTTGCCCTTTGGCCAAACATGCAGTCTATGCAGAGTTAGGAGACACTCAGACCATGATAGACATGCTCTTATCTAGACCAAGACCAGCTGACTGAGACTGACTCCACAGAGAGACAGACACATTTTAGACTGAAATGATAGTTCTATTTGCCTCCTGATAATAACCTGTTACATGAGAGATAAATCAGTGATGCCGTAGATATATGTCTAGACAGACATATATCTAGGGTTTTGAGGGTGAAAAAATTGTGTGTATGTATGTTACGTTTGATTCAGAGAAAATACAAACAAATCCAATCAATATGTGTTCATTGCTGATTAGAAAAGAGCTGATTTGAACTGTGGGTATTGTGAATAAACATTGCATTGAAAGATTGCATTTATCTGATAACAAATAATAGCCAAGCAAATAAAAATACATGCATGATCTAAAATGTTTAATGAAGACTTTCTTACTATAGAACAAAACAGGGCACAATAGTATGTCAGTATTTTAAATTATACTTTATTTAATATAAAACAAACAATAAACAAATAAATTAGATATTTCTAAAATAATTCTCTTGAGGGGAACTTTATAATAACATTGTTGGATTGATACAATTGAGAATACACAAATGGAATGTCACATGGTTTATAATTCTCTTTTGTTCATACACAAACAGTGTGCTTTTAGAGTTTTAGAGGGACTGTGTGAGATCACGCACTGCTTAAAAGAGTTTGGTTCTCATGCAGAGGTCAAACATTGGTGTAGCTGCCTGAAAAGTAGATTTTGAGCTCTGATGATAAATATATATATATATATATATATATATATATATATATATATGTGTGTAGTCGAATATAACAATTTCAGTCCTGAAATTGAGAATTTTCTTCTCATCAGGAAAAATCAGCCCACATATGCTTTTCAATGTGCACCACTTGTCCCCAGAATGTGCCCAAAGGGATCTCTAGGAGCGTCCCTGGATAAGAATGCAAAGTATCGGGTAAATTAACTTGATAAAAGCTATTGGCTTCTTATCAGCTTGTGGGATGAGGCTTTGCATTCCCTGAAGGACATGGCTGAATTTGTTTAAAAAGGCCAGCATTAGCATTTGTATATTAAAAGATAGTGCAGGATAAAGATGAGCAGCTGGAGCCATTAGCATAATAAGGGGCTTTCTCATTTGCACACAGGCCTTAGAAAGCCCTCCAATCACCCCAGCCAGCAGTCACACACATTACAGCTGCATGGGACCATTGTCCACTTTAGCTTGCACCCGGACCTTGCAAACAAACCAGGATGGTTAAAAGGTTACAGTTGAACAATGGAGGATTCGCTATTTTAAATCAATCAATATCAAGACATTTCACATTCGGTTAAGTCCTTTTCTTGTGTACAGTACTGACAATGGAAGCACTGCTGGTCCTCGCAATGTCTCACTTTGAATAGGCTGAAAGGTCAGGCAGAAGACCAGGACAAACCACGCTTACCAAAAGGCGAGGCATGAAATGAATGGAACAACAGGAAGTTGAATGCTGGGAGATTTGGCCTTGACAGTGTACAATGGTACGAGCAGCAAACAATAGCTAATGTAAATGTGTTGGGTAAATGAAGAATGGTTAAGGGATAGCTCTTTTTATAGACTCAAAAGAGATTTACATAATTTCTTCACCTATGTAACACCTTCACTTTATATCATTTAGAATAATTTATAAAATGTAATTGTCTTCTGTAATGATATGTACATAAAATACTTTAAGATATTCACAGGAAATAAAAAAAATCAGGCACATTGCTGCCAGTACAGCAATTTGGAACATGCAAGATCCTGAGATTTAAGACAGTTCTATAAATAAAAATGTAGAATAATCTTATATAAAGAGAGATACTTATATTTATCAATGCTATCCACTTTTAATATCAAAATAAATGTTATCTTTTAAAAAAAATTCTGGTTTGAAAACGCTCCTATATGCCACCCTTATGCAACTCTGTACACATAGCAGCACCTACAGACTAGAAACTTTAAACACAAAAGCTCAATGACCAGATTCAGTCCTGTTTCTGCAGCAGAAATCTGATGACGTGAAAGTGAAATGAATTATCACCAAGTTTCTTAGTGCCAAGCATTCTTATAATGTTCTTAGGCAAAGCAACAAAGGCAAAAATCCTTGTACCGCTTTCCATGCAAGTGTCGTAGGAAAATCTGATGTCCACAGGCTTGTGCTCTCTGTCAAAGAAGACTATCGAATTGCTGTCTTCAGTTCCAACCGAGAGCGCACGTCATGGTAACCAAGGAGGCATGGGTCAGTTGACAGAGCATCATGGGTAAACACGGAATCGTTGTCTGAGGAGCAAGAGCTGGAGGTGTCTTCACAAGATGGTGAGTACTGTTCGAAAGGGGTGGATAGATCCAGGTACTGAAAATACAAACATACAAATGGTTTAATCAACAGCCTTGGTTTAATCTGAGAAACAACATGCTGTGGCACTCATACTGTTACAACATGTTCCTGTGACACAGAAGATGGATGAACAGATGGTTTACATTAAAGCCAAATGCATAAATGTAAATTTGTTGGAATAAATCTTTACCTCATCAGAAATAGACACCAGGACTCTATCAAGCTCCTCCACAAGCTGTTTGAACGTTGGTCTTTGTGTCGGTACTGCATGCCAGCATTCTCTCATCTTCATGTAACTATAAAAGCCATTTGAACATACTGTAAATGACCTTTGAGACTGCCAATAAACATTTGCAATGCTTTCATTTTGTAGGTTCCAGAGGTTGTCTGGGTAAATAGACTGATGCTTACAGTTCATGTGTGCAGTTGGAAGGTTTGTCCATTCGATGACCTTCCTTCAGCAGCTTAAAAAGCTCCTCCACTGGTATCCCAGGGTACGGAGATCCGCCCAATGTGAAGATCTCCCACATCAGAACTCCAAAAGACCAACTGTGGAAACAAGAGATCAGAAATATCACCGCACCATTTAGGGTACTCATCTTAGGCTGGGCTTATTCCATCCCTTTATTGAAAACATTCTTAGGACTTATGTTAGATGTCATTAAAAACGTCCACCAACATCAGGATTAGACTATATTAGTCCTGAGACTTTCTGAATAATCCGAAAGCATTCTAAATAATCTGAAAAGACCAGCATTCCAGGTCAAAGGAATCCCTGCTCAGCTGAATCTTTGGCATAGTTGCAATGATTAGCCAGACTTACACGTCGCTCTGATGTGTGTAGACTCTGTCAAACAATGCTTCTGGTGCCATCCATTTCACTGGCAGACGTCCCTAAAATTGGACACAACAGGGCCATTAGAAAGAAAGTCTGCTTTTGATCCTCAAAAATATGACCGCCCACTTCTTTACTAATCCCTGCCTCCTTCCTCAAATTATCTTCTATTAAGATGTCTTCCAATTAATATGGACATATAAAACATCTGTCTTTAGCATTAAGGCATCAAACAGGCACAAACAATGACACAACACTACTTTTACTTTTAAAAATAGGACCTCTTTGATTGATTTAAAGCATTTCAGACAGGAAATGCTTTAAAGCACTGTGGAGCATTCCTGCTTACATTGGTGGTTTTCTTGTAGTAATCAATCTGATGGACTCCTCTTGCCAGACCAAAATCTGCAATTTTCATGACATTGTCTTCCGTCACAAGAACGTTTCTTGCTGCTAGGTCTCTGTGGATGCACTGTGAGGAAAAAGAGATCTTTATTTAGCTGCAATAGCATAAACAATGTTTTTGTGACTTTTCTTAGTAGATAAATGTACATATTGTAACCACAAACCAGATGTGACCTCAGCAAAGATGATAAACAATTTTTATATGAGAACTGTCAACATCAACGTTTTGCAAATGTGTTTAACAGGCCTGACTTTAAATAGACCTGAATTTCATAGAAAAACAACACAGAGCTACTTTCTAAATGCATGTTATTAAGTTTATTTTGGTTTTCATTTTAAATAGAAGTGGTATTTGAGGATTGAAAAATAGGCTGAAAAAGGCCCCTGGTTTGTGGCCCTTAATGGAGGGGTTTCAGACGACTACATTCTTAGCAGGCCACAAAAGCTAGTAATATGATCCTGTGCACAGGCGGGTCTGAGCGCCTGCTTGCTAACAGATTTATGGCAGTGCTAAAAAGGACAAAGACCATAGAGGCAGGATGGACAGAGTGGTAAATACAACAAACCACCACTCCACTGAGGAATGCTTGGCATCACATATCAGACAAAGGGATGTGTTGATAAGATGGGGGGATGGTCCTAACAGAATCTAATTGAGGCAAGGCAAGAAACTCACTCTTTTGGAGGCCAGGTACTCCATGCCTCTTGCCACTTGGTAGGCGCAGGAAACCAGGTCTTTGAAGGTGAGCTGCTCTTCAGGAACCTTGGTCACATCAAAGGTGTAGTCCATGCCAGGAGGCCGACGTGCCCGGAGGTATTCTCGTAGGCTACCCTTAGATGCATACTCAACCAGCACGTACAGTGGACCTGAATCAGAAATATTTTACACTGAAATCAATATAAAGGGATAATATAAGTATAACCTTGAGATGAGACTGTGGATAACTCACCATCTTGTGTGCAAACGCCAAGAAGGTTTATAATGTTCTTGTGTTTGTCCATCACCTTCATTAGCTCCATTTCAGAGATAAGATCAGCGAGGTCTTTGTCGGTTGCATCATCTGAATGACAAATACCTCCATCTTAGTTTGCAATTATGATTATAGTCATAAATAAAATTTGTGAATGATGACTGATTAAATGTACCTTTAAGCATTTTAACAGCTACAGTTGTTGCTTGATCAGCATTCTCTTTGTTTATCCCATAAGCCTCAGCTCTCACCACCTGACCAAAGCAGCCCTCACCAAGTGGTTTCCCCAAAGTCAAACTGTCAGGAGAGAATTCGGATAAATAGTCAGTTTAGCAACTTATAAAATAAATAAATAACATTTTTTAAAACTCTGGTTGCTGGTGCTACATACTTCTCTCTTGGAAACTCCCAGTCAGGATCATAAGGCAGTTCAAACTCCATAACTCCAGCCAGCATTGGGGAACAACTGGAGGAAAGACGAGCCACCCTCATCAGCGAGGCACTTGACTTTCCAGAGGAATTGGACTCCACTGAATACTACAACAGTCCAAAACATACAGGATTAGAATCTGGATCTGGAAGCTCCTCTGAATATCATGTCTTGAAATAGTTGTGAGGTTTCTACAAGGGTGTCATTTCACCTGTCTGCGGAGAGGAAATTTGGAGAGTTTCTGGACAGGGAGTGTGTCAAAAGGTTCCCGACTAGGATGAACCTGCATGCGGCAGAGGACCACAATAACAATGGCCATCACTAGCGCTAGGAACCCAGAGGCATAGATAATAATGTCAGTGTACTTGGCCTCCATAAGGTCCATCTCCTTGGCCACCTCTTCCTCTGTGGAATTAATAATTGAGTAAGTAAAACAGAACATTTATTTATTGATCAGGTGTGCTTTTGATTTGTACCTTCAATGTGCCCATATAAACCTACCTGAGAGGACAGTAAGCCAAGCAGACTGATGCGAGTAACCAATGGAGTTTCCAGCCAAGCACGTGTACTCTCCAGCGTCCTCCATTGTGATGTTGGTTAGATATAACACTTCGACTTCAGACATGTTCAAGCTTCCTGTCTGAGAAGTGAATATGTTCAATTTATGTTCCTGTACCTTAGTTGCTAGGGTGCTGCAATAGCAATGTCAAGGTCATGGGTTTGATTATCAGGGAACACACATCCTGATGTGTAACTTAAATTAATTCATTATCAAGAACAACCTCACTTGCAATAGGTAAATAGATCATCCTACAGTAAAGGGTGAATGACCTTCTTTAAATACCTTCACAATCTTGACATAGGGAATGCCATCAGGACCGTAACGGCTGCCATTCATCTCTATGTGCTTTAGCCACTGGATGTGAGGTTGGGCATCACTGTAGACTTTACAAAGGAATTGGGCATCTCCACCCACTACAGCTGTAGTGTTTTTGGGTAGACCAGCTTGCAGAATGGGCCTGTGCGGAGAGCGTTCTGAAAAAGACATTGGAAAGTGTAAGACTGTATCCATATTGACATGGTCACAAATATGCCATTACATAAAAGATGTCATCTTGTATGCTTTTTTGGCTTTTAAGCCTTTGCCAACAATCAACAAAATAATGTAATTAATGAAAGTTTACATTAGTAGAAATGTGATAATGGTAGGGTATAAACAAGTGGCACTTCCAAAAGCTGTCTGATGCTTACTAATTGGTTCCATTAAGATATTTTTTTAAATCAGGCCTGTGTGTTGGGATGCCTTGAACTCGATGAGCCTTTATACCCGCCTGTGCCTGTTCTTTCCTCTCGTCTACTAGGACTAAGCAGTTGACCCCATGCTGGACTTCTAACAAACAGGTCTATCACAGGTCAGGTAGAAAATTGGTCTGGACGCCTCAACCCACAGTGCTCCCAGACACGTACCATGCAGGCTGATGCCAGCCCTCACCCTGCCCCCCTCCCCCCCACTGTGATGATATTTATTGCCCTATTCTAGTGAGGATCTTAAATATCTGTGTAGACAACTAGAGCCTCATGTGAACCCTGATCCCTGTGGTGCAAGCTTGAGCCCCGCAGCAGTCTCTGAGGTGCATTTGGTGCCTGTCTCGCTATGTGACGCCACTGAGCTGCTGGTACAGGATCTCACTTATTTGAAGCTTATTGCCTCTGACACATGCTAAGCACGGCATGTCTGTGATGGCTTCTCATGGAGCCAGGCGGCTGTCTAGAGCAGAGGAGCAGAAGACCTCTTACCCAACACGTCCAGGAGGTAGGTGTGAGAGATGGACCCATATTTGTTCTCCACCACACAGCTATAGTTCCCACGGTCTGAGGGAACCACACTCTCCATGACCAGGCTCCAGTGCTGATGTCGCAGCTATGATCACAAAATAGCACAGTGTGAGGATAAGGTCATTATGCTATAACATTTGTTTTCAGAGTTTTCTCTGTCACTGCTAAGTCATCATAGGTTTTAAGTGGGACAATAGGCAACATCACATTGGGTAAGTCTCTGTGCAAAAACTTATCTCTCACCTTGATGCCTCCAATCCTGTGCTCTCCTCGGAATTCTCTACCATTCTTTAGCCAGCGAATGGTCGGAAGAGGGTTTCCAGTGGCAGGACACCGGAATTTGACAGTGTTTCCGGCTGGGACAGCATAAAGCTTCTTCTCCATCTGCTGAGTGTGAGTCCAATATGGGGCTGAAAGAGAGGTGAGTAATGAGTAAAGGTATGTTCAAGTTATCAGGCTAAACTGCAATAGAAGTTGATAACATGAATACATTATTAACGCTAACCTCTGGAGATGTAGACCTGGTCATTTTCTGTCTCAGGACCAGCATCATCAAGACCATTGTCCTCATCATCATCTCCTGATCCAACAGCATCTGCAAAGGAGAGTTACTGTTTAAGTTATTCCACATAACCTCAAAAGAATTGTTATTCATTAAGACTGAATATTTTAGATCTTAACATGTTTTAACACGTGTTAAAATGTACCCGTCACTGTGATGGTAAAGTTGCGTAGGGGTTCTTTGGTACCACGCAGCACACACACATACACTCCTGAATCTTCATAGGTCACATCTGCAATCTCCATGACTGCTGCCCTTATCTGGATACGACCACTGTGTTGGACTCGTGCACCACCTTTGAACCACTGTACAGCCCCAGGACGATTTGTGTCACAGCGGAGTTTCAGTACATCTCCAAGCTCTAAAAGTAGATGCTCTGATGTTTCCTCAGTCGGCTCCTCAGAAACTTCTGGGACAAAGCATAAAACAATGTTAAGAATGGTACCACCATCACGCACACTAATATTGTCCATCCAAACATAAGTTGTAATGGCAGTAGGGTTAGCTAAATTGAACAAAGCTCAGTATTGATGAAAAAAGCATTTGCGCTAACCTATTAAAAATAAAAATAGTAATTAGACTAGCAGTAGATCATATGGTATAGCCTACCTGATAAGACTTCTACCCAGGCAGAACGAGAAGACTGTCCAACTGAGTTTTCTGCCTTGCATACATACTCTCCCGCATCTTCCAAGGAGACATTCACTAAAGGTAGAATGTTGACTTTGGGGGTGTTTTCTAGAAGAGGCTGTAGGGGAAACAAATCAAATGTTATTTCTTCTCGGCTGAAGACAGAAATATCCATAACAGTGGATCACTTTAAATCACTTTCTCACCGTAAGCGCTGTAAGACGTGGTGATCCATCAGGCCCTAGGCGACTGCTGTCCTTCTTGAACCATTGGAGACGTGTTAAGGCTGGCTGGTGGAGTTTACACACCAACTTTACATGTCCTCCAACTAATACAGTGGCATTCTCAGGAAAGCCAGGCAGGAGAGTTGGTCGAGAAACTCTGACATCTGGCCGAACAGAGAAAAGAAGGTCTTTTGAAAATTGTAGTAAATCACAACTGTTTTTGAGAACTTACTTTTGCAATCCTACTAGTAATTAGTCTGTAGGATAAACAATATTTAATAAACACATCTAATTAACATAACTTCTCGCTAATTACTAACTACAGCCTTTCTCACAAAGATCATTGCTGTTTTGGAGTAAATCAGGCAAACAGAGCCACAAACAAAAGAGGGCAAATGAACACAGTTCTCAGCTGAGAATGACCTTACTTTGACTTCACAGCAGTGTTCCTTGTGTCCCAGAGGTGAATGCGATAAGCATTTGAGTGAAGCACCCCCTCCCACCCCCTCAACCGAGCAATGTCACCTCCAGCACTGGAGCGTAACATTTTTCCACCACATACACTAATGAACTTCAATGAATAAAACTAGGGCCTGCATGGCCGATATCTGACCTCGGAGAGGGTGTGAACGGTCAGCATGAGAATAAAAGAGAAACTAAACAAAACACACAACACATGTGCTCACAAAAAATAGTCTGAATGGTTGAACTTGCAAACTTTTGATGAAAAAAATGTACTGATTCTGTTAATTTTGTGGCCTGTGCATGTTTTGTAAGGAAAAAAATGTTCTTAGAGCTTTCAAATCCTTGCAATACTTGTTTTAGGTTTAGCTGTATCATAATATGAAAGAATATAAACAATATGACTCCATATAAATGAAAATTAATAAAATGCCATGTTTATACTAGTGTGTTAAAAAATTGATCTTTCTAAACAATTTCTATCTCATTTTATTATTTTTATTCTCACTACCTTCCAACAATTTCTTGGGTGGCTCTAAGCATTAAAGTATTACAACTGTCAAATGATTTTAATTTCCCCTGGCAGGAACTTAGTGGGGCATTGTTTGGCTGCACCACAGGGCTTTCCAACCTTTATCACCTTATCATTACTAGTTGTAGCTCACAAGGGTTCAGAGAAAGATGCTTTTAATGAACACTGTGCCCCAGTCCACTGTTCCCCGGTCCTCACCAGTTAAGCATATCAACTGAGATAATCATAAACACAATGCCACATAACTTATCATTAATACTGCCAAGAAGATCAGCTCTCTGATTCATTTGTACAGGGATCACACCACAAAAACTCTCTATTGGAACCAGGTCTGTGAAAGTCTACATAGCTCCTGAAGATAATCGGCTGCCTTCCTGGCAGGTACAAAATCTAGACAACAAAGTGTTTGTACAATATCACTAGAAGCTATAGGAGACCCATTTTTCCCAACACCCCCTAGCATCCCACAATCCCTTGTTACTGGCATTGGGCCAGACAGATTTACACTTCCGAGCCTCAGGGCTTTGGCAGGATCAGGTAGCACTGTTTATGGCTCAAGAAAATACAGGGATTCTTTTACTCTCTAAACGATTACATCCTCTCCAACCTCCCCTGGACTTAAATTTATCACAATCAACTCTGCTCCACTTATGAAGGATGCTTACTTATAAAGCATATTCACAGTATATTTAAACCATTCAATGTAGTGTCTTAAATAATGTCTACAGGGTTTAGACTAACTTATACGTAAGATTATATTACAACAATTAAGGTTTGAAGAAAATTGGGGAAGAAATACTCAGAGAACTGAGTATTGGAACTTATGTCCAGAGAGTACACTCTCACAGGTTGGTTTGCATTTTAAAGGTACAGATGTATTTATGTAAATTCAATTTGATTTTATTCATACCTTTTCCCCGGACTTCTCCTGTTGTTATACTTCTTGAAAACACTGATTCCATGAAGCAGATGGCGATCAAAACCTTAAAGATGCTCAACATCTTGATGAAGTAATGTTTGTGTGTGTGCAGAAGACAGCTGGTCAGCTTCAAATGCTGACTCCAGGCATTGGCAACCCCAGGGTAGTCACAAACCTTGGAAGAAAAACAGAGCTGATTTACAATTCATTGTTAAAGATGTACTTTTACATAATTGCATAATGCATTGTACACCTCAACCTTTCTCACAAACAGGCATTTAAAAATGAATGGCTTATTGTACACCTACATCATTGTTGGACAATTGTCCACCTCCCTCACTTACATGAATATCTCCGATGTACGATTGCGCAGTACTTAAGAACAGTTGTTTATGAATGGAACTTGTACAATGTAGTTTTAATGGGTCGTTTCTGTAGAAACACACGAATTAGGTCCGGAAAACCTTTGACTATGCAGCGATTAATTGTCCAAAAAGAAGCAGGGTTATTATATACGTACTTGCACGTTTTAATTTTTAAAGAATAAACAATGTCTTTAGATGCAGTTCTTCTACGAAAACGTTTACAAAAACAAGTACTTCTTCTGCACTTAAGAAAACTTTGCTCAGCATGAAAATAGGAGCAAACGTCAAACTCTCTAGGTACGGAGAGCCACATGTGTTATAATAACACGAGAATTTCGCACCCGAGTGAGAGTTTGGTTAAGCTAAATAAATCCATTTACAAGTGTGAAACCACTTGGTAGCCTTAATGAAACTCATTCAGAACCCGAGTAACTCTAAACCGAGTCAGGAACAAAAACAGCTGGAGGATTAGACCTATATATCTCCAATATTAATTCAATCAGTTGCACGAATTATATTGCACGCGTGATTGGCATGATGTTCTTACAAAACTAAGCAAATGATCAGAAATCAAGTGCCCTGTGGAGTTCATAAATTAATATTATTATTTATAATCTAATTAGGCTGCCTTTTTTTTAAAAAAATAGAGGTTTAAACATTGTCATTTTAGTGTGTAATTGGTCTAAAAACAACTACCTAATAAGAATTCCAATATATAATCGTATGAATGATATTCATGAGACAATTATGATTCATTTTTGTACCATATGCAAAAATATAAATATTTTACCTATTTTCTTGTGTCCTTTGCCCTGTAATCGGTCAGCAGGTCTGATAAGGCACCAGCAGTATTTAGTTCCCTTGAATCGGGGTGGCCATTGAGACACTCATGTGTCTTTTTCCCCTTAAACTCTCAGAATGATTTATCCTTATAAATCCAACGAGCAACTTTTGCGAAAGTCTGAGTTACTTTTCTAAATCCATTAAAATATTAAATGATATCATTTGTAGGACGGGCGCAGGACGAGTCTTCTTCTCGATTCAAAGTCCACGGCTCAATTCCTTTGAGCTTCTTAGTGTCTCGCGCTCCGGAGTCCAAAACCGCAATATATCCACTAAGAATTAAAAGACGGGAAACGTAGACCGTGTCTCCGTTTCGTATTAATATTTAAATTATCTCCAGCCTTAGAAATCATCCGATGTGAGAGCAGCAGATTTGAGATTTGAGCGCAGTGACTGTGGTTTTCTCCACAATGCTCTGCGCAAGGTTCTGCTCTCGTTTGCGGGTTCCTCTAGAATGACTTGCTCCGCGCAGTTTAGGTGAGTTTAAAACGGAAGAGCCTAAAGTCTCTATTTGGCAACTCCCGGCTTACACTCTGGGGTTGAGCAAGCGCCTCACTGGCAGTGGGAGACAACAGCACTCTGAGGGGAAGGTTCACACAACAATGGGGTAAAACCAGAAAGGGGAGGCGGGGGGCATGGGTGCTTAAAACCCCCACCCACAAAAACAAATCCCCAAAGGCAGACCCCAGCGATAGATAGATAGATTAGATAGATAGATAGATAGATAGATAGATAGATAGATAGATAGATAGATAGATAGATAGATAGATAGATAGATAGATGTTTATTATCTGTGTTATTGTTTACATGTATTCTACGTGTCACTGTCATTTAGTACATTTTTTAAATTGATAATTGTTCATAGCTATATTTATTTAGGATTGGGAGTAAATCACCTTCATATAATCACTTCATACTGAGCGTGACTTAACAGGTAATATATATTTTTTAGACTTTGTTCTATACGTAAAAAATAAACCCAATTAATGAATCCAGGACTAATATGGTAAATAGACTGGCTAAATAACTCTAAATAATGCCAAAGGTTTATTGCATTGTAAATTAAAAGGAAAAACAAATTAGGCATGGAATTCCTTTGAAAAGTTCTCGTATTCTGTATTCAACCACTGTAAATGACACCTTTCCTTAATTACATCATTGCACTATCTCCCGCTAATCCTTTTAGTAGTGACGTCACAATACAGGGGTAATTGATTTATTACGGTCGGTGACGCTAAAAAAGACTTTTAGAGACTTGGCGCGTATTATGTCTTAGATATTTGCAATTGAGCAGACGTTCAATTAAAATATTGAAAAAAAACACGTTAACCTAGAAAAAGGGAGAAAACAATTTTTGTTTCTTCTTGTCTCAGTCTCAGCTGTAAAGCATGAATTTATTGCGCAGGTTTAATATAGCCGCGGTTTGTGTGGAGACATTGAAGAAATTGATGGACATGTTTGCGGCGGCCACGCAGGTGTTGTAATTAATTAAGGCCTGAAGGGAAAAGAGTGAAGCTGAAGCACTTATGAGAGGATCTGAGGGGAAGACTTTGTTTAAAATGATCCCCGCTTCTCTCATTCATCACCGATCTGTGGCATAACGAGCCCCGCGGTCAAGACTAGTGGAGAAGCTCTCTTACTTGCAGCCCAGAGTCTGACACATTTCATTCACACATCAAATGTACGCCCATTTGACGCTAACTGTGACTGATAGGGAAGATCAAA
Organism: Chromobotia macracanthus; assembly: GCA_036877525.1. Taxonomy (NCBI): domain Eukaryota; kingdom Metazoa; phylum Chordata; class Actinopteri; order Cypriniformes; family Botiidae; genus Chromobotia; species Chromobotia macracanthus. The sequence goes on from JAZGTH010000005.1 coordinate 4,678,971, forward strand.
CGCTTTATGGTATGTTGATCACGTTAACCCCAAAACATCACTCCATAACGCCGTGACAAATATTCACAGCATTTAAGTCACTTAAAATACTTCTAGTACAAATATTTTTTCTAACAATTTAGTCATTAATAACAAAGTTGACCAACGCAGTTACAGTATACTTATTTTATCAGTTAAACAGGCTAAGAATATGTAGAAATCATTCAAAAACTAAACTGGCATTTAGAAGCAGTGCCAGACACAGTGCTGGCCAAGAACAAGCATGCTGCTGCCATGCTGCTCAGTATCATTGCCACCCTCCAGCTCTTTATGGGGCAAGTGGCAGCATTTCTGCAACATGCTAGTGCTTTGGAGGAATGAATAAAAGAAATAATCTCTTAATTCTATTCTGTCTCTTGTTCCTTGCCCATCTCAATGTCCATTCCATTCCACTCTCTCTCTCTCTCTCTCTCTCTCTCTCTCTCTGTCTCACTCACTCATTCAATCTCTCTCTCTCTCTGCATTTATCTCTTCTAACCTGGAACCTGGTCCCCTGGCCCCTATAAAAACTGCCAACATTCCCCTCAACTATACCAAATTTTCCCTCACCATCGTCCTCAGCTTGTGCTCTCTCTGGCCAGGAATTAAAGCACACTGCAGCAACAATCGGCCCCTCTCCTGAATCCCACTGCTCACTCTTTGTTGCAGCCTGCTGAATGTGAATGCCCCATTAAAGCCTATTATCTGGAGCTCCTCTGTTGCCCCCTCAAAAAAACTCACTATGCAAAGCTTTGCCTGAACAGGCTAATCAGGTACACAAATTATTTTAGCGTTTGGCATTCAAAAATATTTAAAAAAGCAAAGAACTTATGACGTCTCCTCTCATGCACACATTGAACTATGCTCACAAAGCAAATTGAACAGATTTGACTATCCTTGGAGAAGGTCAATGTGCCCAAATAAGCAAATGAAAAATGGAGGCTGTTAAAGAAGCTGACATGCACACTCACAGCCAAGAGCAGTACTGGGAGTAACACCAAAAGACCTCAGCCATTAATAATTTGACATCCCCATCAACTGTGCAAGGAATCTACAGCTTGAGAACACATCTTTACCCCTCGATATTGAGTTTCCCTCCATTTGGAGAAAAGACTCACTTTCACTTGAGGGTCATGTGTATGCTACTAGAATGTTATTGCAGCCAGTATTGATGTTTATACTACATTACTCGACCTACTTGTTTGGGCTAATGGGATGCAGGTGGGTCCAAAGTTTACTACTGTTACTGTGGTTGGGCAACAAGGTGCTTAAATGACAAGCAATTGTTTGTGCAAGAAACTGTCATAAACTCTTTTTCCATTCTGCAGTTTAAAATGCAGGTACTGTATGCTTGTGCTGCTTGCAGTTTGGTTGATTGTCCCTGTTAATAGCAATCCTGGAAGCACTTAGAATGCAGTAACATGACACATGACTATAAAAACACAATGCTAATCACTGGCTGGATTTCTCTCTTCCAGACCACTGCCATTTTATACAATCTCCCTTTCCCTTTCCTCATTCTAAAGTCACACATTACATTCTGCACACTGTATCTATATCAAACAATATTATATATTATACTGTATATATACTGTATATTATATATTATGTGTGTGTGCGTATATATATATGTATTTTTTTTTTGGATGTTATATGTACTCAATTGCCTCTGTACTACAGGCAACAAACCAACAATAACATTCACTTTATCCTCCCCATATTTCTCTTATCTGATTACATTAGTGATATGTCAGGTGGCCTCAGCCGGCCAGGAGGCCTTTGAGTATGAAAGTATTGATGCTTGTGTAACTATGCTAATGAACACATCCCCACATGCCTGTGATAGGTGACAGTGTTGTTAATAATTAGCCAGGGTTGCAGCCAGTCAGTGGCTTAGCAACAGAGCATGTGAATGTGAGGTGGGGCTGGTCGCTCATTAACAGCAACATTTGTTGGTCCTGGGCTATTGTCTTGTGTTTCTGTTAATTATTAGCCGGACTAGGCTAGACAATGGTGTGACAGAAAGGTCTACTTTGTAATGCTAGTTGACTTCTGCTGCCAAAACATATTCTGAGTGGCTCCCACACCCAGCTGTTTTTATAGAGATGGATATCCCTGCAGCCACTGTTTTCACTGGGTTCTTCCCTAGGCTCTTCTCTGGTGTTCTTTTTCTTCTTCTGAGCATTAAAGATGAGTGCACTCTAGATGAACCTTCCCAGAACTCATCACTTTTGATTAATCTGATTGAACGTGTGAATGATTTCTTAAAGCAGACACACGTGTTAATTGAGGAGTGTGAGGGTGTCAGCTGGTAAAGGTCACCCGCAGTCATTCCTGTAATTACAAAGCTTGCAAGCTAAGAAATTTTTCCAAATGCCTCTGCTTTTGTTTCCTCTCCATTTAGTTTATGTATTTAATTTCTACATTAATGTCTATGTCAGTTCAGTCTTACATACAGATGTAAACTTTGTTGATTTTTTTATTCTGAGGTATGTATTTATTTTTGGTTTTCATCTGGAAATGCAAGTCTATTTTCTTCTGTTTTCATTCTCTGCTCATTTGTGCCACTGAAAGCAATTGGATAAATCTAATAAGCTCTAATAGTCTAATGATGAGAATTCTTAGGAGCTTTATATTTAGTTTTCTGTAAGGGCTTTCTTGTAGCTCAGCTGTTAAAGAAATGTCAAGGTCATTGGTTCAATTCCCAGGCAATGCACTTACTCATGCATACAATATATATCTTAAGTGTTTCGGATAAAAGAGTGTACATGGAATTCATCATAGCGAGATTCATTAATAGGAAATTAAAAACATGTAATGATTATTTATGACTTTGTCCTCCTCCACCAATCACCAGGAAGGAGTCTTTAAATCTGATTTGCTTGTATGGGTCTGAGGTAGGGGCTAGGTGAGTTAATGATTACTTTAAACTCCAATTCCACAAGAGTGAATTAGGTGAATGCATCATTGTCTCATTAAAACAACAATCCATTGTGTGAGTGTAACAGCTCTTGTCATGAGGCCATTCACACTCTCACTCCAAACACTAGTCAGGTCTTTTTATACCTATAGAGCCACAACCATTACAGATATTTTTATACAGCATATCGTGTCTATATCACATATGTGTGTTTTTATAAAAGAACAAAGAGTATTTCGATACATGCACACGTTTTTGTGCATGTTTCATTTATTTAGCCAGATATCTTTTCCAAGCATTACCTAAGCAGGATAGTGGTTTGATAAGCTTTGCACATGTGAAATAATCAAGAGATTACATTCCATAAATACAAGCTGAGCTGCGTAGACACAGAAAGTCTCTTGTGTATTTTGATTCACCCTGACAAGCTTTTCATTTGAGAGCCTTTCTTTTCAGGATTATGTCCGATTTCTATAGATGTTATTGCCATGGAAATAAAACCTTATTTGGTGGAGTATTGATTACAGCTGATAAACAGAATCAGAGCACCCAGGCAGTAACCCTGAAGTCGATGTTTTTGTTCATAAAGTTTGCGCTCAAGGGATTAAGACATGCGCAAGGAGAAATAACATAGATGGAGTTATACGTAACCAGATCTTCTCAGATCTTTTGAATCAAAGACAAACTGCCCTTTTTGGGCTACTTGTAGGGGAAGGCATGTTTGCTGTGTTTTAGAAAAAAGTTTGTGATGTATGTGTTTTTTGAGCTGGAATCAAAAACTTAATTAAAGTTAAAGCCTCAGTTATCTCACAAGTAAAGTTCAAACCTGGTAAAAAACACAAGCTAGTGAATATTCGCTCTTTGATGTGAATCTATTTATTCCAACTTCTTATGACAGATTCCTGAGATTTCGTTTCATTAAGAAGGTGTCTTATGAAGACATTAAGCCTCTGTTTGACATTGTCACACCATCCTTTGTTGGTCCCACCAGTCCCTCTGGAGACTGGCGTTGTGGGGTTCAAAGGGTCGACATCCCGGTTTAAATTAAGGAGTATCCAGAGTTCTTCTCCAAGACTCCCTGCTGTGGACTATCTTCAGAGGTAATCCAGGGGGGTTGGCTCAGCATTTTCTGCAGCTTATTAGATCAGACTGCTGAAGAAGGCAGGAGCTGATTAAGAGCTTCTCATAGTTTTTGAGGATTCTGGGCCAGCACTGAGCCTACCTCTTAGCTCTCAGCCTTTCTCTCATGTGACACATTGTTGTAGGATAAAGTGAAGAGTTTCTTTCAGGGGTGGCTCGTGTAAACAATAAGATGTGCTGAGATTAGACTTTAGTTCTTCAGTTTTTCCCTTTGAATGAAGAATTTGTTACTCCGAGCAGAATGACCCAAGTAGTCTCAGTCAGTAGTAGTTTTGCCTTTAGTGGTTCTAATGCCTAAAAGAATTTAAATGAAATGACATGTTTTTCACTATCAAGTATCTTTAACACATTGCTTTTTGGAATCCTGGAGTCTGATTGGTCAGTCATGGCATTCTGCAGCCAAATATTTTGTATAATGATCGGTAAACCGTTTAATTGATCATTGTCCCTGGCAACCAATGTGTCATAATATTCAGAAGTCCCCCCTAAATTACATAAAACAGTTTTACCACAAATATTTCATGTATTTATTTCATAAGTAGCTGTGGTATAATGTACAGACAGCCAGTCTTTATTTCACCCTGACAGGGTGATCAAGGCTTACTTAATTAATTACATTAGGAAAGCATTGTCAAATATTTCAATGACACATTTCAAAACCCCTTTACATCAGCCAAAAATAACTGCTGAATAAAATCATGAAGTTCAATATTGTGATTATGATTTGATTGATGTGCTTGATTGATGAGTGCATGAACCTTTTAAGCAGTTCATCTCAATGAACAGCCTCTTGTGTTTTGAGCAGGAGGTAACAGGTGTGCCTGCTCTGTGTATGTATGGATCACAGCAACACAATAATTTTCCTTATAAAAGCCCTCCCACCCGTGATCTACACCTGGCCCCAGGAAGCTATGGGTGGATGCCGAGAAGAAGACCCTCTTCACCAGGAGCCGTTAAAACCCTCTGGAGATTCCATATCTTGCTCTCATGACCGTAACGCTCAGTGGCGTGTCGCTCTTGAACTCATCTCCAGAAGAAAGAGAGAAACTGCTTTTACAAAAGACAGATATAAAGGGGCTGGGGGAGGGAGGTGGGGGTTGAAGGTTTTGGTATGTTAGGATTTTGACATTTCAGTCACGGTTTGAGAAACAAAAGGAGTTCTGCTCTAAATAGAGACAGGAGAGACCAGGTGCCACCTGGAGTGCAGCATCAGGATTGTGCTCGACAGTGCCAGCGTGAGACTGGACATTCAAAGTTGTTAGTGTACTAACCGAATGTGCTTAATATTTGGATAGCTCGGAAAGATGCCTGTTTAAAATTGTTTGTGTGCTATAATTAGAATTATAACAGTTAGACTTAATTTTAAGGTGTTCTTTTACAGTGTAATTATTCATTTAAATAGTAGTATTAATTAACAACTTGTACTATAGGATTAGGATTTGCTTTAGGGTTAGTTACATGTAATTGTGCATAATTTATTGTTAATATCAAAGTTAGTACATGCAAAGTGTAACAAAGACACTGTGAAATAAAGTGTCACCATTATAATTTTGTGACTTTAATATTTTATTGAATGTTATATTTTTTAATTTTTATTTAAACCATTTTTTGTATTACTTCTATTCCATTCTTCTATTATACAATTGGTATGCATTGTTTAACTACAAAAAAGACAGATCTGTATTCTTTTAAGCTTTAATGCATTTTAAAGCATTTTAAATGTCCATAACACATATAAACAAGCATTAAAGGAAAACAAATAACATTCTGTATATGCATGTTAAAGCTTGATTGTCAGTTCTCTCTCCCTGAAGATTTCCCGCAGTTTTGGGTGTCCACATCTGTGCCTGATTAGCACAACAAAGGAAGCACAGCGCCTCTTGCATTAATGAGAGCTCCTCAAGCCAGGGCTGAGGACTTCAGTACAATACACACCCCAAATTACTACAGGCTTCTGGAGAAGACGCATTCATTTCAATGGCAGCCCGTGTTCTACAGTTTACCAAACCAAAATTACATTTTAAGAACTTTGATAAACCTCAACCCTAAGCAATTCCACTCGAAATCATAATATTACTTTCTCCAATAGGCCTCCTTTCTTTTCAAATAAAAGACGTGGAATATAGGAATGTGTAAGACCGTAGGTCCACTGGTGATGTCTCCAGCATTGTGTTTGGTATGTTCTCAGCTGCTCAGGAAAGAACAAACAAGGTTGACATTTGAGCTGAGCAAACAGCACTTAGACCCCTTCAGCTGTTTGTCTTTGAATGAAAAGTGAAGAATTGCAAAGTGAACATTTTAAGTAAATTCACTTTTAGCATTTCTGGTAATTAATCACTTCTTATTTGGTTGTTGGTTCATTTTTGGAAGGGTACTTTGAGCCAGGGCTTCAACCACCAAAGACCCTCCCCCCAATATTCAATAATAGTGCTTGATCAATATGGGTTTGCCATGGGCGATTCTTGAGCTTTAACATTGGTTAAATGTAGAGCAGTTAATACATTAATAACAACTAGTATTTCTTCACAATAAATATCCAAATGTTATTTGTAAAGAATAAAATTGCTGTAGATAACCTGTTACTATGGTCATATCAGTCACATAACTGTTCTTGTTGCTCATATAGCATAGCAACATCATGTATCATTATGTATCAGTGACATTGTATGTGTGTGTGGTGAATATATATGCTATGTAATATATATATATTAAACAAGTAATGACTATAGACATATATCCACATAAACAGATTGAATATTTTGTGAATACATGCATATATATACACTAGAATTATTACTTAGACTTACGCAAGGGAAAGACATCTTAAGCAATCTATAATCTAAGCAATCTAAGCAATCTAATTTGTGCCCCTAAAGCAATGTTATGCTTGTTCAGAAACAGGAATACACAATAAACAATCTTTTCTACTCCATAAGTTGCACAACACATGACACAAGTATGTGCAAATATCTAGCGCAGGTGCAGAGTACTGGATGATGATTCCAAACATGGCCTAACGTCAGAACAAGGTGCTAATGTTCTCCAACAACAAAACAATGATTCACACCCTAGCCACATGAATGGTCAATTAATGCCCTTCGTTTCTAGTGTTTATTGCCCTTCCTAAATGCACTGGGGCCTCCTGGAGCCTCCTTCTCCTCCCCCGCCAGTGAAATAAGGAACAGCGAAGGCGCTTTTGCTGATCTACTGAGCACGCTCTGTGTGGTCTGAGAAAGAGGGGGAAAACGCCTAACTTTACGGGCCTCAGTAACCACAAGGTGTTAAACTGAACAATTAGGCACTAGCTATATTGTTGCACAGTTTATGGCTCTACTCTGGCTGCCTTCAGCTTACACAATATGGCTCCTGCCCCTCTGGTATAGAGACACAGAGACACCACTGAGCTAAGAGCAGAGGAAATTACAGGTATATGCGCTAAGCGGCTTAGTGTACTGTGACAAGCTAAGCACGGTTAATGAGACATATTGGTGCCCTGTGGCTGGAAGGATGAAATGTCTCTTTAAGATGGAGCTGATTCTTTCTGAACATTATGGAGAGGTTAAAGTGGCAGAACTGAGAGAGAGTGACACCCATCCCAGATGAGCTAAGGCTCCACTGAAGGATTTGACTTGAGAGATGTTGAGACTGGACAGACATGAAAGCTGCAATCTGTAACTTTTTTGGTTAAAATTACCATAATATATGTAACATATACAGGGATCAATGGATCAAGGGATACAAGGAAAGTAGAAATGTATATCAATGAATAGGCATTTATATCATAATTGTATTTTAGGCATGATGTACAGTGTATATTTCTATGTACAGCTCCATTTAATAAACAATGAAGATTATAATGATACTGGATAGAACAGAGACAGTAGTGCTTAGAGATCTTATGTGTTGGGTAGAGACACAACTTTTGGCAAAAACTGTTCCTTTGTATTATTGTTTTTGTTCCAGCTGTTTTGCTGTAAAATAAGAGGGAGGTAATACTGTAATATTCCAGTTAAGAGAAGTACAAAAACGTAAGTATGTAAACAGTACACTCATTCAACTCTTTTTTTATTCCTACAGGTTGGTACTGCGCACACAGCTCAGGCCCCAGACTGATAGAAGGTGAAAGTGTATGTAATGTGCTGTCAACAGATCTGACAGGGCCACAGCTGTGGGCCAACCCAGAGGTCTCCTGGAAGGTGTTTTTAGCCGGATACAGACTCTCTTCATCAAGACCCCATGGTGGAGGTCAAGACCCCCCACTGGATATGGTGGATGTTAAGATTATTTTATGCTATTCTAGCTATTGTCTGGCTTAAGAAATCTTGAAATACAGACAAACTAGAATGGTTAGTATATTCTTCAAGTATTCAGCTTTAAGAATTAAAGAAAGAAAAAAAGTCAGACAAAAGTCAGACAAGTCAGTCAAGTCTAAAACTTGAGGGTAAGTGAATAAAGTGAAAGTTTTCTGTTTTGGGTCAACTGAAGTGTTTCAAATAAACACAGTTAGAACGGAGTACTTTGTGATGATCTGAATTCAACATGTTCAACAAGTTGCTCTAGAAATTCATGTCCGGTCGAGTCTTCCACCCCACACTGGCCTAAAAATAGCTTCCTGTGCAGTTTGGCCTATGATGGCCAGATGTAGCGGTCTGTGATTTCAGCTGAGCAGAAAACCATTCCGTTCCCGTGAGCCACGAGTTCACTGTTGTGTTGTTTTACATATGCATGGTTGTAAGCGATTCCAGGCATTTGTGTTGCACTGTGGCGCTGATTTAGACATGCAAGTCAGGGTACAGTGCACAAGAGCCCTTCAATTCCCCTGTTATTTACACTGATTATCTCTAATTATGTATATTAATTATCTGTGAAATAGCTTCAGATGGACAAATGGCACCACAGGCCAGTTTTGTCTGGAATGTTCTAGAACGGCATGTTTCAATGGTCATATGCACAGTGCTGTTTAATTCATGGCAGCTGCAATGTTTTACATGGCAAATCTCAGCTTCCTGCTCATTGGCTGGATGATGTGCTAATGCCCCTGTGTGATGACAGCAAATAAACAAAAAAAGGTGCCTGTAATGAGAAACAGTAGAGTGGTTGAGTTGTCAAATAAATTTCTAAAATCATTCATTTTAACACAGATGGACATACTACAGATTCAATATTGTGACTCTGTGTATGTTTGGTTTCAAATTATGATCTTCCAAATACACTGTGGGCCCAAAACAATGTCACACTAAAGTCACACTTTAAAAGGTATAATTGTAAAAAAATATCAAACCAGTTGGTGTCTGCAAACAAATGACATGAAATCTTTTCTCAGATAACTACATCCATAATTGCAATGACTTGAACCAACTGGTCCAAAGTTGATATTTAGCAGATTGACTATAGACAATAATGATGGATATGTGTTTAAATACTTAACTACAAAATAGTTTTTGGAGCTACTGTATTTACTGTGTTTCAAGTAATGGCTGTCATAATCCACAGGGCTACAACACTAGTTAAACACCCGTATCTTCAGTCTTCTCTATCTTTATTTTATTTTACAAAACCACTGCTAGCCCTGTATAGCATTGTGTATCAATGTATCACATTGTGTATCACAATGGTTTATACGTTTTTTTTGTTGACACTCTGAACACCTGCTAGCATATGCTAGCATTGTCATTTTTTCTTGATGTCATATTCCAAGCATCAGGCAATGGAATGCTTTAATGCCCGGAAATCTCAAGAAGTGGGAATTTCCAATATCCGAATTGGAATAGAAACACTGAATGCAGCAATGCAGCATTACCACAGATCCAGGGGGATTGACTTTGTAATAAATGCACTGTAAGTCTATTTAGACAGAAGTGTCCGCTAAATGGCTACTACTTTTTAAATCCTTACTACATATGTGACCTCAGCTCTGTCATTAACGTTACAAAGAGAATGATACTGAATGAGTATTACCAGTCCAATGAGTGAGTCAGTGTCAGAATCCTCCAGCAGTGATTGAGGGGCTGGTAGAGGCCCTTTCAGCTCAAACGGCCCTTGAAGGTGGTTGACTGAATTCCCACTTCCTGTCCATGTCTCAGCAATGCAGACGGCAGGAGTGTATCCTGCACAGCACCTCGTTCTGCTCTGCTACACTCTTTACATTCAATGTGCTTTTTATTCTCCTTAACACACTTACACACACACACAGAAGTGGAACAAAGGTGTTAGTTTAGATTTTACAGTCAGGCTAGTCACTTGAGTTTACATGATGGCTATATATAGAATGGAATGCTAGTGTACTGCTTAATGCATACTGTGGAGTACTGACTGCTGTCATATTAAGAAAACAATAACAGTATAGCCCTGTTCACACTGAGAGTGATTTTACAAGAGACACGTGAGCTCTTCTCCCATTGGTGGTCACTGCATCATTACTCATTTGAATTAAGTTGTAGTTAAGATGCTTCTGGATCAACATCATTGTTTACCCTGGGACAAAATACCCTGGGTTTGGGCATAGGTTTACAGTTCATGTGAAGTTTATGGTTACAACCAGGTTTAGGTGCATCTATACCATTGTTAATCACTTATCATTTCTTATTGATTTTAGGGATTTTAGGGAAGTTATGGTTGTGTGTATTGACTGACAACCCCAGGCACCATTTACGGTCATTGTTATAAGTTTGGCGGCAGCATTCTTCTGACTTTCTCCTCTTGTGTTTCACAGAAGAAAGCAAGTCAAACAAATCTGAAATGACATGAGGGTGAATAAATTATGACAAAATTTTGGGTTTTCATTTTGTGGGTGATCTAACCCTTTAATTTCCTTTATATGCTGCATTTAGATTTTCATCAAAATCAAGTGAAACCTTATTTATGACTCAAGTCTTTGGTTGCCTGACCCAAAAGTGTTCCCTGCATCCTGTTGTGTAGACTCCTTGTATCTATTAATGTTTAAGTCTAGACCTTGCTGTCCCTGTGACATAGACTGAGAGGCACCATGAGTATCCACTTAAATTTATTGGACTCCCTTAAAACCACAAACTTAGTGTCGAGCAGCCGGTTGTCTGAGGCCCCTCTCTCAACACCCGTGCAGTGAAAGTCCTGTCTAATAACAAGACGGACATGAGCTATAGCAACATCAGTGGTCAGCAGTCAAATGATGTTGGATCCGGTTGATACATTACAATGGACTCCTGTCACCAACCCCTCCACTCCGGGAATTTGCGGGGTGTGTCTGGGTATGAAGGCCAGGGTTGGTGCTGTTCATCCTGGCAGTGAACGGCCCCCAGGGATTATTCAGGGGCCGTGGACAGACAAGCTGACTGCAGTGCTGTGTCGCCTTCCACTTTTGAGGAAATGACCCCATGCTAAGTGCTGCCCGACGTACTAGAGAGGTTGATGATAAAGTAATTGGTGAACTTGGAGACTAATCTTACTGTTGAGAGTTTACAGGCTGATCTAGAGCTCTGATAAGCACAACCTAGACGGCTTACCTGCTTATCTTAATGTCTGGCTAAAAGACTTGAGTTAAACATCTGGCAAGTAGTCTGAGAACCATTGCATATTTTGTAAACATGGTGAGCATGTTTACAACAGGCAAGCATTTCAGAGAAGTTCAGCAGAATGTCTGAGCTGCTGTCTTCTGTACAATGAAAATGAGTTTAGACCAAAAGTTGTCTATATGACTCATTATATTCCAAATTCTCTGAAGTCATACCAAAACACAAAAACATATTTTTTGTTTTTTGGTGAAGTATTTCTTTAAATTGTCACCAGCTCCTAACACATTTAACACACTAGAATGCACACCGGAATTGGACATGTATCGAATAAGACAAGACTTCAACATCATAACACAGACAGTGAATGGTCATCCAGAAGTCACTCAGAGTGAGTGACTCACCCTCTCAGGCTTTTTATTCAGGGTGTTTCACAATGGAACCAGATTGTGGATTTGAGGTGTGATCGCTTCCGAGAAAGCAAACCTCATTTTCATGCTGGCTAACAAAACAAACACGGAATCGGAAGGGAAAGCGAGAATTGTAAACATACAGCTCTCCTCTTGTTCCGGAATTTTCTAAATTGCACACGAGAACTATGAGGGAACTCATTTTTTTTACATGTGTTTACCAGAGATGACACTTGTGTTGCATCCTCACATACCTAATGCTCGTAATCTTTTGACACTTAAAGAGCTGTAATAAAAACAGCCGTGCATTTCCACCGACAACATAATCAAACCCTTATTGGCTGCTCTTTGAATGGGTTTTTATTTTCACACATGGACAGAACAAAGCCGCCAGGACTGTTAGCTGAAACCACACTCATTTTGTCTTTAAAGAATTTTAAAGAAAACGAGTGTCACAGGACTGTATATTTTTCAAATTTTTCACCAGAAAAATGGTGTCACTCCATTTGCCAGTGCCTGTTTTTATAGTCACATTTACCAAAATGGTACCATTTTTGCTGCAAAACTAAAATATAAATTAAAAGAAAATTAAATATTACAGAAGACACAAAGACTGTTACATTAAAATACATCCAAAGCATCATGGTATTGAAATTTGCAGAGGCCAAACACAATATATTTCTTATGATACTGTAAATCTGGCAGTCATCACAGACACAGCACGTTTACTCCAGAGCAGATCTAACATGGAAAGATTTAATCTCTCTCACTTTCTGCATGCCAGAGACAGAACACAGACAGTTGAGACCTCAGAATAAATCACAGTCTACATAATGCGGTTGCTGCATGATTTTAGTTCAACCAAATGTTCCTTTATTTTTCTCATTTAACAGGCTTGGAGAGAAGAAACAATGAGTCCAGGCATGAAATGGACCACATAGAATTGCTTCTGTTTGACACTAATAAGCAGATACATTCTCCAATAAATGCTGCTGACATTTAAGAGCAGTGCCAGCTGTTTGTGGAATCTGTGTGGAGAATTAACCAGCATGAGGATCCTTACTCCCTTCCACACACACACTGGTTTCATGTTCTATGGGGACATTCCATAGACTTAATGGTGTTAATACTGTACAAACTGTATATTCTGTCCTCCTACACTAACCCTACCCCTAAACCTAACCCTCAAAAAACTTTCTGCTGTTTTAGAATTTCAAAAAGACAATTGTGTATGATTTATAAGCTTGTTTCCTTATGGGGACCTAAAATGTCCCCACAAGGTTAAATTTAATGGTATTACTACACTTGAAAGAACATTTGGTCCCATAATATAGTGAATACCTAGACCACACACACACACAAAACCCACAGAACACCAGGATCCGGCCTTGAGTAGCCTGAACTGGCTCAGGTTCCACTTCCTGTCTTGTTCTTCCACCTAACCAAGGGCAAAATATCACTTCATTTCTCTGCTCTTTCTTCCAGTAAAATCTGGGGAGAGAGAGTGCGGGAAAGAGACCGAATACTATAAAGAAAAAACAACAGTTGACAGGAAAACATTTCGAATTCACATCATTCAACCATCAACAAACATCTACAGAGAAACAGAACCACGAGCCAAGGAAATGTTAAAAAGCAGAACATAATCCTTCCCACAAGACAGCGGAACATGAAAATGGGCCCTAGATAAACGTATGTGTTGCAGTGTGTTTGTGGTGACTGTCTCCTGGGTGTTGTGCTCTGGGGGCTTGCGGTTACTGCGTTCTGCGAGAGAGACAGTCTGACGGTGACCCTGCACATGTGGCTCTTCCAGCACAAATATCTCCTGACCAGAAAATCAGCGCAGCAGCACCTGCCAAGCATTGGTTGCATGAAAATTACCATTGGAATAATTTTACCCTTCTTATTTATACTGTCCATTTCCTTTGTGTCTTCTTCTATATTGTTTGTAACAATAAGTGTTACAGCCCAACAGCTGAAAATATATCATACACATTATACTTTACATTAATACACTCAAACAACTCTACAACATAAAGTTTAAAACTATATTTTTACATTATCTGAAGAAATTGTGTGTAGAGCTTACCTTAAAAGTCCTTAAAACTTACATAGCGCTTACCTTAAAACTCCTTATAACTTACCTAAAAAGTGCTACGTTCTTGTGGATGTTGCCAAGGTGTTGCTAAGGTGTCCTGAGTTGTTTTAACCTCATTGCAATGCAACTGCTAGAATATTAGGGCGTTTTTACTGCTAAAGCATGTAAAAAAATGCAACACAATTTGATGCATCATTCATGTCTATAGTGCTACGAGTTACATGCCTAATTTAAATACTTAAGATTAAGGTTTGCTTAAATCCATAACCCCAAGCATGAGCAATTGTGATGATTGTTTTAGCAAGCACGGCTAATTAACTGCGAAATACTTCGACCTTGATCATTGCAGGTCAAGTGCTTTGAAGCATGCGTTTTCATCTGGCTCTCAGATATGCATCCCATGCTGTCTATCTCTCTGTGGTTTGCTATTGGGTCATGTGGTAAGACTTATGGCGCTTGGAGACATCTATTTCAAATAAGCAGTTGATGTGTCAGATCTGACAGATGAAAGCAGTGGAAAAGGAAAGGGGGCTGGGGGACCCCTATTATATCACAAATAACTGGCTATTTTCCAAAGGGCCCCTTTAATAGGAACTAAGCACAGAAAACACAAAAAGACACAAGAACAACACAAGAAGAGTGCACTGAGTTGGGACATGTGTGAGTGAGTGATGATTCAGAATCATTTGGATGTTTCTGATTCTTGACTAATGTTAGCTGCATTGACTATAGCTGTACAGAAACTTTTAAACTAAAGGGCTGAGATAGTATGGCTGGTAGCATGCATGGTAACATCTGAACCCTGTATTTCACCTAATTAAAGGCAACCTTAGTCTGTGTATAAAATGCCCTTGAGACCCTTGTTAAAGAAAAATGAGGGAAAATTCTGGGGTTGGATTTCTGAATATGAGCGCCATTGACGCAGCCGAAACGAAATTGCATGGAATTGAATAAGTTCTCCACGATCCATTTTCAAACAATTACAGACCTCAGATGCCACAGAGAATTTTAAATGTACATGTTAGATGAAATTCTGATGTCACAAGAAAGTAATCACCCCTTCAACCTCACTCTAAATGCAACTTTGCCGTGTTTTATAAACTGTGGTTTGTCTTAGATCGTTTGCAGGGCTGTGAACTGCAGTGTGAATGCAACGCTTAAAGTGATTTATGTTCCACTTCACTTTTGTTCCGACAGCTGAGTTTCCACACAGTTAAATCTCTCCCAGTAACCACTAACTAAATGCATTTTATTTTACTTCTTTGTCCGTGTGTCCACGGCTTTGTTTTGTCTTGTTTTTTCTGCCTGTGTATGAACACAACCATGGACATTCTCTGCTTGGTGGTTATTTGTGAAACTTCTCACTCATAAATGTTGTTTTAGCTGATACTGTACACAACTCACTCATAACCACAGGAAATATTGAAATTCTAATGACAAAAACCACACAACATAATTGTATTTCCGTAATTGTTTCTGTAATCAGGATGAGGGGTAAATGTTATTTGCGGTGTTTTGATATTCTCTGGACTGGAGACAGGAGGTTTGAGGCTGGATCATCATCATTGCTTCCCACTGGAACTTCCAGACCCAGCCAGACACTAATGAAAACCTTCCCTCTCTGTTTAAAAGCTCAGAGATACAGAGTGCAATTTGAGAAGAATAGAAGCAGTGCCAAACTTCCTATCACACCCTCTTGAACTTACCCTTCATAGAACCAGTGAAATATGGAGCTGTTGCCATTAATACCAGTGTTAATGTTGATCACATAGAAATCTTAAATTGTATTGTTAGTTAAACATATTGGGGAAATTTACAAAGAACAAATTGTGCACACTGAAATGTCAACTTTTTAAATAAAAATGTTCCTCAGGCAGGGGTGCAGGTCTAGGCCATTACCCAGTTGCCTTTGAACACATCCTTGAAATTTCCATTACACTTACAGTGACATAGATAAACCATAAATCATTTTTGTCTGTATGGTTCCATAAAGAACCTTTAACATCCATAGAATCTTTCTGTTTCACAAAAGGTCCTTGTGGAGGAAAATTTTTTTGTTTTTTTACTATACAAAGGTAAGAAAGAAATGGTTCTTTTTAGATCCTTTGCCTGAAGGGTTCTTTGGGGAAGCAAAAATGATTGTTTTATGGAATTTCTGTAAAGAACCTTTTAAGGACCTTTATTTTTAAGGGTGTAGTTCATATCTATTCTTGTGATCATTCTAATGATCAAAATACCACAAAATCAACCAAACCCAATGTGAGCAGCCAAATGTGGTTGAATCAGTCAGGGGTGGGTGGTACCTGGCCTTGGCCAGTGTGGCAGCACAGACAGATGATAATGAGGAAGCACCCTGATGCGGCAGGGCCCCATGTGATGCAGGCTGCCGACAGAGCAGAGATGGAGTGATTACATTTTTAGGGAGCCAGCGGGCAGATATGGGGGTTAGAGGCTAAAGAGAGGGGATTTATTAGAGCTGTAAATCAGAGTGAAACAGCTTCCTCTTTCTGCTTCTAAACTCTCCCTGGTCCCTCTCCTCTCGCCCTTCCCTAATGTCTCTCTAGTTTTTAGAATGCAAACCCTCCAGCCTCAAATATGTCTCTGTGTCCAGGAAAAGAGAGATGAAAAGGATGGAAAGAGAGAGAGAGGGAGGGAAAGTCATTAATTTGCATTGTCAGGGTATTATAATGTACTTGAATGTGACTCACAACAGCATCATTCAGGCTTTGACAAGGATCATCATTTTTAAATCCAGCACTTGAGTGAACATGCTGTGCAGATGGCATGGAATACATTGCAAACACATTTTGCACACTTTCTTTAGGAGAAACCTTTCAACACACCCTCTGAGTGTCACCTTTACACTTTTACATTCATTAGCTGGACAATATTCCAGTAGACTTGTAGTAGTACTAGTAGTAAATGGTAGGTGTGACATTAACTGCATCCGGACATTTATTTGCCCCAATAAATCAGAATATTCCACACACTCCTGGCTGAATTCTGAATAAGCACACTATTTCAGTTTAACAAAAAAGCACTGTTACTGTTCCTGTAGCTTAGTTGGTAGAGCATTGCGTTAGCAGCGCAAAGGTTCGATTCCCAGGGAGCACATGTACTGATAAAACGTATAACTTGTATAACTTGTAACTTGAATATACTGTAATAACTTGTAACTTGAATATACTGTAAGTCCCTTAAAGCATTAAAGCGTCTGCCAAATGCATAAATGTAATGTTATATGCTAATGCTCTTCACTGGTGTAAATAATGGCCATTTTGGTTACATTTACTTCAGTATTAAAGAGCAACTAAGTAAAAGTAGCAATGCTACTCATATAAATGTGTGTAGTCTATTTTTATTATATTACTGTATCAGTGTAATGCTCTTGCACTCATTAAAAATGCTATAATTATTTATTTACTTAAAAAAGTAAATAAAGATTTTGTACAAGAAAAATACAGTACAACATTATAACTTTGATAAGATTATAATTTAATCATTTTTTTAAAACGATAGTATCTTATGTAGCAAACCACTTTTTTGCTTGACTATAGTTTAATTATAAGAGTAACATGTAGTTACAAGCTCAAGGCAGCTTGTAGATTCAGTTGTTTTAATTAAGGTTAGATGTTCCAACTCTGTAAAACCACTGAACCTCAGAACATCTCAAGAAAAGCGTAAGCAACAGCACACAGGAAGCTTCTCAGGGTTATTTTTGTACTGAAAGCTTGGAGAAGATGTTGGCTGAACGATCTTTGTGAGATTAAAGAGAGAGAAGAAACTACACAACAAGTGTTTTGTGGTTTTAGCACACCATGAGAAGGAAACTAAAGATCCTGTGCGGGTGGCAGCTTGTGCTGTGGGCTGAACAAGGTGTTCAAGGGTTCTATCTCCACATGCCAGCAGCTCACTCAAGTCATTTCTCCCTTTGCTGTTCTTTCACTGCTGTTCTTTCAGCTAAGCAATTGAATGCAAGGTTCGACTGAGGCCATCTGAGTTCAGGGCCAGTTTCTGTGTGTAATGTGGACCCACCACTGAAACGGCCTATAAGATGGAAGATCTGAGAGGATATGTTAAGAGATCCAGAATGTGGCTCTAGTACAGTGCAAAAATTGCCTTCTAAGAGCCCCAGCTGTGTGGTTTGGTGTAGGCAAGTGTTGCCAGCAAACATTTCAACTACTTTTTCTTGGCCCACCAAAGACTCTCATAGTTTAACTACTTAAACACCCAATTGCCCTCATTGCCCCCAAAAATATAGTTTTACAAAAATAAAGATATATTTTAAATGCTACTTCTGAGTCTGTATGACATTAACAGACTCAAGCAGTTAAATGGTAGCGTTCTAATGCATGTTCTGTTATTGTTGGCTTTCATATAAAATACAGAAATCCTATAAAACATGGGTGGGACTCTAACAGTTCTCTATTCAATGTAAATAGGCTATTTTTGTCTGAGTAAACTATAATCTGTAGCCCAGTGTGTTTTTGATGTCTTTTGGAGCAACATTTGGTTTTGCCCACAAAAACAAATTGAAGATGTAGTAATTTTATTTTTAACCTAAATAATTTGGAATTTTCATAGTCCAAACATGACAAATGTACATAACAACATATTTGGCAAGATTCAAAAACAGTATTTTACTTAAACACTGTACCATAAAACTTTTCTTGCTGACAAACAAACAATTAAATAAAAGAAATGATGTAATTTATAAATGTAAGACATCAATTTTATAAGACCAACCATTTTTATTAAATGCTCCAGTTGCCTAATTACCCATAATTCTGTGCAATGTTATGTCATCATCTAATTAAGTTTAGGTTTATAGAAAATTGTCTCCAGCTTATTATCCCTTATTAGCTTACTTTTAGCTGAATACCCATTCCTATGAAAATCCATTAGCAGAAGTGACTGCATCTACTGTACATTCCTCAGTGGGATGATAATAGCTTTGACTGGCCATTTTGTCAGCTGTAATTTTCAGCGGTCAGGATGGTTTGATATGTGAACGTGGTAAGTGATGTTCTCCAGTACTACAGCATGTTTTATCAAAGGGGGCATGTGTTCCTGTGATCTTCACCCCCCAGGCATTATCACTGATGTCCTGCTGCCTTCCCTCTGTGTGTGGTGTTTTATCAGGGTTGCTGGGGTGGATGAGTCTGTGTGGGCAGGTTTGGCTCCAAGTGTTCGGCCTCATCGAGCTTTATCAAGGGAGATAGTCCTTCAGCAGAGCAGCAGAGGTTTTAGAGAGCTTGTAGAACAGAAACATATCAGTCTTTTAGGAAACAAGTGAAATTGGTTTAATTATCATACGTTACTTTAATACTTTAATTAATTATAGCTCGATTAGAAATTACACCCAATACAATATTCTGTGTAATAATGATATTTAACTTGCGTTTTCTTAAGTTTCGTCACACAACATATTTTATTTTTTATCTCATGCTCTTTACTAACACTAACCTTTAACACTAACCTTTACTGGTACAATAACCTTTAACTTGTAAACACTAAATTAAAATTGTTGGTCAAGACAGAAACTATGCCCGGACATAAATCATATTTCACGCAATAAATTGTGAAATGATTTTTGATTATTTCAACTATTTATTTCAGAAAATGTAACCATAAATCCATTTCAGATGGATTTTTATACTTTAACATGGTCTGGAAAAGGGTAAAAACAATAAAAATCTAAACATAAAAGGAATAATAAAGAAATAAAAATGAAGGCATGGTAAAAAGTTGGTAATAGTTAGAAAAAAACAACAACAGAAAAACACATTCATTTCTATGTGGTTTTTTTTTTCCAAATATCTATTCAATCTAAAGAGTTATGGTCAGTCATTTCTAACCTGTCTGATGCTTTTCTAATTTCTTGCCAGAGGTGGCGGAGAAGGAAATATGATTACATACTTTGAGGTCTGATGTAATCTATTTTCTTATTTTAATGGGCAGAGGGACAATTAAGGGTCAGTATGAATGTGGGCAGATGGGTGGGAAAGTTCAGCCTTATCACTGTGGCCTTCTCAACAAGATAAGCTGCAGTATGTCCACTCACCTTCTTCCCTGTGGCAGACCCTCAGGGGGGCAGATAAGGAGGTCTTTGATGCATGAAATGGAGGAGGGAAGAAAAACTGAGGATAAGAAAGAAAACACCTCTAATCTTTTAATTAAGTTTGCAGATGGAAAATAGTCGGTCTGTATTTGAGATGGTTTTATTGTAAAAGATTTCTTCTCATTTGTCTTTATGCAACTTTCAAATGCTTAGCATAATTTGGTTAACTTTTATCTCACAAATTAAGTTTGTTGTTCCTTATTGCATTGTTAATGATAGTATCATGACACATTTGTGACTTATCTCCTAGCTTAGACTTATCTTCGGACGCATTGGCACCATCCTTGGTGTCAGGAATCTGGGTGTCAACATGTGCAATGTGCTTGAATTTTGTATTTGAATTTTCTAACCAAAACAACACCCACTTTATTTATACTTTAATATTGTTTTCTTTGCTTATATTTTTAAGCTTTTTCTTTCTTTCCTTGTTCATTTTCATGTCCTTAAATAAATATGAATACTTTTCTTTATTATAAATATTCAATTATTTATTATGGTTGCCTAAGAAACGTGTCATATCAATAAAATTGCCTTGAAAACAAATAAATAAATCAAACAGCCTAAGAACTTCAGCCAAATTCCAGGACAGGAATGAAACATTAGGGTCAGACTGTGTGTAGGCGAGAAGGTGTTAGGAGAACATTTTTTTACGGCAGCGCCACACCAGAGTGTCGGCGGCGACCGGCAGTCAGTCTGTCTCCATCTCTCCAGCTTAATTAGAAACACAACTGCGATATCGACTGCTGTGGAACAAAGACACAGTCAAAGTGCTGCAGAACTCTGGAACTGTGCCGATACAGTACAAAAAGTGCTATCTCAAGGCCTGGAAGACAACCTTCACACTGCCCCAAAATGAGCTATTGGTGACCTGGCCTTACAAGGTACCCTGTGGAGATAGGCCTCTGTTTATATCTGCCAATGTCATTTCTATGGTAAATGAGAACAGGATTAAGTCTTTTTGGATAGTGTTATCCATAGTAGTGGGATAGGATGTTAGATAAACAGGAGAGGAGGTGGATAAAACAACAACAGGCAGGCAGGTCAATTTAATGGGTTATACCAAGGAAGCCCTTATTTCCTTTAGTGGGTTTTACTGTGGTCAGTCAGACCCTTAAAGGTACAACACTCCTGTTCCTATAGCCTGAACTGTGTCCAGATCTCAGGTCTAAGGTTCACTGTATGGCTGATTTTGTTCTAAAAGCAAAGCCAGAATAATTCAATAGTGTTTTGGGAATTATAGAATGCTTTACTGTGTCACTATTTTCTGTATAAATACTCCTTATCAGAGGAAGGTGTTATAGCTCTCTACAGAGGTTTCAGAGGTTATAGAAATTAGAAAAAAGAGATTGTAGTTATGTGTATTTTAAATATCACATTTGTCTCAGATGTTTCTTCTGTAGGAGAAATAAAAAACAGACATAAAGGAGCCTATTTTGGCATACAGTAAGAGTACAGAGCTTAAATGATATGGTTCAGATATTTTGGTCTTGGAGGAATTTGATGAGAAATGTTTGAGTTATTGCAATTTTAAGCATTTTGTTCTGATTTTCTGAATCTCTGGAGGAGACAGTGAGATTACTGTGGTCTGTTACTCAGGACAAACGTCAGGAAGCAGAAGACTTCTAGCTTCTGAGATATTTAAGAGATTGTATTTGTCATTTATTAATGTCCCACAATAAATAAAAAGTACATTAATAAACATAAATAAACAGTACATCCATACAACTCTGTTGACTGATGGAAAGTAGTTGATCAGAAGTTGCTCCTTCATTGTTCAGTAAATCATCCCAGTGGAGACAGTTAAAAACAGCTTTGATTTGCCAATCAACATCACAGCTTTTCCTGTTGTCTGGATGTGGCATATAGTTGAATGTGTTAATTGTTTTACTGTATTGGCTTTCATACAATGTTAGGCAAGGCTTGTAAATGTGTTATGTTGTTCACAGTGCTAAAGATCAAACCTCAACCTATAATTAACGAGATCCACACACAGGATGAAAGATTCCACATTATTATACAATCACTGACATGTGCCATCACATTTTTGTTTACAGTCTCACAAGTAACACTGTCACATCTCTGTAATTTATAAAATACATGATTTAACTCATATGCAATACTTTTTATATAGACATTTTCAATTTAATACTATTTGTACCATTTTTTTAAGTTTTCACCCAATGTAGTTTTGATTGTTTGTTTGTTCAGATTTTTTAAATACTTCCAACAACAACAAAATCTGCTTCAATACACCTCTGCATTGACCTGCTTTTTCGTCATTGTCCTTATAAGACATTAAATGACCCAGGGCCTCTAAAACTGACTGAAGATGAGCTTTCCTTCAGTCACAGAGATAAGTTTAAGAGACAGGACATGTGTTAAGTACGAAGCACTTGTTGTATGTCCTGTTTGACTACATCCTGTTTCTGACCAGATGATCCTACGTCGTCACTCTCTAATGTCTGATCTCCTGTCCTCAGCAGAATGCATTCCAATCCTCTCTCTCAACCCTTGACCAACCTTTTGCTCCTGCTGCCTCTCCTAAAGCCCCACCACCCCCTCACCCTCCCAAACAGGAAAAATAAACTTGACTCTCCAGATAGCTTGGTGTTCCTGTGGAGAATTGACCCCCAGAATACGCCATCTTGGCCCCAAAGCCACATCTCTTGGTTGCTAAATTCTTTAGCCCCCTGTTCAGCGCTGAATGTTTACCCAGGTGGAGGAGTCAAATCCGCTAGGCTTAAGGGAGTGTATGCCCGGTCACTCTCTCACTTTCTCATTCATCTATCTTTGTATCTGTCCATCTTCCTCCTGGGCTGATGAGCACAGAGAGATGCTCTCTTGTGACCTCTCTCTTATCTATCGAAAGGGTCAGATCAGAGAAGCCATTTGTGTGGTGTTATCAAAGCTCCAGCATGTCTCTCATCCTGATAAACAGGCTGATCTTTTTAATTTAAGAGCATTTAAATGTAGAAAATGGTCTACTGCTCTGTACTGACAGAATTGCATATGTGTTAAATACTTTTATCTAGGTGTTACAGCTCAATGACTAACACCATTTATGTATACCATACATACTAAACCTTCATAATAACATGACTAGGTCATATTTCAACCATAAATCAAATACAAAGCAAAATAATGTTAACTATTTAAACAGAAACATAAGGGATATATATTGTCTTAAATTTGTCTGCAATACACTGAAAACCCTAATATGTGATTGAAGTAATTAGATGAAAAAGTGAAATGTTTGTCAATGTATCGTAACCCAAACCTAAAAAATGAACACATACCTAGAGCAGCGGCAATTCAGTGATTTCCTGCCAGCTGTGGGAACTGAACCTGTGACCTTTGGTTTATAAGGTTGATGCTCTAATGTCCCAATGACAGCTGAGCTATTGAAAGGCATTGTCATTTTGAAGATAGCACAATATATTACACAGACAAAGAAGCACAATTTGAGAAAATTTCTACAAATAATTAATAATGATTTTGAGTGTTGTGAACTGGACTGTGAAGGTAAATTAGTCATATTAACATATTAAATATTTTATAGTTATAGGGGCCAAAATGCAACAATATTAGTTTAGTCAAGATAACTTGACTAAGTAAAGACAACATGAGGATTTACAGTATACTCATTATTCTCTAAAAATAAATTTAGGCAGAGGTTGTGTATAAAATAGTTTTAGCAATTCAAATAAATACTTATGGTCCTTAAAAGGCTTAATTTTCCTTATGCAATTTGTTTTTATTTTGGGGCTAAAAGTGGCAGGTATGTTTTCAACTTCTTTTAACATAGGATTTTAACATATTCACTAGCTCTTAGTCCATTAGTCTATCCTAAAAAACTTTTTTTAATCTAACATAATAACCAAGCCTCTGTCCTTTTTAATAGCTTTAATGGTTGCCAAATGATAGCTTTATTATTCTTCCTAAATGCTACCTAATTTTACCTCAGAATCTACAAGTTTTATTACAGTTTTATCTGATCTCAGCTTAGATTTGCCAGTTTTAATGCACTAGGTTAAAGAAAGATTAAGGTAGGACTGTCTACAAACAATTGCCTGGGTGAAAATATGGACCATGGGAAGAGATGAAGACCAGGAAAGAGAAAAAGAAAGATGGAAAGAGAGCGTGACCTGTTAGAGGTGAGAGGTTATGGGTGATGGTGCACTTACGAAGCTCATCAATTCAGCATGTGTGTATATGTGCATCACTGCCTGGTGGGCTGGGAAACAGAGGTCTTCCCACACTCCCATACTGGATCTGTGCTGGACCCTACGAGTCAGTGCAATCAAAGCCTATAGTGTGTGACTAAGGACAAACACACCCAGAACTCCCATTCTAGATTATTAACTCATCAATCTGAACTATCACCACAAGAGCTGATGTATCTACAGCTGGTTAAGAGAGAAATCTCACCAGCATTCCTGTGACCAAAGGAGTGAAATGTCATTCTGTGATATAAAGATGCTGATAATTTTTAGGTCAAATTTCAGCCCTGTACTCCCCAAACAGCTCAGTACAACATACACCAAAAATGCACCCACACCCCCATCAATTGCTCTTATATTAGAAAAAATGTTTGACCTTTGAAATTTCTATGAACTGCCCTGTAAGATCCTTTTGAAGTTGATGGTATCAGCCTTGTAAGATTCTAGAAGTGATATCATCATGAAATGAAAGTGCCAAAGAATAGCAGATTTCATGACACATGTGTTGCTCCAAACGCTTCCAAACAGTTGATATATTTAGCGCGAGTGTGGAGTTCAAGACACAAGCACAGTTTTACAACAAGGAGGATGTCGCAAGATAATGATAAACATTCTCCATAATAAGTGAACATAATAATATCTACCCATAAATAAGAGCCCTCCTTGACGCAAATTAAAGAAAAATATGTTCACTGAGATAACCACAGACTGTGATGACACTGTTGTGTATTGGAAGCAGAAGGTATGTGTGTGTGTTTGGATGGGGGGAGTTAGCGGAAGGTTTTCCGGGGCCCACAGTTCCGGCAGAAGGAAAAAGAAAGAAAAACAGCCCTGTGTCTTGTTGCTGGACTACAGCGGCGCACGAAACACATGGTCCCAATTTCACGGCTGAGGATGGAGAGTGCGGGCGGATGCGGGGGCAGAAACAAGCATGCAATCTGCAGGCATTAATACCTTGGTAATAGTCACATTTGCTTAAAACCAGGAATTTTTTTCTTTGCATGCTCTCTCTCCCCCCCAATCTCTCCATGTAGGTGACTATGACACAGCAAACTGCTCTAAACGAGAATGTTGAGAGATGTCTTGTTGTCATGTTTCCTGCTCATAGCTGCAGTCTTAATAAGCACTGTTACAGTAAATCAGATATTTTTAGGGCTTGTATGTCTGGCCCAGCAGGCCAGGACAGGAAACGGCAAAAGGGCTCGTCATTTTCCACGTTATTCCTGACTGCACAGGCTGTTCCCGGGAAACTGATGGGCAACTTGAATTTCAGACCTTGCGGTCGCCAAGACCAGTATGTAATTACCGGACAGGAAGCTGTTGTTTCTTGTTCCTGCTTCATCCATTTTTTTGCCCGGTAGTGTAACCGCAGTGGCCGGCCTGCGTGCGTTGTGTGCGTAAAACTGGATTTAAAAAGGTTAAATGACAGGATATGATAAGGGATTTAGTGCCTCTGAGGCTTTTATTAAAATTCAAGCCAGATTTCTAAACCGTTTTAATTAGAATCCATCAATGATTTTCAAATGGACTCTGGGTCACACTATGGCTTCTGTGTAATATTATGAAAAGCATGTGGCCACATTATGATGTAGAAAATCTTCAAACACAACTGTGCAAAAGTAAACAAAACAGGATGTTGCGGGATCAATAAAGGCTGTTTCTTACAACTTTAGTTGTTTGTGAACATGTTCTTAGCATCCCTGCTTAATAAGACAGCTTAAACCAGACTGGTTTGCTGGTCTTAGCTGGCCTAAGATAGTGAGTTTGATAGCTTACTAGACTGGCCAAACTGGTGTTCAGCCTGGTGAGCAGCTAGGTCCAGAATATTATTATTATTATTCAGAAGTGATACATGCCAGTATACATGGTCTTATAATGGAATAAATAAACCAAAACAAAGAAAAAAAACTTGAAAAAGGGTTTTCTTGCCATTAAAGTTCAGTATTGTTACATAAAAGCAAGTTGCCATGCATAAGAAAGAAAAACAAGGTCTCTTTAATATTTTAATTGTTTCTTCTGGACACCACTGAGATTAAATGGAAAGCAAATGGAATTTTTTGCATAAGGTATTTATTCCTGAGAAAAAGATCTAGAACTATTTCATGTTTCCATTAGAGTGGACTCAAAACTCTAGAACAGCAAAACTCTAGCTCTAAAGAGCAACCTCTGAGCAATAAATCTCTCGACAGCAGCTGAACAGCAAAACTCTGCAAATTTAGTGCAGCATATGAAAGAAGACTCAGGTTTCAAAGTGGTCAGATAAACTTGCTGAATGAGGTGCATACAAGGTTTCATTTGATCCTAAAGCATCACCACAAATTTCAAAGCTACTGCAGCCCACCCCTGCAGTTCGGAGCTGGAAGACGAGACCACATGGAGTCTCATCTCTAGCCTAAGATCCTGTTATTATTTCCCAGGTCAAATCATTTCATTGCATCACTATGTTATGGAAGTTATTCATTACAGGGGCCAAGGTCAAGGCACAAGAATGAATAGATGCAGAGTGTGGCCAAATAAAGGTTATATTGTTCCCAATAAACAACATGTGATCTGCACAAACAAGCGGACATTATATAATCTACTCCACTCTCAGACCAAAATTATCTAATGAGAGCTAATGCTATAATGTAATTTAGATTGAACTGAAAAGCAACATGATGGTGCAACTGTATATTTGACTTTTGTCACGAGGTGCCGAGAGCTCTGAAATCACGTGATGTGGACCCCCCTTTGACAGGGTGATGGGCGAGGGCCAGCTTTCACATACGGGGCCCAGCAAGGACACCCAGCATGGGGGTAATTAAAACAAACTGGCAGTGCTTTCACAGGCTGAGCCAAACAAACGCCACTGGCTCTGTCAGTGGACTCTGTATCAGGCTCCAGATGAGAGGTGACAGTTGGGACGATGAGGCTGCGTTTATGACAAACTGTCAGACCTACGTGAAACAGCACACAGTATGTTTGCTTAAATGCTCAGGGAGAAGTTACGTCTTTTCCATGAAATGCATTTGCTCAGCCTCCTGTTTCAACACTAATGTTGTCTTCAATGCTTTAGCTGTCCTCTCACTGGAGAAGCTGTGGTTAAAATCTTTCAGAGACCCCCCTTGACCTGTTCACCGGTTCGGTTCAGCTAGCCGGTTGGCGTGTGGTGAGAGACAGGTTGGCAGAGAGACAGCGTGGCTGGCAGTAGAACTGTCGGGTCAATTTTGTCTAGGTTAGCTTTTATAAGTAACAAACAAAAGTAGCCATGTAGTGAAAAAAATGTAATACTGCAGCTTTTTGCAATATTGTACTGCAATTTTTGCATGTACGCAAAGTTTCTTTTTTTTAATTGGTTTTAAACAAGATTAAGTTCCCTGTGAAAAAGTGAGAAAAATATGGTGGCAGAAATAAAAAAGCACATTTGTTATCTCAGTTGTGACCAAAACAAAAGCATATTTGGGACCTTACTAAAAACCTACTAAGGAAGTAAGCTTTTTGTTCAGATTGCAACTTTATTAACTTAAAAATTATGTATAAAGTTACAAACAAATTGTAAATTATAAAAAAAAAGTAAAACCACAGTTCATTTCCGTAAGGTAAAATACAAATGTTACTCATAACAGCGATTCACACACAGCTTCATTATCTTCCAGGACCCTCCTCAGGCTAAAGCAAGATAAAAACAGACAGTGGCTCTGAGGGGCCATTAGGCTCGATAGAGGGTTGCAGAGAGGTTCTTTCTCTGTGGATGGAGAGCTCTGAGAAGGGCAGCAGTGTCCTGGGCAGCAGGCATTGGCTTTGATGGGGCCAAGTCAAGCTTTGGCTGCATTCCTTGCATGTCTCCCTGGTTTCCCTCTACCACATTACTACCTCCAGTCTAAACAAACAAGCTGCTCTCGAAGGCCCAAAGCCTACTCTAAAATATAGGTCTTCCATTTTTAAATGTAGGAACACATACTCTTTGTTTTCATGCCCATGACCAAAGTTGTTCCACATGTTCCTGTTCCAAGCTCTTGTCACTTGCAACATTTTGTGTCACAAATTCTCAGAGGATATTGAATAATATTGTATATTGAAGAGAATTCTGTGTGTAAAGTTGTTGTGACCATAAACGTGAAGGCCACATAAATGCGACACAGAAATGCATTGTAAAAGGTTTTACTAGATGTTTTATCCACTGAAAAATTCTCAGCATTTCCTCCCACTTGGATTATTATGCCAACATGAATCTGGTGCGGCAAATTTAATTTAAAAGGAGAAACTGAAATGGTTTTATTGGCCATCTGGAAAAAATGAATGCATTCACAACTTTGAAAAACAAATCAATTTCTCAGAGTACGTAAACAGAAACATTTTGTTTCGCCATCCTGAAAAAAAAGACAATGACACCAGTTTAACCACAAACAAAAGAGTCAACACAAGACAAATAATCTTTAGTATTATGTTTTGAAAATAAGAGTCAGTGTTATCTGAACATTAATCTTATCAGATAATGATATTATATAAAAACATATATAAATAATCTCTCCTCTCTGGAAAACAATGAATGGGAAAATATTTTGGTTTTAAATTTTTAATTTTTCATGGCAGGCTATGATTTTTCTTTGTACTGACACTAAGTACACACATATATACACATACATGTAGGTCTGGGGCTATTTTGCTCAAAGGGTCAATGAATGTGGTAATGTGGTTAAATAGCCTCTGATTGCTAACTACAGCCCCTAAAAAGGAATACAAGAGATGGGGGCGGGGCAATGAACCATCACTGTTTTCAATGCAGACAATGACCTGAAACAAACCTTATGAGTGACATGTTGAATAGTGTCGTCATGACGAAAAGTGTCAGTCTCCAAGGCAAAGGTTGCGAGAATAGTGAGATTGACATTGCCCTTTTGTGCAGGCCTAGAACCTGATCTTCCCACCACAGGTCGAACCTTGACTGTTACATCTGCAATGCTGCAATCAGCAGGAAAGGGACAACTGCATCATAGAGACTTTGAATGCGATGTTGCAGTTACAGTAGTGTGGGTGCTGGAGGATGAACAGGAAAAGGACAGGAAAGTCTTTCTGCTGTGGCCAGAAAGACTGTGGCCAAGGTCACAGGGCAACAGTCAATTGTTAATTTTTGCTGACTCAGATGTCACAATAAAGGTTTCAGTTCTCACCTTGAGGCCTAGACTTTTCCTGTTCAGCCATATCTTTCTTTCTCTAGTGAAGAATTGAAAATCTCAAAGCATAAGCAGAATAACATTGGCTCAACTACTGGTGTGAGTTTGGGGTGGTACTATGTGTTGGCCAACCAATTAAAGACTGAATGAGTGTTCATGAAAATTGTTTTAAAACAATTCAACTCATAGTTAGGCTTACTATTCTGCCTATAAACAGATTGTTTATAACTGTCATTGTTAATTGCTAAGGAATTCTAAATAAAAAATAAATAGGTATTGTGATTCACTACATATTAATGTATAATAATAATGGACATATTATCTTTATATCTTCCTGTTTTACTCAAAATATAGAGTTTGATTACAGATGTCATAATTCTCTCAAAGCACATATATTTGCATGCAAAAGACAGTGTTTTACATTAAACAAATAACAACATTTACATAAAGCTTGGCTTTAAATTCTTAAATTCATAAATTCTTGCTTTATTTCCTATTGTGTTTTTTTCAACATTCTTACCTCCTCCTGTCAGCCGGCTTCCACTCCTATTACCTTGAGGAACATCTATATTGTTTCTCTGTCTAAATCATGCACACACAATCTCTTTGTCTCTCTGTCCATCAGGTTCAATCCTGAAGCAAATGGTCCTGACATCTCTGTCTGTCTCCGAAACACACACACCCACACAGCCATTGGGCCAGTCACACTCTAGTGATTCCAAGCAACTGACTGCAATAAAACTGTCTTACACAGCTCACATATTAATCAGTGGATCTGGGTTTCATGACTAAATCAGTGTCATGGAAAACCAACAAGCAGAAATTAATTACATTAATTAGGAACCCATATTATATATTAAACATTAGTTACAGCTAGATTCATTTTACTAACCTTATGTTGTGGTGAAAATTCACAGGCAATATTATCATTGTTTTGGAGAACAATAGGTACAAAAAGTGATGTGTGAGCCTGGAAAATTGTGTTATATATAATCAAATAACATATTTGTGACATTGACCATGTGAACTATGTACACAAGCTCAGATTTCCTTGTTTCCAGTGAAGAACCGAATGTATTCTTTGGAACATTCTTCAGTCATGTTGGGATAACATGGATCATCAAGTTTTGCACAAATGTGTGGCGCTCATAGCAGCTTCGTTTCAGTAAAGCCAACAGGAAAAACAATTAAGAATGCTAAGAATACTAAGATTCTCAAATTGTAGAATCATTTAATCATTTATATAATTCCATTTTTCACTTAAAGTTGTTATCCTGATCATTTAAATATTACAATAAAATAGAAAAAATGCCAGCATTTGCATATATATAACTTTTGCATTATTATTAACACCCATAATTGACATAATTGATCATTCCTGATGCAATATATATGTTACATCAAATATAAAAGTTTAAACCTTTCTGAAACTAATTTGAAATAAACAGCATCAGAGAAGACACTCTAAGCAGCCCACATCAGTGAGTCCACCCACATCAGTGAGAAGCCATGAACCCTCCACTGTCCCATCAACAGCTAAATGACAGGCCTCATCCAACAGAACTGTGATTCAGATTGACATCTCAATGAGGGGCCGGTGCCAGTCTTTTACAAGCGCCATTTCACGGCTGTGCTCTTTGTCCTCTTCCCCCCGCTCCATCTGACCGGTGCTTTCTTTATTTTGGAGGAGCGAGAGTTGCGACCGGCAGAAACGGGGAGGGCCCCTCGTCATGCCCCACTGCCCTTCAATTGCTGTCTGAGTCACTGCCCACAAAAACTGGCTTGCTTCATATATCTCCCTTTTGCATATGAATGAGCGACCCATTGTCCAGCCTTAAATGCACATTAAACCTGTCTGGAAACAACCGAGAGGAGGCGCACACGTTTTTCCCCACCTTAATAAACTAATTAATTGGATGTGAGATTTAAGAGAGGAAGATGTCTTGGTGCTGAGTTTCCCCAATCAGCACCAAGGGTTCGAAATAAAAGGAAAGGATGTTTATAGTTCTGCCAGGAGAATGCTGCTGCGGTAGCTCAGTTTCTTTGTGCAGAGGCCAAATGTAGACCTCTGGCTTTTGTCTTTGAAAGAAGGGTTGAACAGGCTCTTACAGCAAGGCAGACTGTTGCCGAGACACCTTCGTCATACTGCCCTGCAGGTCTGCCCTTTGCTCCTGCCCGAAGAACAGACACTAGGAATGGGCTGAGCTTTGACGAAGCAGGTCAGCTGAGATCTGAGCTAGAGAGCAAAGTGCACGTCCAAAAACAGAGTGATTAGAGATATCAATAGGCATTTTCATTGACTCACACTATTGAGTTGCTCTAGTTAGCTTGTCAGGCTTGTTTATTCTTTTCAGCCATGAGTTTACGGTGAATATAGTCATGTTGGGTATTGTTGGTTAACTACACAGGCATTAGATACACTCTGTATCTCAGAAGATATATTTTTAAGTATATGATGCAGATGTGGAATCTTCCCACAATCAAAAGAGCAGAATACATACAAGCTGCTTAAATGAGGGTTTCTGAATTATATGCTACTCCTTGACACGCACAGTGACTCAAAGAAGGATACTTCTAAAGGCTTCAAGAGTGGGAAGGGAATGCTTGGGGATATAACCTTCATTTCCATACAAAGCTAAAACAAGACAGAGTCTGAGACTGGCTAATCTCTGGTTTTCCAGGACCTTTTCTCAGAGTTAGCGGTTTGGATAAACTATAGTCACTAAGAAGTAACTGTCTAAATAACAGCCCAGGCTGAATATAAAGAATAAAGATGGCTTTTATGAGTCTCAGTGGTGTTGCATCTTAGAATCCTAAAAATTAGCCCTGCATTTTTCACTACCTACAGTGCTACTAAACTAAAATCTAAAACCTGCAAATGTTCTGTGAGGAGATTTCTGTAAAGTTGTGTATTGTCACTGGCATTAGCTGTTAGCAATGTGGCATGTGGCATGCCCTACGTTGGGCTTTGTGTCCTGACTCTAAGCATAATCTGGTTGGCTCCATCCCACATTCAGAGGTCCTTCAGGGAAGCGTCCCAGAGGGGGACTCCATCCCCAGGCACAAACAGCCATCAGTGCCCCAGTAGGGTTTGTTTGTGCTTGGTTCTGAGCAGACGCTCTGTATTTCTGCTCACACAATGTTGGGCCCCGCTGATTCATGGCCTGTGCCAAGATGCCCTCAGTTTGATTAGTAAGTAAGGAGCCCTGGGGGCTCCTCACGGACCTTCAGCTGCCCATGAGGTTTCTCATCTTTCAAGCTTATTCTTTTAATTAGACACTCTGAGAATTAGCTCTCTTAGGGACACCTCCACCTTCTCAAAAAAACCCTCACATCTCAACACCCCTGCTCTGAGAGGTGCCGATCCGCATGTGAGCCCCAAGCTCATATACATAATCTCACTGCATACCTCCACCACCCTCATCTCAATAGTCCCCCCCTTCTTCACCCCACAGAAACTCAAAAGGAGCCCACACCTCCCAATTCCAGGAGCCTGTGGGCGCAGTGAGAAAATGAAGACCTCTGCGCCCCTCCAAATCCCCAGGAATTTCTCATTAAGAGCAGGTCCTGGGCTTCTGAGGACCCCCGGGTTCCCCCCACACCCCCCACCCTTCAAGAAGTCGACCCTCTCGCCCAACAGAATGGACTACTCCAGTACACTTTGTGTCGTGCGGCTGTTTCCCTGTGTTATTCATCCAGCTGCCATTCTTCGGGCACAAGAGGCTTTCCCCACCAATGGTGCTTTGAATGTCCTCAAGACTTCCTCTTCTTTTGACCACATTTTTATGTGTGTGCATGTGCGGGAGTCAGTGTCCCATAATGAAAGACTCGGGCCCTGGATAGCACAGAATGGGAGTAATTGAAATGACATTTTTTTTATTCTCTCCCATGACAGGAACTAGGAGTTGGTTCATCAGGGTGGTTGTGTGGTTTTGTGCCTTGTTTGGCATTCAACTGCAGAGATGTTTTATGGATGGATGAGTGCCTGGGTGATGAGAACAGAAGTGTACTCTAGCGGGAAGCAGTCAATGATGTTTTCATTTCTCAGTGACTTACAATCTCAACAGCTCTGTGGTAATTACTGAATGTCGAATCAGTATATTTGAATAGCATGGAATAACACATAGTTTGACATAAAATGATAAGATAAAGAAGTGATTTTTGTTACCAATGCCTTAACCCTATGGCAGGGGTCTCCTTTCCATGTATCTTGAGGTCTACGGACCTGCAGTTTAGCTCCAGTCTTCTCAGACACACCTGCCTGGATGGTGTTCTAGCAGTCCCAAAGACCTTGATTACCTGGTTCAAGTGTGCTGAATTCAGGTTGAAGCTAAACTCTGCTAAACTCCGGGCTTTGGACCTCGTTGGAGACCTCTGCCATAATGGCAATTCTCTGTAAGTACTGACGTTCATTTTCAAAGATCTACCCAAACTCTGTTTCAGACACATAAGTCACAACAAAATTAAAGGAAATCTATGGATACATATTAATATGTGTGATGGCACAGTCCATAACTATCATTCTGTTGTGGTCTTACTGGGCGCTGGTACTATAAAAGAACGCTTGACTCCATCTGGTGGACAGAATTACTCTCTGCATGTATCGGGCCATAATTAAACATTGAATTCACACATGGTAGCAGTTTAAAAGCTGCTCTAAATAATAACTCAATACAATACGAGACATTCATAATGAGTTTAAGACATCAGTCGTCACAGTCAGTTGGGCCAAGTGTAGCATGCAGAATATAATTTCCTTATCCACATGCAGTAAAATTACAGGTCTGAACTGAATCTGTATGGTTAGCTCTGTATGTTTTGGTTTGAATTCAGTGAATAGCTTTATTGTTTACATTCCTCATCCAAGAAATGAACAGTTCCTTAAAAAATTTCTACAATGTTATGATGAAAATATAAAGTCTAGTGAGGGAGACAGATAACAAGGGGAGGAGAGAGCTGTCACAAATGAAGACAGCTGTCAGCAGGGATGGCAGAGGTTAAGGAGGAAAACAACAGGGGTGGAGAGTGGAATCTCAAATACAGGAAAAACCTTCTACACAAAGACACAGACATGCGGACCTATGGAACTCTGTTTAATAGATGGTGACAACCAGACGCCCTTCAACAGATCTGCTATATCTAAAGCACAGGATACCTGTTAAACATGCTACTTTAAACCTCTGTGGTTACCTTCTGAGTCCACATTTTGATGTATGATGCACAGACTGCGTAGTCTGTTACCACAAAAAGACCAATAGCCTACAACAATGAAGACATTGCAAAAGAAAACGTTCAGCAAAAATTGACAATGTTTTACTGTATAAACTTCAATCTACTAAAACAGAAAACCTAACTTTAAACCTTGTCTTTTTTATTTAATTTTAATTTAAATTGTGATTAGAAAAAAATTAGTATAAATGTGGTCTTTGTAGTCTATGTCTTATGTGGCACTGTGGTCCTGGAGGAACGTTGTTTTATTCCACTGTGTACTGCACCTGCTATATATGGCTGAATGACAATAACAAACTCCTGACAGAAATATTCTTATATAATGTGACAAGTTAAACAAAGACATAATATAAGACATAAAAACACAAAGACAAAACCATTTAAAGTATGGGTTTCATGGACATGTGTGTGAAGGCTACAAGACCACAAGTTCAAATCAAGAGCACTTTTTGACTGGGTCTAGGGCCCCCATTGACCTGTGCCTTTAGTTGGATCGTGCTGCCCCCTATTGGCAGCATGTTATATTTGATACTTTTCATCTTATAAATACAAGTGCACAGCAACTGCAGTACATAAAACGGTTATATTTTAATAAGAATGATACATATATATATCAGAAAATTTCTTATTTGAAAACATTATTGAATTCCCTTCTCTTAAAATCAATCTAATGACAAAATGACTTCTCATTTAGTTCAGCCTTTTTTAGGAAAATGACTTAACAGCATTGACATTGGCCAAAATAAAATTTCCTGGAAAAAGATTTTTTATATTTATTTAGTTGATAAAGTAAACGAGTCTGCAAAATGATCAACAAGGCTCTGTAATCTAATCACTCAACAACAAAAGCTTCACTGAGCGATTGTTGAAGGGTAATAGGTCAACACGAAAATGAGTCGCCACTAGAGGGCGTAAGAAATTAAAGCCCTTTGCAGCTTATTTGACAATAAACGTGAAGGCATTTTATCAAACAATAAAGAAACAAAGTAAACAATAAGGAAATTATAAAAAAAAACTTGAAAAACCATAACAAAAACACTTACTCACAACTTAAGTTCTTACTTCCAAGAGTGTTTCATTATATAATTCTATATAAGACATAGGGCTTGTCATTGTTTCATATTCAGACATTATGTGTAAAGGTATGAAGAAACATTACAATTCTCAATTAATGGCAGGTATTCAGCATATGTATTTAGCACTTTAAGTCTAAAATAAAAAATAAAGCTAAATACAATTTAGCTGGCGATTAACAACTATGAGTCATTGTTTAACTTCATGATTTGTTGACTGCTTTTAATATATATTCGATGTTCTAATCCATATGCAAATCTATTATTTCATTATATTTCACGTTTATAATCTCTACGTCCTACAAAAGTAATAATGCCATACTCAATATAAATATAACCACGGAGAAACACAAGTCGGGTAATATGATCATTTTCTGAAAACACACATGTCGAATAATATTAGGAACATATACAAACTAATTAGCAAAGCTGTACAACTTACTGTAGCTACGGTGCGTCAGGTGAGGCGCTGTTCAGACGAAGCGGACCGCAGCAGCAGGCCCACAGACAGAAATATTTCTCTCTCACTCACACTCAGTCCCTCGCCAGAATTTGACATCTTTCGCATATTTACATTTGATGTGCCAGAAAGAAAAACGTTTAACAGCGTCCCAAAAGACTCGATGATAGTCCCCTTGTTCCAAACACCCAAAAACAAACCCCACGGGGCTATTGGTGCGTAAGGTTTTGAGTTATGCACAATTTTGAACAGACATGTTTTTGCACCAGAGGATGTGCTTTCAGCGCTATCATTTGTGTAACGGGAATCAAAGCTTTTGATCGTCGCCTTCAAGCGCCCCAGTGTTACATTCACACGACATTAAACTCTGTCGTAATCGGTTGTGCACGGAGAGATGATGTCGATCTCCACCATTTTCTCTTTCATCAGAAAAAAACAAACGGCAGAGCAAGGAAACAAAAGCGCCATTTACACGTTAGCACTTCAAAATGTCTTGAGGATCAACGATCCTCGGAGATCTCGTCACCTTTATATCCTAGATGTGACTTAAAGAAACGGAGAAGTGCGTTCTGTTGCGTTGTCAGCGCTATTTCTGTGCGCATAAAATCCTCTTAAATATACACAAATGGCACTATACCACTGTTTATGCGCAGCATTGCTGTTGACTGAAAGCATGTATATGCATTACACGAACTGTTATTTTATTAAGTGTAATGCGAAAATATCGTTGAAAGATGAGCCACAACTTCTTGAATGCATAAAGCCTCACTTCAAATTGAAATTTAACACTTTGTGGCCTGTGCCAGCACACAACAGACTCCATCTTGAATGTTCAAGAACTTAAATAGAAACGCGTATTTTTAATACGGAACCGAATGTTTTCTGTTTTGAGTTAAATATCTGGCTGTATTTCAGAACGGTAATAAGGTTTAAAACACATGTACAACATCACTTAAGGGTAATGATGTCAGCTCTTTGCAACTGAGCAGTTTGTTGCAAGTGAGTGAGAAAATAATGTGATTCTCCTGATGTGATTTTTTTGCAAACATCTAAGCGTTTTATTGAAATGCATAATTATTGTGTTTTGGGAGAAAGTGAAGCACAGGAGTTGAGGAGAGCTCATTTCACAGGGGGTTGGGTTGCCGTGCCGATTGGCTGCTGTTCATAGACACATACAGTCACGGGCTTGAAACAGAACCAGGGGCAGGTCGACAGCAAGGAAACCATAATCATTGAAAATGAAAAGTGCAACGTCCGTATCGTAGAGCAGAGGTATGTTGCCATTGAGACATCGCGCACTGGATAGGGTTCCTCTCTGTGTGAGTGTTATAATGCATGTGTTTGATCTATTTTTATATTAAAGGGCTATAGTGATGATAGCATGAATATGTTCTCAGGTTCTCTGGCCTACAACTGCAGCTGCGGCTGGGATTTTCATGATCCACTTTCACAATTTGGGAAAAAAGGTCATTTGACGCGGATAAACGGGGAGTTTTTAATATGAAGGACACTGTCCAATATGTCAATGGTAAGATTTCATCGGGGTTTCCATGAAGTTAACATTTTATATGTTTTTAAATAACGAAGTAATAAAGACTGGGCCGATGTACGTCTGTGAATGTCTGTGAACTCGTGCTGATGTTTGTTCGCGACAGATCTATTACTAAAATAGTGCATTATAATAATTTAAAATAAATGCACGCCCGTGTTTTTCTTATAACAAAGAACATATCGTTTCCAATTTTACGTGCATGTAATTAATGGCTCACACCATGCTGTACTTTATGTGAAATGAGTTAGTCAGAGTTCACTCTGCGGTCTATGTCATATATGTGCGCCTGCGATTACCGCCTGCGTTATGTATGTTACGATTACCATACTGCCTCTGCTAGGAGTGTAGTATGCAGTACGCATACTACATATCCGGCTAGCAAAAGCGTCGCTTAACAGTGATTCGGATTTATCATTCAGGAGGCTAATTAACGGCGCAGCATTTACGCAACCTACTTGTTTAACTTGGTACTGCCGATAAAAGCTATACAATCATCCACACAGTATTTTAAAGTTTATTTTACAAGTGTGTATATATTTTTCAGATAACGGAACAGAGTATAATGTAGTCGTGTGAGCTGACTCTTAGGGATGCTGCAGATTGTGGCACCTGTCCACAGGTGCCTGATGCACTTGAAAATACCTTCTTGTTGGAAAGACATCTGGCTTCAACACCATCTTTCCCTGTCCTTGGTATTCATAGTTTAACCACTTATAGACCCCAATTAAGCCACAAAGTTTCACAAATGATGTGCACAGAAGGTGCACGGTAGTCAGTTTGAGATAGTTGACACATCTGCCTCACAAAATGGAGCCCACCCTGACTGACAACAGAGCGGAAATTGACAGCTGTACATCTCCGCCCAGTCCTGATTTTAGTCTGGATTCCTCCAGTCCCTTTGCAAACGGACTGCACTTTGAATCAATTTTGTTTGAGGATGAAGAAGAAGAGGAAGTCACAGACACAGGGACGACATCTCTATTGGAAGGGGCCTCATGCAGCTCAAGAAGGGACCAGAAAACAAATAAGGATCTAAAGACAGAGTTACATGTCAAGCGCCGTCTGACAAGAAGTAAAAATTCAAAGGCTCGTGCAATCCTAGAGCAAGAAGCTGATTTCGAAGACATGTCTAAAAGTGATTGTGGGCTTTCCTGTCTTGTGCGCTCCGCTGGAAATATAACGGCAAGTTCTGGTTCTGTCCCCCTACTCCCATCCAACCACCAAATCACAGCCACCACTATATATAACCAAACCTCAGCCAGTTGTGCCTCTAGTTTTCTCTGTCTCTTCAATTCATAGAAAAACATTTTTTTATGAATTTGATAAGTTGGCTGATTTATCAGTTATGAACCTTACAAGGTTATACATTTAGAACTTAGAGGACAGTGAACTGAAGCCATAAAATTGCACAGATAGCAGAACTTCTAATATTATGCTAAATGCACCAGGTTTCATAGGAATTGACATTATTAGATTTTTGAAAGCTTTAATGCATCTCCAAAAATCTAGGTGGTCAAAGGTTAGCACACACAACCTTTGCAGCAAGTGAATTCAGTTATAGACCAATGCATCTATGGTGCATTTATAAATGCATCTATGGTGCATTTATAAATGCATCTATGGTGCATTTATAAATGGGGAAGCTGACATTATTTACCTCAGTAGCATCTAAAGATCATCACTGAAGTGATAGAAAGATACTCTCATTGGTTTGAAATTCATTTCTTTAAGTTTGAGCCTGGCATATTGTCTTACACTCTAGATGGGGCACAGCATGCTATTTTTCTTTTTTTCTGACAATAGGCAAATTGCAGGTACTCTTTGTAACCACACTGAATTGGCACATGTATCATTATAATATTATTGATTACTGAGAGGCAGTTATGCTGTATCCACTCAAGTTTTAAAAAAACTACATTGTCTGTTTAAAATAAGTAATGAAAACATTTTAAAAAATCAGTCCTAAAAACATGCCTGCACATTCTATTATAAACAATATTCAGTATTCATTAATCAATTTGTTCATTTTGTATAGCTTTTATTTTGTGAAACATAGTGGTCTCAAAAAGGACTTAAGTCTTTATACAGTGAGGCTCCAAAAAATTCCTGAAATTCCTAAAATTTCCACTTAAAAATGTGTCAGTGTAATATGCAATATCAAAAATATAAAAGCAAGTGACATCTGCAAGCAGCTAATGCCAGGGCTTTCCAAAGAATTAACTTTTCTGAACCATTTTTATTATTGCCTTTTAACAGCTGCTTCCATTATTGTTTGTAGTGGATGTATGAAGTTGGTCCTCCTTCAGTTTACATAAGTGTAACCACAGATAATGTTTATTAACTATGAACTTGTTCCACAATGTTTGACGACCACAGTATCACAATAGAAATGCAACTTGGTTTGATTTTTTTATTATATATTATTTAACACACTCACATTTGAAATGCATGATGAAATCATCAATTGACAAACATCTTAACAGATTAATTTTTCTAATGGCAGCCGGTGGCAAATTAATTTTATTTTATAAAAAAATGTGAATACATTGTGGTAGATGCTGAAGCCATATATTTGCATTTTTAATTAATTTCCTAATTTCCTTTGTGATGTGTAGCCACAGACAAAAAAACTGAAAAGAAAAACTACACCAGTGAAATATTTGGAGGGTGAAGTTATATGGGCAAAATTTAACCGCAGACCATGGTGGCCATGTCAGGTGACTGTTGACCCTGCTGAGGGAGTTTACCACAAAATTAAAGGTAAATACATAATCACAGAAACATCCTGTATTTATAACCTTCATAAAGAAATGTCATCTATTTTAATGGTCTCTCCACATGATGATACAATATTTTTGCTTTTCTGAATTATTATAAAATTATTGCTTTGTGTGACTGTGTTTCAGAGCCTCCAGATAGGACCAGTC
The DNA here is from genome assembly GCA_036877525.1 of Chromobotia macracanthus. NCBI lineage: Eukaryota > Metazoa > Chordata > Actinopteri > Cypriniformes > Botiidae > Chromobotia > Chromobotia macracanthus. The sequence goes on from JAZGTH010000005.1 coordinate 4,719,779, forward strand.
GGCAGTATTTCCTCAAGACATTTGGGGAACCTGAAGAACAGGCATGGGTCCCTGAGCGATCTACTCATATATTTGTGGGTGGATATCAGTTTAACAATCTCCCTTTTGTCAGAGGAAGTGGACGACAAAGAGATGAGAACCGCAGATACTCTGTAATTTCTGAAGCATCTGCTAAGCATCAGTTAAATGGATATTGTGGTACATACACTTTTTTGAAACTCTTGTGAAATTGTTAATCTTGGGTTACTTTTCAGATACCCAAGCGTTTTCTAAAATCTTGGAGAACTAGTGTGGCTGAAGCAGAAGCACTTCTTCTGGAGAAGCCAAGGGTAAACTCTCTCTGCTCAAAGCTTACCAAAAACATCTCTGATGGAACCACAATACATGGAGAAAACAAAGTGTCTGAGACACAAGCGTCTTTGGTTGTGTTCCCCAACACTAGTTCTGTGATCAACGGAAGAGTGCCACAGAAGGACCATGTAAACACCTTATCACATCAACAAAGGTGTAAAAACAACAAAAAGCAAAAAAAGTCTTTATCAAAACATTTAGGAAAAGTTGAGGAATTTAAATGCAAGAAGGACAAGATTATGGAATATTTGGACAGTCCCTACTCTGACATAGATTCAGTTCCTCAGATCCGCAGATGTCCCAAAAGTAGCGAACGAATTTCAAAGCAGTGTGTTAATAGACAGACAAAATCAAACACAAGTCAACATCCTGTTACAAATGAGGCAGAAGTTAAGAAGAACGTTGAGAACCAGGGTGGCCTTTGGTTCAGCAAAGCAGGAAAGTGTCAAGTCAATGGGGGACTTAGCCGTGCAGGAATTAAATCTGTTAATTGTTCTTTTGGAAAAGTGTCTTGTAAAATTAAGATGCCAGATTCAATGAGCATGAAATCCAGGGACAATCCTATCACAGGACTGGAACATTTGTCTGTTGAAGCGAAGAAGGCTCTCGACAGGAGAGTGAAGTGCCTTCCTGCAAGCAGCCGTCTGATGACTAGAGCGTTGAAAGCGATGGAGGAGGCGGAGCACAAGATGACACAGCACTTAAGCCAGAATCAAGAGTTGACATCAAATGTCGAAGAAGAAAACTCCTCTGATTCTGTGCTACCTGAAAAAACAGGTGTAGGCATCCACATCACTTCACAGAAGATGGCAAATCCAGCAAGTCATGATCTCAAAAAGGACTCAAAGTTTAGCACATGTACCCAATTGTCCTCCGATCTTCTAAGCCTTAAAGATAATAAACATTTGGTCAAATCTGAGGATGAAGACTCACTGATATCTCCATCTGTTATTATTTTTCATTCATCCAAGTGTAAACAAGAGAATCGTGTTTCTGATTTATCTTTTAGTTCTGTTTCTTCTCCTTTGCACTTAAAAATGGAAGATCTTGAGGACATGAAAGAGATAACCTTCAGGTCACTTGCTAATGAGCATAGTGGAAAGCCTCTGTCTTTTCAGCCTGATGCAAACTATAAGTTTAGCACTTTCTTGATGCTACTGAAGGACATGCACGATACCCGACAACAGGATGGATCGCCATTGATAATGGAACCCTTACCCATAAATGATCTTATTAAAGAGGAGCCATCGTTGTTTCCCACAAAGGACATAAAGGATGAGTTCGCCAAAGTAAACACAGTTCCACAACGTCAACAGACTAAAATGTCCAGCTTTACAGCCAAACAGAAGAAAGGCAAGTTCAAATCCAGGACAAATAAGGCAATAGATATCATAACCAACAGTGTTACCTCACTCAATCAACTCGCTTCCACCATTTCAAAAAATGTTCAACGAACAAGTGAAAAAGTGCAACCTCTGGAAAACAGAAAAAAACTTTGTGTCAGCAGGGCTCCCTACGAGATCACAGGGATAACCCAAGATTCTTTCAACAAAGTGATACCTGAGCACCAGTTTTCATTCTCAGAACCAGAGACCAGGTTTTCTGTTAGTGTGCCCAAAAAGCGTTGGCAGAGGTTTGACCAAGTCAGTGACAAAGTATTACACAGAGACAGAGGTAATCATATTCAAGAGGCAGAACAGTCACAAGAGTCTTGTGACGTGTTGATAGGCGACCCAAACAAGTCCGATTTTGCACCTGGGAAGGAAAGTAACACAAATGCAACAGAAATGACTCAAGGCAACAGTCAAATAAATGACATTCCTACAGGTAAGGTAATCAATGTAATGTCTTTTACAGATCATGCAGTCTTTTACAGTATTTTACCTGGTTTTTAGCGGACTAAAAATTTAAATGTGTTTTTCACAGAATGCAAACGTATTAGAAAACCTAGCAAAAGACTCATAGAATGGACAGAGGAATACGATCAGTTCTTTTTTACTAGGAAGAGAGCAAAAAAGAAGGAGTCATTTACTAAGGTAGCTCAGTTTATGCAAGCTATTATTTCTGCTAGATATTTTATAGTTGGGTAAAGGATTCTGATACATTTTGTAAACTTGCAAAAAGGTTGAAAAACACAACTGCAGTGGTCCATTAGAGACAGCATCTGGCAGAAGTGTCCAGGAACCTGAAGTAATGGAACAAGGTGTGTCAAGATCCCTGCCTGAAGTACATACTCCTCCTCCAGAAGAGATGACTAAACCTGCATCTGCAATTAAAGACACTCCAAATGAGGAGAATCAGGTTTTGTCTATAGATACACTAACTCCACCCCCTGACACAGTACCATCTCCATGTGCTGAAATGTATAATAAGGAGCAGCTTCAGAATGGTTTAGCCATTGGTGAGTAACTGTTTCTGACAATTGCCATAGCATCTATTTATACGCTTTGTGAAAATGTCATTTTCTCTACCTTTTGTCATTCTAAAAAAAGATACTTTCTAAGAAAAGTACATTGTTTTGTGATACTGTTAAATACTGTAGAAACAGTGCAGACCAGAGTCAGCTGTAAATTATTAATATTGTGATGGCTAACCATCTACAGAACTTTTGTTTTTTTATTCAGAACGTGATTGTCAAAAAAATTATTACAATATTTTTCATAATTTGTAAATAGGTGATGGTGTGTGTCTGAGCACAAAGAGACAAAGGAAGCCAACAAAAAAGATTCTAGAAAGTTCCATTGAAGCTGAACCAATTTTTATGCCTAAACGAAAGGTATTTGTTTAATTATTAAGGTCACATAATAATATACACTTAAATTCACTCACATCCAATAAATACTTGTTACCAAGATGAGAGAAGTATACACAAATTGTTGCATTATTTTTGTTGTATTTATTGTTATATTTTTGTTCATCCAACCTTGCAAACCTTCTGTTTATTCACAAATTGGATCTCTTTATTATTTAATTTGATGTTTTTCTTCTTTTTGAAATGTGGCATTTTAGTGGATTTTAGAGGCATTACCACAGAAAACTTAAGTCAAATTACCAGACAAAAAACTTTAGCACATCAACAACATAATTTGGAAATACCTTATCATATTATTTTTTAGCATTAATCAATTTCAGTATTGACCATATACACTTGTTGACATATACCAATATGAGGCTAATACCTGTATCATTCACAGGCAAAGTCACAGAGGACATCTGGACATGTCGCTAATTCAGGTTTGTCAACCCTTCAAAACTGTAATCAAGTTATTTGAACAGCAACTCATTCTGAAACCTTTTGCAGCAGTTGATGGCTAGTTAGCAAAGTGGAAATCCCAAGCAGAGTTTTAGAATCAGATATGTTCTTCGAAGTGTCTGTGGATCAATGTTAAAATGTTGTCAGAATGTGTTTCAATAGCTTGATGATTTCCCCTCAGATGTAAAAATGTTTTTGAATGACATCACCACTTGAGAGCTAAGGAAGCTTTTAGACTTGGAGGGATAGGGGTTGGCACAGATGGTGCCAAAATGAAGAACACAACAGCAGACCAACTGCATTAAACTGTATTTTAACTGGTAGAGTATGGTGCAACACCTAGCTCATAGGTTTAGTTCTAGGTACACAAAAACTGTGTGCACTGCATCTGAAAAATGCATAAATATAGATTTTGAGTGACTAATGCTGGCATGCCAAGCACAAGTCTGAAGCCAAAGAAGGAACTAAGAATGAACAAAATTATTTATTGGCAGCATTTCTAAAACAGAATTTAGTCTGCACCTTGTTTTCAGACAGAATCAATATAGTGTTACAATGGAACATCTATGTCCTGTTTGGCCATATCTGTCTTCTAACTTCTTGATTCAAGACCAAGCCAATGATGAGAAAAAAAGAAAATAATGTATTTTCTGTTCTGTGTTTAACCAGTATTATTTAACCAGTATCTTTGAGTCCCACCACTATGATCTTATAAATCAATAATCCTTAGTTTTTGGTAGCAGCAGTTCAATACTTTGTCAAAATATATTTAAAGTTTCACCAATTTTTTTGTTCATTTGTGTAAATAAAGGGATAGAAAAACAATCATCAAAAAGTAAGAACAAAGTGTCTTCTGAGTCCATGGACACACCAACTCCCCCTATCTTAGAGAACACTAAGAAGGAGACAGAAATTACCCCTGCAGTGCCCCAAGCAGCTGATCCAGAATCAGCTGAGAATGGTTCAGATGCTCCGGACTCACAGGTCAGTAAAATGAAATGTGCAGTCACACTGGGCATTGCACTCCAGTAATTCTGAATGAATAGTTGTTTGTTTGCTATTTATTAAGAAATTTAATCATTAAGATAAATTTAATAATAAACAGAAGCCACATGTAACATAAGTAATTCATAAGTAATTTTGTATGTTCAGGGTTAATGTATCAACCATTGACATGTAGTATATTAAACACTCACTGGCCAATTTATTAGGTACTAGGGCTGTAAGGATATATCGTGGAAACTTGTATCGTAATACAAAAACTTGTGTCATAGTAAAATTATGTCATAGTACTGGTGATTTTTTTATGATACAACATTGGTTTAATCCTTTTGGTTAAGCTGCCCACACATGCCCTGTGTTTGCATTCACTGAATTCATCTGTGACCTGCATCACGTGTGCATTTGCAGAACTGAACACTAACAACATGAGTTGGGCTGAAACTGAAATAGAGGATGCCCTGTCCAATTGAAAGTTAAATTTCTGGCAGCATTTTGCTTTTCCCATCACTCGACAGAATGGTAAACAAATACAGTCAAAACACTTAGCTATTTGTAGGTATAATAAAAAAGTTCACAAATCATTAATGTTTTAGAAATAAATCTGTTATTTAACTTTAATGTTTTTATCTGTCAAGATAATAAATGAATAAATCAAATAATTCCATCTATCAAGATGTCACAACATAAATTTTTGTTCAAAATATTGTGACGCAATTGTATCATGAACCCACTATCATGTATTGTGAGCTGAGTGTATCATTATTACACCCCTGTTTGATACACCTGTTGTTAATGTAAATATATTGGTGATTTTCATACACAACAGTCTTAAGAGTTTACAAAGAATGATGCAATAAAGCCCTCAGTGATTGTCAGTTCTGTGGTCAGAGGGGAATGATTAGACTTGTTAAATATGACAGGCATGCAACAGTCACTGTAGTAATCTGTGTTATATACAAAAGAGTATCTCTGAACATACACCATGTAGTGGACAGGCAACAGCAGCAAAAGACCGCACTAAGTTTCACTACAGGGGGTCAAGGTTTGGCTGGTGAGTGGGGGCAGCCTCCCCCTGCTGGTAGATTCTTTAACTATACCAGCATAAAGCATCTTTCTCAATTGACAGCCATTCACAAGTAGCCATGCATTCTGAGAAATGTTTCATGTAACATATAAATTAAAAATATTTTGTTATATTATAGTGTATGTTTTGTCAGTCACAGATTTGTTAGTGCAGGACTTTGGTTCTCCTGATGCATCAGTTGTCATAGCTGCACAGTGTTGTCATGGGATCATTTCCTGTGGTTTTGGAGTAATTAGCTGCTATTGAAATGAACTGGTTCCTCTTTCCCTTTGTTAAGCAAAAACAAAACTAAGGCTATAAACTCAGTATAGACTGAGGCTACTGCATTGGAAGATGTTGCGTAGGTTGACAATTCCCATTGTATTCTGCAGCATGTATACGGTAAAATCTGAATAAGTAACCAATGTGAATCCACATATCCATCCTGTTAACACATCGTGCTAATGGTTCAGATTGTACTGATGGGGAAATCATTTTTTGCAAACACACAGTCCACTAGAGCGCCTTTTGGGAATGTTTCTAGCACCATTTTAAAATCAATGAGAGAATTTAGGCTGTTCTTGGGGGAAAAAAGGACCTTCCCTGTATTGGAAAAGTGACAAACTGGCTGCTAAGTGTAATTCTTAGTACTACACATAGTACTGTAACTACTGTTACTTGTATGTAACTCGCAACTTTGTTGTTTACACATTGATCATGTGATCACGTCAATCTGACTTGTCAGAGAACACCTTAAAGTTAATACAAATGCAGTATTCTGGACCAAAATCCAAAGCATATTCCCCATGTGTGAAAAAATTCAAATATCTTTCTTAAACAAAAATAAAAATATAGTCTATTAAAAGCTAATTTCAATTGATGGCATTTCAGACGTTTGTACCTAGTTATGGCTTGTGTGCTGAAAGAGAAGACCATATGCAATCTGATGAAGGACTCTCAACCAATAAGAGGCTTTTAGGGGACAAGGGGGCCGGAACCTCTTTTAAGGAACATGTGTGTCAGGTTAGTGAGTTATCTTAGGTCACAAATATGGTTATTAGTAAAGCAAAGCAGACTAAATGATCCCTTCTTTTTTAGTTGTGTGAGAAACTAGGAGATTTGCTTTTGTGTGAGGGCCAGTGCTGTGGGGCATTTCACCCACAATGCATTGGGCTAAGTGAGGCTCCATCAGATACATTTTTGTGTCAGGAGTGCAAATCCGGTAGGCACCTACTTTATTTTTTACTTTTTTATTTGACTCTTTTAGTGCTTTTTGGCATTGTAACCTATTTACTCTGCTCCAATAGGCATACACTCCTGCTTTGCTTGTAAGGACTTAAGTGAGGATGTGAGACGCTGCATGCTTCCTGGATGCGGGAAGTTCTACCATGGAGAGTGCGTGGCCAACTATGCCCTAACAGTGCCTCTGAACCGGGCCTTTCGCTGCCCTCTCCATGCATGCCTGTCCTGTTTCATCACGAACCCTACCAATCCATCCATATCTAAAGGTTTGTGTCATGTCAGCATCTAAATTGCACAGATTTCAATGCATTTGGTGCATTTGTTGTGCAATCTTCCATATTTTGTGTCCCAGGTCCACTAACGTGTTGCATCAGGTGCCCTGTGGCATATCATACAGACGATCACTGTATTCCTGCCGGAAGCGTCACACTAACTGACAGCAGGATGGTGTGTCCTAAACACTTCACACCCCGCAAGGGCTGCCGCAACCATGAGCATGTCAACGTCAGCTGGTGCTTCGTCTGCTCTGAAGGTTTGAATCCAGCTGTCAGACAAACATTTCCTATGGTATCTTTTGCACCTGTTTACATTTACTTCTGTTGGTTTACATATTTTTACAAGAGTTCTCATAAAAGACATCATTTCAATGAGTTGTCTTTTACATTTATGCATTTGGCAGATACTTTCATTCAAAGCCCTTATAGTCCATTCAAGGTATACATTTTTATGTGCTCCCTGGGAATCTAACCCACAACCTTTGCACTGCAAACACAATTCAAACCAATTAAGCTACAGGAGCGCAGCAGTTGTCTGTTCAGACTTAATGTATTAAAGGAATAGTTTACCCAGACAAGACAATTATGTCATTATTTTTTCACACTCAGTGTTTCAAACCTGTCCCAAGAAACACAAATTTGAAGAATTTGTACTTTTTACATGCAAAGTCAAAATGGACATAAAAGCCTAAAAAATGTGGGCAGATGTTGAGTTTTTTTAATAATGAATAACGACTCAAAGCAATACATGTCTTCAGCAATCATATGGACTATTGTATAAAACTTTATTGGTGCTTTTGTGTTCTTTTTGAAGCTCATTCTTCATTTTATTAAAATTGTATGGCAAACTACAACCAGTTAAAATCCTCCTCTTGTGTACCACAGACAAAAGTCACATGTATGGAATGTCACAGGAGGAGTTAAATAAATGATATTTCCCTTTCTGTATCCCCTGAAGCTTTAAACAATCTTCCTTACAATTTCACTTATAGAAGCCTTGTATGACCTCATGGGAAACATTTCCTCTATCGCTCTTCTGTCTGCAGGAGGCAGTCTACTGTGCTGCGAATCGTGTCCTGCTGCGTTCCACCGAGAATGTCTGAACATCGACATGCCAGAAGGCAACTGGTACTGCAACGACTGTCGAGCAGGAAGGAAACCACACTACAATGAGGTTGTATGGGTCAAAGTGGGCCGCTACAGGTCAGCATCCACCCAAAACCCCAAACTTCCTTTGTAACATTTAATAATGATGTCATTACATGGTTTGAAAAGCATTTGCTGTGCTTTTTGTTAGGTGGTGGCCGGCAGAGGTCAGTCATCCCAAAAGTGTTCCTGAGAATATCCTGCGCATGAGACATGATGTCGGAGAATTCCCGGTTCTATTTTTCGGCTCTAATGATTATCTGTGGACCTACCAAGCCCGTGTTTTTCCTTATATGGAAGGTGATGCCAACAGTAAAGAGAAAATGGGAAAGGGAGTCGATTCTACTTATAAGAAAGGTAACAGTTTACTATAGTTACTATAATTGCTGCCAATACTTAGGATTAGGAATTTGACCAAGGTATCAATTTTAGGCTCATAACTTGTTGTATATCATTTGTGCTATGATGAATGAATGTCAAATCAGAAGAGGTGTGCTATTGCTTTTCTATGCAGCCAGACTGATGAGGTAAATATAAATATTCTGTATCTTCCCAAGAAAGGGCCTGAACCATATCTACAGACCAGAGTGTAATAGAAACTTGAGGGTGGGGTCTTTTGACTTGGCCCAGTGAGCAACCACCTGGCCATCACCTTAGCAACTGCACAGCGACCACCCACAATGCTTTAGCCTCATGGTAGAGCCTTTAGGTTATTGGTGTAGGTGAAATTTGGTCAAAGTAATAATCTTTCTGAAATGCAAATGTTCAATGTGGTTCAGCTTTGGAAGAAGCTGCAAAAAGGTTCAAAGAACTGCAGGCCGAGAAAGAGCTACGACAGCTGCAGGAGGACAGACGAAATGACAAGAAACCTCCACCTTACAGACACATTAAGGTACATGCCGCTAATGACATGTAATGTCAGCTATACAGAGTGCCTGAGGAAATCTTCTAATTGAGGTGATCCCATAGGTGAACAAACCCATCGGCAAAGTGCAGATCATCTCGGCAGACCTGTCGGAGATCCCACGTTGCAACTGCAAAGCGACAGACGAGAACCCTTGCGGTATAGACTCAGAGTGTATAAACCGCATGCTGCTGTATGAGTGCCACCCACAGGTGTGTCCTGCAGGTGAGCGGTGTCTGAACCAGTGCTTCACCAAGCGCCAGTGCTGCCAGGTGGAGATCTTCAGGACACTGTCCCGTGGCTGGGGGCTGTGCTGTTTGCATGACATCAAAAAGGTTTGCTTGTTTGTTTTGTATCTGGTGTATAATGTAAAAAAATTACAATACGAATAATTACAAAACATTGTAGGAAATGTAAAGACTGAACAATTTAATGAAGCTTTTTCCAAAACCTGCTAAGATACATAAGCGAAGTGCCTTGCTCCACAAATTAAACTCCATGAACCCTGTAGACTAAGTTAACAGTCTGCTACGGTCTACATGGGCCATAGAATTAATGTAGATGTTGAGGTTGTTAGATTTAGTTTGTTCAACCCCCTTTCTGTGTTTATAATACTTGGCTCAAGGGAGATTTTGTGAACGAATACGTTGGAGAGGTGATTGATGAGGAGGAATGCAGAGCCCGGATTAAGCATGCTCAGGAGAACAACATTGGCAATTTCTACATGCTAACACTGGACAAGGTGAGATTCCAAGATTCTATAACTCTAAGTTTCATTTTCCTACTGCTATGGGAGCACAGCTTAATATAAAGCTTTGTGGCTTCTGTTTCATTCTACTAGGATCGAATTATTGACGCCGGGCCCAAGGGAAATGAAGCTCGTTTTATGAACCACAGTTGCCAGCCCAACTGTGAGACCCAAAAGTGGACGGTCAACGGAGACACGCGGGTTGGGCTTTTCGCTCTTACAGATATCCCTGCTGGTAAGAAAAATCCTTTCTATTTTAAACACATTGGGCTACATTTTTCATTCAAACTGAAAAAACTGACATTTAGATTTTTGTCTTTAAAGGCACAGAGTTAACATTCAACTATAACCTGGAGTGTCTGGGGAACGGGAAGACGGTGTGCAAATGTGGTGCATCTAATTGCAGTGGATTCCTGGGAGTGAGGCCAAAAGTAAGGAGAATTAAAAAAATCATGAAAAGTCGAGAGATTACAAGGTATGTGTTCTTGATGTAGGTGTTGTTAGTTTGGAGTTCTTAAATCTGCAGTGCTCGGCTAGTGTGAGAGGTGAGAGAGCATGCAGGCAGGCAGAACTTGTCGACACATCATTCTGATTGGCTGTGATTTTATTGCATCATAAAGCATTTTCACTTTTGTTTAAGATGGAAAGATTGTCTGTTAGTGAAAACTTGTCATGTTGCACCTGGTTAAGACAGTGCCAGGACAAGCTCATAACAAACATTAAAATACATTGCAATCACAAAACAACTTTACATTAATAACATGGAATAATAATAGTGATAATGATTACAATAACAAAAACCTATTATTGTAACATTTTCTTGTTGTGTCAAAAATCTGAACTATAACCATAATTAAAAATTGGTTCAGGCTAGATAGATGTTTGGTGTTCTGTTGGTTGTAAAAAACACAAAAAAACAGTATTAATTAATCTCTCATCATAAGACTGACAGATGTATAATACAGTCCTATTTGTTAATAAAAAATGTCAGCAAGAAATTTTGCAAAGTCTTTATGATATCCAAAGCATGTTCATAATAATTCTGTAATTCTTTCTGCTTTGATAAGCAATTGAGGACATCATCTCTCTGTCTGTCAGAACAACCCTCCATCAGACGATAAAGGGCGTAAACTGAAGAAGAAATCCCATCTTAAACGTAGATCCCAGCAGGAAGTAATTAAGGAGCGAGAGGACGAGTGCTTCAGCTGTGGAGATGGGGGACAGATCGTGTCCTGCAAGAGGCCAGGCTGTCCAAAGGTTTACCACGCAGACTGCCTTAACCTCACCAAGAGACCTGCAGGTCAGTGTTATTATAGTCACAACTGCAGGTCAATGACCATACAGTCTAACCATTACCATTATTTTGTATTTACAATTACCATTGTAAAATTACCATTTACTATTTTGTATGTTTTAATTACCATATATGTTGTATGTAAAAATTTATGCACTGATGGTTTCTGTATTATTTGAATGTTCTTACACTAGTTATGTGTGGTTTCATTTTGTGGCATCATTGATCTGCCTAATCTAATCTTAGTTAGTTCACTCAGGAATACTTTCTGAAAAAATTATTTGCATTGTAATATGATCATTTTCTTTGTACAAAAAATTCTATTTATGCAAAGCTGCTGTGCTACAATACACATTGTAAAAAAAACGCTACATAAATAAAATAGAATTGTATTAAATACGATATGTAAAAACTGTGATTTGTGGGTATGTTTTGTGTTTCAGGGCGTTGGGAGTGTCCGTGGCATCAGTGTGACCTGTGCGGGCAGGAAGCAGCCTCTTTCTGTGAGATGTGCCCCAGCTCCTACTGCATGGAACATCGGGATGGCATGCTATTCATATCCAAGCTGGACGGCCGCTTGTCCTGCAGCGAGCATGACCCCTGTGGCCCTGAACCCCTGGAGCCTGGTGAGATTCGGGAGTACACACCAGAAAACATCACTACATACCCCATAAACCTCATCAGAGCAGACAATACCACATCCACTCCCCTAAACACCACAGCCGCCCCACAGTCTCCCCTTCCCTCTGATGATGCCCCTGAGGTCTACTGTGGCCCCTCCAGCAGTCCGGTGAACATCTCTTTAAACTGTGCATACTCACCCATTTCTTCCTACAGTGAAGATAAAGAAGAAGATCTGATGGAATTAGAAAGGGATAGAGAGAGCGAGAAGAACATCAGTCAAGATGATTCAGAACAACTAAAGATAGAAGAGACAAGCAAAGTTTGAATGCTTAATCTACTGAATTTTAAAACTATGCTATAGCCTGTTTTGGTTGTCTTGAAGATTTTGAGTGTATCTGTTGATGGAAACTGAAAAAACATGGAATTTCATCTCTTTCAGTAATCTCTTGCATTTAGGTAGAAAAACATTTCCATGCACAGGAAGGATTTAAACACTGTACGACTGAATGGCACCCACTTCATCAACAGTTGCAACATTATAGGGGATCATCGTATTGTTCTCAATGTTACAGCTTCAAGATTTATTTCTGCAGACACCCAGTGCTGAACACACCTATACATCACTTCTAAGAGCTGTTCATCTCAAACAAATCAAACAAAACAAAAATGAAGTGAATACAGTGTTGAAGCTCTTGAGGGAAAGGAATATATTTTTTCTTTCTTTGCCTTTTTTGTAAAAATGGTGTCAAATAGGAAAAGAGAGTATCTAGGCAAAACACATTTGTTTTGTATGTTTGCTCTGTGAGTAAATAATACAGAAAAGACTAGGGTACATTTTGTCTATAAGTGGTTCATCTCTTTTAATAGTACAGTAAATTGTAAATTGATAGTAATCAAAGGGATTTAAATACCAATATCTCAATCCTTCTGCTTTCTGCTATCGTGTTATGGTGCCAACTGTGTTAAATGAATTAAAGCTATTTAAAGGAGCACTTTTGTATAATAATCCAAATTCACCTGCTAACACATGTAAAGACAAATTTAAGCAGTGAATTGATAACTCTCAATAACTAACTGAGAGATTTTCAAAAGCTTTCTTTGAATTAATCAGAGCCAAACTGAAAAAAAAATCCTAAAGGATTTGCTTTGACAGATATAATGCTTAATGGCTGAGGTAAATGTTCTTTATTTATCATGTCCTCTGAAAAAAAGGACAGATTTTCCTTGTGAAAATTCTATGGCCTCATCATACTACAGAAAATTATTTTCTGGCTCTATTCAGTTCTGATGTGAATTTAAAGGGGAAGTATCACATTTCGTACCCAACTACTTCTTAAACACTCCAGCATTCATTGTCTAAACAAACTGATTGTCCTGCCCCCAGCTAAACCATTGTTTATACCATAATCCGACATGTAGGCTCTCCAATAAACCAAAAGAAGAGTTCAGAAAAGATCACTGAGCCAGTGTTTGTAAGTCCGCTAGAGGTTGAAAGACTTTTGCACTACACACTTCATCTTTAAACCATTTGTTATTGTGTATCTTTAAGTTCCCTGTACTGGGGAAAATAACATTACTTGGCTGTTCTATCCTGTTGTATATATTTTTATGTTAAAGATATATAGGAGAAAGCGACATTGAAGCCAAATCTGATTTGGCTTTATGAATCTGATTCAAAAGCACTTCTAGTCATTTTTTGATTTGGTGACATAGCAAATTTGACAATTCTCTTAAAATGTGTTATCTTGAATGATGTTCAACAAAAAATGTGAATTAAGACTAAGACTGTTTATATTAGTAATGGTAACGAGAAAAAGTCCTTATAGTCAATTGTTAAGCTAATTTATATGACAAAAGACTTAAGCTTGTGTAACTCCTGATTTTGGTATGTTAGTGTTATCCCTCCCATTTAACTGATCAAGTATTCTAAATATTGAACAGCATTTCAACCTTTCCACTGTACTGGTGTATATTACTGCAATTGATGGTTTAAATGCTGCTCTAAGTCATGCCACATTCCACTTCAGTTTATTTCAGACAGAATGTCAAGCAACGGGGAAAAAAAATATCTGCTGCCTTGTTCAAGATTATAATTGTGCTGTAGTGCTTTGTACAGAATAAACATTACAAAATGTGTGCACTTCAAAATATTAGTTTTTATCACCTGTCTGTATAAATGTTGCTTTTTTTGATCATAAAAGCACATTAATCACATGCAAGCTGAAGTTATTAAACAATTAAAAGCCACAATTAAACAAAAGAAAGGCGAATCTCATGTCACAGAATGTCTGGGTCATATTTCACATCACAGAGTCCAAACAACCAAAGATGAAAGAAATTCATGATATGAGAAATGTTTCATTTTACCCTTCAAGTTTCATGGTGTATTGACAATACTAACACAACTTCATGGCTCACACTGGTGTTTAAACTTGAACCTACCACAAACCATTTGTGATAATCAGTAAACAGTTACTTTTTAGGTTTCCATATATGGTAGTTTAAAATGACGTCACATTGCTTTTTTGTTTCACATATATAGCATGTTTCCAAACAATAGATAACAAATGTCCCATCTGAACAAATCGTAAATTCAATATTTCCTGAAGTCCCTATAGATGTCACCAATATATTTGGATGCTTAAGAAAAACCATTCATAAATTCATTTTCCAATGAACATAAATTGTGTGAAGATTACTGTAAAACTATTATATCCTGTTGTGTAGGGAGGCTCAGCTAAAATGGCACAATATCAGGGTCTCTCTAGCTGTACGTTTTCAGTATGCAAACTTTGCATATGTTTAGCAATATGCCTCTTTGAGTAGCATTTAATACAGGCACAATATATACTGACAACAAACTAAGGCCTTGTATACAAAGTTAGTGTCCTGGTGTACCATATCTTATCCAAACCACATTGAAGTCAAATTAAATAATAATAATGAAACAGTGTAAACATTCACATTCATCAAATGCTGCAAAATTTGATTTTGGAACTCAGCATGGCAATGAAACCGTTAACTGCAAATATTACACAATACTACACAGACAAATTTTGGGTTCTATTATTAGACACTGCAAACGTATGAAAACATCTGTTGTCAGGGAGTGTTTGTGCACAGACACAATTCACAAAACTGTAAGGATGAGTGACATAGTAAGACATGTTTATATTTTGTTCTTATAGGGCTACATATGACAGAAGAGTCACCCCAGTCATCAATAAAAAGCATCTTCAAATTTGTTTTCTTTTCCTCATTAATCTTTACATTTTTTCCAACAAGCTTTTCCTCTGGTCTAAGCTTTTAAATGTGTGAAAACCTCCTTATACACTCTATAAATATCATTGAGCTATTAAGCTGTGAAAACTCAAACTTGTATGACTAGCTTAGTGACTTATGAAACTAAATGGTTTATGCATCAACTCTCTGTAAACATTATGATCCCAGAAGATGTAAAATTGAAAGGCTTTAAATTATAAAAGGTGACAAATCATTCAAAGCTTTGTTTTTGTAAAGCACAGGCCATCAGGAAACTGGCAAAAACAGTGGTATTTTTCCCATCAAGCTTTCTTTGTGCTGTTGTCGGTCATATAGATTGCCATGCATTGTTGATATTTGCTTCAGTCAACATTCTCAGGTTCAAAATAAAAGTGTTCTTGACAAGAAAGTGCATTTATCACCTTAACACAAAAATAAACAGCAGTTGTTCATATATGAATTTTCTTCATATAGCCTGATTTCAGATAATGCACATCAAAAAAATGAAAAACACAACCAGGCTGGACACTCCAGTTGATATTTTGAGGAATATAAAAGATGATGAGTCTTCAGGCATTCCAAAATAGACAATATGATACAGCAGTTTTTCCCTGCGGTAGGTCAGTTATGGCAGCAGCTGTCAAAATAAGAGTCCTTCTTTTTCCCAAGATCCACTCCCTTCTCCGCTGTGAGGACAACACAAAAACATCACATCAAATTATTTTTTAAATTCTTCAGAAATCTTCTATATCGAGTTATCTTCTAAAACTTAAGTGCTCCCTACAGATGTAATTTATCAACACAGCACAAGCAAAAACAGCAGCTAATGTGTATCATTCTATATGTACAGGATCTAATTTTACACATTTGTCAGTGTGGACATCTGTATTTGAAAACTGTGTACTATACTGTGTGGTGCAACACATAGCATTTAGTAGGAAGTAGCTAGACCAAACTGTTGGGAAACTATTGGGACAGAGTTCTGAAGATGTCCTAATCCATCTCCTGACAATGGCTGTCATTTTTAACATGCCCACCTTGCATGAACTCCAAAGCACAGTTACTAAAGTCCTCAGCAACGTTCTGAAACACCTCATCTGTTTAAAACACATACAAGCAATTCAGGAAGTGAAACTCGATACCTAACTGTGCGTCACATGTGGGTAGTGCTCAGTAGTGCAGATATGTTGAAGTAACACTTACCAACATTTTTCCCTGTTTTGCTAGAGGTCTCAAAATGTTGTGCACTTATTTCTGCAAAGGAAGGTTTTAATTGTTGCTTTATTGTGACCTTTGTACAGTAGTTGTATGAAAACAAACGCAGCCAAACGTACCATCTGCAAAGTCTTGTACATCATGATAGTCTACCTGCCGCATACTTCGGTCAGCCTCGATGAGGTCACTCTTGGTACCACACAAATATATCTTGCAGTGCTGAGGATGAAATGATGATGAGAGAATACAATAAAGATGATTTCTCTGATAAGAGCTCCATGTTTCTGTGATAAATCTGCATATTTTACCTCTTCACAGTTCTGCAGCTCCTTCACCCAAAACCTGGCCCTTTCAAAACTGCTGCTGTCAGTCAAATCTACAAGCAAATTTTAAGGACAGCCACATGGTTGCGATCGATGAAGACAACTTTTTCAAATTTCTTTTAACCAAGCACATAAACTGCCAAGCATGTAATTAATGTGAAATGCACAGTGTGCAAGCATGAGCCATTTACTTGCTCAAAATCACCTGACTAGTTTCTGTAGTATACACTGGATTTTTTCTTAGTTTTTTAGAAAAAACTGCTTTAACGTTCCATAAATGCAAGGGAGAGCAGATATACCATAGCAGACAACAGCAGCGCGGGCTCCTCTGTAGTAGATTCTGCTCATGGCCTCGTAACGCTCGGATCCAGCAGTGTCCTGAAGTTAAATGCATTAGGCCACTAATGAGTGATCCAACTTTGACGACCACATAGAAACATTTTATCACATGAAAACAACACTTACCCATATTCCTAGAGTAACCACCTTGTCACCAACATTGAGGGCTTTGGCAACAAATGCAGCTCCTATAGTCTTATCAATACAAAAACGTGACAAATCTAATAAACACAAGTCTGGTTGCATTGCATTAGGCCATCAAAACTGAAAACAGTGGAAGGCAGCTTTACCTGTGGAGCTGGTTTACGTGACAAGATTAGACATTATTGCTCATACCATGTGTATAACAAGTTCTCTGATATACAGGGCCATAACAACAAACATATTATAAACAAATATATTTTAAGAATGGAAACAATCCATCTCAGAAACCCACTGTCTACTAAGGTTACATTTTAAAGTTTACTGTCCTAACAAATACTTACATTTTGATAATGACCCACGAGAAAGCGCCGATGTACATATCTCTCCACCAGACTGGTTTTACCCACACTCTCCTTGCCCAGCATGACCACCTTGGCATCCACTCTCATGGAGGTCATTATTATATGGGTATACAGACAGTGACACTAAAGGAAAAGGAGACATGGTTTCTTTTGTGTATTAACTTCCGAGGGATTGAGTCCTATTACAATCTGGTCAATTTTGGCGTCATTAAATGATGTAATGGTGACGGTGCTGCTTATAACAGATTTAACAGACATCTGATGACATGTTAAATCATCTGTTTTTTCTGCTTTTTCCTCTACATGGTTAGCTTTTGCTAATGGTGCAATCTCAGAACATCAAATAAAATAGTAGTTAAATAAAAAAAATTACTACAGTTTAGTTCAATTGTGTATATTTTGCACTTACCTGAGCTCTCGATGTATCTGTTGATCGGACTTCAGAGTTGAAAAATAACTTGACTGTCAGCTTAATACTGAAACTGGGTGGCTATGATTCAGTTAGCAATCCACATAAAACCCATTGAGTCTATTAGCCACAAAACCTGCCAGGAATTGAATGAAAGACGACGTATGAATACATGCAGTTATTTCCAATACCCTTTAAACTGTACGAAAATAACAATCGTACCGGTTTGTACAACCTTTTTCCACAAAGGACAGAAGGCTAGCGTTCAACATTACTAAATGCAGCACAGCTAGTTATTCCAAGCTATATCTTCCCCATATAGATGGGAAAACTACAGTACATGGTAGATGTTAGATATATTCGGCGAAAGAGGAACCGTTGTATGTAAACTCAGCTGGAAAAAACTGTTTTTATATGTTTACATGGAGGGGGACGTGACTTCAGTTTCCGTGTCTCAAAACCCGGTGAGCTGCCTACTTCAGACAGTGGTTTTAGACTTCATGCATCATGGGGGGCGGGTGATTGTCTAAAGACACTGTTGATTGGTTGCTTGAATCACCTGGCTCGTTTGTGTTCCTCTTCACGGTTGGTTAAATATTTGCATGTCACTTTATGATTGGGTGAATTTTACGTCAATCACATTTTACACATTCTGAGTGGCTGCGATGTTTTGACACTGCCTATGTTGGCCAAAATGATGTCTAAGTAGTTAGCTCACGAGGTTTGGAGACAAAGCCCGTGGTTAGGGGAGGAGAACTTAAGCTTCTGCGAAAATGGCGTCTCCGAAAACATTGCCTAAAGATGCACAGGTAAATATTGTCATATAAAGGACTTTACGAGTCTTGTATGCGACGTTTAAGGATTTTAATTAGTACAGCATAAAACAGCGTGTTTGATGAGCAGCCATATGTTTTATATTATTTATTGTTCTTAGTGCACATGCATGCGTTAGCACGCTAACTGATTCACTGCCATTCAATAGCTCCATATTTAAATTTGTGACTCTTTAGCCGCTTTTTGATAATTCAGAATATTTTTAGGGTTTGTCGTAAATCGTTTAAAAACTGATTTATAGTTATTGTGTTATTATTTAGATGAATAAATAATTAGTAAATATACTATATAACGCTACAGAATTGCAGTTTTACAATCATAGCACCATAGTATCGAATTGTTACCATATAATGTGTTATATTACCACTGTGCAATTTTTGCTTTGTTTAATAAAGGTCATGATCCAGATTCTTAAAGACATGGGAGTCACTGAGTATGAGCCCAGAGTCGTCAATCAAATGCTGGAGTTTACATACAGTACGTCATGATGCCCTTATTGTCGTATGATTTAATGTAATTGTTTGAATTGTACACTGTTGAATACCATTTTGAACTCAACTACTGTAAAATATCTTTAGGCTGTGTAACAACTACCGTAATTGTTCTGTAGGATATGTCACAACTATTATTGAGGATGCAAAAATATATTCCACCCATGCCAAGAAGTCCAGTGTGGATGCAGATGATATAAGGTTAGCAATCCAGTGTCGAGTGGATCAGTCCTTTACATCTCCCCCACCACGAGATGTAAGTCTTTATTTCATCTGCATTTTTGTAAACTGTAACACATTTGTGATTTCAGTTGATGAATGGTGGAGTTTGGTTTGTCATTTCAGTTTCTGTTGGACATTGCAAGGCAGAAGAACATAACTCCATTGCCCTTAATCAAGCCGTACACGGGTCCCCGGCTTCCACCGGACCGCTACTGTCTAACTGCACCAAACTACAGACTAAAATCCTTACAGAAAAAGGTATTGATGCTCTAGTAAATAATATGCTTTTGGTAAACAAGCTGGTGAATTATTTTCCAGAGACTCTTAACTAGTGGATCATGACCCACAAAGGGGTCAATGGTCTTTTCTGATAAGGTTGCAGAAAGCAGGGGACAAATAATGTATGTAAAATCAAACGGCATAATGCAACTAGTGATGCTTAGTTAAAATGGCTAAATAAATTGTCTTATAAATGTTTACATTGAAGGAGAAAGCACTTTACCTGTCACAGGTAGAAGGCAGATACCTTTATACTTGTTGGTGACGTTGTTCTGATTTGCTGTTTTGCTGGTCAAGGTGTCTTCATCTGCAGGCAGGATACCAGTACCACGGCTGAGTGTGGGGGCAGTGTCCAGTAGACCCAGCACTCCAACTCTTGGTCAGTTATTACCTTTACCCTAAACTATATTTCCTGAGCTTTCTTATTACACAATTTGATTGGTCTCTTTGTGCATTTTTGGATTAACAGTGAAGATAGGAGTAATATTACAATAGAGCAAAAAAAATTAGATTCAGAATCTAAAACATGAAACTCAGTTTAAATGTCTTTTCACAGGTACACCCTCAGTGCAGACAGTGGGCGCGAAAGTGGGTACACCTGTATCATTGACAGGCCAGCGCTTCACTGTGCAGATTCCTTCTTCACAGGCTGCTTCTGTTAAATCTGGTAGGTGCCCGTCTCTGGCTTAGATGGGTGGAACACTACAGTTGTGTCCTGTGTTGCTTACATGACAGTCATTCAGTTTTCAAGTTTCAGAAATTGTATGAGGAGCATGTGGAAGATTTTGTTCTTTTGAAATACAATCCAAATCAGAGGGTAGATTTACATTTAGGCATTTGGCAGATGTGTTTATCCAAAGCAACTTACAGTGCATTCAGATTATACATTTTATCAGTATGTGTATTCCCTGGGCTTAAACCCTTGACCTTTGTGCTGCAAATGCAATGCTCAACCAATTAAACTACAGGAACAAAGGTCAAAGATCATGTTTTATTAGCATATAGTTAATTTTAGTAAAGTTAGTGCTTAACTATGAGTAACATAAGATTCATTGTTTTCACAGCTACTCCAACCACTCCTACAGTTCAGAATGTCCTTATCAATCCCTCCCTCATCGGCTCCAAGAACATCCTCATCACTACCAATATGGTGTCCCAGAATTCATCTAGTGACTCTACTTCTCTTAAGAGAAAGCACGAAGATGAGGATGACTATGATGCTTTATGACCTGTTGTTTTCTTACTAGCATAGATGTAAGCCTGATTTTGTAAATAAGCAATCAGTAGTTCTGAATTTGCCCTTCAGTAGCCTTGTCTTGTTTAGATTATCACACAATAACAGTAATGCCATTGTCATTTATCATTCATTTTTGTATGTAAAAAATAAAATAATTGATAAAATGTGTGTTTACAAGGGTTCGCTTTATATAGTCTTTCAAGAACGTTTTACCCAACACAATGAAGTTGTTTTGTGCTCTTTTACAAAATACCTGGCAAAACATTAGTTATAGATAAGGCCAGTAGGGGGAGCAGTTTACACAGGAAAGGTCCCTGCATCTTTACTCTGGGAATTAAGTGTCCTAGCGTAGTAATGATTTAATTATTTAATAAACTGTATATAATGTTTTTCTGGTATTTAAACCTTATGTTTAACTTTTATGTTGCTTTTACCTGATTGTTAGTAATTAGTTGAAATTCTGCCAGAGGTTTTAGATGTTCAGTGTGCTTCACAACAGCTTGTTTAGAGGAAGACATTTGAGCAGGAATTGAGCAGGTCCTGTTATCTATGGTGTAGCTGTTTTGTTTTGTTAGCCTTTTATACCTTTTCACTTTTGTATTAGTTTAGCGTATAATGAAGAAACAGTTTACAAGAGTGCTGGATTGGTGCCTTATAGATACATTTATTAATTTAGCAGTTTTATCCAAAGCAACAAAAAATTTTAAATGCAAAATTTTATTTGCATTTAAAATTTTGCCCTAAGAACCAACAAGCTAAGACTATAAAGCTACATTTACAAGTGGGAATTGCATTCTGATGCTAGAGACAGGATGAACAGTAAGAAGGAGAAAGAGAAAAGAAAGAGTTTTCCAGACACAGGGTTTAAGTCCACACACAATTAAAAATATATAAAAGTAATCTACCCATTATATAGATGTGCATTCCAAAGAAAGGTTCTAAATTGAGGATCCAAGGGATATGTAAATAAGTACTGTAACTCATTTTAATGTCATTTAAATATATTAATACACTATACTAATACTGCATACAAGTATGAAACATTTCCTTAAAATACTTAAATTTAAAGAAAATACTTTCACTGCAGCAAAACAAGGAATTTTAGAGCTTAATTTTACTCTTAAACCCATTGTAATCTTTTCTTCAGACGTCATTGCAGATTTTTCATTTACCTTTCTAGTTTATGTTTTATGTCTTGTGTTTGCAAAAATAAAACCTCCTTGAGCCTTTGTTTTCAAGGGCCACCGTCGAAGTGTTTGCTGTTGACTACTCACGTTTGTAATTACTACATATCCGGAAAACTCCTGCATGTATAATCTTGTCTATTACATAAACCTCTACAGCCGCTCTTTCATTGGCTGATTAGAATGTCAATCAAAGCTCCATCGCCCAATAGGTTTGCTACTTGCTCTCAAACTGTGGCGGCCATGTTGTGTCCGCGGGGGATTGGAGATCTTAGGGATCAGAGTCTGGCTTCAGTCGGGAGTACACGGCGGGGTTCTCGGGCTTGAACTGTTCTGGGTTTTACATCATAGATTTACACTCCTCGTTATGAGCCGTCCGTCCTCTGCGGGTGGTGCGGCCGGAGGACTCGGGGCAGGTAAAGCAGGAGGAAGTAAGCATGGAGGCTCTGGAGGAACAACCGCTTCTTCCGCCGCCGCCGCAGCAGCAGTAGCCGCCGCTGCTGCTGCTGCCGCGGGGGTGTCCGGCTCGGTCGCGGGTTCCGGCTCGGTCACTGCAGCCGCTGTAGCCCTTCCAGCCGTTACTCTGCCGGGACAATCAGCAGAACTGACAGCGCTGTTTGAGTGTCCAGTGTGTTTCGACTATGTTCTGCCACCGATACTGCAATGCCAGGCTGGGCATCTGGTGTGTAACCAGTGTCGCCAAAAGCTCAGCTGTTGCCCTACCTGTCGAGGGCCTCTCACACCAAGCATAAGGAACTTGGCAATGGAAAAAGTTGCATCCACTCTGCCGTTTCCCTGTAAGGTAAGAAGGACCCTCTTGAAACGATTTCACACCAGGTTCAGATTCCCCTTCACAACAAATGGAAAGTTGCTGTTATATTAAGTCAGACATGCGTTTATGAACACGTTGTTTCATTTAGCATTCTATAATCTTCCATTTTTATCACAAGGGTAAACAACATTGTAGCAGTCATCATTGTAATGCAACAGTTGTTGCGCTCGTCATTCTGTGAATGCAACAGTGTTGCTTGCAGTGTGCGATTACACAACGTTGAATGCAGCTGTTTCTTACGATATAAACACACTGTAAGCAGCATAGTTTTATTCAACTCTGTATGATGGAGCAGTTAATTTGCTGCCAAATGAGTGACGTGTAACTAAAGCTCAGGTGCCACAGGTGTGCATTACATCATGCTAAAAGATGCTTTTCTTTCATTCACATTTCTTTTTTTCTCTCCATCTCCTGTCTTCCTTGGTCTGTATAAACTAATCACACGTCTTTAATTTTTGTGTTTGGAACCCTGATCCTTGTGATGTACAGTGAAGGAGTTAGATTACTTTATTATGTAGATGTAGAGTGAAGGAAATAGGTTTAAAAGTGATTCATTTATAATATGACTCATTGATGTAATGATGATGATTAAACTAAATTTGAAACCATGGTTTTAGGCAGGTTTAGGTCATTAAATACTGATTTAGGTAGCTTTATTCTAAATGCATTATGTCTTAAAGGTACTGTTCTGTGGTCGTCCATTTCTGTGTCCTTTTCTTTATACACATTTTGGTTGCGTGAGGTTATATTTTTGTTCCAGCTGGCCTGAAACACCACAGTGATTGCATCATCAGTACATTAAACTTGTATCCTCCATGTTATCACTAGTCTGTGAAAGTTGATCACTATTGTTTCCTGGGGTAAGGTTTCTTCTTTACAGTGGCTGTAATCAGGACAGGCCAACTGGTACGTGATGTCTCCACAGGGTGAGTTTTGAACAGATACCAGACATCAGTTAAGGAATGTAGCCTTCAACATTTTTATTGAAAGCAAAGCTGATTGAACAGTGTCATTTCAAACCAGTATGACTAACATTTTTTTCTGTAAAACACACAAGGGAATTGCTGAAGAATGTCATGACCACTCTGAAAGTGAATGAGAAGTGGGTTAATAAGCTCCAAAACAAAATCTTCTGACGTCAAGTCATGTGGATCACTTAAACCTTTTGCCTTGTGATGATTTTTAGTGCTTTTTAGAATATTGTGGAGCTTGGCAATATACAGATAAGTATAGTCAGGTAAATTAACCTGCTTTCCACAGCAGAAAGTTCTGGGATTGTCATGGTGAATGACAGAATTTTCATTGCTGTGTGAACCATTACCTTAAGCTTATAACTGAGCTCAGTTTTTTTAGGTAAGACATGTTTTGAAAATCATTCATTATTAGTTCAGATAATGAACTGTCACTTGCCTTATTGGACCAGTTGTTAGTAGGGATAACAGTCGCTATTAGATTCAAATTTTGGAGTTTTACAGTGTAGAGATGCAAATCGTTGTCCGGTTAGGGCAGCTTGTTTCCAAATTCTGTGCAAATATTCCATATAAAAGCAGCGCAAACGTTTTCTGCACAGACTGATACAAACTGAAATAACTTCTGAGTTTGAGTCTTTTTTAAGAGTGTTTCATTAAAAGAACTAGTGAATCACACCACACAAGTCACATTATATGCTTGTTTTTGAATGCTATTAGCGAGTGTCTTGGCATTATTTGTGAGGTATATTGTTATTAAATTTGATCATATTCAAATCAGACCGTACGCTCACAGTTTGTGTGAAATAACATTTAATTCTTTTGCTTCTGGGCCCTCCAATCTGTTTCATTCTTGCACACCAGATTCATTAATAATTAATGTAATTTAATTTGTGGATCAGTTCCAGAATTGTTGGAGACAGAAGTGCAATGCAATCTGTTAATCTTTCCCCCTCCAACCCCTATTTGCAAATGCCTTGCCTTTGATAATTTTTCTGTGGTAAATAGCATTGACAGGCTTCTTTGAAAGAATAAGAATTTCTGATGGCTACAGATGAACTACTACATCATCACGATTTGAAGCATCTTTATGTCTGAAGCACAAAAGGTGTGAGCCAAGTTATGTGAGATTTTATATTTAGGAATACAATGTGAATATTTAGGAATAGTGACAGTGTTACCGACCATTACAAAGCATCACTAATAATTACATATAATATTAGTTCAAATTTGGAATTACTATGGGATATTGGAACACTGAGCACTGGATCTTCTTTAAAAGCTTCTTAAGTTTTAAAGAACATCTTGCTCTCAAACTTGTTTAAGATCACTGTTAGCCAACAACAGGTGTTGCGCAAATATACTTGAGTTATGTCTGTCAAACAGGAAGTGCTCCTCCACAGTCCTGACCTACATTCAGAATCCTTCTAAAGTGATTGATTTGGTTTATAAAAAACGTATACTACAGGAGAAGTGGAAAAAAGAAATGGATGACTTGGCTGTAGTGTCTTTGGATGCTTTTAGTAGTGCACCTTATGTAGGATGTCCGTTTGGAGCAAAGCCCAAAGAGTCTGGCAGGAAGGAGAGCAGTTCCTTTGAGCTGTCACCAAGAGTTGCTTTCCTAACACGCCAGGCTCTGGCAGTGGGCGTCTGTGTCCAGCTGGTGTACGTAACCAGATTAGACATGGATACACTTAGTCCCCTCAGGCTGGGATGTTTATTTTGCTGTGCAAGTCTATTTTGAGGCTGTTCTTGCGGGTTTGTTGGGGCACAAGCTGCTGTCACTATGAATAGAGGTGGATGCAAAGCGAATTAGAGGCTTGTAATGATCTGGCTTCCAGTTTTCCTCATCATGCTCTGTTTAAAGAGGAGAGCACCCCACTGCGGTGAACCACAGTGACACCTGGGCACTGCGCATGTACTGCATTGCTTGCAGCATTCAGTGTAATACCTCTGTTTACAGCATGTATGTGGTTTCTTTGTTTTCTTTAATATGTTCTTAAAGTGTAAAATTCACACAGACATATTTGCGTAAATCCATTTTTATTTTTATGGTTTACAATAGAAACAGACTGGCATACCAACCAAGCTGGTGATATTGAGATTAGATTAGATTTTTTCCTTGTGTCATTTACAACATACACTAACTGTCATGTCTCTATATAAGAATATGTTGTGTTAAATAAGTGTTCATCTCAGTATTTTAGCATATTTAGATTTTGCTTGCTGTTATTAAATTATTTAGCATTATATTACCCACTGGTGTGTAGCCTCAATGTATAAGCATCAGCCACTTAAAAATTGCTTACTGGATAAATACCATGAATTTTTGGACATTAATTAAAATGTAAACGTTGTAAATACCATGTGTAAATACCATCGTGATGTATGACTGTGGTTGCCATTCAGTACCATGGTAATACCATATAATACAATCAGTTCACTATGGTACCACTGCAGTACTTTTTGTTATATTTTATACAAGTTTAAAATGGATTGTTTTCTTACCTCCTACAGTGTTTGATATATTTTTAAATATGGACAAAACACATGCATACAGCTTCAAACACGTCATGCATCACACAAATGCACTACATGCACAAAGCTCTTCAGGCTCTCAATGTCAATTAAATACAGAAGCAGAGAGATTAATGTGAAATCAGCATAGTTTTCACACGAGTTGCACAGAGAGGAAGTTTAAAACACCATTTTAACGCCCAAGTGTTTCCTCCTCCTCCCGCGCAATAACCGCGACGCCTTTCATCATTTCGCTGGAGGAATGAATATGAGCAGCACGTAATTAATTTCACAGATGAGTTGCTTGCAGGGTGACTCACTCGCCCCTCTGAAGCCACATGCACACAAGCTGCATGTGTGGTCAAAGCTAGTGCAAGAAACAACATGGTCAGCATATTGACATACGAACTTTAGAGGGCAGAGTTCTTAATTGGATCACGCCGAATTACAGAATTGAAAGAGTGACTTCTTGTATCTCTGGAGGTCCAAGGCATAAAGGACGACCCGAGTGACATGCTGAGGTTAATGCAGAATGCTTCAATTGACCCGTTCATTCAACAGAGGTGTAATGTAGGACACGGTCATCTTCACACTACTCTTTTCAAGGTTCCATTTGGTCAATAGAATGCAATTATTACATGTCGCCATTTTATGCAGCACAATTCCTGCTGCTACTGCAGAGCAAGTTGCAGGGATGCATGCAGAGATTTAGTAATGCAAAGTACTGGGCATTACAGTGATTTTACCAGATTTTACCAACAATTTCATTTCTAGCCAGTCTTTTTTTTTTCAGTTTTAATGTACAAAATGCTCACTAAGTGTAAACTACTGTGCAAACAGAAATAGTATGGGTATTCATTTTTTATTAGTGTTTTTGTTTTTTATAGTTTACCCTTTTAATTTACTTTAGTATTTTGTTTGTTTATATTATTCAAATAGTCAATTGTTGACAGCTTTTTTGTCTGTTCTTTACAATATTATTAAATGTTTCCTCAAGCATGCATTTTTGTTTTTAACTTGCAGCATTTTTTATGAAATGCCAATCCAAGATGTCTTGAAGGTCACTTGCCACAGTGGTCATCAGACAAGCAAATTTGCCTGCCACTACATGCCTTTACTCTTGTTAATTTACACAGATATTTTATCTGACTGCACAATTTCATGCATATACCTCCCCCACTTCATTAGGCAAACCCTAAGTAATAGCACATCCTGTTTACGACGGTAGTTAAATTTCCTGTGCAGACCCTTTTAATCACGCTGTGTGCAATATCATCCTCAGTTCCATCTCAAAAATGAGTGTCTCTTGTGCTGGAATGCAATGCACCACAAACACCTACTTCCTGTAGCTCTCTTGTTTCACTGCGAGGGAGCCTGTGGAAAACAGTATTGACCTCCAGTGTCCTGTCAGCAGCATTCTGTATTTGCCTCATGGGCACATTGATGCGTCGCCCTTCAGTGCTTTTACCCAGTAATGATGGACAGTGATCCTTGACAGCATTTGCTCACTCTGGCCTCCCTGCTTGCCCTGTTTAATGATGTGGCCCCTGTCTCACGTATGTCGCATGTGATTTTGCAAAGACTTCCAGTGGATCAGTGGATGCAAGGAAAATGGCCCACTGTGGAACCCAGATAAGGTGCAATGATCCACAGAAAATGCAATTATTAATTTAAAAGTAAATTGGTTGGTTAATTGAGTATTTGGTAAACTTTGGGCTCCCATGCTTTCAACAGTCAAATTTCGATCAAAGTTATGTAAATTTGATCAAAATATGTCACATGTATGGGTTTTGTGACTATTCTCCCTGTGGTTGAGCCAGTGTTGTGGTGTCCAGCTGGTTGGGATGCTCAAACAAACAATGAAGCAATGCTTCTTCATAGTCTTTACATATTAAAATATTGTTATCATACAAACAAAATCACTTTATTTTTAACTCTCAAGACTGTATGTGAAGCAAGGCAGTCAAATATGCATTTGGGTGTGTTTACTGAATTTTATTAAGTTTAACCTTCAGCCCTTATCTGTTAAGTTTTATTTAATGTCCACCGTAGTTGAGTCAATGAGCTCTTTAGCAAGCTTTATTTCTTTTTTTGGGTGACCTTTCCTCATCCCATTAAAGTAGTGAGCACTTACCTTAAGCCCAAGTGAGGACCCACCAATCTTCTGTATAGATAAATATATAGCTCAAGCTCTTATCTTCCCAGATCAGTTCCTCTACATGAATAAGGTGAAAAAAAGTCAGCCAGGATTAATGGAACGGCCTAATTGTCTCCATTTCAATCACTCAGCCTTTGTATCTCTTCTCTTCTTTGCTTTGTCTTCAACCAGCTGCTTCCTCGACTGCTGCTCGTTCACTTAAAGGAGCCTTTTAATCAGGGGCCATTTGAAGCATTGGACACTCTGTGAGGGGCAGGCAGCTTGGACTATTGTGCCTGGACTGAATTATTCCCAGGAGGCTAAGCTGAAGGGACGGAGCAGTTTGTCATACAGTGGGGCTCAAATTGAATGGAATGCAATTGAACTGTGTTCCACCCTATTAGGATTTGAAGGATAGAAAGTAAGTTAGAGTAGGACATGCCACCAAGGATTTTGCTGGAAAATTTGTTGTTTTTAAGTCAGTTGTTTGTGTACATAACAATTGGTCAGGTTTTGTCACTTTTAAGAGATGGACATTCAAGATGGGACAGGATATTATGAGGGAAGAAATATGGGGAATGGGATCAGGCCATGGCACAGTTCAGATTCAAACCTGTATCTATCACAGCACCACAGCTCAACATGTATGAAGCAAGTGTGCTAAACACTAGGTTCTGGTTTTGACAATGAAATTCCATTTCCTAGTGATTATGATGATGAACATAGTAATGATTATGTGTTGACAGAGTGTTGCTGTAGTTACACCATGTGTACAGGTAGGCAGTCTTACTTTGCCTTCAGTGCTGCCTTCAGGGTTTTATAATAAAGCATTATGTAAATGATCAGAGTTTAGACACAATGATTTGTGACAGAGTTTAAATTTGTATAATGCAAGCAATTTCCACATTCATGTTGACGGCTATTTCCAATCTGTAACATGTAGATCGCCTTATAACTCATTCTTTCTCTATTTGGCCTCTTCAAAGTGTGCCATCATTTACATTTCACACTCTGTCAACCCTAAAATTTTCACGTTTCTCGGTTCTTTACATTCTGCTCGTCTGTGTAAGAGCTGGTATTCCCTCTAGTGTGTGTGTGTGTGCGCGCACGAGAGACAAGAATGATTTTTGAGTGTGCATATACTGGCAGGCTGCCAATCTCATCCCATCACCGTCTCACTTCACTCTTTGAGTGCTCTGTGTTGGGGGGGGGGGGGTGTAGCTGATTGATTGACAGGTGGTCTGCTCAGTTGAGCTCTTTGGGGTACAGCTTTGGCAGAAGTCAGTGCCTGTTGGAAGGCAAGCGATAACGTTTGTTTTTTAAACAGCCCCTCAAGGCTGGATGGGTTCTGTAACATAATGGCAACCCTGTGCATAAATAAATATTATATACAACAGGAAGGTTTGGTCCACTGATTTGAAGTAGAATTCCAAGAGTTGTGATATTTCATATGACAGCACTGGAATGTTTTGTTGTTTACACTTAACTGTGTCTGTGTTGAACTCAAAGAGTAGTAGCTCCTTTTCACTCACTTCACTGATGAAAGTGATCTGAGATTGGTATTTTTATAAGGGACTTGGATGTGGACACCTTTGTAGCTCTTTCTATGGAACTACTTTTAGTGTCTGTCTGTTTACTAAGCTTAAATTATATTGTTTCTACGCTTCATCTAAAACCAACAACTTAAATTCAGAAACTTCATATTTTTAATTTTAATTTTTAATTATCTGCTTTATTTTTAGAGTCTGTAATGTTGTGATTCAGTTGGTACTGAATGGTTTTGTTCATGTCTTAATGCTGCAATGAAGAATCTGTGTAAATCATGGAAACCTTAATGGGAAAAATAACTCTAGAACCAAGTTGTATTAAAATGTTTGCGGGCAGTGTCTGTTATCAGAAGTATGGGCAGAATATCACTTAATTTAGAGATAAAATGCATCGTTTGCTAATATGTTATTGCACACCCTATTAAACATGAGAACAGGTTTAAATGTGCTTTTAATGGGTCTTTGCAGCCAAATACTATGTTTGCAACATTTGTCAAAATATTTGCTAGGGTTCATTCATTTAATATATACATCTATGTAATTTACTGTATGTAACATCATATTGTTATTATTGGTGCAAACCACATAATCTGAAAATGTGGTAAAACAACATTTAACTGTTTTTAAAGGGTGAAGAAAAATAAAAGCAAAATAACTGTCTCAATATTAATTGTAGTTTTCATACATTTGTTAAAAAGCTGTGAAACTCACAGCTGGATTCAGCTGCTGGCCAAGTGCTTGTGCTCATGTGATACTGTTTTATTGTACTGTCAGTATTTGACAGTAACATTGGCAGTGAAAGCAGAAAGTTGTTTTTGTTGAAGAGGGAATATTTTATTCAGGCAAGTTTGAATAGATTCCTGGGTAATTCCTGGAATTACACATGACTTTATCATGAACATGATTATCCATTCCCTGCCAAATAAAAAGCTTTATGCCAAATCAGTACAATCTCTTTCTGTCTCCTCACAGGGAACACTAAATTTAAACTGCAATCATGGGTCAATCTCACATGCCCTATAAATCCACAATCACCATAGGTTAATTGAATTGCCTAGTTTTGAGAACCTAGAACATGTCTCTCTCTCTCTCTCTCTCTCTCTCTCTCTCTCTCTCTCTCTCTCTCTCTCTCTCTCTCTCTCTCTCTGTATCTGTCCCGCCACTCACTCTGTCCTCTGGAGCGTATCCTTCATCTCTCATCATGGGATCCAAATGGAAACGCATCAGGCTCTTTAGCTGGAGAGCTGCACCCTGCCTGACTCATCCCCCCCTTACATACGTGTGTGTGTGTGTTTATGCTCATATGCACAAGCATGTCACAGTAGTACTGTAATGAAATGAGAGCGTGTATGTCAGCCTTTCTCTCGTGCAGCCCTCTAATTGTAACATCCTGATTGTGCTGCCACTCATTGTCAGTCTAAAAATAGGCGGCCTTTTTCACTGCGGGGTGTGTGCGTATTAGGCCACTCACCTAGAAAGGAAAGAGGGTAAAGATGTTTAAAATGCAGTCTCTCTCTCTCTCTCTCTCTCTCCCTACTCTCTCTCCCCTTTCTCTGTCTCTTTCTCTCAGTGTCAATTGAAGTGCGCCTTATTGCCTAGGCTGTGTACAAAAATTTGTGCAATGTAGAGTACAATAGTGCAAACACTTTTTAAACACATTTACAAAGAAAAGTAGTCTCTCCTCTCTGTGCCTGTATCTCTGTCTCTCACTCTCTCTGTCTCTCACTCTCTCTGTCTCTCACTCTCTCTGTCTCTCACTCTCTGTCTCTCACTCTCTCTGTCTCTCACTTTTATGAATATAAATAAAACCTGTGGTCCTAATGGCTAAATCTGTCGATTTGAATGCATCCAGTTTCAGCCGAGACCTTATTGCGAGAGGTTAAAGGAGGGCCAAGTAGAGAAGAGAATAATGAAAGGAAAGTGAAGAATGAATAAAGCTATAAAATCCTGGAGTAGTAAAGAGAGATCATAAGCTGAAGCAGTAAACCAGCTGTGAAGGTAAAACCTAGTGTTGTTTGTAAACACAAATGCACACCTACACACCCACAGACATTGATTATGGTGAGTTTAGCACTGAGTGATGCATTAGTATTTGCAGTACATTTGATATATATATATATATATGTATATATATATATATATATATGTATATATATATATATGTTATATATATTGTATATATATATATATGTATATATATATTTATATATTTATATATATATATATATATAATATATATATATATTTTATAATTTATTATTATTATTATTAATTTTGACGACACTGTATGGTTAACCAATATCAGCAACAATGATGATTTATATGCAGTTTTTATTTGGCCTGCAAGTTCTAAACTCAAGTTGTAAGGCCATGCCAGATGACCACCGCTTATGAATATGCAATTTTAACAGCATTTTTCATTTAAATTGCAGCAGCAGAAATTACAATGGAGTTGATAATTTTCATCATAAATACAAACAGAATCAAAAAATACAGAACATATCATCAAAAGGCTATACATTTTTTTTGTTTCTACTAGAAAATGCTGATATAATAAATTTCCCTTATAGCATGTTTACGCTCTGCTGTATATTCACTCACACACCGTAAATTCATATATCTGCCCTTCAAAATACCGCAGGGGAATAAACGAGGCCGAATCTAACATGAAAGACCTGTAGATTATGTCCTGCTTTTAGCCCCCAAAAGGCTGTGCTACAGGCATGAGAGAGAGAGAGAGAGAAGATCAAGAGCAGAGGAATGGGGAGGTGAGAACCCCCCCCACACACACACAGACACACACACGTCCTCCTCTCTCCTCACCCCCTCCCATCGTGTGCAAACGTGCTGCCAGTGCTGCAGTCCAGAATGTATTTCAACATCCGCAGCTCTGCTGAGTTGTCACCCTCCAGAGCGCAGCAACAACAGAGCGAGCGAGCAAGCTAGAGAGAGAGAAAAAAGATTGTTTGTTTTGCAGCCATTGCAGTCACTTGGACAGCGGTGTATTGGTAAAATCTTGCACGATATGACAAGAGAATTGCAGCTTTCCTTGGACTATCACAGGTTACCTGCTTGACTGTTTGTTTTAAAGCTTTTATATTGGATGAGGATCGATTTTAACTGGATGCTGTAAATTGTAGATGCTGTGGCTATTTGTGTTACCCAAGATCTGTCTTGAAGAACTACACTGAGCTACACTATCGGAGTTGACTGAGAACCTTGTGATGTGAACTAAGATTTTTTTTTTTTTTTTGCATCCAGCACGGATTGACAACAGAATTTAAATTAAGTGTGAGGGGTTTTCTTGTCAGTGACAGTTTGTGTACGAGTCATGCATGGCAGTAGGTGTCTCTGTTGCGTGAGAGGACAATGCTGTCCATGCTGCATGTTTTGAATTGATAGACTGTTTGGTTTTTACTGTTGTTGTTTGTGTGGGTCGGTCATCTGGCAGACGAGGAGGCCGACACACTCTAAGGCTTACTCTGTAAAGTCTGTAAGGCTTACGTTCCTGGCAGTAGATGTATAGCTCGTTTGCTTGTATCCGTGTCCTTCAGGACAAAAAGCATCAGAACTGGAGGTCCATAACTAGTAATCGCTGCTGTAGTCACTCACACTCAGCTGCTCAGCTGTTCAGCTGCCCTCGTGGAAACAATGTTTTGCTAGAGTGAGAGAGTACAGTGTGTTCAGTTTGCCTCCTCGACTCTTAATAGGTTAGTAGGTTCATTCACTTTATCTACATATGAGTGCAAAAACCTCAACAGTCTGAAACTAAAGTTGGCATTGTTTATTTTTGTGTTAATTTGTGACGTATTTTGGACATTAAAGCTAGAATCCTGGTTTTGTCAGATAAGGCAAATTATTGCATATATATATATAAGGTTGCATTGGAGGTGATGTTGTGCCCGGCATCTTGTTTCCCGCTCCTGAGGGATTTGTCCCAGTTACGGTGTCTGCTCAGTTGGCCACGGCAACGAGGTGTTTGTGTCACGGGCACAACTCGACCGGTTTGTCACACCAAACCGCTTCCAGGGAGCAAGGTGAGTGTCACATCTGAAAATCGTTGTTGCATAAAACTTAAAAATTTTTAAGCTGACCCAAAACCCATATTTACTTGTTTCTGAATGTTAATTATAATAATTTGTTTTTATGATTTAAAAAATTTTATCATAAAAATTTGCATTGCAATACTGCAGCCTCAAATGTCCGTCCTACTCAGTGCTGGTTTTACTGTGTTCACACAGACACATTAGCCTAATTACTCCATAACAACATTAAATGTAATTGAAGAGCTGAGTGAAAGACAGGGCTGGACTCCCCCTTCCCCCTCTAACCTATTTACTCCAGCCTTCACTGGACCGATTTCTGCTTTGAAACTTTTAACTAAATTACTATTGATTCCAGAGTGGGAGAGTGAGTGCCTAGGCTTCCATTTTAGTGGTTAAAGTGGGTGCAACAGCTCACCACCAATCAGAGGAAATCAGATTCCCGTTTTCTGATGCACAAGTTCTTTCTTGCGACACGTGAGGCTTCCACAGTTGGCCTCTTCCCAGCAGAGATGAGGTCACATGCAGACATGATACCTCATAAGAAGGGACAGAGATCATGGTGATGGCTCGTTCTCCTTCCAGATTCATATACATTCACTTTGCCCTTGAAAGATAAGGGAAAAGAGGGGTTGTAACAATGCCATCTCCCCTGTCCTGGGCTCTGTCTCAGGGGATCTGAGCTTGGAGAAACCATCCTTTTTAAATAACGTTTCAGCGATGGCAGCTCAAGGTCCTCCTGCTTGTTAATGGAGAAGAGATCAGTCTGCTTCGTTTGCTGTGAATAGGTGTATGGGAAACATCAATAGTTTCTTGAAATGGGGCTACCAACTGTCCAGGTTTGTAGCTAGACGCATCAGTCAATCGGTTAAAGGAAAGGCGTCCTTGAATGCAATGGCACTCAAAGCACACTGTGTTTGTCTGCTTTATATTTGTATCTGACAAATTAAGCATATTGCTTGCTTATTTTCAGTAAATCCTGTTTGGTCCTGCAGGTTTTACTTGTTTGGCCTCAAATGTACAAAGATAAAAAAAGTTAAAAATTCATCTCAGCGCAGCTTTTAATGTTTTGAAAATTACGCATTTATTTCAAAACCAGAAATAATTGCCTGAATACAGATTTTTTTTTAAATGCCTTTTATGCTCTGATTTATTTGATGTTAATTTGATGCTATTTAAATTTCAACATATCTAATGTCAAGATGTATTGTCATCCATGAGAACAACAAATGACTTCCCTCTTGGCTAAAATAGTGAGATATAATTTGAAACTTAAATGCAGAGAAGTGTAAATAATTTAGATAATCCCAGAACAGGATTTGTGCATATCCACAGGGCTAGTTGGGGTACACTAGAAAGGGAGCGCTTCACTTATTATTTCAGCAGGTCTCTGGAGCCATGTACGCTGGTGCTAGATTGGAAGTTTTAATTAAAGTGAAAGAAGCTGGTGAACTAGAGATTTGAGGGTTTTTTTTTTTTGCCAGTGGCAAATTTATGTTGGTTCTCTGCTCTTTTTATCTTAATTGTTTTTTTTTTAATCGCAAGCATTTTTGCACTTGAGATTTGCTGTCATTGTCTCAATGTTCTAACGTGGTGTTGAAATGCACATTGTATTTGTTCGCTCCAGTGGCAAAACAGTACAAGTGGTACAGGGTCTAGTTTGCCAAGGGCTCTTGCACTATAGCCAGTGATAAGTTCTGATTACACTCAGACCTAATTTTAAGGTGCGTTTATGTATTTAAATGTATTAGTTTAATAGTCGCTTTGATGCAAGTGCATCTTGTACCACAAACAGATACTATTTCTTCATACGCCCTCATCCCAAATCGCCGGTACCTTCAGCTTCATCAGTCTCTAGACAGCTGCTTTATCAGAAGTGTACCTCCTTCAGGATTACCGCTCAAAATCCTGTCATTCTCTCATTAAAAAGCTGGATAAACGGATAACTGTCTGATTGGGAGAGTAGAGATGAGATGCCTAAAAACCCCTTAACACCTTCAGAAACCAGATTGTTTGACTTTGAAAAGAAAAGCTGTAAAATGAGGAAGGATTAGAGAAATGAATTTGACGGTATTTGGACACAAACCATATCCTAATGAAAGACAGTTTGGAAACCCCAGTGTAACGCGGTTGAGGTGCGATATAATGATTCTTACTCCCCAGCTGCTGCTTAACGGCTTTTGACAATATATGTCAGTTTTTTTAATGCAGTTACAGCCTCTGGGGCCCGCTGGATCCCTAGATAACAACTGTCCCCCATTGATTTTTGCTAGACAGTGACTTACCACTCAGATTAATAATTAATTTGGCAGATACTAAAGCGCACCCTATGGGGGGGATGAGTGGGCAGAATGCTCACACCTCCATCCTCAAGCTCACCTGATAAAAATTGATGGTCTTTTTACACAACAGTTTAATTGCCATAAATAGAGCATTATAAGTTAATGATTGTGACGCACCAGATGTGTCACACTGTGTTTGTTTTTACATTATGCTTGAGTATTTCTGCTGGGAAAAATACACCCAACATGTGACGTGGCAGTATTACTGTATTTAAAGAAAAATAGTTCTTATGCTACTATGCTAATGCAGCTAAAACAACACCACTTATGTATAAAATCTTCAAAAAACTATTTTTGCAACAAAACTATCGAGACTAAGCCTAATAATTGTACAGTTCAACTTTCAATGTAGTTCAATTGTTTGGCAACCCTGTCTCTGATGGGAGATGCAAAACAATGTCCCTCTTTGTTAGGAGTCCATAAAGATGCCTTGTTTTACAACCCCAAATCAGAAACGGTTGGGACAGTATGGAAAACACAAATAAAAAAAGAAAGTAGTGATTTCTAAATTTACTTTGACTTGTATTTCATTGCAGACAAAACAACAGCACACTATTTAATGTGTTCCTCATGATTTTTATTGTTTTTTTTCTTCAAAAAAACAAAATTCCTATTTTGGTTCTTGCAACACATTTCAAAAAAAGTTGGAACAGGAGCAATTTAGGGTAGTAATCAGGTAAATTGGTTAAATAATGATGTGATTTGAAACGGGTGATGTCAGCAGGTGATTGTAATTATGATTTGGTACAAAAAGCAGCATCCAAGAAAGGTCTAGTCCTTTAGGAGCAAAGATGGGCTGAGGATCGCCAGTTTTCCAACAAATACATGAGAAAATTATTGAAATGTTTAAAAACAATGTTCCTCAAAGAAAGACAGGAAGACATTTGCTTATTTCACCTTCAACAGTGCATAACATAATTAAAAGATTCAAGGAATGTGGAGGAATTTCAGTGCGCAAAGGACAAGGGTGCAAGTTTTAGCTGAACAACCGTGCTCTCTGATCCCTCAGACGGCACTGCATCAAGAATCATCATTCATCTATAAGCAATATCACCACATGGGCTCAGGACTACTTTGGCAAACCTTTGTCAAGTACCACAATACGTAGTTACATCCACAAATGCCAGTTAAAACTGTACTATGCCAAAAGGAAGCCCTATGTTAACAGTGTCC
Organism: Chromobotia macracanthus; assembly: GCA_036877525.1. Classification (NCBI taxonomy): domain Eukaryota; kingdom Metazoa; phylum Chordata; class Actinopteri; order Cypriniformes; family Botiidae; genus Chromobotia; species Chromobotia macracanthus. The sequence goes on from JAZGTH010000005.1 coordinate 4,757,540, forward strand.
AGAAGCGCCGTCGACTTCTCTGGACTCGGGTCTGTCATGGTATGGGGTTGTGTCAGTGCCCTTGGTAAAGGTAACTTGCACTTCTGTGATGGCACCATTAATGCTGAAAAGTACATAGAGATTTTGGAGCACAATATGCTGCCTTCAAGAAGACGTCCATGCATATTTCAACAAGATAATGCAAAACCACATTCTGCACACATTACAAAGTCCTGGCTGCGGAGGAAGAGGATACAGGTACTTGACTGGCCTACCTGCAGTCCCGATCTAGTCTCCAGTCTCCAATAGAGAATGTGTGACGCATTTTGAAGCGCAAAATGCGCCAACGAAGACCCCGTACTGTTGCCCACCTTAAGACTTGTTTGCAGCAAGAATGGGACAAAATTACACCTGAAACACTTCTTCACTTGGTGTCTTCAGTCTCTAAATGTCTTTTAAGTGTTGTGAAAAGGAATGGCAACATTACAAAGTGGTAAATGCTTTACTGTTCCAACTTTTTTTGAAATGTGTTGCAAGAACCAAAATAGGAATTTTGTTTTTTATGAAGAAAAAACAATAAAAATCATGAGGAACACATTAAATAATGTGCTGTTGTATTGTCTGCAATGAAATACAAGTCAAAGTAAATTTAGAAATCACTACTTTTTTTATTTGTGTTTTCCATACTGTCCCAACTTTTTCTGATTTGGGGTTGTATTATTGCAGTCAATACTTGTAGCCTTTACTGTTTCTTGCCCAGGTTGTGATATTCTTTATTTGTTGCTTTGTTTACCTTTCCCTGTCATTTTTAACTTGAAATGTAAACGTTCACCCACAGTCTGAGTTGAAGACCTCATCTTTAATACAGCTCAACTAAGAAGGTGGAATTCTCTAAAAAGGGCATTTATCAGGTTATTGTGGGATTTCACCTTTTGTTTATACAAGTATAATCCTGTAGGCCAGTCAGGGTGATAAATGTTGATTTAAGAGTGTGGGGAAAGTCATGCAGTGTGCACATTTCCAGCAAGTGGGCAGATTGGGGAACATTCATATTTGACCTTTATTTGATATGCCCTTCCTGTGATAATCAAAGAGAGAGCCATACTGTGTTATTCATCTTCAAGCAGCCTGACTCATCCCACAGATTTTTTTCTAAACTGCATGGACACCATGTTGAGGGGGGCATTGAGTAGCACATGAGTAGCAGAAATGTTGCTTGTATGGCAAGTACACACACACACACGCAAGTACACAGACTGATCACACACAATTTATATATTATGGATATTTATGGAGAACATATATATATATATATATATGGTGTGTTATGAGACATGCCCTAGTTCCTTCTCTGTCTTTATCTGTACATTATTCCTTGTCTCCTGTTTCATTCACCTAACCTTACATCCCCATATTCCACTTTTCCTTCCCCTTTCCTATTTTTCTTTCTTTCCTTGGTATGTCTCAGCATCCACTCATCTTTCTTGCCACCCTGTCTCCCTTCTGTATCATCAGTTACTCTTGCTGTGTTTTTCCATTATTTACCCAAGCACTTTTGAGCTGAACCATGCCATTAACTAATTTTTTTACTCTATTCATGTCTCATCTTTTTCTCATTTTTTCCCCACAGTATGCCTCAGCTGGATGTCTGCTCTCTCTCCACCACAGCGAGAAACCAGAGCATGAGGAGGTGTGTGAGTTCCGCCCATACACCTGCCCCTGTCCAGGGGCCTCCTGCAAATGGCAGGGCTCTCTGGAGGCGGTTATGCCACATCTCATGCATGCCCACAAATCTATTACCACTTTACAGGGGGAGGACATTGTCTTTCTGGCCACGGACATCAACCTGCCAGGGGCTGTGGACTGGGTCATGATGCAGTCATGTTTTGGCCACCACTTCATGCTAGTTTTAGAAAAGCAGGAAAAATACGAAGGACACCAGCAGTTCTTTGCCATTGTGCTGCTCATTGGTACGCGAAAGCAAGCAGAGAACTTTGCCTACCGCCTTGAGTTGAATGGCAACCGTAGGCGGCTCACGTGGGAGGCCACGCCACGCTCGATTCACGACGGCGTAGCAGCAGCCATCATGAACAGTGACTGTCTTGTATTCGATACCTCTATTGCCCACCTGTTTGCCGACAACGGCAACCTGGGTATCAACGTCACCATCTCCATGTGCTGAGGTGGGTGTATGATCCCAAAAGACAGCTTTTCCAAGTGATTGAAACCCCCGATAACTGCTGCTCCCAATCAGACAGGAGGGTCTGAAGACAGCGGGTGGGAGATGTATACATTTGTGTATATTTCTGTTCAAGACTCATCTGCTCAAACAGTGCACACTGAAGTTTCACTTGTAGGTTAGCATGGGTAACGGATAACAGGGGTTCTTCTTAAGTTGTAGAGGGGTGTGGCAGTGTGTACAGGTGTTGGTGGAATTCAGATTTTGCCATGCACACCCCACAGACACCATGACCACAACCTTCACAACCATCTGATTACGCCGATAGTAGTGTTTGGCTGTGTATGCCAGTCTTGAGTACTAGATGGTTTAGTGACTAGAATGTTTTCTGTCATGCTCAAAACCTTATTACCTTATGAGGGGCCAGATTCACAGAAATCAAGATCATTTGATCAGTCAGGCTTTAGAGATTCATAACTTGGGTAGAGTCTGAGCGTAATGGCATAACATTTGCCTCAGAAACTACAAAAACCTTTGTGTATAAAAATACACTGATTTGATTTCCTTACAGAATATTAGATTGAACCAGGACAATTGTAAATGGAAAACCTCTGGAGTGAATGTTTGTTAATATATCTTGATAAAACAGTGACCAGTGCTGATGGTGTGCATGGGGAAAAAATTCACATGCAAAATGGCTGCATAGCCACCATGTTTAGAAACGGATCTGTTCTCCGTGTTCTTCATTTGCCCTAACATCTTGTATGTACGTATGTATGTATGTGTATATCGTACAATATACACGTATATTGTACAAATTACTTTTTTTCTTAACTATATACATGTTTCTCACCACTTAACTTATGCTGTCCTGTCACCAATGACCACATGTAAACAGTTTAGGCTTTGCAGAAACACAAACAACAATGTTCTCTTGTTGGTGTAACAACCACATTTTGTTGTCTTTGTGTGTTCGCTTCTTTATATTGGGGGTAATTGGTGAGACTCAAATATTTTGTAAATATACCAGCAAATCCAGTTTTGTTAATATCTGTTGTAACCGTTACATCTCAAAAAAAAAAAAGGTCTGTTTAGTCTAGACTGAACTTTTGTTTATTCAAGTTCTTTTCAAAATCCGGCAAGATCTGAGCGATTATTTACTCACCCCTTTGGTCAATGAACCCACATGCCTTACTTGTATACAAACTCTGTCTTTTGAAGTCTGCCTTCTTCCAGGACTCTCTCAAGTTCAGGTCACAATCCAAACCTCCAGTGTCTTGTAATGGCTTGGACACTGACTTAAATTTTCAAAGTGGCATTATGGGTTGGAAGGACATATCATGTTCACAGGTCATCCTGCTTTGGAACACTGTTCAACAGAAATGTGGAACCTAGCCTCTCAAATCAAATACCTCCAGTGTCTGTTCAACAATAGCTTTGATATCCCTGAACGCAGATGATTAAAGAGAGATCCCAAGTTTGACGCACAACGGCCACCTTTGGCTCTTCTTTATCTGTTAGCAATGTTAATATTTTATGAAATTGTTGTAGAGAAAATGTATTCTGTTCCGTTGATAAATTTCTACATCATGTAGACCCACAGAAAAGATGTACATGGTCAGCTCACATGTTCTGGTCAGTGTCTGTGTTCCACAAATGTGCGGTCCGACTCTTGCCCCCCATGCTTGTGTGCTCTCAACATGCAGTTGTCATGGGAACTAGCTATGCTAATGAGAAATCTAGGTAATTCATTCCAAAAATAAATTTCTTGTACATTATTTTGAATTATTTTCCTGAATGTCCAATCCTATTTTGAATTTTTTTTGTAGATACGTAATTATGAAAATGAATTTGATTAAATTCAAAGTAATAGGTATTTAGTCAACACTGATCATTCTATCTGAAATCTGGAAAAAAAATAGTAAAATAAATAGTGTTAACAGCATTCTCAATACTAAAAGTTCTGTATAAACGCAGATGCATGTTGAACAGAATGGAGTACCTGCATATGGACCACAGGCCCTGAAGGAAGCTCCAAGCACAGAATCTGTGTTGGGTGTAATGGTGACTATTATGACTTTGGCCTCACATTGCAAAGCTTGTGCAATAAACAGTATCCTTTTTGGTAAACGATCTGCAACAAAGAAAAAAATAACTATGTAGAATTGGCACATTTAGCCTAATATATTTGGAATTTAAATGATATAAGGTGATACACAACCAGGCGCCAAACAAATCTTGTCTTTGTCTGTGACAAAGACAAGATATAGTTTGTTAAAATAGACCACCAACCATCTGTCTCTTCCACTGCATTTCAGGGTCCCTTAAACAGAAGTGAACTCAAAACTGAATAAATGCATGTTAATGAAGTGAGCAGGTGGTCTCCTGAGCTGTGTGCCATGCCTCACAATCAAGCCATCAGGATCAATATTGAGTAGCACATCCAAAGAAACTAATAAACAACTTCATGTCAAGGACTAGAATACTTATCATACATGGTGATTAACTGGTGAGCTTCATAGAAATGTTTCCTTTGGTGACCCAGTGGTAAAATTTCAGTTTTAGAGATAAATATTAGCATTTTACAGGTCCATTAATATGCAAAAGGACTGGAATGCATAGAAGGCATAATTTACTTTATATGTTTTCATAAGAGCATTCTTCACTAGTGTTTTCAAATCCATTATGCTAATATATATCTCATTGTAATAAACAGCACAGAGACTAATTTTATAAATGTCAGTTTTACAACAGCCGGTTTTAACAGTCTGGAACAATAGCTCACATTCACCACCCAAATTCAAGAAGCTATCTTGAAGCTATGAGCTTCATCTCACTGTACCTCAAACCATTGCAATAGCCATTACTGTAATGTATAAGACTTGGAAGTCTCAGTAAAGTCTACATTTATTTTCTGTTTTTGGATGGTGATTATAATATAAACACAATGGAATTTTCTGTGGAAAGTTATTTTACTTGAGGCCTCATTTAAGAGAATAATGATCAGTTTTTTAATTTTCTATATGACAAAAACTCAAAACAAAATTAATTTAGTTTGGTAAAAACTGTGATAGTAAAGATTCAAAGACCCAAAGATGGCTTGTAAAAAACATATGGGCAAAAATGTGAATAAAAACTGCTTACATCTACAGAAGACTGCTACATCCAAAGACTTGATGACATGGCAGCTGTTTGTATTTTTAGATACAGGTAAAGTCCCATTGAGACTTATCCGTATTTTTGCTAGCAAATTCAAAACAGGGTTGGTGACACTCAATTCCTTTTAAAGAGGGACATCAAGACATCAAATGATCAGACGGTGTACGCTATAGAAGTTCAGCGCAAACAAAAGTTTGACCCTTAACCTTGAGTATTGACCTGAATGTTTACTGTCTGTGAGTTCTGATTGACCATTATGGATTGTTCATAACTGATAATTGGTCATGAATAGAACAGTTCTCAGCAACTGATGGCTCTAAACCCAGGCGTTCCTTCTTGTACTAACTGTAAATAGTGTTTTGCTAAAATCAATTATTCTGACCATATCAAGGTATGTCAAGGTTTGATTTTTATAAACCCTGTTTTAGAAAACTGATGCTAATTTTCCCAATTCAATAATTACAGCATCCATATTTTCACCTTAATGCTCATCTCAGTGTTAACTAATGAATTCTGTTTATTTATCCAGAGTATAATTGTGTAGTTCTGTTTTATCTTCTCTTGCTAGTTTATTAAATATGTTTATGTGGCTCTAGAGATTATTCTAAATAATAGAAATGGAGAAATGATGTTGTTTCCTGTTGAGCAGGTATAAATGGGTAATGTGCACATCTGTTTAGTCTGATGTAATTGCATTTTTTCTACTATGCATTTGCCCTAAACTAAATGTCTTTTAATAGATTTGGTTGGTGTTCTTTGATAGCATTATCTTGATTTTTCAGAAACGTTTTCAGTTGTCACTGTTCAGCAAGACACTTTTTGGTCTTGTACCATCTAAATTCAAATAAAGTTTATTTATTTGTCAATGGGTGTGTGGAATGTTATTAAATTTAAGGGAAACGTACAGTCATTATCGAAAAATAAATCTGACAGGGTGAAGAGGAAAATTAGGCAGACAGTCCAGCTTACTACACAGCAAACTAGCAAATAAATGGAAATGTAATATTGAGTTGAAATCACTTTATCTGGTAGGTTGGTTTAAAGCTTAGTTGGTTGCTAAGAAAAGGTGTCCATTGCAATGTATAATAGATGTATATTTTGCTATGATGTAGCATGCCTTCTATTTAAAGTTCTTTCTCATCCAGTTTATATCAATTTCTCTTAATACTTTCATTTTGTTGCATTTTATCACATTGTATATCATTGTACAAAAATGTATCATTCAGAGGCATCATAATGCATACAATAAATCCCATTTTCATTAATAAAATCCTGATGTACTATGAAAAATAACTTTTAAAGCTCAAAATGTCCTTTTCTAAGCTGCAAAAACAACCTGTTCTGAACTTCTGCAAATTTGGACACGTCACACAGATGTATCAATATATGATAATTCATGTGAAAAAGTTAAAAGCCAAATATTTTGGTTCTGTCTGTGTGGCACAAGAAAAAAGATAAACATAAAAAACAACAACTTCACTTTTAAGTATAGTAACACTTAAGAGATAGAACTGCTTCCCACCTTTTTCACAGGTATAGCGTACTCAGTCTCAGACTCTGAATCAGAAGAAGAGGGAGGAGGTACTTTAGAAGCGTAGCCCTCTTCTCGCAACCGTTTAGTGACTTCATCAATGTCATCTGAGTCTTTAGGTGGTCGATAATTTGGTTCGGCCCATAATCTTTAAAGGAAAGCAAAAATAAAGCTCAACAGACCTATTCTAAATAACATTTTATTAGTGAACACAACTAACTAAGTGAGCAAAAAGACCCCTCACCTAGATTCTATTGAAGTTATCCACAGCTAGAATGGTGCTCCTTTGATGTTTATAACACAGGAAGCAGAATCCCTTGGATTTGCTTGCCTTTTTATTTCAAACCAAGTTGATGTTGGCAATCTCTCCGTACCTGATATTCACAAAGGTGGATTAAAGCAAAACAGAACAGAAAACAGAAGTACTGATTATTTGGCAAGGAAATGAAGTGTGTTTGAAATACAGGAAAAAGAATGTGGGTTTAAACAGGACCAACTGAGAGAATACACAGATGATGTCTCCTCCTGTCAACTCGTATGGAAATCAGCATGCAAATCACCATATCAACATGTGAACATATCACATCACACATATTCAGTGCATTTACCAGCTATACATTATTGAATGGGTTTTATTTACATAGAGCATTGTCAATTATTCTGTAAATCATGAAATTGTTTTTTTTCAGTGTCATAAAATGACTTAGCTTCTGAGCTGAGCAAAGGCTTTATTTAAACAACCATAAACAAAGAGCACTTTACAATTCTAGGTCAAATAAGCGTTATTGTACACTATGTACTACTGTGGGCTGCTAGAGAAACACTGATATCATGGGATTGCTTTAAGAGTCAAATGGATAATGCAACAGACGACTGCTGCCGCCATCTGGCAGAATGAAACGTGTTTGGGTTTGAGCTAAACGAAAGCCTATCAAAATCATTCCGAACGTTTACGGTGCTCCTGTGGTGCCTCCAAAATTCAACCTAGGTAGGCAATGCACTCGGTTTTGAAACACAACCACAATGTTACAATTGAAGAATCCATTCAAAACGTTGACCGATGAAGATCCAGGCGCTGTCCTTATAGACCTTATAGACATTGTCTTTCACACCCAGATCAGCTTTTATTCATTCAGCTCATTGATGAGTTTCACTTTGGTCAGCGGTTCCATCAGAGTAAAACACTGCTCTCTGATAAAGGTAAAATATTTGGTAAACGGACCGAAAAAAATCGATTTGCTTTACATACCTTACCACATACAGTTTTCATTTTATACTGGGAATAATAATCATTCATGTTGTATGCCCAAAGAGACTTTCTATCTACATGTAATGGACTCACAGTCTTGCTTATATTAACGTCTTAATGTTTTCGTTATGTCAATTTCCTTGTTATTTTTCGGTGTTTTATAAACTGTTCAACATGAACTTGCTTATATATTGTTAGGTCTCTGCATTGTACTAGAGCAATGGTTAGCTTTTGTCGACTGGAAAATTTTATATTAGCCTATTTACTATTACTAAGTCGTATAGTATATATATTCTCAGAGAATATTTAGCCTAACAAATGTTTTAATACAAATATAGGGAGTTGTTTGCCAGTGAGGAATATACAATAAAATCATGACTTAATTTGTAATCATCCTGCAGTCATAACGGAATTATTTAATTCAGATTATTCCGGTTCCGGTTTAAAAGCGAAGGGGATTGTGGGATTTGTAGTTCACTGCTTAGTAACCTTCGCTATAACCTTGAGATTGCACGTAATTGTGACGTTTGTTACTTGAACACGATTTAAATTATATTTCTCAAACTTTTTTTTACAGCTAAAGGAGAATATAATACATTTATTAAGGATGTAGACCAATTTATATTCAGATTATTAAAACTTTATTGCAATATTAAAAAACTTTACCATATAAATACACATTCACACACATATTCACACAAAGAATAAAAATAAATTTATAATAAAAAAAATATTCATAAAATAAAAGTACATGAAACGTTTTACTTTTCACACAAATAATTCCAGGTATATTTCCTTAAAAAAAAAAAAGAGTTAAAATCATCTTCTGATTGGTTGTCCTTTTTGTCATTGCAGGACTTCACATACCTTGATCTTGAGAAATTTTCTTATTGATAAAACAGATGAAACCTTTAAGCACATACTGGACAATGCATAAAACACTGTTGAATATACATGAGATTATCTAATCTTGTGGTGCATTTTACAGCCGATAATAAAAACAAAACAAATGGGAAATGGGACAAGACCTAGGTGCTTTGGTTATTTTGAATGTAATATGTTCAGGAAGGAAGAAAAGCAAACAGAGCCATCTGCTGTGGTTTACGTGGAGACACTCTTGGCTCCACATCCATTAGATGACGTAGCTGTTTTCTGTTTGATTGCTGATGACCTTTTACAGTTTCCTATGTCCTCCTAATAGCACATTCCCATTTTATTGTGAATTTTTTTCAGGTTGTTGTTCAGGAATTGTGACAGGCTCACAATAATTTAATTCGATGGGCTTCGCCTTGGCATGAAATTTTTCCACCTGAGTGAGGGTAATGTGGTCTATGTGGCATCTGTCTGATGTCCCTGAGCATGTCATGCAACACAGCTTGACTTTAATATGAGCGACGATGTCACAGATCTGATTCCTCACCTCCCGTTGCCAGCAGGCATAGACGAGTGGATTGATGAGGGAGTTCGATAGTCCCAGCAGCCAGAGATGATTCTCCAGAAAGTGATAAAGTTTACATGTTGGACATAGAACCTGCACAATACTGACCACAAAGAAAGGGCACCAGCAGAGTGTAAAGCAGCCAACCAGTGCGGCAACAGTCCGCAGGGCTTTTACGTGACCCCAATAACGGCTGGGCGGCAAAAAGCTTGAACCCGTTTGCCTGGCCTGGATGCGCTGCTGGTGACCACAGGCAATTTTCAGGATGTCCATGTAGAAATAGATGAACACACAGAGTAAAGGGAAGAAAAAAACACAGAAGATCACAATGATGCTCTGTGGTTCGATGACTAAGAAGAATGTGCAGACTCTGTCATAATTTTCCTGCTGCATTGCTTCCACAAAGCAGGGCAAAAAGCCCACAGTCACAGAGATCAGCCATAGGGGCACCAGAGTCCCGGCAATCATCTTCTTGCTCATTAGCTGTGAATATCTCAGTGGCATCTTTATGGCCATGTAACGGTCCAATGAAATAAGGAACATGGTGATGATTGAGGCAGCAGAGGGTGCAATGATGAAGGACATCCGCAATAAACACATGTCTTTATGCATGGAGGCCGTCCTTCCTTCAAGAGCATCAGTGGCAACGCCAGTTATGGCCACGCCCACTAGGATGTCAGCAATGGCTAAATTTAAGACAAAGCACCAGCTCTGGCAGCCCCTCTTACGGATGAGCAGGACCAGGGCAATGGCTACTAGAAGGTTGGTGAAGATTATCAAAATGGATCCCACACTAAGAATGTAGCCCATGGTCACTACTACTCTTTTGATCATGGCAGGGGTTGTAAGCATCGGACTTGCTGATGTCACTCTGAGGTTCTCCCTCATATTTTCCAAGGAAGTCGTGTTAAAAAGGTTCATCATTGCATCACACGTTCTTTTGCTGTGATCCACATCAAAGATATGCCATTCTTAAGTCTCATTTCATTTTAGAGATTAAAGGAATTTAAGTATAAACAGACACAGATATTGATGGTTTAAAGAGGAGGAAATGGACAAAGTCTGTAGATTTTTCTTTGCACTCATGGGGGAAAGTAAAACATTGTCGTACTTTTGCTGCCGTGGTTTTACTTATCTGACCCTTGTTCTGTCTGGCTGTCATCCAGGTCCCATTAATGGATCTCAAGAGCATACTTCCTTCTGGAGAAGACTATCTATAAGCACCCGATTATGAATTTAAAACACTTTAACTTGATTTAAAAACAACAACAACGCTGATCATATGGTGGCGTCATCATCCTTAGGTCTTTATTAAAAGGATTTTTATGAAGAGCCGAATACTTTTGACTTGAGTTTCTAGATGTTTGAGTTTTTAAGAGCGTTGCTTGCCTGATACAGTGATGAGAAGCAGATGAACTCCTTTATTGATGATAAAAATTTGTTCTCATCATCCTAGTAAAATCCAAAATTCAGTGAAGATTTTCCAACAGAAGAAAAACTGTCCAGAAGAAGGATTCCAGCCGGGACAGTCATTCTTGTTCAGTGTTTCTCAACACATTTTGGGTTGGCATTAGGATGAAAGCCCAGTTAGAACCAAAAATGAGCTGATGTTCTGTTGTCCATTTTGGCTGCAATGTCTTTAAAGAGATGTAATTCCACAGTCCAGCATTGGTCTTTAACCATTGATCACTTTACTAACTTTGAACAAATAAAAGGAGAAGAGAAACTGAGAAAAAACATGAGTGGGATGGATGTAGAAACTGAGTTGAGAGGTGGGCGGAACAGTGTCATGTGATTACTCATGAGTGTAGAAAATAAATAACCAGAATTATTCATGGGTGAAATAACATTTGAAACATTTACCATTTAATGTAAACCTCTTACATTTAATATAGTAGCCAAAATGTTATTTTATTTTGTTGTCTAGAAGTAGTATGAATCAGTTATATTTTGTCATTTTTGCACCTTTAGTGTCACAAAACAGAATAGTAAAAATAAACTCAACTAAACTTTTCAGTGTGGTTTTCCCAACCATTTCCACATACTTGTCCGTCACACAGATAGCACCACCCTAAACTTACAATATTGATTAAACCGATGTTGCTATGACTAGTTGATTGGAATGCTTAAACAATAGCAATGTTTTGACAGCACCACAAAATGTTTTTTGCAAAAGGGAAATCAACCTACAAATGGCTTACATTTGGAACCTCTGCACATTATGTTCTGTACATCAATATACTATTAAGAAGCAAAAACATTATATACATTACTGCAATAATAAAGCAATTTTTTCAGCTTTCCTCTGGAGTCACATGAAAAGTTGAAAAAGTCAAAGTCTTCAAGTAAAATAGACCTGTGATCACACAACAGGTTTTCAGCAGTCTGCACTCAGTTCCCCATACTGAGCAAAGATTTTTTTATGGCAATGCTACCCAATAAAGCATGACTCCCACTAGCCAACAATGCAGCAATGTTATTCATCCCTACTAGACTGTTCACTGCTATTGAAAGCTTTTGGTCAGCAGTTGTTGTGCTCACCTCTACACAATGCCCACAGATTCTCTTGGGTGCTGTTTATGCTGAACTGTGCCCACTCCTCACCTGACCACCACTGTCACTATCTTTACCTTGAGCGGGGTAAAGAAACAACTGAATGTGAGTTCTTCAAAAAGAAGATCTGAAGTTTTGTTTGAATCAGTAATCAGATTGTTCAGAGGACTGGACTGAAGATGTCTTTGAAAAGGAGACTACTTTCCATGCTGTTGTGCTGTGTTTATTGTGTGGCGTCCCTCTTCTGCCTTCACCCAGACAGAAATTACTGTTTCTCGCATGGTTCCCGGTGAGTTTTTGTTTATGTATGTGTTTTTCATTATGTTAGTCTTGGGGGCTTAACATATGTTTGGCTCAGGAAGTAATTTTATATGAAACATGTTGTTAATCTTAGATATTATGCTTGTAAACCCTGTAATATTGTACCTGGTAAATTTTTCCAGGCATTTCACTTTTTTAGTGTAAATGGGTTTGTTTCAGAATTGAGCATGAATGGTCTTTTAAAGATCTTAAAGGCCACAAAAAACCTACTAAAGCATTGAGTCTTAAATATCAAGATCTGCACTAGAGGTGTTGCAATATACAGATATTGACAATAACTGTAAAAGTAATAACCATTATGATTGATTTAATGTACATATTACATATATGATAATATCATAAATCAGTTCCATCTGAATGCCTGGTTGACACCCCAACATTGTAGGTGGTGCTATTGCACTCATTTAACATTTTACCTTAAGAGCCGCAAAGGTTATAAACCCACTCTGCCTCCTTATATTTTGAGTGTGATTCATTGGCCAAAAGGTGAGAAAACACAAAATAAACAAAATTAAAGATGAATTTGACTGATAGCATTGTATTTCGTTTTTTTTTTCAAATTTTCAACAGATATCATGGTAATATCGCTATTGTATATTCTTCTGCCCATGACAATGATGCAGTGAAAATCTGTTATTGTGACAGCCCTAATCTGCACTTAAAAGACAATAAAATAGTCAATCTGTTATGTAAATAACTTGAATATCTTGAAAAGTAATAAATCATCATGAACTCAATCATTTTAAGAGCCAAAATTTCTTGTTTCTCATGAATGTTCCAGGAATATGGTGTCAGTTGTCCAGCAGCTGTACCAGCGTGTCATGAGGCTTATACGCACCACTCTGTGAGACTACCTTAAACCAGAAGCACAACAGTCATCTACAAACTACTTATCAAGGAACAGATCAGAATAACTAACACAGAGATATATGGGAACTTTCAAAGATATTCTCCAACATCATTAAAGGTGTCTCTCCTTCTATTAGTATTAGTTTGTTTCTTAAACTTAAAGTTCTAAAAAGCATATTGCATGTTAAGCTATAAGAGTGATTTACTGTGGATAAAGTCACTTTTCATTTGATCTCTTTGCAGGTTGGAGTGTTCATTGCAAATGATGCTGGTGTGGGAAAACAGTCCCATTTAGAACATACTCTACTATATTAAATAACAATATAGAGCTAACACATTATAGAGTCAACAGGTGATTCTGTGGTTGAACAAAGAGACATAATAATGCAATAACAAAGAAATGATTGTTGCAGTAAAGGTATTTTTCATCATTTGGCATTTAAAGGACTGAAAAACATCCAGTGAAACCAGAAAGCCTCTTTAATAGAACATGACCTTTATAATCCATTAGGTTAATTGCAATATAAAAGAAAAGGTATTATATTTTATTCTACTATTGATCATCGACTGTGATACAAAATGTAAAAGAAGAAAATTAAATAAACTTATTTTGTCCATTTTTTTAACATTTTGTACATTTACATTTATTGGTTGTGATACATGTGTTAGTCTGAATTAAATCAATCCAATAAATACAAATGACCAATTATAATAGTACAATGTATTTTAAATGAAACTATGTGCATGCAGGACCACCCACATTCGGCATCTAAGATGGTTTCAATTTGTAAAACATCACAGATTCCTTCCCTACGTCTGCTTAGACCAGACACTAAAGGGATCTCAACCAGACTCCATCATAATCTTACATTTCTGCAGCCACATAAAACATTATTCTTGTACCATAGATATTCTTTGTTGTAACTAATTGTGCACATCAACACAAAAGGGGTGAACTGGTTAATTACAAAGGAAAAACTTTGTAATGGTTTCTTCATCATCAATACACATTACTCCTGTGACAACAGTAATAAATCATAGTCGTAAAGTTGGATATATATCATTTATAGTTCTAAAATGCACACTTTTGCATTAATGCAGACCTCATAAAATAATCATTTATATATTTACAAACTTCCGTGTGGAAACTTCCGGTTGCCGCCAGCTGAGTTCCTGTTTGACCCACATGATAGGAAACTGAAAGCTCTGCCCTCGCGCCTGGAGTTTTACTGCAAAAAAGTACAGTAATCCTACATGTGGTCGAGATGATGGAGTCAGAAATAAAATAAAAGAGTTAACTGAAGCACCAGGTCTCAGGTATGTGAGTTCATAAGCAATTGTATCTAAAGCGTCGTGATAACACAGTTTTGTACTTTATAATTGTAAGAGTACTTCTCTAACTGGCTAACAGTAAGAAGCCGTTAGAATATCATTAGATGTCCGAGAATGAAATTGATACAGCAATTTCGCCTACTGCATTTACGACATCGACTCATTTTGTTTACAAATGCGCATTTTGTCGCTGTATTTCGCTCTTGTTATTTGATAACCTGTAAAGTTCAATGTGACATGGTTTGAAGAAAATAGTAGAGCCATTGCTTGCTGTCACTCAACCTCCGTGCGGACGGAAGTGGGTGGAACTGTAGGTCATATGAACCAACCCGGAGCTCAAACATAATGATTGGCAGAGTTTACAACCAATAGAATTTCCGCAAATTTCCGATGGCGCTTGCAATGAATCTTTAATGTGGTTCGTCTTATTCCGGTGCACACTTGTCTATGCATCTGGAAAGACAGACCGTGATACAGACGGACAGCAGTATGTTGTACAATGTGAGATTAAAACAGCTTATTTATTCCCATTTCGGGTTTTTGCTGTTTTTAGTAGGACTACATCAAGCTGAGGGAGCCGCAACAGAAATGGCAAATCTGAACTGGAAGCCGTTCGTCTATGGGGGGATGGCCTCAATTGTCGCAGAATTTGGTGAGTCTGTGCACCTGCAGTTTTTACACGATCATCATCTATATTACAGAGCAGTTATTAGATCTTTATAAGTGTAGACATTCTTGGCACAGATGTTAATGAATCTAAGGGAAGTGACACAATACATATTAATCTTAAAAAATTCCTAAAAGTCTGCACCCGATGTTACTAGCATGTTTCGTTAGAGTAATAGTGATTATTTGCTTCACAAGCACCACTAACTAAATACTATTAGTTAGTTTGGTATTTTCATATAATTATTTAGACATTTGGAAATACAGCATTTTATAGATGTGTCCAACATTTACACTAGTATATTTTCAGAACACAAACTGCTTTTAGCCCTGTTGAAAATGTCTTAACTGTGTGTCAGAACAATACAGTACAGCAAAACATGTCAAGCAGCATTCCCCACCTTTACAGTCAGTGGGTCCAGTGCACAAAAACAAATGTGTAACATGGGATTTACTGGATATTAGATGACAGTTTTGAAAGCAGCCGATTGTGGAGGTAACTGAACTGTAAGTATAAATAATAAAACATTGAAAAATCTGATTATGGTCTGCAGGTACTTTCCCCATTGATCTCACAAAAACAAGGCTCCAGGTTCAAGGGCAGAGCCACTGTATGGAGGTCCGTTACAGGGGTATGTTCCACGCCCTGTTTAGGATTGGCAGTGAAGAAGGCATCCGGGCATTATACTCTGGGTAAGAGCTAATAATTTGCATATTCTGAATTACAAAAAAGTTTTCTTGCTAGAAGGTTGTTAATATCAGGATTAAGTTCCTTTTTAAGCACATAATTGCAGCTGTGGTTTAGAAGTCTTAAAGCTGCAACCCATAACTTTGGTTAAAATAAACAAAAAACAATTACTCAGTTATTGAGTAAGTACATAACAGATCAGTGTTCAAAACATTCTTTTTATCATACAGCAATTCACAACGATACGCTTGTAAAATTGATTTATAATTTGAACTAGGTCAGATTCTGTGAAAAATGTCTGTTTGACTTTACCATACATAAATAAAAGTACTTAAACTAACCTGCAATTTTATGTTTCAAACTGAGATGGTGATAGAGAGTTAGTTAGATAGTTAGTTATGGATTGCAGCTTTAAATAAAACTGATAGGTGTAATAAACTAAATATAGATGATCTTAAACTCACATGATCTGCATGGGCCTGTAGAGGAGCTGAGTCAAGTGAAAGAGACCCACTGCTTTGGCATGGGCAGCATGGCTGTGGTTGCTCGAGTTGAACTTGATGGTATTATCTGCGTACAAGAACATTTTGTTTTTGAAACCATCATCCATGTCTCATATTAATGTGCAAGATGTTTTTGGCAAGCCAGTCTTTTGCTGTCAGATATAATTACCTTTGTCAGGTTAAAACATTTTAAACAGGACTATGTCAGAATGGACCAGATGACTACCAGACTTAAAAGTATTTTTTTGCCTTATGGGATTAAATATGTAATCCCCCTGCTTTTGCACCGTTATTTATGTCAGAACAGTGCGTTTCTACAAAGGTGTTTGTAATTTAAAAATAAAGTGACAGTGGTCTTGAAATTGTGTATTCCTTTAATTTCTCAGGATATCGCCTGCGCTTCTCCGTCAGGCTTCCTATGGAACAATAAAGATCGGTACATATAACACACTGAAGAAACTGTTTGTCAGCCGTCCAGAAGGTGCGTTTAGTGCATGAATCTTTTCATCATACTCTTATTTCTCCGTACATCATTTGTCATTTGGTGAACAGAAACACAAATACAGGCGTTCCTGTTCACATATGAATTCTGTGAGTAAAAGCAATTCAGATGTATTTATAACTTAATGCTGTTACCTGCGATGACATCATGTTACAATTAGCATCATGAGTATTATTGTTAAAAAAATAGTCATTGTTCAAAAGTTTGAGAGCCCTACTCATAGTTATCATTGTTTTAGTGTTTTTCTTAAATCAGTTGAGTATTAAGTATCAGATATGTTCTGGTTGGCTGTAATTGTGTACTGTTTCAGTGTGTACAATAAATGACTTGTTGCTGTAGACTAGCAGCGTCACACCTGGTTAGGAGATGGTGCTAGCTGCCTCTAGACAGTGTGGCAGCTCACTAGAGTTTGAGATAGAGCCAGTACAATTATGATTGAATATTTGACAGTGTAGTGGAACATCTTTGCAAAACAGTCTGTGTGTTTAAGTCAGGGATAATGTATATCCAGCTATTGCAAAGGACTATTTTAGCGGTTGTTATTGAGAGATAACATTTACATTTAGTAGAGGCTTTTATCCAAAGTGCCTTACAAGGTGAGGAAAACAATAACATGAGAAGTGCTATACAAAGTTACATAGTTACAAAATCCCAACAATTGTTAGAGATAATATCTGTTGAGGGTGAGAGATAGGGTTAGAAATGTTTTTAAATAGGCAGAGCAGTCAACATATTCCTGTTAAGTATTCACAGAAAAGACAAGTTTGTAGCTGTTTTTTTGCATTTTGTGAGGGATCCAGCTGACAGAGTTTGGACTGACCAATCTGAATCAAGTATTCAAGAGAGCCGTGTAATAATTGCTTACACCTGTGGTTGTAGTCATTCATGTTGTTCATGGAGTGGAATGGAGAAAGTGAAAAGTGAATGTTTGTTCACAATGGGATATAGGTGACAGGGTTTCAAGAAATACATTCACATACATAATTGTGTGTTGATGTTTAAATGATTTTGGTAAATTTTTCCACTGTTACAAGTCCAGCTCGACAAATACCAGACCTTTCCAATTCAAGACACGTCTCCAAAACATGGTGTAACCACCATCACTAATGTGCGGTCCAAACAAAAGGTGCCAATGAGGCAGACAGAGCATTACCTTATCTGGAGCTGGCGTCAGTGGACTCTCATCTGATGTGGAGCAGAGTCTTCTTTTCTCCGCAAACATCATCTATATTACCTGAATCCCTTCCATAAACACCTCAAGAGAGGTCACAGCTGGGCCATCAGTGGCTTTTTATTGGATTCAGCAGGATTTCTTTGTTTTTTCTGATGTTTTTACTGCATGCTGTTCCAAGCCACTATGTTTGCCACTATGTGTCAAATGCTTATTTTGATACAGGCTTTGCCTGGTGATGTGGGGTACCGATGCCCGTTTTCCTGCCTGTGCTGGACCACACTAACTGTTGGTCACATTGATCAAGGAGTTACTGTAATTATCGTCCTAAACTTGATCCACATTTTCATTTCCTTCTCTCGTCACAGCTCCTTCCTCTATCAGTAGATTGAACAGAAAACTAACGCTAACCTCGTCCATACACTGACTGCATTCTTTTACCTTTGTTGAGGTGTTAATATTTGTGCCTTGCTCTGTAAGTACTGGTCGTTATATTTGGCGTACTCTTGCGTATTTAGGCCTATATTTGCATAGTAAAATGTGAAAATAGTTTTTAATGTTAAAAGGGGGAATGTGGCTTTGCAGTCTATTTTTTGAAGATAGTTTTTAATTTGTTAAACACACTTGTTTAATACCACATGTCTCTTTGTATTTGTAAAATTAAGGAACGTTAAAAGATGTTGTTAGCTTTTTTTGTATTGCTTCTTTATCTGTGCCTCTTGAGTCTTGAAGCTAAGTGTTGAATATTATTCATTCTAATGGATGTTGTCATTTTTGTTCAGATGAGACTATGGTGATTAATGTGTTCTGTGGTGTGGTGTCTGGAGTTTTGTCCTCCTCCTTGGCAAATCCCACTGATGTGCTAAAGGTAAGTGGATGGGTGGATGTACAATTTAATCTTCCTCAATGGTTCCCATGGCCATAGAAACCATGGGAAAAAAAACAACAGAACATAAAATGCTTAAATTTGCGTGGAAAAATTCATGCACAATGGGAGGTGCTAATGTAGCTTTCAAGCTAGCAGTATGTTCATTATAGTACTGTGAACTTTCATGTTAAAAATATGAAAATTTTGTTTTGTTTACACCCATTAGTAAAAGTTATCAGTCATTTTTGTGTTTTTCTAAAAATAAAATAAATAAATTTCATTAACCTTTTATAACAATTTTAGGCTACTAAGATTGTGTTATACTAGTAGACAAATATGGGTGATGCGAGAAAGCAAGGTACCACACAAAAACATCCCATCTAAGCAGAAAATGTGCACCCTGCAGCAAATGTCTGCCAAATAACTGGCCAGGTGGATGTTCAGATATGAATCTTTATGTCAGGGCTTCTGTTTAGTCCTTTAGGCTTTATTAGATATTGTCTTGACATTTTTGTTTGTACCACAGAGCTCACAGAGTTTGTTTTTCCTCTGACTTCCTGTTCATTCCCTCGGCTCCGACAGATTCGCATGCAAGCTCAGGGCAGTCTGTTACAGGGCAGCATGATGTCCAACTTCATCAACATTTACCAGACAGAGGGCACACGAGGCCTGTGGAGGGTGAGTGAGGAGATTAAATGTGCTAGAATATAATGTGATAGAAAATGCTGTGTCAGAATTTGTTCATTTGCATTCCAAATTCTTAAAACCAGACACTAGCTTTGTTGAAACCTGGTGAGCTAACTGTGCAGCAGAACAGTTTCCTGCTTTGTGGCTGAATAAAATTTATTTGATTAAATTGTGATTCATGTCTCCCTGTGCAGAGGCTGTCGATGTAGTCATTTTCAGACCAGTCACTTATTACTGGTTTCATCTCTGTTAGGATACTCTGTTAGGCCACTGCTTATGTAGGTAGTGAGGCAGCTCACTAGGTTTTGGACAGTTATGAGCAAAAGGAGGATCCAATGATATCTTCTATTAATTTATTTTTCAGGGTGTCATTCCTACAGCACAAAGGGCGGCCATTGTGGTGGGCGTAGAGCTACCGGTCTATGACATCACCAAGAAGCACCTGATTCGTTCAGGTCTCATGGGAGACACTGTGTTAACACATTTCATGTGAGCATCTGTACATCAGTTCTATCAATTTCAACTTTGACTCCTGTTTTATTTGGAGCAAAAGATCTTTCATAACATTGACAGTGTGATTATTTCTTCCATTTAGTTCCAGTTTCGCTTGTGGTCTGGCAGGGGCGCTGGCCTCAAACCCAGTGGATGTGGTGAGGACACGTATGATGAATCAACGTGTGCTTGCAGGTAACCCTCTGTATAAAGGCACCCTAGACGGACTCATGCAGACCTGGAGAAATGAGGGTTTCTTTGCCCTCTATAAAGGCTTCTGGCCCAACTGGCTGCGCCTGGGGCCCTGGAACATCATTGTATCCTTTCGCAAACAAATATGTTTGTCGTATGAAATGTAAATGTTTAAAAGGTGCTTGGTTTTCTAGTATTTGCATTTGCCAGCCACTAGAGGGCGGTGCAGTGCACCATAAAATTACGTCACAGTAATAAACAGAATATGAGTACAGCAGAGCAGCCGTGATATCCCCTCCTTGCTTAAAGCATTATGTAAACACTCCAATTCATCTCCATCTGGGCTTTCCGAGTTCACCACATGACATTGAATAATTGAATATCCACTGAATAATTCAGTAGAAATACATAATTTAATTAACATCTGGTCACATTATGTATATGTTATAGACTGCGGGTCTGAGCAGAGGAAGAACATACTAGCCACCTTTAGACTTTTCTGTATGTGTAGAAACTTCTGACTGTTCTAAGTCTAGTAACACTTTCTAAAATGCAACTGGAACTGTATTACGGGCTTGTAACTGTTATGCTCGTGAGAAAACAATCCTTGCTTCCGGCTAAATTATGCAACTTTTTGCATTTGTAACAAACACCATTCTTTCAAAAGTTAACTAGATACTGTCTTAAAGGTGCAAATGTCTGGGGTGACTGGAAGAGTTATGGAAATGTATGGAAATGTAATTCCATAATGTAAAATTCATTTACACACTATGTCCTAGTATTTTCCTGTTAATTCTCAATGAGCTTTTTTTACCAACACAGGTTCTAGTTTAGCTATGACATTCAGCCGTCTTATGGCACTACTGCTCCTCAGAGTTAAGACTTTGCCGTTTCATATGAATTAGGGATGTCTGAAATACCAGTACTGTGGCGCCAAGTAGTAATACCAGTCCTGAATGCCAATTCAATTGAGGACTCATGCACTTTGTTGCCCTCTTATCTTACTGTTTTTATCTTGGTTTATATGTTAAAAAAAATCACAGTATGGATGGATTTTGTAGTATAATAAAATCTATTTTATTATACTATTATTTATATATATATATATTATATATATTAGTAGGATAGGAAGCTATTAGTGAAACATATATTAGTGATATTATAAGATATATTATGTTATATATTATACTTTTAGTGAAGATCAGTAAAAGTTACGTATTTGTCAGATATGGTAACCCATACCCAACATGTGACCTCTGCATTTAACCCATCACTGGTGAGGAGTGAACACACATTGTAAGCTGTGAACACTCACACACCCGTAGTTGTGGGCAGCACACAGCTGCGCCCGGAGAGCAATTTGGGGTTAGGTGCCTTGCTCAATGGCACTTCAGTTGCTACCTGCCAGCGCTGGAATGAAACCAGCAGCCTTCTGATTACAAGCCTGGCTTACTAACCAGTAGGCCACAACTGCCCCCTATATATACACAAATATACATATTTATATAGCTCGTTATAATCCTTGACTTCAACTTCAGTTCTTTATCACTTTTGAACAGCTGAAGAAACTTCCATTGTAGCTGTGCACCCATGACACTTCGCTGGACTGTGTGTGTGTGTGTGTGCGTGCGTGCGCGTGCATGCGTGAGCGTGTGTGCGCACGCACACCCACGGGCCTTCTGTCCTTCAGCCTTCATCTCTGTCTCACACCTATGAATATGTTTATTTAAGAACAGTATGTTCTTATTTTTGTTTGTATATGCTTGATGTTTTAAGACTCCTTTTGCACCTAAATGCTTTATTTTTCACTCCTGGCAGCTATCTCTTCTGTCAGCTCCATGTTCATCAGACCAGTGAGGTGCAGATGCTTGCTCAGCTAGGGACCACACTGGTGATCTTTTGAGTTAAACTGGAAACCACCAAGCATGATGTTTTGACACTGGTTTGGGAGCTTGGCATCTGTTTGTGAAGCATAGTAGTGAAAGTTACTGAACACTCACCACTGGGTGGGGATGTTGAGCAATAGTTTAATGTTAGCTGAATGCTGTGAATATAAGAGGCCGTTTCATAATAGAATCCCCAGAAATTAAGTGCTTAAATTATAAGGGTATTAATTAGTGAAGGCCTCATTAAGAACAATGCCTTTCTGCTTTATCTGTACTACAGATGTTATGGAAACTGTTGAAAATTCAGAGTACAGTACCAACGGGGGTAGTGTAGGGGTGATGTGAGCTAATTTCCTGGATCGGTAAACTCAAAGGACCGGATCCATGAACTATGAGTGAACAAATTTCTGTGTAAATAAAACAATTCTAGTAACTTTTCAAAATTGATTGCATTTGATAATGTATGCAAAAATTGTTACACAGAATTAAGGCTGCTTATATTTCATTAATAAGGCCCAATACGCACAAAACCTGTGTTTTGTCCAAGACCTCTAAAATTCTCATTAGAATCGGTGGTGGGATGTTTTTTTCTTTTTTTTAATGTGCACAGAATCAAAAGCACTTGTGATATTGCAC
Source organism: Chromobotia macracanthus (assembly GCA_036877525.1). Taxonomy (NCBI): domain Eukaryota; kingdom Metazoa; phylum Chordata; class Actinopteri; order Cypriniformes; family Botiidae; genus Chromobotia; species Chromobotia macracanthus. Next base: position 4,780,421 of record JAZGTH010000005.1, read on the forward strand.
AAGATATGTATTGACTAGTTTTTTGTTGTTTTTTGGCCATGGTATCATTACCATCTGCATGTATGTATGGAGAGAGTGTGTGTTTGTGTTCTAAGAAGCACATGAAAAATGTCAAATATTTTGGCAGGCATCAAATTGTGTAAATACTGCTACTGTATGATAGACAAAAATTAGCATTTTTTTCGTTTGTTACCAGTCAGACTTTGTGGGGGGAAAAGGGGGTGAGTAGCCATTTAATCGCTTGCCTCATTGCCAAAGTGTACATGTATTGAGCCAATACTGCACTGTTGTTATTGCCGAGTTTTCAGAAAGTGACACATTAATATTATTATTATTATTATTGGGAAAGTACTGTTACATTTGCATTACTGTTTGTCATTGGGCCTTGTTCCTGCTTTTATATATACAGATATATATATATATATATATATATATATATATATATGCCTTTGCCTGATCTGTTATTGTCTCTTGATGTGCTTGCCAGACATGAGAAGTTATATTTCAGCTATAATTTACAGTGCTCTGTCATTCATAACCTTAAACTTCTTCATAAACAAATCAAACTACTGGAAACTAAGCAAACATTATTTCGGCTGGTGTCTTGTGTTTTGCTTAAGTTATATAGGCAAATGTTCATATGTTTTTCATATGACCTCAAGGGGTTCAGTATAAAAGGTTTAACATGTTATGTGGGTGCGTTTCTCTGTTTGGGATAACTGCCTTTCCCAAACTTTACCTTTTGCTAGATTGGTGACTATGGCATGATGCATGATATATTTCTATCAGAAACACTTTTGAAAATGCTTTAATTCCTGTTTATGAAAAAACGAGAAAAACATTAATCCATGTGCCGCCCACAGATCAACACTGAAAATGTCATTTCAGTCATGTCCTCTTACTTTTTGCTTATTTTTATTATTTGCTATTTATTTTGTTTTGCAGATTTACAGCGTTGTCATTTTTATCATTTCAAAGGCTTATTTATGCTTTATAATACATGATTCTTTTGTATCAAGGTACTTTTAAATTCATTCAGTGTTAGTTTGGTTGTATAATATAAGGCCTAATGAATGTTCGGATTACAAAATGTTGTAGAGCTTACATGGTAAGATTTACCATGTTTGATATTTGATGCATTTAGAACTTTATTATTTGACAAACAAATTTTACTTCATAAATTAAATTATACAAATGTTTTAGTAGAGATGTTTCACAAAAGAAGATTTGGGAACTGGGTGTTGAAAAGCAAGAGTTATATAATCTTTATTACATTATGCCCCATCATTGCTTATGTGCTTTTTATAATACAGCAGTGCTCATTTTGCTGGATTAGTTTTGTGCTTGAAATTGTCTTGGAATTTCGTTGTCATCAGCACTTTTGGTTGAGGGTCTTTAAACACAAACATTTATTCTGGTCTGTTGCTTGAATAGATGATGGATTATAAAAGAATGCCTTTTTGCTTAATCTGATGTAACTGTGCACCCTGACAATAAAAAACAGTGTTCACTGAATGTTGGTTGTTTTAATCGGCCCCATTAAGTTGAATTTCTTTTTTTAATGTAAACAATTTGCTTGAAAACTGACAACCATTTAGGTCTCCAAATAAGCAATAACAATATCATGAAATATGTACGCAAGTCACTGTATCTGCTAAACAGCCTTGAAACTGGGTCAAGCAGGTGTTTCAAAACATAATCAGCAGCCCACTTAGTCTGCAGTTTTGGTCGTCATGGACGTGTGCAGCATTTTGGGCCTCTAACACCAAACAAAAAAAAAAAATCCAAAACAACCCATGAAATTGTTTCATTTCCTTTCTTTTTAAATGTACATGTATTTTTGTAATTCCATGTATTGTTAAACAGGTACGTTGTAGTACCAATGTAATTCTTGGTAATTATGGAGCACATACCATAATGGCATGGTAAATGATAATACCATCTGATATTCAGAATCCGGTAACTTTCTTGTAATGCTGTCTAGGTAGATTACAGACCCTGGAAGTTTTGAGACACGGTTGTGACAAAACAAACAACAATTCGTCATTTCATTCCTGGCCAGTAGCTTCCTATCAGACATCCGAGCTGAGAGGAGTGTCTCTAGAGAACACCGCCTCTCTTCATTTCTACAACTCTACTCGGGAGACTTCAGGAATACAGTTTCGAAATAACATTTTCTAACTTTACTAGACACGTTTCTTCATCCATGTTAGTTCTTCTGTAGTTCTGCGCACTTACCGCTACTGCAAAATGACTTCGCCTTTTACACAAAGCGTAACGACGCTCAAAACCGTGAACGTCGCAGAACCGAGCACGCAGACTATCTTGTCATCCACTCCGGTCGGGATAAACGAAGGTATGACGACTTACCGTACAGTGAATCTGACGGGAGCTCAGATGCAGCCGGTCCAGTACATTAAAACCATGGTAGATGGGAATATGATGTACGGGGGCCCGCGCTACGTGATGCCCGTGCAGCAGCGGGCAGAATCGGTCGTGTATTTGAGTCAGGCTCCGCGCTTCGTGTCACCTGTGTACGTCCAGCCGATGAGCGTCAGCAACGTGGACACCGAAGTCTACAGACAAGTAGTGAGTGTTCATGTACACATGAAAGTTGCTTTGTGTTTTTCTTTTAACTTTTGTGTTTACATGGGTGTGCAACAAGTTACACCTTTGATGTTACTGTGGAACATAACATAATAGCAGCTGTTCGTGTTAGTAATTAAGTTCAAAGCGTAGCTAAAACTTCACCCACTTCTCCCTTATAGTTATACTAATTAGGTGAATAATAGCATAGCAATAACGATGTGAACAATAGCAATGTCTCATTAAAGTAGCTTTACAATAATACCTCATTGTAATTCACATTACAATGTAGTTCATTTGTTTTACACAGTAACATAGTAATGTAAATTAAGGTACATTTTACAATAACTGGGGTAATTATTAAATGACAAACATTAAGTAACACTTATCAGGTTAACAGTTCATGAACATTAATAAATTAATGTGTATTATTATATGAATGTATATATTCATATATATACACAAATGTTTGCATGCTCTTATTTGGCTGTGGAGAATATTATTTCTATGCGAAGTTCAGTTAATATTCCAGATATTCTATTTTTCATTCAAATGTCAATCAATGAATTGATTTCTGTCTGAATCAATTAATTTTTTTTCTTTTATTCAGACAATAAATGGACAATCTTCCTCTGTCTTCAGTCAGTCCTCCAGCCCAGTCAAGAGCCTAGAACCCTCTGAGGTAATGCATTATATCTACCATACACAGTTATAGTAACAGTAACAGTTAAAGCTGAATTATATTCCGCATATGCATAGGGTTAACTATTACTTACACACTCAGATTTACCCTTGACTTCATGCTTTTGCAATGAAAAATCATGAGTATTTCTCATCTGAGTGTAAAATGTGAGAACTGTTTCTCATGCTTGTGACATTAGCCGGGAGAGCAAGCTTTAGTGTGATCTTGTAACACGCACATGCTAATGCTATAACAGTTTATAAGTGTGAGTAAAAGTACAGCACCTGCAGGGTTTAGGGTGTGTCTGACAGAAAGAATGGACTCAGTAATTCTTAGGAAAACAGCGTGTCAACACCCATGTAGATTGAACCTAGCAATAGTTATAATATTAAAAATGCTGTAAGGAGTGCCGTTTATTCGCAACTGTTAACTTTTTTGGCACCAAGTGGTTTGAATGGTGTATGTTGAAAGTGCATACTGTGCATTACCAACCAAGAACTACTTATACACAGTGTTACGTTTTACGCAGAGCATGGTGCAATTCCAAGCAATGTCAAGGTCATGGGTTTAATTTCCAGGGAACACCGAAACTCATAAAGTCAAGAGCTCTATGAGTCTAGAGCTCAACTCGCTCTAGATAAAACCATCTGCCAAATGCATAAATATAAGTCTTGATTAATCTGCATCTTTACCAACAAACTCGCATGTCTATTTATCTTATAAATGCATTAAACCTGTTTAACTGAATTTATCTAGGGTAACAGATCTAATAAAGTGCATGTTAATGACCTATACAGAAATATGCCAGGTTATAGTTTTTAGCAGCTTTATTCTTAAAGGTTAATTTACACAGAGTCACTGCCAGTTCTGTCTGGCTTTGATGTGTGCCTCTCCTTAAATTTGAAAAGCCAAGCACCAATTTGAAGACTGTTGTCATTGAGGGGCTGTGCTTATGGGCATGCTGTGACAGGAGTTGGGAGGACACATTATGTTTGCAGTATCGTACACAAAGGTGGTGTTAGTTAGTTGTAATTAGGTATCTTACATTGTTGAGTTGTGATAATGAAGCAATGAACTCCAGGTTTTTTCACATGATGTCATTATGAAGTCATAGACTTGTGGTAACTGTAAGCATGCTCAATAATAAATAAGTACACAAGCGTCAGCCACAGCAGAATGCATCTGGGATTGGAAATTTATGCATGAAAAGCAAAAGTTATTCATTCAATTATTTATGATGCTATACTTTAATATTGTCATATTGTATAAAAATATTGTTATACATCATCATGCATCATAAAAAGTTTTGAGGAATATGAGGTTATTCACGTGTTGAATCTCAGTTATAGAAGTAACAGGTGTGAAGTAATCTCATTGGCAGGCCCACACAAGATCTCACCAGAAAGCTTGAGAGATGTGTACCGAATCTGAACACCTATAACACACATTTACAGTACTTCCCCCACCTGTTGTGTTTATTTATTTAAATGTTTTGCTGAAAAATTTATTCTGCTGTTAAGAGTCAGTTTAACACTGATACAAATGATATAAAACACAGTCCTGACATTAGTTCATTTATACAGTGGCTCCTGAGGTCAGGCGTTGGTTCGATGTAGTGTTAGTAAAATGCTTAGAACACTAACTCTCATTAGTTACAAAAAAGTTACTCCAATTATCATAATCCTTCCAACTAATTATGAGGAATAATCTAATCTAGACTGTGAAGGCGCTGGACCAAATTATAGATCTAATTGTGGTTCAATGAGTAAAGCGTAACAGCAGTGCCATACAACATACAATAATTTGCTCATTAGAATGTCGTGTTACACAATCAGATAATGAATGTCAACAGACATGTGGATGTTAAACTGCGTTTGAAATCTAAATGTTGATGACTTGGAAGTTGTGAATATCTCAGCTTTGACATAACTGCAGTTGATTGGGACTTGAGACATTGTAGAGAAATCTGACAGAGAAGTGTCAAATATGTGTGCGGGTAAAAACACACCTATGTTATCGAAAGTAGGGGAGAACAGGATTTATTGGAAATTAGGGTTGCTTGGTACAGTGTATATGCCATACAATGTCATAAATTTCTAGAGGATCTTTATAGAAAAATTACATTTTACTTGAAGTGATATTGTTTTACAATGACCTAGTAGAGTTGATGTCTTTAATCGTGGTCAAAAATCCCAAGGCCTGTCATTCATTCAAATGTTAAATCTCTCCATTTTTCTGTATCTCTCTTCACTGGCTTGCAGTTAGCTACTACTCCTTTCACTGTAGACCAGAGCAATGACCTGCTGTTACACTTGAACAGAGAAGCTTTTGATTCACATATTGACCTATTTTTGCAAACAGTGAGGTATTGTGGTCCAAGCACTAGCTGAGAAAGGACACCCCATAGCTTCAGCGGATGATTAACTTTATACAGTCTTCACAGAACTCTTGAGAATTTCCTCATCAGAAGCACAGATACAGCCAGTTGCTCAGACTTACCGTATGTTCATACTCTAGGATCAAAGTGAGGGAGCACTTAAAGCCACAGTTCCTCATTTAGAGATGTTTTTGAGGGATTATAGATGTTTTGTATGGACATGCAGTGTTGTTTATTTTAGGATTACAGAATGCAATAAAGACCTTGCTGTGCATTAGCGTGTAACTCTGTGCTGTGGCAATCAGCTGCTGTTCAATGAGGTGATTCTACAACCTAGTGAAATTTGCATATAAGGGAAAGTTCAGGTGATTGGGAAATATTGCTAGACATTTTTTGTGCACCATATAAACAACTGTGCACAGCAAAAACAACTGAACATAAGTGCATTATTAATGCATAAGTGGGGGTTTAAAGGTAGATGGACTGTGATATTACCTAAATTAATTTTGGTGATATTACCTGCAGTCAGTGAAAATAGAAGCACGTGTGGCACCTGTTGCAACTTGCCAGACAGTAAGTGTAACCACTGTCCAAAGTACATCTTATGAACATTGATGATTTTCTGTTTTTCTAATCTCTGAAGAACGCACCCAGATGCAGATCTATAATTCATGCAAAACTACATTAATGCATTGTTAATCCTTCATAAACATGCAAACCTAGTGGGAAAGATAGCAAGTTTGGTAATATGAGAAACATTCGGCGCTGTCCTTTGTTGTTGAAACTTCAAACCGGTTTCAGTTTGAAATCCACACACCCTGTTCACACTGTCATTCGTGCTTTTTGTTTGGAATGTTTGGAATGTTCTCAACGGCTGTTGCACCCATTTTCAAAAACAATGTCTATGTATAAGTGCCCTCTGAACATACAGAAACATCTGCTGACACCTGCAAATTCCTGGGTGAGTTTTGTGTTCTTGTAAAACTTCTACTGCCTCGTTAATTTCACATTTTATTTTCTGGGTGCAAATGACAGAACAGGTCCATGTGTTGATAAATTGCTTTACATGTTACTGTAACTCAACTGGTAGAGCGTTTTACTAGCAATCACAAGGTTACAGGTTTGAATCCCAGGAAACACACAACCTAATAAAATATCAACTGTTCTGTACTATAAGTTGTAGTGATTAAAAATGTTTACCAAATGTAAAAGTGCATTTTGGTGGTTGTTTTGTAAATTTATGGATGTGGTGTGTCATGCCCTTGGGTCATCTGCTGTTTTGACAACAGAAAGCCAGCATTCATGGTCATGCCGAGCCCTAAAAGGACACCTCAGCTATGACATTAAGGTGAATCTCACTACAGAGAGTCTAAAGAGAAACCCTTAAACTGAATCTTAAACTGAAGCACTAGTGACAATAATAGGAACTACAAGAAAACTTAAAGGTAAATCAACTAGCAATCACAAAGCAAAAAAATTCATAAAACTTCATTTTATTCATGTTTTTTAAATCTTCAATTTAAAAGAAGTATGGAGTTCAACCATTGAATGATGGCTCATTACAGAAATTATATTATAGCAATTTGAGTAAATGATTTATGACGATGTGGATCTTGTCCTCCACTATAAACCCTAATGAAACCAGACCCTTCATAAACACTCCTTGTCTGATTGGCTCTCATAGATCGGTGGAATCCAGTCTGACCACTCAACACACCTCCAATTCTGAATCTTAGTGCAGGACTGACAGAATTCTCACTCTGTCTTGCTTCAGTGCTGTTCCATCAATTAGTTTAAAACCTTAGAAAAACATTACCAACGCTACTAGAATGTAAAGCCATCAATCAATTTGAAACTTGAAAACTAGAAACTAGAAAAACACTTTTAGGGATCCAGTACTGACAGTTTAGAGAATACAATGGACATCAGTTATTTTTTGTTTTTTTTTAGGCAGTAACAGATATAATGGTTTCTGTTACTGCTATCGTTTTACTATAGGCAGTTTCTATCCCTCCAACTTCCAATGACCCAATCAATTCCCGAAAAATGAAATTAAATCCTGTCCTATGTATTATCTCATTCCAGAAGCCACTTTACTTAGATGCTTCACCACAGTGAAGAAAAGAAAGTCAAATCTTTGTGCTAAATATTGAACAATTTTTATTTAAACAGCTAATACTAAAATGCACAGAATGCATAATTGTGACCTTTCATGACCCTCAGTATGACTTAAAGAGGTCATGGTCCACTTCATTCCAGACATGTAGCTTTGTTTACTGCTTTTGCAAGCTTTGTCAGAAAAGTCAGTCAGAACTCTGAAGTATGTGGTCTGTGTTAATATGCAGAGGTGTGGTGTTTATCTTACTATTCATCAAGGCATGGACTACGTCATATGTCTTAGTTTAAAGTTTAAACTATATTTAAACTATAAAGTGAACTAGTAAAAGTAAACTATACTGTAACATGCTTACAAAGTTAAGCATAATTTTTAAGCCTACATAAACAGGCAGAAGTTATTGGCTTCTCATGAAATGGTTTCCTCCTTTGAGCTACTGTAGTATGCATGGGCCTCATGTGCTGTTATGTAAGAGTGACATGCTTTGCATGTGTAAAGTAAGAGCGGGTTTAATCACATGGGTGATTTGTTTACTCGTTCGGTCAATGCTAAACTGAATGGATTGTAGCTGATAAAACCATTTCTCTAATTACATTCGACAAACTCTCGTCAGCAACTTTGATTAATTCATGTGATATAAATTTAGGGTTTGTGGCCTGACCTGGAGTCACACACGCACTTCCTGTGTTCCTCTTTCCAGTCAGAGTTGGTGGAGAGCTCCAGCATTCGGGAGGAGATTGTGGTAGATCGAGATGTGAATGATGGCCTTCACACTGAGGTTGTTGAGGTGGAGCCGGTCGCCAAGATGGACAACCGCTTCTTCGGCGAGCTTCTGGCTGAGGTCTACCGGAAGAACTGTGACATTCACACCTACATCTCTGAACATGTGGCCAAGATCCGTGGCAGGTGGAGAGTCTTTTTCATTATTTTATACAAATACAAATAAAAAATACAAATATTAAAGCTGAAATACATAGCTTTATTTGGTTAAAAATGAACACAAATCAGTTTTTGAGCAAGTTCATAAAACACCAGTGATCAAAACAATCTCTTTGCCTTACCCTGATTGACAACTGTAAGTTTATAAGATGGATTATAAGTTTGATCAGATGTAGGTGAAAATATCAGTTTGACATTATGTGTCTGCGCGGTTACATCACGCCTAGCTAAACAAGACCTGCCTACTATATTGCGTCAATGGGTGCTGAAGATGGTGGAGCGTTTGTAGCCTCTTCTTAAAGCAGTTGTTTAGAATTAAAACTTCATCACATTATAACTTTAACTTTGCAAGTAACTTGCAATCGAATGTTTCAAACAGAGATGGCGATAGAGAGACACACATTCCATATTGCAGTTTTAAGGACACAAATGTTTATTAAATAGGTTCTCATGTAGCTCAGTGGTAGAGCATTGCGTTAGCAGCACAAGAGGTTGTGGGGTTGATTACCAGAAAGCATATGTACTAAGAAAATGTATAACATGAATGTACTGTAAGTCACTTTGGACAAAAGCATCTGCCAAATGGATAAATGTAAATGTAAAATGTTTTATTAAATAAATTCATTAGGTACCATCCTTCCACTAGAAGATATAAGAAACTTAGTGATCTGCTTAAGAAGGCACCGTTTTAAGTTATCATAATTATCATGCTTCTTATGCAAATTATAGTTCAGTGCAAAACCAGCAATAATGATAGAGATGAGCATTACAACAGGAACATATCCAGACATGAGCTGTAGTCTGGCATGCTTTCAGCCTGTTAAACAGCTGAGTCAGGTGCCTGTGGTGAACCAGCAGTGTACAGTCCCAGTGTAATGTGCCAGATCAATGTATTCTGACGCATCCAAATATTTTGGCACATACTTTTTGTCTGCACATGGCGTTAACTCCATTACATGCCGTGTAATCAGCGAATCAGGCCCTAAAACAGTGCAGATAAACAATGCATCCTACAGGCACAATTCATTCTTAGCACCCTCGTGTCTAGATGGAGAAGATAAAGATTTGAATTACATAAGCATAAACATCCCATTAACCCTGCCAATCACCATTTAACTAATGCGAGTGCTCAAATACCCGAAACCACTACATCACTACATCAGCTGTCTAAGAGCAGTACTCACTGTAGTGATTCATGTGTTAGATGATTCTCTGCCTTAAACCTCAGAACTCATTGTGAGGACAGTAATAGTTTTAGACACCCCCGCTTTAAGGCTGTTTGTGCATTTTGACTCATTGCTATTGTTATTTTTCTGCAGAAAACACCTTTTGGACCCCACCATTGACTACAAGGTAGGGAGTGGCATGTTCTTCAGTGCATATGATCGGCTAAAAGTGCTAATGCTAAATACTAATGCTAATGCTGATTAATAGTTTAGTCTTTTGATTTAGTTTTTATAGTTTCATAATGTTTTATGCCACTTTAAATAGCAACAAATATTATCATTTATGGTTATATGTCACTTTAAATGGGAACCGATGATAATGCAATATCTGTGTTGGAGAATACACTTACAGCAGTTGCTAAACACATTTGTGTGTCTGTGCATGTGTTGTGATCATGTGTATGTGAAACAGATGGAGAAAGAAGAAATAGAGGCTCTTATTCCTAAAGGAGTGTCCGAACTGACTAAGCAACAGATCCGCTACCTGCTGCAGGTGAGAGCACATAGTGACATTATCTGCCCCTCAGCCCCACCTGTCTCACCCCACCCTCAGACAGCTTACTAGCCAACCACAGATTACTCTGATTATGAACCTGTTAGTGGAACACATGTTCCTGCAGGCACAATAGATGCCCGTTGTATATTTTTCTGTGGAAGTGAGATTAATGCAGACAGGAAACATTTGTCTTCATTTACAGGAATTTGAACAAACAACATCAGATGGTTTAACATTATAGGACTGAAAGGTTTTTGGGCAAAGTAAATAAGGAAATACATTTGGTAGAGTCTTTAAAAGAGAAACTTAATGCATCATAAGTGTCCACTGCACATTTCTATAAATACTCTCCCTCTCCATTTATTGCACCCTCTCTTGTATCTAGACCCGCGTGACGGCTGATAAGACCACTCGGCTATTGTTGACCACATTCAGCAGTCTGCGAGAGGAGCTGGTTCATCTGCAGGATGATCTGAGGGTAAGTAAAAGAGCCTCCTGTTCTGTTCAAACAATCCTCGATTTCCACTGTAGCTATAATGATGAAACATATCAGCTCTCATCCTGGGGGTGTGTTTGTTTTACAAGCTAAAATTGAACGGACCTTGTGTTTCTGAAGGTATGATGCCTGTATAAACAGATTCAAGGGTATGATGTGACATCTACACCGCAGCCCCCAGCCATTCAGTATTACATCAGCTTTTATATTTTGGCTCTCTTATAATTCAGATGGAATATTACAAGCGTCCTGCTGTGTGACATTGGTAGAATGTCAGTTACAGAACCTTATTACCCAGTTTCCCAGTTAAAGAACCTTATATATATATATATCCACTGTCCTACATATAATATTAAATTTTAACTGAAAATCTTAATGTTGAATTAAAAAAGGGTAATGGGCATATGAACTTATTTTTCCACTCACTACTTATAGCTGACCACAATGCAATGAATTACAAAGTCTGAACTGTTATACTGAACTGAAGTAACAAAATGCTGATATTAATTCTGATTAAACAACACAAGACTCATAATACTATTTCCTGTTGCTGTGAAAGTATACCTCAAAAACCAAGCCTTGGTACATTTAATCAGTAAATACCTTCCCGAAACGTTAATTTCCTGTTTGACTGAACAAAGTCTCTGTTTAGTTTGTTAAACATTGTTGCAGTACAAGGGTGTTTTCAACCAGTAAGGCAACAAATGCTGCCAAAAACATATGAAGATTTATAGCAACCACGTCATCTGCATTTGGCAGTTGTTGCGGCATGCTAAAATGACATACCACTTCCCCAAATTACTCTCTTAGCTAAATATTAGTAATAAACTATTAGTTATAATCAAGTTTGTTTGCGTTAAAGCTGGAAATATTGAAAACTTCTGATAGATTAAGGCAGATGCTGTAATATGCTGAATGCATTGTGCATGCATACATGCATGGTTGCATGTGTTCATACTGCAACTAATCATTAGCTTAAGGCATCTTCTAAAACACAGTATCTTCTAAATAAGATTTAGATACAGCTGCACAGTCAAGCACATCACTGGCCGTTCAGCCTGTCCCTCAACAATTTTGAACTATAATAATGTTTGGAGGTGTTGGTTTCCAGATGATTAGCAGGTGTGTGTGGCTCCGGTTGTAAGCTGTAATTTCTGTGTGTTTGCAGCGGTTGGAGAGTGAGAAGGAGCAGCTGGAGAGAGATCTGAGCTTTAAGGCAGATCAGGCTTCACAGTACGACAAACTACTTGATACCGTCCGTGAGAACAACAGACAACTGCAGGTAGGGGGCACCACTATAGTACTAACAAACGTTATCACTATCCTAGTACTAAATGAAATATGTGAATAAATGAAGATGTTCTATAAATAAAGTTTTACTTATTTTGCATAGTTTTCTTCTTAAATGGTTAGAAATGTCTATTCATTTTCCCATATAAATAAATGCTGTAGTTACCCCAGTATAAGATGCTTTTCAGACTAGTTTATATCACATGACTTAAATTACCAATCATTTAATAGTATGCAGAGAAAGGCTGTGTGGCTACTGTAATACAGGTCCTCATGCCCACATCGGTTCTGCCCACACCTGTTCATAGCATTACTTGATGAATACTTTTGGAAAGATGTGAGGATGTTCTGAGATGTTCAGTCTCATGTCTTTCATTCTCTTGCTTTCTAAGGTGAGTCTTAAGGAGAGTAACATCGCTCAACGTTCTCTAGAGAGTCAGCTGAATACCTTTCAGAGCAAAGACCCCAGCAAAGACTTCCACATCAAAGAGCTGGAAGGCAGCAAGAAAGCCCTGGAGCAGGAGAACGAGCTGCTGAGGAAGAAGGTGGGCGGGACCTGAGCTTCTCATATTTTTTTCAGCTGTGTTCAATGAGTAGACTGTCACTGGAAGTCACTGTTTAAAATACTGTACTTGTTGATGGCTTATGGACAGGGAGTGGCTTTGAAAGGGCCCACTCATAATTAAACCAGTTGCATTAAACTTACAGTATATTTGATTGGTGTTCACATTTGGCATGTCAAAAACACTTTTGTCTGACATAACACCATTCTGGAGGCTTTTCTTTAAAAAGTTCTACATGCCTACTTTTTAAATGAAGTTAAAATGAAATTCATTTTTTAATTAATTTTTTGGAGAAAAAATTTGTCATATGGCTTCCAAAGCTTCTTTAGGCTATGCATAGTTCAGCATCTCTCTGTGACTATTAGGGCCTGTTAGAAACACAGTCTGCTGTTTTCTGTAACGGTGACTGATTCCTTACTATGATCTAGACTAGAAGCGTGTAAATGAATGTTTTTATTATTACCTTCCGTCTTTTGATACGTTGATGTGTGAGCATACAGGTTCATCCAATCAGATTTTAGAATTGGAACTGTATGTTTTATAATATAATGCACATTATAATATGAATACATATTATAGGGTAATGGGATGTAAAACATACTGAAATGTTTTATTTGTTGTTTTGTTTTTGGTAAATATGTCTGTGACTAGCAGTCTTGTCCCTTGTGAAAAAAAGCCACATAATTGTAGACTCTGGTTTCTTAATTGTTTGCTCTGTCTGTGCATGCATATGTGTTTGTGTGTATGTGTGGGCGTCTCTGTCACAGTTGGCAGGGCAGTGCAGTAGCTCCACTGTTCAGATCAAAACACAGGAACTGTCCAGACATTATGAACAGATGCTAAAAGATCTACGGGAGGAGAAGGAACGAGAACTCAGGAACCTACGGGTAAAGACCCAACAAACACTGATCAGACAATCTGGTGTTCGTTTTATAGAAGAAATACAAGTTTTAGAGGCTACTTGGCAACTGCTTTTACTGTTCTTCGTGTGTGTATTTTAGAGTCAGATCACAAAGATCCAGACAGAGAGGACCATAACACACACTACTGACACCAGCGGCTTGGAGCTGCGCATCAAAGAGCTTTTATCCAAATTAGACCAACGTGAGAGTAAGATCAAAAACCAGGAGGAGGTACATGGACACGTGGCTGCTTTTCACAAGCACATAATGCAATTGTCATCAGTTCTGCATTGTTATGTGTCACTTTCCTAAATATTTGCTTGCTTCATTTTCTGTAACCTGAAACTTGACAAACTGAAACAGCTCAGGAAACATACAGATCAATTAAAAAGAACCCTTCATTTTTATATATTTATATATTTATATATATATATATATAAATATAGATAGATAGATAGATAGATAGAATTAATATATTTGTTACTGTATCATTCTGGAAATCTTAAAATCCTGAGCAGCAATTTCAAAGCACACTTAAACTTGAAATTTAATTTACAGTAAAGTATTTTTACTGTATAGCTGTAACCAGGATCTAAACAATGACGTAAATGTAACCCATACTATTCACTACGGGTGAATCAGCAAACGAGGACATGATCTTTATTAGAAGTTGCTTAGCAGTTGACATATTCTTTCAGTTCTGTCCTCTGCATTATCTCACACTCAGTATACTTGAGGAATGTGAATTCACAGTAGAATTCAACTGACAGATATTTCTCTCGAATTCCTAATGGAGTACTTCATTCTGAAAGCATCTGACCTTTGACCTTGCACCCTCAGGAGATCAGACGACTCAAGCAGCAGAAGAGCGACAGCTCCAGCAGTACGAGCAGAACCGTTGTTACCAAGAGGTGTGTTTTGCTATGGTTGCAAAACACTTCTGTCTTTACGAAGTTCAGGTTTATTATAAAGATTAACAAATTAATATTTTGAGGCATTATGTTCAGAACTCTGCTCTCTCCTATCATGGAATAGATACATGAACCAGTACCCCATTCTGGGCCTTCTGAGTGATGAGTACCAGTACACACCACCCATCAAAGAGGACAGGACCATCGTCATTGAGACAACATCCACAGGGGAGACATTCAAGCGGGTAAACTAGACATTTAATATATATCATAAACTGCTTTTTCCAGCAATTTGTATACTTATATACTTTGTATACTTATACATAATCATGCACTAAATGATGCACATACAAAATATGCAGTAAAGCAGAAAACATATTTTAGGCAATATGTTTGCTTAGACAAAGAAACATCCTGCTGTAAGGACAACAAATTTCACTGCATGCAGTGGCATTGTGACACTCAACAAATATTAAATGCAGATGGCTGCAACATGAGCTGCATGTTTTCGCATTACATGCGGCATAAGTTCTACAGCTCAAATAATGTTTACATTGATACCAGCAGAAACTCCTATGCTTAAAATATGTTAATAGTGTCATCACAGGGTGTATTTTGTGGGAATAAAGCCAGCGTGTCATTGAGCTGCATCCATTAAGTTTTGACAAGTTTATATTAGAATAAAGATCAACTATAAGATATAGTGTAAAGAATCTCAGCAACGTTTTATCTATTTTATTTTGACGACAAAATAAACAAAACTGAAATATTGTCTAACCTTTCTGATACACAACAAATGCTTAACTTTACATTAACTAGTTACTTTTATTTAGTATGACTGAATCAAGCAGACCACATTACAGTACACCAAGAAAAGTCATTTTAAGGGGTCAAATCAGGTAATCATAGGTTCTTAAGGCAACACATTTACACTTTTTTAGCACATTGTTAAACTGAGTTGTTCATGGTCAGTAAATAAGATTTTAATGAGGTTTTAATGAATTTGACTTTTGCCTCTGGTATGTTTAGGTACAAAATTAATCGGCGACCTCTAAAGAAACTGCTTTTTTCTTACAGAACTGAAAAGGAAGAAGATCCGGAGTCCTCCCATTTCCCTTCTGAACCCCATTCCTTCCTCTCTGTCTGTATGCAGCCCACCCCCTCATCACAGCCGCCTGGTGGTGTAGGTGGCACTGACATTTAGCCTTTTAGTTTGGTAATGCTATTAAATTTACAGCACTCTGTTCGAAATGGACCAAAACAACATTTAATGAAAACGACAAAATCTTTCTGGATTGTTGTCTTTTATATTTAGTATGACTGGGCTTGAATTAGGTGCTTTTCCTCAAGAAAATGCTACTGTAGCTTTAGTGTTGCTTATTTGTTGTTGGCAGAGGGTTGTGCTAACATTCATGTACAAACAGAACCTTTAGAAGCCTTCGGTCAGCACTACTGAAAGTATGTATATATATTAGGAGAGGTGATCTGCATGTATCAGATACCTTTACTGGAATAAAAATTTAAGTGTTGTCAGTGTTGATGTAAATGATGGTTAAAGGTCTTGATAGGTTTGTTTTTAGTCATTTAGTTTGAGATAATGCCTTATATAAAAAGAATGCATGTGTGTAAGTGATCAAGGCTCATGTTGATGTCTGTGTAGCCATGTAGTGTATGGCTGATATAGAAAATGTAAACAAAAATGACTAATATTACATGAACATAAATTTTATATCATGTAAACTCAAAATTCAGTCAGAAATGTGATAGAACAGAAAATCTACATCCATTGACAAATTTGATTGTTGTTGGTTGTAACTGACACAAGAGGGAGCTAACACTTCTGTTAATCAGCCAAGAGGTACAATTACTGGCTGATAAAGTGATCTAGTTGATACATCTAAGGACCACTAATATGCAATGCAAGCTGGTGAGGGTTTTCTAGTTTTAAGTGGTTGATACTGCATGGGGTAACCGTGATTGGTGTAAGCTATCCAAAGTCTCAAGAATCTTAGACTTGAAGGGACATTCTGTTTTAAATTTCTGAGTGTGGAGCTTTCTGAGTTTTTTCATTACAGAGCAAATGCAGTACAAAACAGTGCATAATTTTAGTACAAAACAGTGCATAATTTCAGTACAATACAATGCATAATTTCAAGTTAGTGGTCTGCAGCCTAAGAGGGAATAGTGAAAAGAGAGAGCGCTATTTTAATGTCATCAAAAGGTAAATTGTAGCAAAATGGATAACTTTTATACAAACATTTAGTAGTAAATAGCATTTTGGTAGAGACATTTTAAAATACCTCAATGAGATTTAGAAATCCATGGATTTAATCTGTGTTCTTTTATAATCTTTGAACACTGTTTTCAGAGAAATTGTTGTGTGATCTGCGACATCCACACTACATGCAATTGTACAGAAACATTTTGGAGTGCCCCTTTAAATTCATAAACTTTACAGTGTTGCATTTGTAGCATTAACTGTTTTATGGATGGACTGTATGTGCTGGAAATAAAGAATATTGTAACCTTTTCTTGAAATTTCTGATTTAATTTATATATGTTAATGTTTACATGTTTACAGGGTTTGGCTAACAAAATATATACTTTATACTTTGTTTATATGTATCAAATAGATCAGCTTCTTAACGCAGCATCTTAATGCAACTCATGTTTAGGAAACACCTATTCTCGTCTCCAGAGGGTGCTAAACAACAGCATTTTCATTTGATCACAGGACCATGATTGTTGCCCCTCCATCTTCATCATGAGGTCATTATATCCAAACTGACTTGTATAGCTGACCAACATTTTCATTCATTGAAAGCTTTGATAAAATTATGTTGGTTCGTTTAACCATACCTGCTTTTTGTAAATTTCCTCACAATTACCTACATAAATTACCTACATAAATTGTTAATGTTAGCTATGTAAACAATACAGATATCCAGAAATACAAACACAGGGTGACACTGCATTAGCAAATGTGAGTGGATGCTATTCCATATGGATAGGTGCAACATCTGATAATTGCATAATCGAAAGTCAAATCATATCTTCAGCTAATTAAATAATTATGTAGATCCTATCCAAATTGTCCACTCAGGCCACACCCATCAATGACTTCCCTAAACCCATCTGTTAAAGGCCCATCACAGTGACTGTATCCCACAGCACCTACAAAGTTGAAAACAAATATCACCCCAGACTAATGACATTTCCCCCTTCATTCATTTGCTATATCTCTCTCTCTCTCTCTCTCTCTCTCTCTCTCTCTCTCTCGCTCTCTCCGGATGATCCCACAGCCCTGCTATACTGTACAGTACATTGGGAGAGCAGGGTCAGTAATGCAAAAGCATTGATTATGGCTGATAATTCAGAGCTTTGATGTGGATAATGCAGCCCATCTCTTCCTGCACTGGCTGTGCCCTCCCAGCCCCTGGGGCCACAGAGGATATTGGGTTTACAGACGCTGCTCTCTCGCTCTCTCTCTCCCTCTGTGTGTGGTATAAATCTCTTTCACTATATATGACTCAGCTCCTTATGCACTCTTGTATGTGATTGTTCCTTTTCACAAAAGACTGGCACTAATTGTCACATAGGGAAATTGTCACAAGGCTTAAATATAACTATAAAAATCCTAAAAAAAAGTCCTATTACAAAAATGTATATCCACAAGCTGTTTTTGGTTCGTACCCATTGTTTAAAACAATTATTTAATTTGATTTTTTAAAATTCTATCCTCCAAATTTTAAAATTAATATTTTTGCTATAGTTGTTGGGCACACAGACATAAGATAATTCAAACTGTGTTTTCAAGATAAGGGTATGTTCCATACTTAAAGGTTGGACATACTTGTTGTGTAACAATTTAGTATTACTTCATTTATGAACTATTTTGTTTTATTTATTTGTTTTGGCCTCAAACAATTATTTGTTTTCTGTATGTTACATTTTACATTCCCCTGTTAAAACTAGCTACATCATAATTTTATTAATCATTAAACTGATTATTTAAAAGAATGACAATACAATGACTTATTTCTGTCTTTTTCCAGTTTGCATGTCCGTTTGATTTTTCTCTTCCTGCCTGATTGCTTTAGGACTGTGTGTGTGTGTGTCTGTGCATACCTACACTGTGCTGTATGTGTGTATCAGGATGTAAATTGTGTTCCATGCTCTTTTCCCTCTGTTTTTTTAGTGTGTCTCCACTGTATTTATTTAGATGTGTCTGTTTGTGTCTGGAATCCTCTGCACGGCTGCTTTCTTCACTGGCTGTTTTTCTCATTTCCCACTGACACTGATTCATGTGAATAGACACAGACTCGTTTAACAAAAGGTAAAAGAGGAACCAACAATATTTTAATTCAGCTGTGTCTGAAGAATTTACAATTATTTAGATTTCTGCAAATGTGGTTTATATCCAGTAATCGACCCATATCATAATAATACTATTGTAATCTTTTTAGCAACCAATCCACACAACATTCTTAATAGGGAACTGAACTACAGACTAATAACCTTTTGGAACAAAAGTGACTGAGTTTATAAAACACCTGGGTTGTTTTTTGAACCTCCACTACTGAGGACTACTGAAAGATTTGATTATATAACAATGATCCTAACACAAGGTTAAATCATTAGAATGCAAAGATATAATTCAGTGTGTGACATGTGAAGTCAATACATTGATTGACTACTCATGCAAAATATAAATAAAAGATCAATAAACTTTAGCTGTAAAACATTTTACAGCACAAATATTAAGATTTGACATTCACCCTAATATTTGATTGGCCAATCACAACACCACTCCAAAATTTGAAGCAATGATATGCCATCTTCTAAATTATAGGTTGTTCTTTAATAAAATGAAATAACTTTGAATAAGAACCGCAGTGCTAAGAACTGCCAGTTAATTGAGCAAGATTGCATAGTTAAAACTTGGTGTAAAAAAATCTGAAAAAATAAGCCAAAACACTGCTGAAACACACTGTACAGTGGTCATTATAAAGCGGTCTTTATGCAGTCAGCATCGGGGACTTTTTCTATGAACATTGTGATAATGTGTTCAAATACAACATGACAACAGGCACGGTTAGGTGTCGGCTTCTTTCACAGGTCTGATGGTCAGTATGTCTGATGTAGCCAAAATCTGGGTAAACAATTAATGCCAATAAACTACCTGCTGAAAAGAGGGGTTTTAGATAGCTTATAACCTGGTAAAATAGACCAATTACAGGTGCACTGATTGTTTGTTGCAATGACATCTAGTGGTGTAGATGCAGCTTTTAGACTTAGCGTTAGTGTTTTCAGCGTCTAACACATTGCAGAAAGCAACTGCGATTTATTCCACAAAAGTGTGCAGTAAACATGCGATCACTGAAAGCAAAGAATATTCAGCTGGTTTTGTGATCTCAACATGACCGCCTCCATGAGGTACAGTCTTAACTGGAATTCTGGTATGACTGGAGTGAAACTTTGAGCTGTTATGAGCAGCAGAAGTAGAGAGATGTATATTTGTATATATGGATAAAACCATCTTGCAAATGCCTAAATGTAAGTGTAGTTATGTTTATTATTAAATGTTTGTGTATTTGCTATTAAGTAACTGCAAATTTGCTATTTGCTATTAAGTTACTGTAAAGTACTTCAATAAGTTAGAATTAGTTATACTTTACTGATATGAGACTGGAATGTTGAACTCGAGTGAGTTTGTGAACTGACTACTAGGCTTTGTCTACTGTATACTCAGCAGACAGAGAGAGAGAGAGAGAGAGAGAGAGAGAGAGAGAGAGAGAGAGAGAGAGAGAGAGAGAGAGAGAGAGAGAGTGATCTGACAGAAGTGCTTCCGCTCCAGGTTCATATTTCCTCACTCCTAGCTGCACTTCAATAATTAATATTCATAATCGCATATCATGTCAGTAGAACACCCTCAGCTTCCTCTGCAGAATGACTGATTCCATCACCAACATCATTTTCCATTGTCACATCAGCATATATTAATAGCTTTATTCTCCTTTGCATTCAGCCTGAGATGGCAACCTAAGCCAGCATCCTGTCACAGTCAGTGGGTGGTTACACTTAATATAATTAAGTGTATTGACACAAACATGAAAGAAAGAAAAATATTTGTCTAGATATTTCTGACTGGTCATATTGGTTCTCAGGACATTGTTTTGGGTTGACCATTCAAATTTTACTGTTCCAGCATTTATCTATCTTCCCCCATTTTAAACGAATAGCTAACCAAAAAAATGAAACCTCTGTCATAAATTACTTTCCTTTTATGTCCTTCTAAATTGTATGTAGAAGTATGTAGAAGATCCAGAACCGGGATGTCCATGTCCTTTTCTGATCCAGCAAAAAGGGTCAAGGATTTGCAGGTAAGTCTATTCCATTTAGACCAGGCTTGTCTAGTCCTGCTCCTAAAGGACAACTGTACTACAGAGTTTAGCTCCAGCTCTTATAAAACAGCCTGTAATCCTGATTAATCCTGGTATGTTTAATTAGGATTGGAGATAAACTCTGCAGGAAAGTGCCCCCTCAGGAGCAGGATTAGACAACCTTGAGTTACATTCAACAGTAGCCTATATTTGTGAAAAATATCATTTTTAGCACGAAACATATATTGGATTATTGTTCCATTTTCTTTTTAAGAGCATGAAATGAACTTTCTGATGTAACAGCAGAGGATAGTTGCTACAACTGAGTGCCCATGAGCAAAGATCACAGCAAGCAGGTTGTGTACTTCCAATGGGTCACATGCTTGCCGAGCAATAGCACTGAATGAATGGCAATATATAATTTTCTTGCAAAAGTTAGACTTGGTCGCCATGATTTTGGCAAGTAAGACATGCTCCTGAGTCAACATTCTTTGTTGGTCCTGAAACAACATTCCTGTCAAAAAAATGCCCTAACCTAAACCCTACCCAAACCTTACCATAACTGACCTGTAAAGTCAGATAGAAATAATAGGTTGATAAGAATGAAATACAAACCCTTTACTCATTCCTAAACCTAAATCATTGACACTGAACCTAATCCCACAATCTGATTGGTTGATAAAAATGTTTCAGGACCAACAATGTAATCCAGGAGTTTGGCAAAATTACAGTGACCAGTTAGATGGGCAGAACTAAGCTGGTGTTTGTTGTGTGGATAAAAACACAGGGTTGTTTTGCCTTCTTCTGTGTTTAGATACAGTAAAATGCTGCTTTATGTTCATAGCAGTAAATTTATCATTAATGTATATTTAAATCTCTTTTGTGAACAAAGTTTAATTTCAGTGAATACGTTTCTGTCAATAAGTCATGTTTGCTTTAATATGTTTGCAATGATTATTCATCTGTATATTCTTTATTTTTTGGTTTTGTCCTTTTTGGAGCTTTTTGGACAGCCCCCAGTCAATGTAAACATTTATGGTCTTAAAAGTGAGGTTGAGTCAATGACAGAATTGTCTTGACATTTTCTTTTACATAATGTTTTGGTTGAACTTTTACTGGCAGTGGAATCCTGAGTGGTAAAGTCTCAGTGTGCCTATTTCATATGTCCTGTCGACCCCCTTGCTCCTATAACTAGGCCCTCTGTCAAGGGTCATTGGAGTGGCCTCTTACTCTATATACACAAACTCCCCTGACACAGAGACCTCTCTGGTAGAAGCAAGAACCTCCCTCTCTCATTGGCTGTCACTTTCCTTCAGCCACTTGACCTTTCTTCCTCTGTGCTGTTGGAGTTTCTTAAGAAATCTGCTTGTCCATCAAGTTGTGGTTTTGACGGGGGCGTGGCCTGTCTGGACATTTCTTTTCCATCTTCTGTTGCCTCCCTATCTCCAATCTTAAGAATCTTGACCTCTCTAGGGGAAAGGTGACTAACCTCTTTCATTTGGTATTATCTTTCCACTTGTCCCTATTCTCTCTTCACTCTACAGTATATACTTGCTATGAAGTATTTGTGTTTCTGCTTTTAAATTCCTCTTTCAAAGCAGCACTGAATTGATATTCAAAAAACATTCTGGTTAGGGTTTGTCAAGCCTCTTTCTATTCTTGTGATAATCTTAAATCACACCCGTAACCATAGTGATGGTGAAGTATAAAAGATGACTTCCATTATACCGGAAAGAAGGATCAGTTGTTACGATGCTCTTTAATGAAAGAGTTCAATCGCACTACTATATTTATATTTATCATCTAAAATAGGACTGACAACTATTCTACTGCTGTGTGAACATAGCTGACAGAAAACGAAATGCATGCTCAGTGTCATGGTATTGGTGACTCTGATGCAATATTTTATTTACACAGAAGCAAAACCTGAAACGTAAGTTTGCCTAAAATATTAACACAATTCTTTTGTTTGAGCAGTTTTTTCCTTCTGGATGCAAATCTATTGTAGATGCTCGTTCCCCAAAGTGCTTTCTTTAGTTATCATACATCACATCTTGTCTTTCTTTTTTATGTTACCATTTCTTTCTTAATTTTCTCTTTATCTGTTTATGAGACAGCGAACAGACGCATATCAGGTCTGCACTGTTTTAAAGATGTTCTTAAAAGGGCATGCTGGAAACTCTCTGTCTTGCTCTTCGTGTCTTCTGCCCTCCCTCTATCAGAGCTCAATCATACTTAATGTTGTCTTTCGATTCACTCCATCCATCTCTGTCATCCTCTCTCTCTCCCTTTCTCCTTCACAGAGCCTTTGCTGATGCACTCCTGGTCATTAATAAAAATTTTATACATAGTCAGGAAGTGCATTTGCAGAGGGAGAGGCTGAAGGCTCTCAGGACGACAGGAAATGAGCCTCTGGCTGGCAGCCAGCTTGGCTATTCCGAGGGGCCATTGGCTCGGCCAATCAGAGTGCTCCACTCACTTAATGGAACACGGATACTTTACCCCCAAACTATTAGCAACAATTACGGCACAGCGTGAATAGGGGACAGGGAACATACGTTTGTGTTGCAAAATGAGTGTGGGGTGTGTTTTGGTGGGAGTGAATGTGTGTGTTCATATCTTCACCCATGTACATGTAATGGGCTAATGATGTGTAAGTATCTCCATGTGGGTATGGGACCAGGTTGCGAGAGGGCAGGGATGGGGGGTCTGAAAAAGGGCCGGGCATTAGTTCTGATCAGATACAGATGGTGGTGTTTATGTAGCTCAGTGGGACAGGGCATGAGGATAAAGGGGCTTGACTAGTTGTTTGGAGAAAAAAGCTTAGCTTTAGTGTGTGGGGTTAAGACTGCTTTTAAAAAAGATATTTCTAGGAATCGGGCAGAATGGCTCACTTGGTACGGAAGAGACGGGCTCAGGAATGAGAGGTGTTTTGTAACTCAATATAACAGCTCCATCTGCGCTGTGCTTTGACATGGGAGGTGATCTTTACCCTAAAACTGTCATAACAGAACACACACGCATATTGACACAAAGCTCTAAGTCACAAAAATGAGGGAAAAATTCCAAACAAGGCCACCGTGAGAAAGGCAGTTTTAGATGAAAGTTAGCAACCAAATCCCTATAGGAAGGGTCCTTTCATAAGGCTCTTAGCAAAATGTACATAATATTCACTTCAAGAAAGTCATTTAGCCAATTATGATCATGTGTTCCTTGATCGTTTGTCCCAGAGATTTATGTTGAAAGTAATTTATACCTTCTCTTATAACTGTTGCTCTTGTACACCTGTACAAGGTGTAATAGGAAATATTCTTATATTGTTTGTTTGTTTTAACCAAATACCACACAGAGACAAACTCCAAACATGTACATATGACACAGTAATGTAACTGGGAGTAAATTAAGGGATATTAAGTCTCTTAAATGAATGGAAATCACCCATATTTATATCACAGAAAAATAAAATATTAACAAACAGGGGCATTAACTTGAGCTTTTGTGTTTCAGGGTTTGTTTTCCTGATCTGCATGCCCATCTTTCTTTCTTCTTATTGTCTGCTTCTGTCTGTCTTTTTCATGTTTGTGTTTCAAAAATGCAAATCTTTCCCTCTTATTTATGCACACACAGGATACAGTGCCGGCAGAAATGAATGACTTTGTCAGCTGTGCCTGTCATTAACCAGGCCATTTAACATTGATCCTTGTATGGGCCAGTACTGACTCCAATGTCTCTCTCTCTCTCTTTACCGCTCTCATTCCCGCTCTAGCAGTATCGCTACCCACAGGCTGAGGCAGAGGCAATGGTAGGCCTTTGGAGGGGGATGCAAACCAGTCAATGTTCCCATCACGCTTACTGATAGAAAATTAGATGAATGATGAGTACAGATTTTGTATCATTGCAGTATTATTTTAATGGTATTAAAATGGGATACTTTTACTCAATTAAATTCTCATTGGCTTAAACAAACTTTATACAACTAACAATTTCAATCAGACATTGTTACATATTTTGCAGGGTCATCATTTTCGCTTATGCAATTGAATGTTAATGAAAGTTAATGAAAACACTTTTACCTTTATTGTTATTTAAAAAATCCAATGCATACCATTTCAATGTAAATTCACACTTTGTAGTCATTCGTCCTGCTGTCTCATCAGTCAAGAGAACACAGTCCGTGACCTACAGCTGCAGTGGAGTGGGTGTTCTGCATCTATGGTCAAGACAAGGCTTTGTAATGTATAGTCTTATTAGCTGGGGAATAAATTTGTTTAAGGTAAATAAATGAATGTCGCTTTCAGGCCATCAGGGCATAAATTATAAAGCCTGCACCTAACCTTGCCTGTCTTACTCCCACATAATAAAAAGGTAAGCCTTTTCTTGTAACTTAGCATTTACTTTGAAATAGTACACTTTAATAAGTGTGATTAACATAGGAATGAATAAATGTAAAAACCTAGACACAAGTATGCTTTTACCTGTATAATTTGAGTTTTAGTTACATTTTTGACAGTACCCATGCTTCATTTTAAGTGTAATTGTACTTCAGGAAAATAATGCACATCTTCATAGCACATTATTTAGATTGGAGAAAATAAAATATACAAATTACATGATGCACATAGTTTATGTGGATAGGATAATATTCTGCTTTAGAGATTAAACTGCACTGTCATGCATTTTGAACCTCAGGCTGAGTGTGCTTAGCATAGAGAAACTTAATTCACTCTTCTCTCTCTGCACTGTTTGGCCATCCTAGCTATTTCCCTCGACAGGAAGCACCCCTCTTCCTGCCCCATTACACACACACACACACACACACACACACACACACATACACACGCAGTCACATACACACAAAATGTGTCCTGTTACCTTGGAGATACCTTCCATGTTCTATCAATAGTCTGTCATGAACACATAAATATCCTGTATATTTTATGCTCTGTATTTCCAATCAGTTCATTTATGCTATCGTTGTGTTTAAACCATGTAGAAATATTATAACACTTTCTATGTTGTAGACCAGAAGTAATCCTTAATACACTCTTTCTTCTCATTTTAAAATAGTTTACACAAATGGTGCTTTATACACATTCGTTTATAGTTGATAATTTCACTGCAAGTTTATGACCATTATGATAAGGCATCTTGTTGTCTGTTGGCAATAACTGAAATGAACTGGAAAGGAACATGGGCTGCGTTCCAATCCATCATGCACTCGATTGAGACACTGAATTATTCACTGTTGTAGGATGTAACCTGTTCTAGAACAGCTGCTAGCTGGCACAAACACATTAGAATGGGTCAGCAGGTTCCCAAATGTTGAGTCTACGAAGCTGTTCAAGTTAAAAAGAAGGCATGTCAAGAACTGAGGGTGACACTCATATCCATTTTCTGTTCCTGTTTATCAACCGTGAGGAACTACAGTTCCCTTAAACAATAGAAATCATTTTATTTATTTTTTATTTTTAGTCTTATTTTCTAGTAAAATGTCAACATTTCCATAAAAACAAGCAAAATTATTTTGGGAAACTGTAAATAAAGATAGAACAAAAATAAAGTTTATTTTTGTTAGCAGTTTTGTTTTTGTTTGTTTGTTACAGTTTGTAATTGTAAATTTATGCTTACAAACAAACAAATGAACATACAAAACAATCAGCCAATGGAGTCAGAAAATATAACGTTTTATTAGTAAAAAATAAATGTTCAATATGTGTATGTATATGCATATGCAATTCAAATTCTAAAATCAATTTGTCTTGTTTATGAATATGTAGATATTTTACTGTACAAGAAGACTGTACAGATTTTTACTGACTGTTTTTTTTTAAACTTGTTTAAAGTCTGCTTAGTATCATTAAATACCAGGAAAAGATCTGCAAGAATGGACAAAGTTGCTGGTATTTCTTTGCAATGCTGACAGAGCTGTTTTACTCATCATGGTTCCAAGAACTTATACCTTTTCCCCCATGATGTTCTTGTCTGTTATCATGTTTCTCCCCTCTTTCCCTCTTTGTTTTCATCACCTATCATATTGTCATATTGTTGACTCATATTTTCTCTCTCTCCATTTCTTACTGTATCTCCTGTTCTCTTCCTCTCTCTCTCTCCATCTTGTTAGGCTTAGCTCAGTGAATCATATAGAACAGTTCCTGAGGGGGAGAAAATGAGAGATTGGGTTTCAGCCCGATGATGCCACTTAGCCATTAACTATCTCCAGCAAAACCAAGTCCCCCCACCCCCTGCCTGGCCCTCCCTCCTACCATTCATACCCAACCACCCCTCCTCCATTTCCCATCTCCCTCTCATTTCCCACCCTCCAACCATATCTCTCTCTCTGTCACACACACACAGAGAGTGAGTGGATGATAGCACGAGCAGGAAGCTCTGACCATACACAGATAGAGAGAGAAAGAGCGACAGACAGTCCGAGAGAGACAATCCAGCACTCACACTTTCAGCTCATACAGAGAGAAGACAAACTACAGGGCCGCTGCTGCGCTCTTTCAAACACTGTTATACTTCTGAAAACTGACGCTCCGCTGCTTGCTTTGCCCTCCGGGAACATTTTTGTTTCTTATTTAAATAAATTGGGATATTCTGTGTGACATGCTGCCCTCATTTCCACAAGAATCGTGGCTTTGCTCCGAGGGCTCTGTGAACGAGCAGTGCTCTGGCTGTTCACTCATAAAGGCTGTTGATGTTCTTCAGAGGTAATGACTGTGCGCTGAGGAACCAGGATTGGTTGCATGTGTGGGACATTTGTGAAGAAGCTTTAGGAGGTGGAAGAGAGAAAACGGCTTAAGAAAACATAAAAGAAGGGAAAACAAGAAGCAAACAAACAAAAACACTGGCGAAAAATGGATCTCCCTCCGTTTAGGGGTAAGTGATCCTTTATTTACATTCCTTTTCTTTAAAGTTTTCTTTCAACTTTTCCCTTGAGATTCTCTGTAATTTTCTACATCAATGTCTAGATTTTTTTCTGAATGAAACAAAATCTAGTGGAGACATAGAGAGATAATATAATAGATAATATAATAGAGATGATCACTGCTTGTAGTGTATTGCCCTGACCCAGCCAATGCACAGGGCTTCAGGCATACAGGCATGGAATTGATTGTCCTCAAGGTCGGATATGTCAATACTACCCTGTTTGCGTTGGCAGTGGTTGATGTAGAGATTGGAAGTGGAGTTGACTTGGAGAGGTATTTGGAATTGTTTTGGAATTGTGTGATGAAGTGAGAAGCAAAGTGAATTCTTTGTGAATGAAGATGGCTTGAATGACAGTGAGTCAAAAACAACTTCAACCATTAAAATATCTGCAGGCTGTCAATTAGTATTCTCTTATATTGTTACTTTTAAATTGTTGGCAGTATATTTACCTGCTTTGTGTTTCCTTGCACATTAAACAATTAAATTTTTTGTTTGTTGTTTCTCACTAATTCCACATTTATCTTATATATTTCTGCTATCTGTAATCAACCCTCCCCTTTCCTCTTTTCAGTTTTTCTCTCTCACCCAAACTTGCTGGTTTGCAGTGTCTATTTCAGTCCTTCCTGGGGGTCGGATTTGGCACATCCGGAATCTCATACAGTTTATTGTCATTCAATCCCACTGTGTTCCCAGAGGGGCCAGAGGGGCAGATCCCAGGGTCCTGGTGCCTGACAACATCAAGGCCAGACTTAGTTAAGCCTAGCCCTTAGGAGCCTGTATTAGCCCTCTGTGAGGCCCCGGCCCCTGCCCCCACTGACTACCAACTAATCAACCCTCAGTCAGCAATTGCCAATCTGCCACTCTTTCTGAGTCAGAGAGAGAAAGCAAGAGAGAGAGGGAGAGAAAGAGCAGAAATGGAAAATGGATATCTCTAATGACAGTTAGCCTGCAGGAAGTCAGAACAGCCTGATGGCTGGCTGCAGAACTGCTGGGTGCTTATCAGTTGCAGCAGGGGTCAATGAAAGAGACTGGAGACTTTAAAATAGCACTACTTCATGATGTCATAAGCCCATTTCCCATGAACCCCCACTGCCCTAAACAACCGGGTTGCATCAGCACCTCACTCACCTGGCAGCCACACCCACCTACTTATCCTGCTATAAACAAACTGAGCAATCATCCATTCTAATGTTGTCCAATGACCCTTAATGAAATGACTGTTTTGCCTTTTCTCATCTGTCTGTTCTATTCTTTCTGTTTGGAGGTTTAGAGTTTCTCTCAGTCAGTGGTGTGTAGTGACTGTTATGAATAATATGCGCTTCTCATTCTCTTCCTGCCCTGGATTGGATTACCCTGGCCAAGGATGTGTGCAAGGTAACGGGCGCAAGGAGCCCCGGGGTAGAGCCGCAAGGCACAGCTCACTCAGCACTGATACTCCCAGAGCGCAGGGGCCAGTCTTCAGATTACCCCTTATGGCAGGCAGGGGTGAATAAACACAGCCCTCTCTTGCCTCTTTTTCTCTCTCAGCAGTCCAGATGCAGCTGTCTGTCGCTAGCTCTGATTTGAACACATGGTTTGGTGGGCTGTTGTATGTTTTAACCTGGGACAGGTGTTGTCTTTGAATCTGGTGTCAGTACAGGCTCATTTTTTCAATTCTCTTGCTAATGTGACTTTCCCTATAATAGATTATGTTTAACTTATAAATAATAAGTGTATGTATATAATAGCTTGGTTAAGAACATGACTCAAACATTTTTTTTAATTCTGGAACGTTAAAACATTCCACTAACAATGTAAGAATAACATTTTTCATATATGTGATAGACAATTTTGAAAATGTTTTCAAAAAGTTGTACTAATATTATTGCAAATTCTTTCTGATAACTTTTAAGGAATGTTCTGAGAACATTCCCTGTTAGCTGAATATCAAGAGAAATACAGGCAGCTATTAACACTGAATAGTTGCTGGATTTGCTTTACTTCATCCAATATAAAATAGGCTATCAAGTTTGTAGAGTTCTATACACCACCTAATATCTAAATGAAAAAAACTGACTGAAAAGTAGAAGATGGAGTCTTCAGATGTGGAACCGGAAAATGTAGACCTTGCAGGAAGCAATCCTTTGGATGAATGCTGGATTGCAGAAACAGATCCTGAACTCTGTCTTCGGAACAGCCATTCTAAGCTGATCTGTGGCAGAAAAACGCTGAAGTAATGCAGTTTAACCTTCCTATTTCCTTTGACATTCACAGTCATCACCCAATTAAAATGAATAAATGTGTACTCTAAATCTTAAGCACTTTTAGCAAGGTCCTAGGAACTCTTTTAGAGGTCATTGTCAGAGCTTAAGACCTATCTATCAATCTATGGGACATTGACTATCAATCAACGTCCCACTGTATACTGTCGCACAATGCACAAAATAGACATTAATCAAAAAAGCCTGAACATCCTCTAAACAAACAATCAGCAGCAATTTTTGAGAGGCTTTCTAAGCAGAAGTTATCTTAAACATTTTATTCATGTTTAAGAGAAAACAATTGTGCAAGATGACATGATACAACTGTCCATTGGCCCAGCACAGCCTCGCCCTGATGTGCGGTCTGGGGCACGTGGGGCTAAGGACTACTCTGGGACTGGGTTGGGAGTGGTAGAGTGCTCTTTGTTGGAGAGTTGAAATGGCGGGGGATCCGCTGGGCTTCCTGATGTCAGCTCCTTGCCTGCTCTACTGCTAAAATGTGTGGCTTATTGATCCTCTGGCACCCAGGCTGCTTGTGCTGGGTGGGGTGAACGCATGTGTGAGTGGTTGTTTTATAGCTGCTTCTGCTTTGGTCTTCTGATTTTCAGCTTAATATACAAATGTGCCAGGCTCATTTACAGTTTACATGGAAGCTAGGGCGTGTTAGTGGGAGACCTTGTTCTGGTAATTGGTTGTGACTAAACAATCATAAGGGCAGCATTTTCTCAAAAAATGAATGAGAATAGTGAATATTTCTTGAGAGGAACTGATTCTAACAAAGTGTATGATCATAGGGCAGTGTACTAGAAAGTGGAAGTTCCAATGGAAAGTTTTTAAAACTATTTTTTAGAGGAAATGTAACATTTTGAGGTGTAGTTCTGTTTTTACACAAACGCGCTGTAAGTCAGTGGAAAGTTCCAAATAAACTCCAGTGTAGCCGCGAGTGATAAATGCTCCCAAGTGCCGACACACTTGAGGGAAACCACATGGAGAAGACATGTGCAAATGCTCAAACAAATATGCAACCAAAAGTGCCTGACATGACACAGATGAGCTAACCCAAAACTTCCTCTCTGGCTTGCCTGCAGATGCGAGACTAAAAGTCCGATGTTGTTTTCAAACTCAGGCCTAAATAATGAGCTCATGGAAATGAACAGCAGACCCCTTTCAACAATTAGATGGACTGATAGGACTTGACTACAGCTTTCTGCTGGGTTTGATGTAATTACTCACCAGGACTTCTCTTTCCTCCTGCGTGTAATTTGCAAATGCATTTTGTGCTTCCGACCTGGGCCTTCTTATCTTGAGTTTCTGGCTGGGTACTGTGGGCGGGGGTGGATGCTATCTTACCTTTTTTTGTGAGAGCATTCAGTGCTTTGCCAGGAATTCAGTTGACTGTGCTCCGGATGCTTGGGGGACTGGGAGCAGATGCTGCTTCTTCTAATCACTGCTCTTGTGTATAGATTTCCGTTTCTGGTTATGTCAGGCACAACCCTCCTTTGCTGTCCAATTTCTTCTTCTGTGACATAAAACATGTGTTTTAGACAATGTGTTTGCCCCCATCACACATTACCTTTTGGAACAAGCTGAAATTGTTTACTCTAACAAGAGTCTAAATAAACAGAAAGGGCTTTGGCTAACATCATAAGTGTTCTTCTACTTCTGCATTTCTCTGTGGAAAAAAACAAAAGCCATCACTATCTAATTCAGTGCAATCCAAGGTCTTGTTTGGCTTTGACATCCAATAATGCAAACAGCATGTTTCTCAAGTCCAGGATGCTGATTTTTTCCATGCACATTCCAATAACCATGTTGTTCCTGTTTATGGAGGATAAGGCTTAACAAAAGACAGGCTGCAGGGAGGGGCTGCAGCAAATTCCTCCAAGCTGCTGAGGAAGAGATACCTCAGGACACTGACACAAAGTCTTTTGGGTTCCCTAGTTTCTCACAATTTATTGCTGTTAAATTCTTTGCACTGGTTCCCTTCCCTTGTGTCAACAGCTGTGTTCTCCAGATGCTAAATTACAGTGTGATGTCAATGGCATTATCTCTTCATCCTCTGTGTCTAATAATAACTGTAGCTTTAGCAATAGACCACCTAAAAGGGATTCATATGAACATGGGTTTTAAACAGCTGGTAATACAGATTTCATTAAAATTCATGAAAACTTTTGAATATAATAATAGTTTTAATATAATATATATAATAATAGTTTTAATATTTAATATAATATAATATTAACAGCTGTATTCTTACTCTTCTCTTACTACAGGTTTATCCGATGTACCCTGATATTGGTCAACCTTGCAGAACTGCCACTGCCCTGGTGGCCTTGACAGAAAAATGGATCCAGTAATGTCTTTTCGGTTGGACCCTGAAGGTCTGGATCTTCAACAGGTCCCTGTGCTGTCCATTGATCAGATCCGTGCTATAAGGGCTAGTAATGACTATGTAGAACGTCCAGTGGCACTGGAGCCTGCCTCTCAGGTCGGGATCTTCTATGCACATGAAGAGCGACATCCTCACATGTCTCGCAGTCACAGTCAGCATCAACATTCCCACCTGGCCCACTTGAGTCGCTCCAGTACCGTAAGCTCAATGTCCCGCGGCAGTGCTACTTCAGATCAGAGGCTTCTTACAGGACTAACACCATCTCATTCTGGTCTAGCCACTGTGGTGATGTCCCAGCCCAAAGGTGACATGAAACCCGACACGTTAGGCAAAGGACTAGCTGACGGTGAGGACTTAGGATTACATCTCTTCATCTGTGAACGCTGTGGCCATTGCAAATGCCAAGAGTGCTGTGTACCCCGCAGTTTACCCTCATGCTGGACCTGTGGCCAGCGCTGCCTGTGCTCCGCTGAAAATGTCTTGGAATATGGCACCTGCCTGTGCTGTGTGAAAGGTCTCTTTTACCACTGCTCAGCGGACAAGGAAGACAACTGTGCTGACCGCCCATGCTCCTGCGCTTCGGCTCATGCCTGCTCTCGCTGGAGCGCCATGGCCTTCTTGGCTCTTTGCCTGCCATGTCTGTGCTGCTACCCACCTGCCAAGCTGTGCCTCACCCTATGCCAGCGTGGCTATGACCGTGCCACTCGTCCCGGCTGCCGTTGCAGCAACACCAATACTGTGTGCCGCAAGATCTCTGCCACCAACCCTGCACCCTTTCGTAAAACCCTGGAAAAGCCTGTATGACAGCCCGTATGAGCCTCTTTTATTGCTCCTTTGAGGAGACAACTCTGATACAGAAGCAGCCAGGGAATTCTGCTAAATGAACTGACCTTCTCTAAACCAATCAGGCCTCCCTGCATCATGCCCATCATCAAGTATCCTTCTTCCCTTTTTTAGTAAACCTTTGTCTATTTATTTATTTATTAGCCTTCCTGGATAGGGTTGGGTAATGCAGACCATATGTAACCGATACAGGGAGTAAGCTATCAGAAAAAATGCAGAGGCTGTACTGGGTAAAAAGATCATCTGGGCTTGAAGGGCATTGCTGTCAACAATGAGTGTCTTCTTCAGCCTTAGTGAATGGACAAACTGTAAGCAAGCTGGCTCATCATAGATATGTATCACATATATGTGGATGCAGGGCGTTTGTTATGGAGAAACAATAGCCTAACCAACAATTCTGACTGTGTAAGTCAATTCTGTTTGACACCAAAAATGGGACCATTTAAAATCAGAATATTAAGCTCACCTAAGAAGGATGTGTTTTAAGGGAGGCGCTAAAGAGAGACACTGTGTGTGTGCATGAGCGTGTGTATGGAAAGTGTGCATGTGTGTATGTGTGTGCAGTCTCAGGCCGGCATCTGTTGTCAGCAGAAGCCTCTCTTTTTATTTTTAGAGGAGCTACTCTATAAGATAAAGTGTCTGGTCAGGTTTCCAGCCCAGGGCAGCCTGACGCCAACCTCTCCCGACCACTCTTACATCCTCAGCTCTCCTTTCCTCAGCTGCCCATTGTGCTTTCCAACTGCTGAACAGCAGCGATAGTATCCTTGACCTTTTCTGCTTCTAACCATGCTGTGGGACCAAGCATCATAGGGGACTGTTCATCCACCTAGACATTGCTCTCAGGATGAGAAACAAGCCATTACTTTGGAAACACCTGGACAAATTGGCCAGGATCATGTCAAAAAACCTAGCTTTAGGTAAACATGAGACCCAGTCCTGAGCAGAATCAGCAGAATGAAGCCATTGTGGTTCTGCCATACATACACCATGAACATCTCCAAGGACTTTGGCCTTTCCGAAATGGCTCTCAGAGCTTCTCTGATTGGCCCTGAATGCTCCACAGGAAGTGAGGTTAATGGAGGCTATTGTGTCATCTAACAGAAGGAAAGGATTGTATTGAGACAAGGGCTTAGACACCTGACCAGACTGAGACAGAGTACCACACTTGGAAACAAAGTGAAGCAGATCCAGAACTGGGATGCAAGATGAATGAAATCTGTTTCAAGTGTGTGTGTTCTTCCCCACTAATGCACATCCTTGTGAGTTAATTTGCTATATTTTTGTATGTACATAGAATTGTTAGTGTATTTGTATTTTTATTCCATTTGTTTTAATCTGGTTATTATTACCATTATTTTATATTACTGTTGGACATTAACTGTGTGAGAGGCCTGGCTAATTCTTAACACTAACCATAATGTAGATTTTGTATTGTGGAGGAGAGGTTCCTTTGGGGGCAACACTTGCTTTGCATTGCAGCACTGTAATTACCCTTAAAAATTTTAATTATTGGACTCCTTTGGTTGCACCTTTTTCTAACAATTATGATGAATTGTTATTTGCCCTATGAGCAAAAACAATTCATTACACAGCTCAAAAAATATTTTTAGACAGAAGATCAAAAGTAGCCAATTTGTGTCTTGTCGAGGTATAGTTTCAGAGGCAGTCGTATGTTTTTTCTATCTAGACATTTTGATTTTTCTGGCATGTGAGCAGAGAAAACATGAATCACAATCAGAAGCTGTGGCAAGCTGTAAAATTTAAGCGCTAATAGCACTGCACAGGGTAAAACAGTGAGAAGGGGCCTCTCCTCCACAGCTGCATCGCAAAAGAATGGCTTTTCTATGGAGGGGTCATGAAGTGGGTATGGGTTTCAATGAGTAGGTACATGCAATTTACAGGAATGCCTACCTGGTGCTGTCCACAGTCTACGTTAACCACTAAATGCTCACCATGTTGTATTAGTAAGTATTGCTTTGGTACAATTGGCATCTTGTAAGTTGTAAAAGAATTAAAGGAGAATATATAAACAAATATATAAATCTATACAAATGAATATATTATATATAAAATTATATATATATATATATATATATATATATATATATATATATATATATATATATATATATATATATATATATATATATATATACATTTTACACTTTTTGTTGCTGATATTATCGTAAAGCCACAGATATTTATTTAAATGGTTGCAAGAAAAGCTATGTATTTATTTTGGGTGAATGATGAAAGGAATTAAATGAAAGACCAGTGAAATAGTGGGTGTGGCCATAAGGCCATTGATAATAAATAAAAAAGTTTTCAAGAAGTCTACTTGTACAGGACTTGTTTACATCTGTGAAAATGTAGAATTCTGATCATAAAACTGTAAATCAGCTCGATTCTCACATGATGTTACTTTATAGCTTTACTGATCTATGCAAGCCCTTTAAGGTACCTTTGATATCCACAGCTGCAAATAAACTCAGATGGTGAGTCTATATTCTCACAGTTCTATGTGGCTGCATCTGGAGTTCTGTGGTATATGATACTAGTCTATACTGTAGATGTCTGAAGAAGTTCTTAAGTGTGTAAGTGATCTGTTGTGAAAAAATGATGTGAACAGTTAGTATGCGCCTGTGTGTGTAGACACATGGATCTTAGTTTCAGTGCCGAGAAGTTCCAGTCTCTGTTCTCTTACTCTACTCCCAGCAGTTCTGCCTCCTAAATAAGTAATCAAGGCCAGCTCGTATTAATGGCCTTGGAAAAGAAAGACTAGAGATATATGTGTGAGTGAATGTGTAGGAGAGTTACTTTAGTGTGTGAAAGTGTGTGTAAAAGGTGTATACCACCCTTAGTGCCATTCATCCCAATGTAACACGGCCACGCCTCATTTTACCCAAAGTTTGAGAAGAACTAGGACTACACCCCAACATCTCTATATCCCACCCTTCCTCACGGCTTTATCTAAATGAGAAGACACTGCATGAATAATACAGATCCAGTCTTGGTGCAAACACTTTAGCATCTCTGCCTGTTTATTTATATTTAGATATACATAGTCTTAGGAGATGTGTGGTTCTAGACAGTACCGTGGTCATTAAATTCATAAAAACTATCATAAAAATTATCTCACCCTAAAAATAAAACTTCTGTTATCATTTATTCATCTTTATGCCATTTCAGACCTCTAAGACTTTGTCCTGTGTGCAATATTCAACACGTTCAGAAGCCACAGGATAGCTTTGTCGTAGCTCACATTTGTGCATATTCAAATTTAACACATTAACATTTCTAGTGGGAGGTTCAAATGACACCAAATGTCACCAATATGGAGGTAAAAGATTTATGGAGGTAAGAAAGAGCTAGTAAAAGAGTAAGGAGTAAGAAAGCAAGTCATACAGGTTTGTCTCGAGGATAAGTAAATCATAACAGAATTTAAATTTAAAACTGTGGGAAACAACAAGGTCAAGCTGTAATTAAGACTGGAGTAATAAACACCAAACTGAGCACATGTATCATGACATTTTCTGCTTTAGTAATTGGCTGTTTAAAAAAACAACAAATAAAATCAGACAGGAGCCATGTTTGATTCCTAATTACATATAGTATCTACTTTTAGCTATTCAATAAAAATGTGTGCTCAAACAGAGGAATGGTACAAAGTTCATCAAGATGCATCATGGGATAAAAGCAGCATTCACCAGTACTGTTAACAATCATAAAAGACTTCTTTCCTCAAGTAGAAAGTGACTCTGTAGGGATGCTCTTTGCTTTTTTAACCTTTAACCCAGCTAATAAAGAGCAAGAAGGGATGGGGTCGGTTGATCTTCTACCATCCTGACCCTATGCCCCCGTAACCAGTGAATCCCCCTATGTGGTCCTTGTCCGGTGGGGACAGGCACTGTTGAGGACACTCCAGGGGTCAGGCCCAAAGCTCCAGTGTGAGGAACAGAACTATAGAGATTGTCAGTCAGAGTTCCATGCATATGTCACTCACAATGCAGTGGGGTGTGTAAACGGTCCTTTTCTAAGCCACCCTAATCCAAATGTAAAAACACTCCACATAAAAGCTGCAGAATCAGGGCTTACAAATCGCTTACATAATTAGCCTATATCTTTAGGTCTTAAAATAAAATAAAAGGTTTTCATTTATAATACTTAAGATCTTAAGAACAAAATGAATGTAATATAAAAAAGTTTAAACTTCATGTAGTAATTGATAGTTTCAACCATTTCTAGTCTGTACTGCAAAAAAAATAATCTGTCTTATGATGTCATTTCACAAAAACAAATGATCACAATGATCAGCAATAGATTCACAATAATAAAATTGGAATAAACCTGTAACATAAGTCAATACACCATGGCTGTTTTGATTTCATGGCTGGCTTCCAGTATGGTGGTTCCCAAAAGGTGAGTCTGGTGGCCGTACAGCCTACAGCCACCCTCGGGGGCGCTGGAGCCTCAGAGGCTGGAGAGAGCTGAAGCTGTTGACAGGTGGAGGTGTGATGGAGAAGCAGGCGCCAGAGAGAGCTGAAAGGGGCTGAAGAGGGCCACAGTGCCGGGGCAGAGTGGAGCCAGCCTATAATGTCTAATAACAGGGATTTGTGAGTAGGCAGAGTGGGCATCACTGGTCATATATTCTCTTTGTCCTATGAAAACAGGAGCCATGAAAACAGGCAACAGCATTTCTTTTTACGAGACCAAATTTTACGTTTTTAATTTATGTAATTTATAAAAAGTGTGATGAAGTGAGCTGAACAGGATTTATTAATACTAAAAGCTCGGGCTATTTCAAAATGATGTACAAAAATCCTCATTTCAGTCTGTTAATGGATGGGAATGGTCCAAGTAATTTTATCCCAATTATAGACTGTCTAGACATGACTGAAGGCCATGCCATGATATGAAATTTTGTTGACATGCCAAGGGCTGATCTATGTCTGTGTGGTGATTGGTTAGAGGCTGCTGGAGTTTATGTGTTAAAGTGTGTGAAGTGTGTTTTAAAGGAGGGTTGTGCTGAGTGGTTGAGGCAGATCTGTATATCCTGCCGCTCTCATGTGGTCATAGGATAGTGGGAAAGAGGAAATTGGGGAGAGATGAGAGATTTCCTCCCTGTTAACATGTTCCCACTGAGCCATTTTCAACTCTGTGGGATTGACATTCCAGGCAGTTTATTTCCATTACCCTAAGCAAATGAAAAACACCATATTTTGAAATAAAAACTATATATAAAAAGTGATATTTGTGATAAAGTTTTATTGTAATATGCCTACTGAGTTGAAAATATATTTATACATTGTAGTTAGACAAAAAGATGACAAATTTGTCAGCTACAAACATTTAAAGCAATATTCTGTTGGACCAGTGTCATGACAATATATGTAACATTTGATATGATTTACTAGAGGAACTACTATACACCTGTGTGGATTTGTGGGAAAACATCTTCATACATTCATTATAAATGATCTTGGAATCAGTTGTTTAAAAGTCATTGCAAAAAGAAAAGTTCAAAAGTTGTTTTTTGAAACTGTAGTGTACTGTAGGTATCTAAATACTTTTTGGGGCCACTGCATGTTGCTTAAAGTGAAAGGAGTTCTTATAGCTGGTAGAGCATTGTGTTAGCAGTGCAAAGATAATGGGTTTGATTACCAGGGGTCACACACATGATAAAATGCATAACCTGATTGTACTGTAAATTTATATGGATAAAAGTGTCTGCCAAATGTGTAAAAAAATTTTTTTAAATTATTCAAGTTATGTGGAAACACAATTACTATTTTTGTCACTCAGAGATTCATAATCTTACGAACAGAAGAGTTTGGTAAGTGAAATAAATTTAACGAGCTATGAGCTGGATCTGTGCTGAATGAAAGGAGAGCACGGTGGATGGGTGATGTGCAGTGGGGGAGATGGAGGAGCAAGAGGGAGGAGAGAATGAGAGAGTGGGGGAGGAGAGGAGCTTTGCAGGCCTGCTGGGTGGTTGAGTGCAGACAGCTGGAGGAGGAGTTGATGGGAATGGTATCTGCAGGGTCAGGGGTGACTGGAGAGAGCTTTAGCACACTTCCGCTGATGGCCCCTCGGCTCTTCAGTCTCTGGAATTCTGCTCCTCCAGCTCCCACTCAGGCCTATCAGAGTGTGTGTGTATG
The DNA here is from genome assembly GCA_036877525.1 of Chromobotia macracanthus. Taxonomy (NCBI): domain Eukaryota; kingdom Metazoa; phylum Chordata; class Actinopteri; order Cypriniformes; family Botiidae; genus Chromobotia; species Chromobotia macracanthus. The sequence continues at coordinate 4,819,954 of JAZGTH010000005.1, forward strand.
TGTTTTGAACCATGTTTATTCCATATTCACTGTCTTTTTGTCTCTTTTATGTGCATTATGTACCTCTACTTAAAAATATATTACCATGTATTACCAAGCAATACCATGTGTAAGTAAAGTGCAAGTGGTTTTGCATGTTTTTATTTTATGTGTGTTTTTTGGCCATGTAAAGACTCCATTTATACAGGGATATCATGTAAATGGGTAGTTGCGTAACATGCCCATTGACCTTTTTGTCCAACATCAAGATTTCAGGTTAAAATTAATGTATTATGGGAAGTGTACAGTGTGTGTCAATCTTCTGTTTTTGTCAGTGTTGCATAACGATTGTGCAGGTGGCCATTTTGTTGTTATGTTACAAGAAAACTATAAAACAGAGAGGACTCCTTGGACCTTATAAACATGTTTTTAACATATTGTGGAAAATGTATCATAAATTATGATCTTTATGTTATAATATAAAAGGCACATTTTGTTCTGGGAAACCCTACTGATATTCATGCTCCAGAAATTTATGATATCTAAATACTAAAGCAGGCAATGTTTTACCTTAAAACATATTTGAAAACTTTATTTAATTAATAATCATACCCAACCCATATCCATAACTTTTCTTTTTTGAAAAGCTCCTCTGCACGCCATGGCCTATATGCATATTCCTATGTGTGTTCTCTCAGTCAATCAATGGCAGTATGGATCCACATCCGCATAGATCTGCCCTTGCTTGATCTGTGCAGTCCTGTCATTTCAACAGCAGAAGCGCTGAGGTCTTCTCTCTCTCCTGGTTGCTGTGCATATCGAGTGGCTGTTTTTCTCTGCTCTCTGATGGCCCTTGCTACAGCCGTGCAAACAGGCCAAACTATGATGAGGATAATATCTGTTATTTGGCCCCAGCCAGGGAAGCAGCACACACTGCACTACCATTAAAGGGCATTAGTGTGCATGTGTGTGTGTGAGGGAGAGAGAGATTAAAAGTTTGTGTGTCCTCTCAGAGACAAGATAACATGTGTTGAACATGATGCATGCATGTTTTTGTAACATGAATCTCTCATCATCTGTGTATGTTTCTCACTTTCTTAACAATCCCCCTTCTGCCCGATACACACAAACACACACAGATGAACATACACATACAGCAGGGAAATGAGCAGTGCAAAATCTCCCTGCAGATGTTCTCATTTGTGGTGATACAATATCCTCTTGTGTTCATCTGTCTAAAAAAAGAGAGCTGCTTTACATTTCCCTTGTGGCAGGGAGGGAGAGATTCTCACAGTGATGGAGCTGACCTGGGTCCTTCAGGGGCTGCCCCACATTATTTTAGATTGAGTCTGTTTTTCTGAATTTGGAAGCATGCTGTTGACAGACAGATATGGTGGGGGAAGAGGGGACAAAACCCACATACAGTATGTTGTCTGATTCTCTGCATATGTGATGTAAAGTATAATCATTGCCATCCATGTCCATACATGAGATTCAAAGTAACTTGGAATGAGAAAGACAAATCACACAGGAAATATCAATGGTTTCTCCTTGAGAAGGAGATGGAATAGGGGCAAATGGAGACAGATTTTTTTTCTGGAAAAAGTGTTAGTAATCTCACAAGTGTCTCCTATGGAGTTTAAGAAGAGATCTCAGTAATGCCACAAACTTTGCTCAGACTTGCCACAAAAACAGTCTACAGTCAAAAGTCAAAGTAAGATATTTAAATATGAACTCAAACATTTTTATAACAAAACATTATTATAATATTTTTATCACTTATATTGCCTTATACTCTTTATGTAAGTCAACAATTTGTCATTTATATCTATTTCCAATTAAAGAATATTGGTAAAAAACTGCTGATACTTAAAATATAATTCAGAACTTTATTTACCATAGGAATTAAAAAGCTGAGCAATAAAAACTTTTCATGGACACCTCAAAATCACATTATTGTGTAATTTGGATATGTGATGGATACACTTACATACAAAGACATGTAAGTATTAATACATAACAATATTTGAGATGTTGATGGATATGATTGTACCTGAGTGAGTGTGTGTGTCTGATCCTGGGTGGCTGAAAGCTGGAAACAGGAAACGCTGTTGCATTCCTTGCATTTTTCAAAGTGCTGCAAATTGCTGAGTACATCATTTTGACCGGACGTAACCACTGACCTGGTAGGTAAAAAGAGAGAGATGTAGGATGTGGGAGAGCAGGCATTAAAACACTATCTGTTCCAGTTCACTTACATCAGTCTGTTTTTACATTTGGGGTCCCATTTGTGGAGTAACCAGCTGTTTTATGCACATGGAATTATTTATCAGTTGTCTGACAGATCTTTTCAACACTTTATTTAAATAACACAATATAATATGTTTTTTAAAAATATACCGGGCCATTGAATGTTATGAAAGGATGCATCATTTCCTAAAAGGCTTTATTCACCAGTGACTGGATGATTACTCAGCTGTAACAGCACCATTAACCAGTCGCTCTGCTTTAACAAGCCTCATGCGTGACTCAGAGTACGGAGAGGAAAGCGCAGAATAGAAACATTCAGTCCTTCCGAATGGCAAGCAGATAAATAGGTGCTCAACTCAGACAGGAAGTCTCAGTCTGTGATGGTCAAGGCAGGCTCTGTGATGTTTTCTTTGTCCTTGCACGTACATGTAGTACAGTAAGAGTAAGGCAGAGGCGGGATGAGCAAGATAAAGTTTGGTGAGGTGAAATGAATTGTAAAATTTCAGCCATTCAATGAAGAAAGAAGCATAAATTATTGAGCGCACTTGGTCAAATATGAGTACTTACTCACAGGTGAAGTGCAGGTTCAATCTTTAAAGGGAAAAACCATGAACCACAGAACATAATTCTGGTGGAAGGTCTTTGTTGACAGATAAAAAACAAATATGAAATATATAAAATTATGACAGTATGTTGATTCTAAATAACTTTTGTTGTAAATAAATGTTGTTCCATATACCATATTATCACAATTGGCACATATAAGTACAACCTCATACTGATTTAAAGATTAAAATCAACACAATTCTTAAGGATGCTATGATGCTCATCTAGACTGAGCAGTCGCCAAGTAACTTGACCTTTGACAATACATTGACTCAGAGGGCCGCATTCTGTAGTTTTCATTTCCTTTTCCCGCTTCTCTTCTCCATTCCTGCTACTTCACAGTGTTCAGGGAAATGGAACCCGCGTCCAAGCAGGAAAAGCGTCAGTGGCCGAAAAAGCCATCGGGAGGAACTTGGAAAGAACATGTTTGATGTCAGTGCCAGTGTATTTTTGGGCCCATGCGGAACAAAGGGCCCGGTATATTTAGCGTCAGTCAGGAAGCAGGCTGAAAGAAGGGCCCAGGGGTTCAGCAGAGACCTCGTCCACTTTCCCACACTTGCAAAACGGAAAGAGGCGATGTCAACTACTCTGCCAAGAGGCTCCAGGTCAGCCGTTAGGGGAGCCATTGAGCTCAGAGGAAGGAAGAGGTTATATAGCCCTTTCCCTATCAACATCCCAGCTTTCTAAGAGTGACCTGCTACTTTTCCCTTGACACATCACTATATGTCAATATCACATTTGTCGCTCCATTTGCATATAAACAAATATTGTACAAACACTTTGCTTATTTTTTAATAATTCAAATGTAACCTCACTAAACTGAAGTTAAGAATAGTTTCCGCATTTAGCTATTCGTAGTGTGTTACAGGCAAACACATTATTAACAATCACTCTGGTTACATCTGTGCTCAGCTACACATGGCCTGTTTGACCCTGGCATGCACTCAAGCTTGGCATTCCTTAGTGGCATGCTTATCCTAGACGCATTTCCTCCTCAGGAAACACAGTATTAGATTGCAGTTTTATTTATTTGGTTGATTCACACAGCTTGACTTCAGCATGCTCAGGGGATGATGAAGCCTGCTCAAACGTTTCCCGTTGCATTCTGTATTGTTCTCGTTCATTAAACCGACATTTTCTCAATGTTTCATTTTCTGCTAATACTTAGAACAACTGATTCCGCCTGATAAAGCTCTAAGCTAAAGTGGAATCCCTGTATTATGTGGAATATCAAATACATATGATGTATTGCACATTGTTTGATTTATCGTTTCTAAGAGATCTTTTTCTTTTACCAACACTCAATACCTCTGACATCAACTATTAGATTTAGGAATATTTTAGGGATGTTTGCTTATTTATATATCTATGGTTTTGAGTGGGTTTATTCAAAGTTTTTCAACTGCTAACATGAAATGTTAGTAATTATGGAAAATAGTAGGCTAGTGCACATTTACTTACTGCACCACAACAGAAATAGTTTTAAACAGGTTTTTGTTGTTTCCAGGGGCGTCCTGTGGGCGGTGCAACCATCTCCGCACTTGAGGCTATACGAGGCCCTGATTGTTAAATAACTTGGGTTGCTTTGTTTTGTCTCCATCTAGTGGTGGAACAAGTCTCTACCCACAAAACAAAGTGTGGAAGCCCCAAAGAGCACTTTTGCTGTTCTTAATTCAATGCAAACAACACCTTTAATGTTTTTTTATAATATTCCATATACCTATACACATATGTATCTATATAGGTATAGGAATATATATAGTTCTAATGCTGCAGTAATAATGTTTTCCAGAGCAATATCAATGGCTTCGAAAATTGATTGGCTCAACCAATCATAATAAAAGATCAGGTGTTGTATTTATGGGCAGTTTTTGGTAAAGAAAGAGACACGGATACTTCTTTAGCATTTAAGTCAGATAACTGATGGATAAGAATATCAAGTGCTCTTGTATGTCCTGGGCAACTGAACATATAACATTGTGTTACGTAATGTTACTGACAGATGGCAGTGTTGTGACGTTATCAAACGTGGGTTCAAGCGGTTGCGCGACACTCAGCGGTCGAAAAATAGTTGTGGTACGCATGATTTTATACAATATTCCCCTTGTATGATAAACTGTGATACAACTAAACGTTGTAACTAACTAAATGTTTGTGCGTTAGTGTTTGTTTAAGCGCTTGAACTTGAATATTTCATGGGTGGTTTTCCAACTTGACTTGAAAGCGTGGATGCTGCGAAATCACATCAAAATGCCAACAGATTATTCACTATTTACATACTTACAGTATTTCGTTTTCAAAGCACTTAAAGCAAGAAACAATGTTCGTCATTAAATCATGCCTAAATAGGCCTCACTGTTTATTTCTATGGCATATGGCTTATTAACTGTTTAAATATAAATGTCCTCTTAACATTTATACCTCGTTTTCTTAGATTGCTTTGGATGTGGGCAAGGAAGATGTTTTGTAGTCTTTGAAATATTAGGGGAATGCAGCCCTTCAGGGATGGCATTTATATTGTATTAGCCCGTTACGTTTAAATGAATGAAGAAGGCTGTTCAGACTTTGGTTTACAGCATTGTGACAGAGCTATATTTTAAGATTAAAGTTTAATATTATGGTATGTTTGAAGGTTTCTGTAGTGAGTTGAAATCTTTTAAAACTTAGATGAATTAATATGCATTATTTTTCTCTGTCAAATGTATTGATATTAGAGGAAGATGATGTTGTGGCTGCACTTTCTCTGTAGACTTTGGAGCCAGCATTTAACACAAAGTAACTCAATTGACTGGATGACCTTGTTTAGATAAACTAAACTTGCGTTACCCCAAATGTCAATTTAAAGCTGAGTTGAATCTCTGAAACAAATTACTTAAACTTTCAGCTGCTTGTATTTTCTTGCTAAAACTCACGAATAAATGCCAGCCCATGATCTGAAGTGCCCTTATTGGCTGTTTACAGGCAAAGTGCAAAAAACCTTGGAGATAGAGTGGATGCAGGCAAACGGACGGGGACGTAATAAAGAGGTGTCTGAAAGGCAATATCTGAGGGATTTATTTATTTTGTGATGGGGGAAAGACGGGAATGAAATTGTTTGGGGAGTTTAAGCATTGAAGTACTGGGGGAGTTCAAGGCCAATAAATTTAGAGAGCACAAAAGTCTGTGAGTTAAGAGCAGAGTCTCTTTTTATTATTAATCCTTAAAATGAATTTGATTTTTTGGGGGGGTTTGAGAAATAGTTGATTTTTCTTCTTTTTTCTTTTCTTTTTCCCCTCCATTTTTCAACAGATGTAGAAATGATTGAATTCCCAGCAGATCTCATTATCTGAATCCTCTTGACGCCCAGGGAGGGCTTAAGGTCTTAAAGAAACGATTCAAACATGATTTGTATTAAAGCCAACAATCTCCTGTGTTGGAACATCAAATTACTATGAACTTGCACAGAAAAGATGGGTGTTTGAGGGTGTTGTTTTTTTAAATGCGTGTGTGTGGTAGTGGTGGTGGAGGGTTACATTTCACAAAAATGTTATTGCTTCTGACTGAATGAATCTCAGCTAAGGTTATAACTGATCACATGAAAATGGAGAGTATATTATGATCAGTGTCATTTTTTATTTTTTATGTGAAAGTTGCCTCAGGTTTTGACATGTACTACAAAAAATATTTTGTTATAAAAAGTTGGCTGATACCTGTCTTTAACCTTTAACACATCTAAGTATAAGAGCAAAAGGCTTTAACATTGCCAGTTGCTGAGTGTATTAGTAGATACATATTCAGGCTCACTAATGACTTAAACCAGGCCTCATGGGAGTCTCCCTGTCTACTGTATGTGTTAATTAGTGCTTTGTTTGCTCTGTTTATTAATGGTTCTGCTTTAACCTTACAAATCCGTCTCCGACAGACACGTGCCTGTGCCAGTTCTGTTCTTTTTGCTTTCTTCTAGTGCCAGCAATTGACATTGAGCAAACTTTGTATGCAATAGTAAACAGCTATGACACATCGGGCTTCCCCCAATGTTCCGGATTCAAGAACACTATTTGATTCTTGCTTTGTCCTACTACTTGAGATTGGCTTCCAGGGCCAGACAGAGAAAGCAAAGGAAAGAGGTACAGACGACAGATAGGTTTCTTTGAAATTACTGTTTCAGCCTTTAACTGACAGGGAGAGATTGTCCAGAAAATTGACTGTGATAGTGAAGCTCTATGAACACAGGAATCGAAGGGAAAGACATGCCCACAATGACCCTCATTGACCTCTAGTGAATACACTTCTACATGGTGGGAGTGGCAAGTGCATTCATCGTTTATTGCTGTGACTGGTGGGCAAGTAGAATTCTTTGATTCCTAATCCAATATTCTTAGTATTCCAGGGCCCATGCAGCACACTCAGCTTCACCTTCCCTATTCCATCCTCTCCTCCACTTCTCATGTCTTTCACTCTATGTTTCACTGAATAAAATGCTTTGAAGAGGAAAAAGATAGAAAGGGTGAAAAAGAGAGGAATGATCGATTCCCCCTCTGAAAGATGCAGGGCCGAATGGGGCCCGGGCTGCATTGTGAGTGCGGCCCCTTGTCAATCGATAACGTGAAGTGAGGAGGAGGCTGGGCAAGAAATCCCTGGTTGAATGAAGTACAGCTAAAACTCTAGAGGAAAAGCAGGAATGTTGAGAGGAAAGGCAATTGACAACCACATTGATTGATAGATCATCTAAATTCAGATTTCTGTCAGGGAAAAGCACATGGTGTTGGGTATACATACTAACAGCTTTTGGCAAAGCTGCTCTGAGGTATTATTGGTGTGTTTGTGCTTATTTTATGTTGGTAATTAAAGGCAGATATTACACTGACAGACACAGAATGAGTCATACAGTCCCTGTGTAATTTAGTGTTAAAGATTTGGCTACTAGCACAGAGTAGCAATAGTGATGGGGTAGAATAATAATAGCCAGAGCAAGAAGGCAGCCGGCCTAGTGGATTATAACTTCATGTGCTGCTAATGAGGAAAAGACTGTTCTTTGTTCTTCTTCAAATCAATATACAGAACATAATAAGACCTGGCTCTTTTAAAGCTTTCTGACAGGATCAGAGCAGCAAGACTTTTATGAGGACAGACCCAAGCTGTTCCACATTATCTCTCATAAGAAGGCATGAGGAGACCCTTGGGAATCTGGGTTCTTTTGCACTTCCAATCATTTGCTGCCCTGTCTGGGCACTGGTGTGTGGACAAATTATAGTACAAAGATTCAATTACCCAGAACTTCTGAGACATTTGAGCACATTGAACTCTAATGTAGCATTTTTACCAAAAAGCAGAACTCTCTTACTCCCGTCTGTGTGAATTTATTCTCTGAATTTTTATTTGTAAGATTTACTCATTCTACTGTTTTTTGGACTCATGTCGACATCATACACTAGGCCCACCCACACATTTAATCTTACAATGTACATTAGTCTTTGAATTAACATCTGAACCACCTTGCATTGCTTAAACAAACACTACCCCACGCAACCCTGCCTGACTCTTCAATAGACCCATCATTGCCCCCTATCTCTTGAGCACTGTTTCTTGATAACCCATTAATCTGGCCAGGCATTTCAGAGCCTGGGCAAACACCATCTCTATATGGTAAACACTCCTCCTTCCTCTGCCCAAATGGCTGGGTATGGGAGCCCAGCGCCATGGGGTTAAATTCTTTCAGATCGTGTACACATAATAGACCTTGTTAATATTCATGACAGGGGCCAGGTACAGGGAAGGTTAAATTTGACTTACTTTTCAAAAGCACATTACTAATGCATGATGCCAATAAGAATATTCAAAGAGGCCGGGTGACCAAAGGTTGATGAGATCCTTACCTCTTCACTGACATTTTAAACACATTACCATGTGGCTGCCCTGCCTCTCAGTTGTGGGGAGAGAATAAATTGCTGGCTAATCATGGCTAACCCCCGGCCTGTCCGAGCACAGACCTGCATGATGATGTTACTGGTGAGAGGGCCACTTAAGGGATATGTGGGCATTATTGTGGAATCTGGGCAGCTAGAGTGGATGCAGAAATCTCAGTAGTGTTTCATCTCATTATGATGAGTGAATTGATCTATTTTGTTGTTCCAGATAAGTGTAAATGCCAAAACTGAAATATTGCAAATACAGAACTAGTTACAAGGTTTAAGTGTAGGATGTTACAACAGTTTAGTGTAAGATATTGTTCAAGGATAGTTCATACTTCTGAATGTAAATAAGGCCACTCGCATTTTATATTTAAGATAGTATATCACCTTTGCTGTTGCTCAAGTATTGTTTAAATCGTATTGTTCAATTTTATTTCTGTAGTGAGTTTCACAGTGTACAGTACATTGTAGAACAGTAGCTTTACAAAAAAAATATATATATATATAAAAATATTCCCCAGTGAGCAATTAGGGGTCACGGGGGCAAGAAGATATCAATAAGGTCCATCTTATGTTGTCAGGATGCAGCAGTTTGCTTGTAAGAGCAGTAGCCTGTCATGGCTTGTCACAGGCTGGTCACCCGCAGGCATCTGATGGACAAAGCGATGTGGTGGATAACAAACAGGGGGCAAACTTTCATCTTTCATGCCTAATCAATGTCAGGTGCAGCTGAAATAAAGCTGTCTGTCACCCAGAGGCACAGCAGAGCTGCAGATGGGAGCCAAAGTACAAAGCTGGGAGCTTCAGGTGACACACACACATTACCATCAGGCACCAGGTTTTGGCCTTGTTTGCACTAGCCATTCTTTATCTCCAGTTTTACTAAAAGCACAGACAAAACACAAATACAGTACAAATGACATTTATTTAAAAAGCACAAAAAGAACTTTGTTTACAATGTAAATTACTTTGAATTCTGAATTACTTTAGCAAAGAAACACAAGAATCACTTGAAAAAGTGAACACAAGAAAAAGTGACATACTTGTTTTAGAAGTTTTGGGTAAGATGTCTGGCTTTATCATCTGTGATTATCAAAGTGAAGTCTGCAGGGTTATTAGATACAAAGCTTGGTTTGGCAAGGAGCATGCTGTCTTCACTTAAAACATGTTGATGTGTCTTCTTGCTATCCCTCTTTGCCTGTTTGTCACTTAAAAGACTGACAGGCCAGGTCTTTAAGTCTTTAAAAAATTACTAGAAGATAAATTTTTCATCTTATCTATCCTGTAAATGATCTTATCTAAGTCCGTGCAGACCTCACTCCCATCGGGTGTCTCCTCAGACCTGGGCCCTGGTTTCTTTCTAAACGGCGGTAAATGGCTCTCGGCACAAATAATGTATAAACAGCTGTTTTGCCCAAGTAAGTTATCCTCTTAAAAGATTTAGAAGCCTCTCTCGTTCTCTCTCTCCACTCACTCTCTCTGTTAATTCATCAATTTCTTATGATAGCAACAGTTCGGAGCAGTGCAAGTGTTTAAGTACCAATTAGGGGCCTGGTTCCCCTGGTCCTGTCTGCCGCACCTCTTCTCCTCCCCGATCTCTCTTCCTCCACCTCTTTTTCCCACCTTCTCTACCATCCACTCCACCTCACACCACTATCTGGCCCCACTGACCATCCATCCATTCTGTCATCCATCAATCACCCTTCTGATCTTCTAAGACGTCTTCTACTTAAATGATGAGGATCGTCATATTTTCTTTATTAACTTTTTAGAATCCTAAATTATTTATCCTAGATAATCACTGATCATAAGATTGAAATAAGAACACATCAATCAAAAGGAGTTTTTAAAAGCTTGCTTTCCCTCGGCCAGGGATGGTGTCTCTGCTCTGAGCAAATGACATGCCAAATGATGGTGTCCTGAGCTGGCATCCGAGGTCTTAGATGAACCCGCTGGACCTCCTATCAACATAGAGTGAAACCCTAAACAGGACATTCACTTAAGTCTTAAACGCGCACACACACATCATGCAGTAAGCAGGGCAGAGACAGATGGTGTTCATCTCTCTCATGTCAGAAGATCTTGATTTGGTTCCCTTGAGGTGAAGCCTGACAGCCGTGTTTGGGTTTATAATTAGCCTGTAAGCTGGTCATCACTTTTAATTCTGATGTCTTGCCACTTCTTGGAAAGAGGTTTGGACTCGACTTGCTGGAAGTCTTGGTGATTAGTAGGAGGAGGTGCTTTTCTTGGTTGATGCTTCATGCTGAGGCCTGAACAGATATTCTGTAGTACCGCATTCTTGTACAGTGGGGTCTCTTTCATACAAGGCCAAGCCAATCCTAGGCAACTCTGTCTCCTGAAGAAAGGATTTAAACAGATGGTAAAGAAGCACTTGAGAGAAAAACCTTCTGGGACATAGTCTGAATTAATAAGATTTGCATGTGGGGCATGTGACATTCTAGAAAGGAATATCTCAGTCTGTTTATTGCTTCATCTCAATGTGTACACTGAATCACATTTGCAGACATTTAATTTCTTTGAACTTTACCACAATACTAGAAGCCCATTCTTAGCATTGTAAATTGAGCTTCCATTCTTACATTTAATTTGGAACATGTCCATCTTGTTTTAGCTTTTAAACATTTCTGGCCCGCTTTGCAAGGTTGTTAAAGCCGTATAAGAGGGATGTGCAGAATTTGATGAGAGACATTGGCCTATTTAGCTATAACCAATCAACTTCTGAAAATAAACCCCTAATTTGTTTTTTACGTAAACTTTAAATGCATCCAAAACTTTAAGTAAATTTCACTTACAAACGTACTCAAATAGACCTGGATTGTAACATCTGTTTTTAGATTGCTCACTTATGATCCCAGATGTATATTGCCTAAACTGAAAATTGCAAAGCACGGACAGTAGTCAGGTTATACTTATTAGTCCCCAAGTTTCTCAGTTACAGCTAAAAAGACTTGTGTCTCCCATCACAAGTTCTGTGCCCCTTCTTATAAACTTTGTCTTTCTATATTTCTTTATAATTATTTCATTTTCCTGTCACTTTGATCTGAGTTGCATGCCAAGGGACACACAATTTTTTCCTCGTTCAAAGATGTTTTGAAGCCAACTAACTTTTCTGTTTTCTGTTTCTCTACCCCTCCCACCTCCTTTTTCCTGAAGGGCAGGAGAGAGGGGCTTTATTCTGATTTGACACCCCAAGTCGGGCGTTTTTTTTTTTTTTTTTTTTGCTGACGTTCTACATCAGAATTGCACTCTGAAGAGAAGGAATAAAAGATCATCTTCGAGAGTCTCCCAAGATTCCCAGCGCCTTTTCAAGATGTGCTTCTCGATTCATTTACTTGCCTTTCATGTGAAAAACTTGGTTTCATTATGGCAATTAGCTACTTTATCTCCACACCAATTATTACATTAAAATGATCATCCTTCTTATCGTCTTTTTTAGTTTTTGGTTGTCTCTAATTGATTTTTCTGGATTGCACTGTTTCTATTGCTGCGTATGGCAAGTTCATCTGAACAATGCTTGCTTGCTCATTAATGGTAGCTTGTTAAACTTGTTAAACTAAACAAGATTGTGGGTGCAACACAAATTTTCTACTACTGCCAAATCAGCAGCACAGTAATGTTAAGTCATTTGTCAAACATGCCAGATAATGGGCTATACCGTACAGCTGTGACACAGATAGACTCGCATCCTTTGTGGCATGTTTCATGCTTTGTTTGAAAGGCATTTTGTCTTAAAGAAGGAATGAAAGATAGACAGAAAGAAGAAAAATATGATGTGTGTGTGTGTGTTGCATGCATGATTTATGAGGTCCACTGAAAAAGGGAGCGTGGAGAAAGAAACAGAGGAGGAGACGGCTTCAAAGAGGAGCGCTGTTGATTTTTCTGCTCCGTCCAGAGATCCGGGAGGTCGGGCAGGAGAGGAGCCCAGGGGAGAGGCTCCTTGGTGGTTCGTTCGGCTCTCTCGCACCCCCAGCCCCCACCACCCTCCGATATCCAGAGATTCTCACAAACCCCCCGATCCGTGCCCTGCGGCAGCCAGGGTCAGCCTCTGGCTCCCTCTAATGAAGCCCCTGGCCCCCTTGCCTGCAGACTGAATGGCATGTGTTCATTTCGCCTCTTCCTTGACATGTCCCTATGCGTCTGACGAAGCCCAGCACATCGAATTGTACACACACATTCCGGGAGTAATGCACATACACACACCAGCCACCCAAGCCTTTGGTTTGTACTTCTGCAAACAGACAAAAAATGTCCATACCACCATCAGTCATTATGGCCAATCATATGTGAGCTCAGGCATCTGAGGGCATAGACAATAATTATGCAGATAATCACTGGTACATTCCATTTTTAGTAATCACTTATTGATTTTGACAGATTAGTGCAGGGAACATTTTTAACATTGCCTTTTAGGGTAATCATTTTAAAGGGAAGTTTCCTGTTTGCTGTGAGACATCTCATTGCAGTTGACATTATATGTGCTGTAAAACAGCCACCTTTCTCCCTCCTCCTCTCGCCCACTGAAAAAATTACATCTGGGAGGCTTAGGGGTGGCTTAGCGGCTAATTTAATTAGCAGCTAAATTAAAACTTGATTATTCCCCTGGTATCTGGTGAAAATATATTTGCACAGGAGCGTTTATTTTTTTAAAACAAGACTTTACTGGGGGTTTCTCTCCTGCCTCGCTAAGGTTGTTCTTCGAGGCCATGTCTTGAGGGGATCGTCTAGAGGACTGGAAGCTTCATCTCACTGCTAATTACATTAATCTAAACACTTTCAAAGTCACTCTGATGAGGCTAATTGTCTCTCCAGCTTCTCTACGTCTTCCACATTCACTGGGAAGGAGACAACACTGGCAGAGGCTAATGCCACAGGCAGACAAGCCTTTCACAGGGAATACCAGCTGGCCTCTCATTGCTGTCTGTCTGAAGATGTCTCTTGGGGCCTGTGCGTGGCTGCGCATTTTGATAATCCTGTTGATCTGGATGTGTCTTCAAGCATTAGGGGTTTGATATAGTTTAGAACTGTTGTTTATCCAGAAAGTTTGATAATATTGTTGTCATGGCCTATGGGTTGGATTAGCCCCCATGATTGATGTGGAACTTAAGTTCATGAGACGTGAATCTAATGTAGCTTTTGATGGAGCCGATGGTGTGAAAACTGCACCATGAATGTTATGCGTTTGCAGGTTTTCTTGTACAGTGTTTCATTGTTTTTAAATTAGATGATTTTGGTTTTCAAAAGCTTTTGCATGTTAGGGGAACTGGTAAAATTCTATTTGATACTGTAATTGCTTTATCGATTTGCCCATTAACCAAAATGTGATGAAATGCTAAAAAAACAGAAGCAAATTAATATATTTTTAATGTATACACCCTTAATAATAATGCTGTGTTATTGTAGCCAGACAAGTTCATTCGGATACAATGGGGAAGTGATGGCCCGTCAAGGGTTCAAAAACCCTCCTAGATTTTCTTGCCCTTAGCCCCTTTTATGTCACAAGCATTTTTCATTATGAGTCTATCAGTGCACTTTTGTGTGGACAGCAGCCAGTGACTTGGAAAACATAACCCTCCATTCATAATTTACAAGTATAGCATAGGACCAGTTCCATTAATGCTGTATTCTGGTACTGAGGTTCTGGACATAGAAGCATTTATAGAGCATGGGCTTCTGGGAGATCAGAGCTCTTTGTCTAACCATTGCGCCCAATGCCAGGAGTCAGATGAAGGCTTCCAAGGGCACTTTGTTTCTTCTGGTGTTTTCATGGTCTATCTTATGCTTTCTATGGCCTTGATATTTTATGCAGGGCCTGTTTGTATTTATAAACACTTGAAGTTTCGGGTAGGTTGCACTGCATGTCCTGTTTAAACATCTTACTATGTTTATGGTTGCAAGAAATGACTTTGTAAGAGCATGTGTTCGCAAGCTGGAGTTTCTGGTGGAGACTGGGGTATGATGAGACCCAGAGGGGTGAATTGATAGGACGGCTGCTTGTTTTCCACTTAAATGAGTCTTACTTTTGCCCCTTTAGTGGGGATCCTAACCTCCCTGACAGAGACATGGCTTTCTCATCGATTTTTGCTCACTGACTCTCCCTGTGGCCTTGTCATTTAAAGCAAAGATGTTATGAATGTTCTGCCTAGCCCTGTGTGCATGTATGTGTGTTCACAGAGTCATGATTTTGAATGCCTGAGTGAATCTGCACGTGTGTTTACCAGTAAAGAAGAGAAATTTATAGAGGCATGGACCATGAGGGAATTTGTTTCTGTTTGTTTTGAAGCTGCATCTCATCTCGTAAGGGTACACATAAAAAACCCACCCTATTCTTTTTGCTCTCTGTCTTGACTAAACTTTCTCTGGTTGAGGTAAAGCCTCCCCTGGCCCCAGTTCTGGCCCTGCTGAGTGCGCGGATGTTCATCCTGCCTACTTGTTTTTACGTGCCATTGGCCTTCCCATGTAAAAGGACAGTCTGGTACCTTGTGCATCATTTAACAGGCAGTAACAGCAGGATGCCAGGTGCTGTCCTGACACGGCACGGCCCCCAGGTGAGATGCCTGTCCGTCGGCACCTCCCTGCAGCACTGCTCAGGATTTGCTGAGTTAAACTAATTTCTCTTGCTGTTATCTTATTTGTGATTGGCCACTTTATCAGAAAGAGTTAGGAGTATGAACATTTAAAACCTATAGAACATGCTAAGATTTGTTTTTATTTTTATATATTTGAAACATTTTTAATAGATTGCATCAATTAATCAAAAATAATTAATAATTTCTAGTGAAATTAATGCATCATCTCTGTAAAAAAATTCTATAAAAGGAACTTAATAAAGGAAATTAAAAATGCTCTAACTTCTGTGTATGAACTTTAGGATTTGTAAAATGTATTTTGTATAATATTGTATGACTATAAACCTTTGTTTAAAAGCTATTTAGTTACTGCACTTCTGGTATGTAAATAATTTGATGGCACTTAAATACAACAGCTGCATTATTCACAACACAAATAATTAATAGAACAGGACTGAACAGATTTGTCTAATAAAATGCATTGTAAGAAAACAAAGATCACAGAAAATAATACTAATCTAGTTTACACTGGGTGTATTGGATGAGAGACACACAACTGTGAATGAAAAAAAATTGTGTTTCTTTTTGAAAATCTTAAACATCATGTCAAACTAAAGAGGGAACGAAAAGGTGTAACTGGGGAGGATAGATTTTCTGCTGTACTTATTTCTTTGGAACCCTCTCCTCATTGCCTGTTTTAATCTGACTAAATACGATAACCTGCTCTTCATTAAAAATGGATGGTACTTCATTCAATGGGACCACCAGGCCCTGGGGGGCCCCCATAAGCGAAGAGGTTGCAGGGTCTGCTCGCCAAAATCACTGGCCGTAATTAATTTCCCCATAAATGAAATTTGGTTAAAAAGAAAAAAGAATCTGAAGTGGGTAGCGGTGGGGACGAGCGTGGAGCCCGAGACGTTCTTGCCCAATCATGTGGGAGAGTTTGTCAAGCAGGAGATTGCAGTCTAAAATATTAATCAGCCTCCCTCAACCAAGAATAAGTGAGCCAGCTCCTAGAAGGGACACAACCTCTCAATATTTCATGAGCCAGTTCTAGACACGGGGCCCGCAATTGGGCTGCCTTCCCCTTTAACGCTACATGCATCAGCCGTCCCTTTAATGGACCCAGAGGTTGGGGCTGGCATGGGCTAGGGTACGTGTTGGTGGGGGTGTGTTAGGTAAATGGAGGAGTGGTTGTCCAGGCCAAACACGACCCCTAGAAACAGTGAGCCATAGACGAGTGCTAACAATGAATAGCTTTAAATTTTACTGTACTGTAATGTCGCATTATATGTCAACATCTCTGTAGCAAGAATTCTGAGGTTGTGATGAATAGTCGATTAGTAGCTTCTCATGGACATTCTTTTTTACTAAAATAAATGCTTGTCCCTACTGTACATTTAATATTTGTTGTTTTCAGTCTTACACTTGCAGAAGCCACAGCCTGTATGCAGTATTAATGTAGACTAGAATGGGAATTTACCATGAATCTGAGCTTTGGTCTGGCATAAAGCACCCAGTCAACCTTGGATATGGTCATAGGAAAGCCAGTGTTTAAGAATACAACAAATAACAAAGGATAAACTGCACCATCTTCTGTGGGGACAAATGAACTTGTGCTCTGGTAAGATGTTATGTATTAGTTCATGGCATTAGATTTTCACAATATCCTTTTGCAAACTAGAGAAAAGATATTTAAGAAAATGGTAAAAAGAGATAAGCAAAGGACCGAAAGTTCACTGTCTGTGGGACATTGAGAAAAATGAGACTAAATAACTGTAAGGCAGTCACTGGTTCAGAGCTCAAAAACTCTGTGTATCCCCTTGAAAAGTTAATTAACATCTTTGACCTTAATTCTCAGAGCTCTCAACCACCTTTATATCAACCTGACACTGAAAAAATTAGAGATCAAGACATGGAAGATTTTCATTATGAAAATGACCAATGATAAAGAAAAAAAATAAATGTAAATGCACCCTAAAATGGAAAAAAAATAAATAAAAGGAAATATAAATGAAACCTTAAAGCACCTCTCCCGTGGTTTGCATGTGGGAGATTGAGTATTTGCATATGCCTGCAACCACATTTGAATGATTGTTGATTCACAGTAATAAAGAACATAACCACTCATGTTCAATCACATGTAGAGTTCAAAGGAACAACTTGTGGCAACAGAGTGTGTTGATGAAGTGTGATGCTATTTATCCTCATGCTGTGAGGGATCACTTATCAGATCTTTGTTAATGGTCTTTGAGAATATTATTGACTAGCGTAGATTGAAATACGTTAGTAAAGCTCAAACCACATGCTGAATTCGGCTGTTTCTAATATGCTTACAATCAAGGCCTAGTGATTTAGTTAGTTATGACATGAGAGACTTTTAGCTTTGTTTTAGTGAATGTTTTTTCCAGATATATTTGATCTTTTATATTAAAAAAGAAATTGTTTTTGGTAAACAATGAGAAGAATATTCATCATGTCATCATGTAGGTACATATGGTTGATAGTTTAGGCAAACATCCAGGTTGTACCAGTCCTTGCCTGTTAGATGATCCTTTGTTTACTTTGGAGTTTTGCACCTTGAACACCACTGGGTGCTAGTATTTGACCTTTGAACTTTTAGAATATTGTGTGTATCTGGACCATTTAATAATTGATGTGTTGCATCATTCTGCCATGGGAGTTGGGCCACACCCCTGTAGGCCTGGTTTCACACACACACTAGTATTGATTTTGTTAACTGAGACAATTTGGGCGAAGTGAGGCACATGAACACAGAGTCTGGCCTGGCATCTAGATAGTTTCCTCTGTACTTTGTACTTTGTGTGAAGGGTGAGGGTGATATTGGCTTGTTTTGTTGTGGGGTTTTGCCATCTTTTTTTAGTTTATACTGTATAGTATAATGAGAAAGACCTGATTCTACATGTTGCCAGTGTTTAAATTAAAGGAACGCTCTGTGTTCACCAGATATTAAACTGTATCAACAGCATCTGCCTTAAGGGTTACCACGAAACAATTTTCATTTACCACAAAATTTGTATAAACACACATTGCGTGGGCAGTAAAGGACTTACAAAGAGGCAAGACCTTCCAGAATGTGCAATAGCAGTTGAACTGAAATGTGAAGCTATTTATTGAAGCACTTAAGTTTTGAGTGCAGTTTTTAGTTGGGTTTGGGAATACTGTTAGAGGCTGATGAATTTAAATGACCAATGTAATGTCCTCTGGATGGAGTTTGCTGAATAGGGTTAGTAAATATTGCTTTACTAATAGTGCTTTTTTGTCACTTTGCTGCCTTAAATTGTTATTTGGTTGCACAAGTTCAACTTACTCTTTGTAATCTTGACTGGTGTGGAGTTGAGGTAACTTAAAAGAAATAGTTTTTATAAGAAAAAGTTATACCAGTTAGGATTTTAAATTTTAAGTTGAAATTACTTGTATAGCCAAGTTGATTAAACATAGAAATTTAAGGCAGCAAAGTTTTTTTTTTTTTACAGTGTAGGATGTTAATTGAAATGTTGATCATTTCACTAGAACAGTCATTAAACTCAACTTTGAAGAGTAACAGTAAATGCATTTATGTTCTTTTATTTTTCCAGGTAGTATGTTAGCTGTCAGGAAAGATTCTGTTTTGTGCATTTTAGATTTTGCTGTCTACATAACACAACAAGCTAGGTTCAGATGTTTTTCTGGGTCAGTTCTGGTCCCATCGGTGAGACTGACCCCTCTCGTTCCTCCATGAGATCTCCTCCCTGTCCACCCCAGGTGCCCCTGGCATGGTCTTTACTCTGTTTTGTCTGTTAAGTACAACTTCAAATATTGATGAGTGTGTGTAGGTCAGTAGGTGCATGCATGGAGTTACTGTTGACCAGTGAGGTCTAACCACCCCCATGAAACTGCTTGTCTGCTGTACAAAGTGTTCAGCCTCAAAAACCTCAGAGGACAGTGCAGGCCTCTATAAAACTACAGTGCATATAAAAGATGTTTGAATGGTAGCCATGTGATAGACTGATCAAATGTGAGCTGTTTTGTTGAAATGGGAGGGCTTTAAATTGTTGCAGTTAAAATTTTTTGTTAAGTGGTGGGGAAGCTACTAACTTGGTTTAATGTAGCTATATTAGTAAAGTAACCTTAGGTTAAAAAAACCTATTTAGCTACACTACACTTCAAGCTACTAACAAAAAATACATTAGAGATACTTAATGGAATATTTTTAAATGTATGACTGTCCATAATATAGTTTATAATTAGGGGCTTTTGAATAAATTAATTTGTGAAACAGCCTTAAAATTTACTCAAATTTGGTAAGATAAACAGAAGAGAGAAATGTGTACTAAATACTAAGATAAGCTTTAAAATAGGACTAATTGAATCCTTGAGACTAGTCTCATTAGTCATAAGACTAATTGAAAATAAGACTAATAGAAACCAATCTACCATATACTTTTCTAGTAATTATTATTATTATTATTATTTTTCTGTTTTTAACCTGTTTTTTATTATATATGTTTGTATACTTTTATATTGGTTTCTTTACATCAATGTAATCTTTACATCATGTAACCCATTACTTTACCATGAAAATAGCCATAGTAGTTAAGTTAGCATTTACGCCACTGTTTAGAATAAATAACTCCTTAACACTCATTGAAAATATAAATATTAAGCATGCTGTTAGTTTCCTGAATTTACATTGTATCTTCAGTTTTGTGCACCTAAAACTGTTTTTAGCAGTTATAAAAATTTAAAAATTAAACAGTATTTGGTTAGTGTGTGAACAAATTTTTTGTTGGTCCAACTTTCAAAACCCTTCCTGGACATCTCCCAGACCTACAAGAGATAATGTCTTCATAATTTGTTGTGGCATTTGGAGATAAAGATCAGTTTCTGTCCTTAAACTGAAGGGAGCGGTTACTGTTTTTAAGTGTAATGCTAGAGGTTAACACCTTTCACACAGTTACCCAAACAGCAGAACTTCATTGACTCTTTTCCTGCTCTGAACCCAGTGTGGTGAAAGTGAGAAGATGTGGGGGAGGAAACACCACTTATACCTCATCTGATCTGACTGTGTGTTTGTGTTTAAAATTCAAAACCATGCTGATTGACAGAGCCTCGCATGTAGCTATTAAAGACGGTTCGAGCAGCCACTCGACGGAGTGTGAAATTACACCTGTCTGCTGTTTTGTGTGCTCTTCCGTTTCTGCGCGAGTCTAAAATCACCATCAAAATTATATTCAAATTCCTTCACAAGGCAACCAGTGACATGTGAAGGTCAGGTGAGAGGCGGTGGCTACATGTTTGTCTTGGAGTTATCGAGTTTCATGTTTGTTTGTTTATATATGTTTATATGTTCACATTTTCAGGACAATATACCAACTTTATATAATGGCAACATCGAAATGAAGATACACTCTACTCTCAAAAAGGAAATTGACTACTTCAGGAAGAAATAACACAAGCAAACAAAAAACATTTAAACAGAGTGGGGAAATCAAATATAATAGTAAATGGATTTATACAGTTAAACAAATGTCAGACCTGTAGGTAAAAAAAACACACTATCTAACACATCTGTCTATCCAGATAGATAGGTTAAACAGATAGATAGGTTAGATAAGATTTATCAAAGTAATGAACAGAACCTTTTGCTCAATATTTTATCAGTTATGAGCGCTCTTGCATTGGTTGTCACCCTTTCCCACACAATTGCTTTACACTTCTTACGTGATTACGTTATCCAAACCGTCTGTTTGGTGTACGTTGTTTTCTCATCACAGTCGAGGAGCCACAAATGGGTCTGGCTGCTCAACTCTCGCATGTTTTTGCTTTAATTTGTCTGTGCTGTTTGTTGAGTGGTCCAGTGGAGCGCATGGTGACAGATGATGTAAATTATTAATTTCAGCCTTCCTGTAGCTGAGTGTAGCAGACCTTGTTGTTCTTCTTTCTCCACCCATCAGCCTCTCTCTGCGAGCGCCACTACACTCCTCCTGCCCTTTGCTACTTCAGCCTTCTCCAGGCTGAGCACTCTGAGGTTCAGAGACAGATAAAGATAGATCTTCACTTTGGGTTCAGTTATGTTCACCAAATCTAGGCTTTTTCATTCAATTTGGATCTCTGCATCCACTACCACATAACTTCACAAATCCTCTCAGACTTCTGTTGAACTGGTAGAAAAAAAATCTATGTGAAAACTCCAGGGTAAATATGGGATATGAATCTGACATCTTTGACTTTCATAGAAAATATGATATGATGAAAAATAATACTGTGATAATGTATAATTAAAAGTCATTGGTTTAGGCATCCTCGGATTTAGTCTAGTTTATTAGTCTTATTTAGTGGCCATTTTAATTAGGTATATATCTAAACAGCTTGAATTCTTTGTGGTAACAATTTGACTGGAATTCAAAGTGCTGGAAAAAATGCAGATTCTGGCCCATGTTGACATTATGCTTACACAAAGCTGCTGAAGATTTGTTGACTGCACTTTGCATCTGGTGACACTGGAGGCCTTTGCAGTGCACTGAATTCTTTGTCATGTTTGTGGAATTAGATTGAGATGGTGTGTTTTTCGTGATGTCATGAGATGTGTTTGCACAAATCGGCATGAGCCAAGCAATCAGAATTTAGTTTCTAGGACTTCTCAAAAGTTATAAGCATAAACATGAATAAAAATTTGCGTTAAGGGGTGGGAGGTAGAGACTACAAGTTTGGTATAGTAGCATTTCAGACTGTCCTCTATTTGTTTTACACAATTTTTGTTTTTAAGAATGTACACTGTACACAAAATTTACACTAAAACATCTTACTGTACGGTTGTATAGATGCAAGAGCAGAAGTAGAAGAAAGCTAATAATTACAGTTTTCTTATTAGCAATTATAGGTAGGAATTTATAGTTTATTCAGAAAATTCTAGTGTATTAAATGCCTAAAACAAAACATGAATATAAGATTTGATTTCCTTCAACTTCAACAGGTTCAGCAAATTCAGTGACTAGTTCTTCCTTGAAAAGTGATTAGGTGAAATCTGTAATTTTGCATTATTTTATCAGTTCCATTTGGTGATGCTAGAGACGTGGAAATGACACACTTTGGCTTTAATCCCGCAAATTGTTTAACTCTTAAACTAACGCTTTAGTCATGTCAAACTGTAAATTTAGTATAAAACTTCACAAAGCATTTCAGCATGTTATGCAGTTTCTCTTTGTAGGAATGCAGAACCTGTGGTTTGAAATGGACCTTCTGCAGCACAGATTGTCATTTCCTTATTTTAGCCTCTGTCTCTAAACTCTAACACTGTCCAGGCCATTAGTGGTGACTGTTGAGTGGTCTTATATAGCACATAGTACCGCTGCTGTCACATGTGTCAGGGGCCGCTTTTTGCCTGATGGATCGGAGACCCCATGAGTCGAGGTGATGGCATCCGTAGTAAAAGATGGAGGAAAAAAAAACAATTACCTTGCTGCAAAAACGTTAAAACTCATCAATATTTTAGCTTGCTGCTCGTTGTACAAGACTGTTGTTCCTCTTCACTGGTTGAAAATACTTTTTTCTCAGGCTGCTTTTTACCCAAAGAGCCTCCAGCTCCCGTGCCATGGTGCACTCGAGACAAGGGGTAGGGGGGCAAAAGTGGTTGTACTCATTGGGTAGTCTCTTCTCATAACACCCCCACCTCCCCAGCCCAAATCCCCCACCACACAACTGCACATGACAGGAAAGCTCCTCATTTTGGTGGTGATTAGCTTGTTATTAATTCATGAGACCATTCAGTTGTATGGTTGCCCCCTTCTATCCACAGACCCCATCTGCCCATCCCTTCCCAGCTTGGCTGAACCATCTAGTCATCCACCCTGCAGCCCCACACACTTTCACGTTTTTGGGCTCTGAGGCACATTGATTTCTCCATTAAGCAGCACTCCAAAGCCACTGCCTCCCCTTTGGATTCTGGCCTCTCCTCCTCTTTGACTCACCCTCGGCCAGTCATCAGGGACCAGCTGAGAGACAAATTGCTGTCAACACTCTAATTCACGTCACATCTTCAAGTGATCCATAACTGATTGGTGCTGAATGCTACAGAAGACAGTTTATCCACAGCACCTTCTACTGGATGGGTGGAAAACTGCACAGTATGCAGAGAGATTAGGCACAAAGCTTGAAAAGGTTTAGGTGAGGCAAAGTCATTGAGAAACCTCAGTTAAAAGAAGTTTAATTTTTGTAATAGGTGACTATTGTTGGTTGCACAGAGTTGACTGGGAGTAATCTCATTATATCTGATCCTATAACACTTGGTTGATTAAAATTATCCATTAAAATTTAGTTTATGCATAATTTAGGGATTTAATTCAGTTAGATGTTTGCAGTAAAAATTTGTCTTTCGTTCTGTAACAAAGGTGTCGATAAGATTTACATGCAATGCAGAAATGAAATGGAAAGCAATGTATAATTTTAGGTTTTACCTTAGAAATCTGTTAACTGTTAGCATCTAACATCTGCTTCTCCTTAAAAATTCACAGATTAATACATTTCTCTCCTCCTGCAGAAAAACAAAAAATTGATCTTAATAAAAACTTTCTCCCTTCTAACTGTCTACCTTAAAACATAAGTGACATCAATAGTCATTTTTATTTTATTTTTTTAGGCATATTTGAGGGGAGAGGGTTTTGAACTAAACTACTGATTTGGCATAAACTTGTAAACTTGCCTGCATGTTCATTTGGGGAGGGGGGAATCGGGGCCCAAAGGCCCGATAGATTTTTGCTGAGGCATGTTTTCTACATGCAGAGCCTTTGGGCCATTTCACTGCATCAGGGCATGACTAATGGTGGCAACAAAAATGTGCAATATCGCATCTAGTCTGAGGGGAAATCAATATGGGCCTGCCGTATGGGTTTAGGTAAGAACTTTTCAGATATGTATCCCAATGAAATATTATTTCTCCTCCTTCCTCTGTTTCTCCTGTTAGAGTGATCATAAAATTGTATGCCCTCTTTACAGTATTGATCAGTCAATAAAGGGCTTCTTTGACCGAATGCTGAGTACATTATCAGGTCATAAGTACACCTTAGCAGAAATAAAAGCTTCCCACACTGCCAGGAGGCTGGATACACATGCCATTTTAGAAGGCCAGATCATGGGAATACTGTGGTCTACACTTCCAGCTAATGTTTTACTAGCCCCCTGGCATCGTGCACAAAACCTCAAAAATGGTTTGGCCCTGGAAACTTTAAAAAGAAATTTGTCGACATTTACATTCATCACATGAGCTTGTTTGTTGGCTAGCCTGTAATGCATTCATATGTATATTTAGTAATATAAAGATGACTGATCATTTTGCTTCTAGATATATTCATAATCTGATTTTTTTATTGCAGACAAAACATTATGGAAACCACGTTTACTTGAGTAAATAAGTAAAACATTCATACATATCCAGCGTGGGATTGATCCTTGGTTGGACATTGATTAACATGCATAATTAAATGATCTCTCGAATATAACACAGGCATCAAAGGGAATGCAAGTGATTAAGTGGTGTGAAACCGAAGAGTCGTCTTGAGCTTTGATAGAGATGTTCAGGTTAGCCAAAGGGCCCTTAACTCTGACTGGGGCCCTGGACAGCTTTCTTTCAGGATTCAGTTAGCTGCTAAGGAGGAGTGTTCTACTTTAAGGAGGTGCTTATTTACATCGTTGACACACTGGGATCACCTTCAAAGCTGCTGGTAATGAGACAGCATGGCTGAGGAGGGAGGCTGGCCACCACACTCGGCACAGGGGACGACCGGGTAATGCGCTGAATTATAAATGAGGTTTCTGCACAAGAAATGTGACAGTTAGCTTTAATTCTCCGTTTAGCTGGAATGGGCTTAGACAAGATTGTGCTAACTAATCAATAGATCCCTGCAGCAAATGTTCTCTGCTCCTCTGCTCCTCAGACAGGGCAAGACACTGAAGCATGGAAGCACCTGCTCTGATTTGTTTTGATTTAAGTTTTTCTGTATGCACATGGTTTTAATGTATTTTTGGCTAAGAAGTTTAGGAGGTAAGCACTCCACACCATGAATATGGATTTTTCACATCGCATCTCCCTGTGGTTTTTCCCCTGTTGGTTCTGGAACTGAACTTCAGCTGATCCTGATCTGTGTCAGGAAAAACGCAAATACAGTTATGATTAGCATGAGTGATATGTGACATGGACTTACTGTACTGTGCATTATTGCTTGAACTTACGTTTGTTGTAAATAGGTTGATCATACCGTAATGTTAACACCATTCAGAATGCTTCCTGTGTGCTGTGCATTTTGCCTTCATTGACAGGTGTATACATTTTTCACAATGTGGACAGACACCACAGAGCGCTACAAACACTGTGCTGTGTTTACATAATGGTACAACGCTGAAGCGCTTGCTTTTATTATGTTGTACTTATGTGTGCAAAAAAGTAGCTGAATAATTTGTAAGATTGATACAAAATCGTTAGTTTGCAGAAAAAGAATAAGCAGTGTGAAGTGTTTTCATTGCACTTAATTTTAACCCAAGCCCAAACCTGATTTTAACATCTAAAGCGACAACAAAAATGTATTAGATATATTGCGTATTAGCTGACAAGTTAATGAATACCCAGTAGAGTCCTGAGTTTAGCTTGCGTTATAAATATTCAAATGTATATAAATGTTACAAAAACTGCCTGGCTGCCAGAATGCTAGCAGTGCTAACAACTAAAATGTTAAGCACAACACTGTCAACAACTATCAGCCACCAATGTACATATTGTGCAAAGAATACAGGACTGAGGCCAAAGACTCTCATAATATCAAGCTAAGGAGTTTCAAGCAGGTAAGTTGACATAATTGCTAAAGCAAAGTCTTCATTAAACAGTTTATAGTATGTGCACATTACATATTTATTAAATGTGTGCATTGTTAGTTAAGGAGTGTCAGTTTAATTATTTTTAAATTTTACTTTTCCCTTTCTGCTTTAATGACAACATGCTCTGTCACTACTTTGTTCATTTCAGTCTGTGGTCAGCACCATTTCTAGGTAATTGTTCAGAATCTTTCTACTTAAATTCTGGTCCATTTTAGTAAGGTGTAAAGAGGCCAAACATCCTTCATAGTTAAACATGCAAAAGCTTTTTACTGACCTTGGCTTGTGGGTTGTGTTGTGGTAGGGGATGGAAAAAACTTCTTCAAACCTCCAACTTGTGTGAAATTCAAATGCGCTCCTACAAGAGCACATGAAGCAGACTGCCATTCACAGAGATGAGTGATAAGGCACGCGGCACTCTGACAGGATGGAGATCGATCCCTGCAAACCTTGCCTTTATAAAAGATGTGTGAGAAGAAAAAAGCAGTAATAAACATCTATTTAACTTAGCTTGCTTACAACAAAGCTTCTCTTTCTGCTAGGCTGAGCTGCCTTAGAAAAAATGCTCATGTGATCAATTATGGATGGCCTGTCTCCTACCCATGGAGTTGGCGAACACATTAGGTAATGCAGGAGCTCAATTTAACTAGATTGGCTTGTTAATGTGTCCCGCTGGGAAAGGCTGACGGTTCCTTTGAGCTTCCTCTGAAACAGGGAGAGAAAATAATGTTTGGAGATTGTAGATAAGAGAGTGGTTGAGGTTGGCACAGCGACCCACGGAGAGGGCCACCCTTCTGTGTTTCAGCCAAGGATGTTCAAGTGGGCATCAGGCATAAACAATATCAAGGACATTGCTTGTGCTCTAAGAAGAGTTTTTTTGAGCTTCTTTTACAGTTTGCCCAGCAGTCGTTAGCTCCTCCAATTGAGATTTTAATTAACAATGTCCATGTTAATGCTTTAACTCTTGATGGTTTCAAAATGTAGTCAAGTGTGTGGTTCCATTTGTTCATTGTTTCACTTGAACTTAACAGTGAGTAGCTACCGCAGGGGCTTTTAATAATGCAGAATGTGTACTTACTGTTTGTGATACATTACATCAAACATGTTTGAAAGGTAGTTGTTGTGTGTGGCACTTATTCACTTTTTGCAATAGAGAATGGTTCAACTTTTGTCTCAAAGTAGTGACCTAGACACATGCAGTCCTTAGTTGAAAGAAATGTATGATCTTTCTCCCATGCCCTGCACTTAATGATTGGCCTTTGTAGAGAATCTAAAAGCACCTCAATTAGTGCACTTAGAAAGTGTCTGATGGAATGAGAGCACCACTCGTGAGCTCACTCTGCATGTTGCCGCTAATGCAGCCTGCAGTTCGTGTTCGTGTCCGTGCCCTCCGCTCTAATGCATGCCACGCTGCTCTTTGAGTGACACGTCATATGCAAAAGAGAGTGGAAAAGAGATGGGGAGAGTTGAAACCGGTCTAGGTTTTTTAATGTGGCCAGTTCCTTGGGACCCGGACCTGAGTGGTAATTGCTGACTGATGGAGAAGAGGTGGCAGGTGTGACTGTCAGCTCCAATCAAGCCCTCCTGCCCAATACCCATGATCCTTTAAAAGCTGAAAAAGGAGAAAATAGAGCAATCCCTCTCTCAACCTCTCCTCTGCTGCATCCATTTCCTCTCGCCCCCTCCTTTGCTTTTCCCCTGACTCCGTCCTCACCTTTCTCTGCTCTACCTAGCCTGTGCTCTTTCACTCCTTCCACACCTGTCGACTCGATTATGGAAATTAGCATTTGTGACGGACCTCTAAAAAGCAGATTAGTAGCAGGAAAGCCTTTTTATTGTGACATGGCTATTCCATTGGGGGACCAGAGGGTGGAATTTGCACATCATTTGGAGTGGGTCCCTTATGTTGCCTGATTCTGGTTGGGAGGAGAGGAGGGTTGTGAATGTTTTAGGGATTTTCCTGAAGGGGGCGGGGCAAACGTTGAGCATTGGACTCTGCACTACAGGACGTCCTGTGGTAGGGGTGCTGCCGTCTACATCAGCATTGTTTTGAAATTAAACTTAAAAATCAGGAAAATGATAAAACCTGGCAGTTCATGAGAATCAAATTTAGTAGCTGATCTGGGGGAGCTTTAGATTATTTAAGTTAAAAACCTCTTAAAATAGGGATGCAAAAAGGATAGACACTAGTTTCTTAAAGATACACAATATTTTGTCACAATCATTAATGCAGTAAATAATAATATTTTTAGGCGTAAATATTTTAGATGGCTGAAAGATGGGTGAAAGTTGAAGTCTTGGGTCATGATACTATTGTAAAAATCTTACATTTATCAGAGAACTTGGTTAAAAATGCCATTCCTCCCATTTAGTTGACAATGTGTTAATATTGTAACTGGCATAGATCTGAGCACATTTCACTCTGTTATGATCTAGTATTTGGAGGCTGTTTAAACCAGGGCTACTGAGGGACATCACCCTTGGTCTTTTTTCCCACAGTGGCTGCGTCTGAACATCTGTGGTGTAGCTTCTGGCTTTCTTCTTCATCCATCCACTGGTGGCTTTGTGAAGGCAGGCGCTCAGCAGGAGGGCTCTGATCCACTGGTTACGACATACTGTGCATCAAGCACACAGTTTAGCTCTGACCTGATCGTGCTGGTGAGTAAACAGTGATATCACATTTACACTTTTAGAATCATGCAAAATGAATAGCACCCAAATAAACAATTTCAGTGTGTTACACAGTCACACATGTCATTATTCTTGATTATATAGAGTTTAGGAAGTGTTTCACATTTTATTTCAATGTTTCAATTCAAACCGGCAAATATTTAAAATAAATATAGATCAAATGCTTAAGCTAACAAATGTAAAAAAAGACAATGTTTGTATGTTGCCAATTTTACAAAAATGGATCAAGTTCTTTGAAAGAAATGTTGCAACACTCCCCATTTGGTCACCTATCTTATAATGCATAACGTGCGCAAACCATACATAGATATGGTTTGTCATAACATTTCACTTATCAGCTACAAATTTAGTGCTTTATATATTTTTACATTGAGGTTTGCAGCTTCTTATGTTATCTCAGGTTTGTGGTAGGCATGTAGCATCTTGATACTATCCCTATAGCTAACTTTATTTGTTAAACTAATTCTGTGTCTGTATATATATAAAAAGGTTTCTTATTTTAATAAGGATTATAATGTCATGACCAAAACTTGCAGTTTCCACGTGAGCACAATGGCTCAATATGTTTTAGCATATACTGTAAGAGAAAATTCTATAATGTTCAGAATTATAATAAATCTGTATATAATTATATGTATTTAAGGGAGTGGAGAGGAGAGTAAATGTTCCTGTAAATCACATTTTTAATTGCCTAATGTAATTTGTGTAGATTTCCGTTCTATTAACTCTCACCTTCATGCTGTCACAGGATCAGTCCTGGGGGGTTTGGGTGTGGGATTAGCCACACCCAAACTTCTGGTTTCTGGTGCTTCGGTGAGCTACATGTGGAGGAAAGAGAGTATTGTGTAGAATATCTTATTTTTCTGCTGAGGAAGCCAGAAGGTCAATATCTCACATCTTTGAAGATATGGAGATGGACTTGCTGCTTTTTTGGATTTGGAGAAGTTGTAATGGTAATGGTAAGTCATGGTAAGTTCCATGAAAAATAAATGCAGTACTGTCTCAGCTTTCATTTAAAAAAAATAAATTAAAATTGAAAGAGTTTTAGACAGTTTCTATTAAACATTTATTAACTATTTGCTTCGAAAAACCTGCCCACTGTAACTATTTGAATGCATTCCACTAAATGTGGGGAAACCCTAAATATTACATTTTTAGATCAGTAAAGTTAAACATTTTGAAGTAGTTTAAATGTTATATACAGTCGGTAGGGTTGCATATATACAAGATTTGGGATTGTCCCAAGGGTTTAAGACCGCACTTCCACAGAGGAGCTGAAGTTTGAAGGATGAATCATAAATCCAATGAAAGAACATTAGGAGGAAGGTGGGTTAGGAGGGGGAGGGAAGCGACATGGCAGCTAATTTGCTGACATGGGGCGACAGGGAGGTTGGCCTCTGATAATATTGTTTCTTGAAGGAGCAGCACAAGCTGTGAGAGGAACAAAAGTAACTGTGCCCCACAAATCCTGTAGCCAATTAGTCTGTATCAATAATTAATAGGCATTGTCTGTATGGGCCACAGCAGATTGAGTTTCTCTGTGCCTGCCTAGATTGTTATGACAAGTAGGGACTACATAATGATATTAACGATTAATAATTCAGCGCAAGCAGTGTTGCTTCAGGTGACGGGCTGGCCATGCCTCCACTCCAGACCACACAGTGTGGGGTGGTCAAAAAGTGTGTGTTTATGAGATGATGAGTGAATGAACAAAGCAAACCAGCAAATGTGCATAGAATGAAAGGGCTAAAAGCAGTGCTAGTGGTCATTGTGGCTAAGGGACTGAAGTTGTTGCCATATTGCACTAAAACAAGCACATTCATTTGCGAAAAAGTGCGTAACATTAGTTTATGCAATGAGGTAAGTGGGTTCTGCGTTCCTGCCCAGAAAGCCTCCACTAATGGCTTCAGTACATCAGAGTTGTCTTCTTAGCCCACAGGGGGAGAATCTGGGACCTGCCTCACTGAACCCACTTATGTGCTCCATTGTCAACGTGACAGATTGCTCTATGGTTGGCGTCCCAACGGTGTAGCTCCACATCTGGACAGTTTTTGGCTTTATCAGGAAAAAAGTGCTTTAAGTGCTGAAAGAGACTTCCAGATATCAGTTTTGATTTGTATGATGCTGTGTGGTTGGAACTGGAGTTCAGATGGAGCATTTGATAGCGAGTGCTGCTCTGGATGTCTGCTGTCCTGTTGATCCAACACTGTGTCTGTTTAAAGATGCTATTCTCTAGCACTTGCTTGTTATATTCATACTGTGTGTGGACATCACTGCTGAAGGATGGGCTGATTATTTCAGCATCACTGCAGGGGACAAGGGGACATGGAGCCCTTAAAGGGCTCTGTTCTGAAAGCAAGCAAGCCAAAAGTTTCTGCTTGACAAATTGGTCATGACAACGTATGGCATGATTTTGCACCAAAATGGGAAATCCAAAATTTTTTTTTTAAATACCTTTGTAGTGGGAATTAGTGTAATATATATAAACATGGTAAATGCTTAGTTTCATATCCAAACTTATAGTAATTTAGAAAACTTATAGACTTATAAACTATATAAACTTCTTTAGAAAGTCTTCTTTAGAAAAATTTACATGTAACTTGCAGTTTTCCTAGCAGATTTGGTATACATGCATACAGTTTATTTCCTTAATAAATAAATCACTTATTAATCACTTCCTCTGATGTGTGTGTGAGGGGCTGTGATATTGTCTGATTGACGTTTAACCCTCTCCATTATTACACAGGGGGTGATCAATAAATAAATGAGTCATCAATGTGAATTAATTGCTTGCCGATGCATTATTCATCTGCAGTTCATTTATAAAGAGATGATCCCCAGTGCTGTTTATGAAGTTCAGAGAAGCAAATTGAAATATTTCTTCACACAACTTAGAAAACTTCTACACTTTCAGGTACTGTATAAATGAACTGATCAGACAAACAGGTTGGACAGGCTTTATGAGGGTTAGTACTTAAATATTCAAATTAAAAAGTTATACAGACAGCTGTCTTTTGATCAGTCAAACTTGATATACTGTGCTTTATTATGTAAAAGCTTAGTGACCTACAGTAGCATTTAAAATGAGAACTGCTTAGTCTTTAAGCTAAGTGATTGGTCCCAGATTTCAGGGTTGTGTTGTTTTTCTTTTGTTGTTGCTCTTTTAGTGGTCACCTACTGGTATTCTCTCCAATTTGTTTGTAACTCAGCAACCATATGTACCGGTAGTAGACTTATGATAG
Source organism: Chromobotia macracanthus (assembly GCA_036877525.1). Classification (NCBI taxonomy): domain Eukaryota; kingdom Metazoa; phylum Chordata; class Actinopteri; order Cypriniformes; family Botiidae; genus Chromobotia; species Chromobotia macracanthus. Next base: position 4,852,063 of record JAZGTH010000005.1, read on the forward strand.
ACTGTCTTTTGTGAAAGACCTGTTTGGTCATTGTTTCTTGAAAATTACTTACGGTATTATTCCCCTGATACCAGGGTGGAGCAAAATTCAGAATTTGAATAACTGGATTCAATTAATGAGTCATCCTAAAGGAAGTTAAATTAGAATGACAGGAAGTAGAATTTGGTTTTAAGTCCATCCAAACATCCAAAGTTTTGTCCTGACAAACCTCCATTTTTTTGAATAATTAAAGCTGCAATTTGTAACTTTACTGGTTAAAAAATTGGTCTCCTTACCTTACACTTATTTGCAGCGCTGAGTCTATAATAATGGTTTATAATTTGAGCTGTGGAGTCCAGTTTCCTGGGAAATGTCAGTTTGACTTCATTTTTATTAAGCATGGTGAAGTCAAAGTAAAGTAATCTGCAATTTTATGGTTTAAACAGAGATGGCATTAGAGAGACAAACATTACTGATTGCAGCTTTAATTTGTTTCTTCAGTTATATGAATTTAGAATGGTAATTAATTATTGTCCTTCAATTGACATTCAAATTGCAAATCTTTATCTTGTTAGCCACCTCAATTCAAATTTGAAGAGATTTGGAATTTAAATTTTTTAGTTTAGTCACACAATGGAAAAATCGTGTTGGATACACATCACAAACACAATAGATATTTTGGTAATAAATGTATCAATAGTACATGTAATCACACTTTACATAAGCCTGAGATTGACATTACATACCATACCATAATTTGCTACAGGTTCAGATTTTTTATTAGATTTTTTTATTATCTTTTTTTTTTTAGCGTTTTTAGCTCGCCAAAGCAGTGTCTGCTATCATTACAAACCATAGCCTGTGGTTTGTAATGATAGCATAATTCATCATAGCTTGTGCCTGAAGTTGTATACTACAAGTTTTAAAGTTAAAGCTGAGAACTCTAACGTGAAAGTAGCTTTTGCATTGTTATAATAACATGTCACAAGCTATCATGTCTCTTGAACATGCTTTTAGCAAAACAACATTGTGTTGCCCCTGATTGTGTTAACAAAACAGAACCCACCAAAATGATGCTGTCAGTGTTCCAAACAGCCAAGTTCAGGTCTCCCAGGTTCTAGCATGCTTCATTTGCAAAATGCATTGCATCGTTTTAGGCACAGCATGTTTACTTAGACCTCACACTGCTTTTGTGATGGTGAGCAGCTATTGCATAACGCAATGAAGGCATATTGCAAACACATACAATGTGCACACTTGCAACATCAGACCACAGCGCTAACCCTGCTGTTGTTGATTTTGTGTGATTCATTCAGTGAGCATATTTATTCTCTTCGAAACAAACAGGGAGAGAAATGATCCAGACGTGTTGAGCTCCAGCCTTCTCTAATTGCCGTGGACCTCTCCCTCCACTGGCTTTCTTCTGTCCTGAGTAGAGAAAAAAACACTACGTTTGTAGCTCACTGTTCAGCTTTTATCTATATTTTAAGCCACACACAAGGTGTAGAGTTGAGCTGGAGCTTGTTACAGGGGCCTGCGGCTGCATAATTCATGAGCAGGAGCTGGTTGCAGCAGCAGCTACATAAAAGATTTTTCTTTCAGCACAGGACAGCAGCAGCTACCTGTCCACACTGCAGGCTAGTGTCGTGGAACATGCAGGAAGATCAATACACATTTGTGTGACACTAATCGCTCAGTCAACCATGTGTCTTGATACTGATCAGTCCCCCAATGCTTGTCCCTAATGCTGAGTGTCCTTATGATGCCAAAAATACTAGACTCTCATTCACAGCAGGCTTCTGTTATGGTCCTGATGTTCTTCAGCACCAGAGATGGAAACCAAAAGTTCTTTTGATAACTCATCTGTAAAGCCAATTATAGATTTGTGGGGCTTCAGCCATTCAACATTGCATATAGACTCATAAGTGTCAGCATATGTTTGTCCATTGGTAGGCCAGGTTTTAGTTGCTTACGTCTGTATTGAGCCACTGTTCCACTTTATTGGCTATTGGCGCTGAGCCTGTTGCAGAACACTCCAGTCTGTAAGACTCAAACTCCTTTGCCTAGATTGCAGTGGATGGTGGTTAAGGCAAGATTAAAAAATCATGTCAGGAGAAAAGACTTGATGTGCAGGCGGAGGCTTAAAACCGCATACGGAAGACGGCAGCTTTAAATTGGACAGCAGTCTCTGCTGTATCTTTACAAAATGCATGAATCCACCAAAGACTCAGGATCAACCCCCCTGTCTGCCTGTCTTGGTTTCTCTTTTTGGGCAAAGCTGCTGAACAGCAGCAATGGTATTGATGAAGGGCGTCTCGGGGGGTGGAGGAGCGACTGATCGCATTCTGAACGGGAGCGCTGGAGAAGAGGGTATGAGGGTAGAGGTTGGTCAGAACCAGGGGTATGAGTTCAGATCTGAAGGTGCACGTGAGTTGGACTGAAGTGTGTAGAGCTCCAACGTACGGACTCTGGCTATAAGAAGGGGGGGATTGTGGGGGATGATCTTTTAAAAGCCTTCGTTCTCCACCAGTGAAATTATTACCAGTATGTGAAAACAAGGCTGGCTTCAGGCTAGCCACCCAGGAGAGTGCTCAGCCTCAGGGCAATTTCAGAAGAAAGTAACTCAGGAGAAATAATGGGACTGGGAGTACAAGGGAAGGTAAAGGGAATTTTTATTGGGTTCACTCATAGACTTGCTCCTCGTTCTCTCTTAAGCCTCCATGACACACTCACCACCTTTTCTGTGGCTTGCAGTCCTTTGGACGGCCTCTTTTATTCTCTACTACTATATACCCTGTCTTCACAGATACATCTTGACCATCGGTGTAAAGTAACATAGCTTGAAAGGCTTCATTGGGCCAGAGATGCTCCCTCTTACCTTGCTATACCCGTTCACCCGATCTCAGACCTGCAGGGGTTCTTTTCCAGTCTGTCCAAAGAACCAGGGTTTATTCAAGAGGCAATACAAATGAGATATGTAAAGCAGACTGTTCTCTCAGGCCTTGTCTTTACCTCAACACAGCAACAGGCTCAGACATCAGGCATAGATTTGTTGCATTATCTTACATTTTAAAAGTTGTGCCAGAAAGCCAAAATGTAGTAAAAATGTTATTTGCTTTCATTGTATCTGAATAAGCATTTTCATAAGCTGTGTAAAATGTTGTGTAAAATGTTTTTTCCACAGATTGTGTAAATAAATCTGTAAATTTAAATGTACTGCTTCCTTGCCGATGCTTAGCGTGTGAGTTTATGAAGTGTAGTGCCCACACACACATGGAAACACCCCCACTTGTGAACTTGTGTAGTAGCATCAGCTCTGACTGATATCAGTTTTGACATGTCAAAGGCAAGGCAGGGCGTTAGCCTGTGGCATCCGGGAAAACATGCTAATAGTACAATGCATTAGTGCACTCACGGGTGTGTGATAATCAAAAAGGATGTGTGTTTTTCAGCAGCCTCATCTCTTGGCCCAGGAAAGGTACAACTTATACAGACAATTCCTTTCTCTAGATGGGTTTAGATGGGATTTAAAAGTGATTATAGAAGAACAGTATTTTCTATTTCTTGTAATCTTGCCATATTTAAAGTGTAATGTTAATTTCTAGTAACTCATGAAAATACTAATAAACAACATGCACTCAGATGAGTATTTGATTAGCGTGTTCTGTGTATTTAAATCTGATAGTTGTTGGTGATTTAACTGCAATAGCATATAGTGAATGTATAACATTAATACTCTAATGTAACTGTGTCAGCTGTCAGTTTCTTTACATAGGTAGATATAGCTCTAAATAAAGCTTTTAGCATATGTTCTTCACCCTCACTGCTATAGCGTTGACCCACCATTTGCCTATCTTGACGAGTTGTCTATCAATACTGCCACTAAGCATTAGATCTCGTTCGTTTGATTCCATTAGAACACTCATGAATATGCTAGTGTCAAGCTAATAAAATCCATTAATATTAAATCCAGTATAATACGCACCCTCTGCTCTGGTAATGGTCCAGCTTTCGCCGGTGTTAAAATGTTAAGGCATTGGGTAGCGGGATTCGGTTTAATTAGGGTGCTTCATTTCAGTAGCAGAGAACCTGCCTATACCAGTCCGTTCTAATCCATGAGAACAGGCCAATGAAATTCTTAACTATTAAGTGATTTAAAAAAAATCATTGGATTTATGTTTACATGTTTTGTTTATCTTATGAGGTGCTGAATTATATGGTTGGTCGTCATAAAGTCATATTTGTTTAGTAACTTTTTGATGTGTAATCACACCACATGCCTACTGTACAAGCCTTTTCAAATGAAAAGACGTTCTCATTAAAGACTCTGCACTCGCAGTTCTCGCTTTCTTGCAATGAGCTGCGTTTTGGTTACCATTATAATACCTTTGCTTACATCATGTCGGAGTTATTTCAGCGAAAAAATGTGACACCTCTGCGCGTGGTAATTTTCTCACGCGGGATTTTCTCGAATAAATCCATGTTTGATAGTTTTATTCCTTTCAATTAAGTTTCACCAGTAATGTGCAACTTCTGAAACTGATTCCTAGTCTAGTTACAAATCAACGCAAATTAACTCTATTATATTAAACGTGTATAGGAGATTTTGAGGGTGGTTTAGCAAGCCCTACGTTATACTCTGATAACCATCATGCATGTTTGGGAATTTCGTATGCCTAATCCTCAGTTTTTCGTCAAATGTGTACATTTTATTAGTGCACAAGACATTCGAGAGGGGGTGCCAATGGCTGTTTAAATTTTAATGACAAACCAAACAGACTTTCGCACTCTGCGTGGCCTCAACAGGTCGTTAAGTAAATCTCTGGTGTCTGTCCAAGCAAATACACTTACTAAAATGAACTGAATTCTGTCCAAAGAGTGCGTGCTTTAAAGGGTACGAGTTTCAGATAATCCGGTGTCCAGTGTATCTCTTGTAGGCTACCTAAATTCTTCCATGCGCGAAGCCATTATTTAGTTCCCCTCCAAACATGCCCAGAGCTCAGCTAATTACAGGGAACGTCAAATCCTTTAGTCATAGATGATTTTCATTAATTGATAGCGTGCTCATTAATATATCCGACTGTTGATGCGCTTATTAACGCTCATCAATTCATTATTCATGACTTGAGTGAATACAAAGAGGGCGAGTTTATGCATCGGATAGCGCGGCTACATTTAGACGCGTCCTCCCGCAGACCAATTTCTTCTGCAAATAAGTTCCGTGCAATACGGGCAAAGCCAAACCGAGACTGAACGCCCGTGACTCGGTTCCTTATTATTGCAAACTGTCCTTACACAGTCAGGTTTAAGCACACACTGGCCCCACAATGCCGCGGGTGAAATGTGAATTCATTGTGGAACGCTTGTTGGTAATTCTGTTAACAAAAGGTATCCTTAGAATGAATTAAATATTTATTCGTTCTATGAATAACAATTGGATAGGGACGACTGGCTGTGTTTACTCTGTATGGCACATTTGGACGGCGCCTATCTGTTAGAGGCATCGAGCGGATGATGTGGTACCTGCTAAACAGAGATGCACAGTTTAAATTGATCATAGCTGCTGCAAAACTTTCGTGTTATTGCATTGCATAATTAGGGCATCGTTTTATACTTGTTTATTCAAATCTCTACAGATGTTTACAGTTGGGGTAACTGACTGCTGCTTCTGCTTTGGCACCCCTGCAATGACCTTTACGTATTTCGATGTTGGAGCGAACATTGCATGGGTGATTGCTTGACGGCTTACATAATGATCGGGAAGTCTGTGAAGTGCATACATTTTTTTTCAAATGCTTATTTCTGATGATGACACCGTGTTAAAAATTGTATATTTACATGCTGGTTTGTTAATCCGTCATATCAATGTAATGGAAAAGGATTTATACAATAAAATCGCTTTCCTCTATTACCAGGCCTGGTAACAGCCATCACAACCTATAAGCAATCTCAAAAAGTAATTTTTATTTGTGTCCAATTGGAGGAATAACGTTTTTGGGAAAATATAATTTATATAAAACCATAATATTTTTATATTAAGTATTATCAAACAAGCCACTGCTCTTAAATACTGTTAATATCAAAGCACACTATTTTTTCGCTACTTGCTCTCAAATTTGTGTTGCTGCAGCACTCGTAGTTTCTTTATCATATTCCAACTGTTAAAGGTGTTAACTCGCTTTTAATTACTATCACATACTACCCAGAACTGGGCTGAGTAGAGCTGGCGGAGGATGAAAACACTGGTTAAGCAAATTGGTATTTAAATGTATACTCGCTGGCCTTCATGGCTTGCATTATTCATTGCCAATACGAAAAAATGTTGCACTTTAAGCTGTGGTTCTGCAGCAGGACATGAGGCCTGTCAACAGGGAAGTGCTGAAATGTAGGGCAGTAAATTGTGGTCTGTACAGAGTACTCGGGTATTACACCCTCACTCGTCGACATTTTATGAAGACATTATTTGCTTTTAAAATAAATGAAGTTAATGTCTCACTGCAACTTAAAAATATAAATATTTCTAATTTTCTTACCTGATGTGCTTGGCTCTGTTTTGTTTGTGCTTAGATGCTCTATGTGTCTTTAGATATTTTTATTAATGCTTGTGTCTTTGATAAATTTATTTAAGAACCGTACACTTGCACTGCATCTTTAAAATAGCCGTCAGTGTATTTAATTTCATTAATTTTGTACCTTACCTAAACGAATATGTTTAACTGGTGTCCGGCTACAAACGAGATTTTATTTTGTAGTACCGGACCATGCTATGGTATCTTGTCAGTTTAGAATAAATTATGTATGTAACATGATTAGAAGCTTATACGCATTACTTTGAACATATTTCTTTGAATTAAATGTGAGAAACTCATTTTATCTATTTTAATTTACATATGAAGTGGAATTATTTCATAGGCTTGGACCTATCTAATCACTGATCTCGTTTTGATTTATTGACGTTCGGGAATATACTCATATGTAATAATAAAAAAATAATATGCATATCATCATTACTAAAAAAATGTATACCTATACATTTCATACGTGCTAAAAGTATCCGCCTTTCTCTAAAGCTCATAGGTTGACGTTTCTCTTAAGCCAAAACATAAAATCTCTTCTTACATATAAAATATAACCTATATCTAATTAATTGATAATGCCTGCTTGCCCCCTTCTTTTGCTGTTTTGATTATCTTTGAGTCTGCAGTATTTTTGCAGACTTTATGCAACCAAAGAAACTTGTTACTCTAACATGAAAATTGGTCTTTTTCAGAACTGCATTGGGCGAGGAGGTGTCCATGGTCCTGAAAGAACTGAGCAACGTCAGTGATAAAAAGTAAATAATTAAAACGGTTTGTGTTCATGACGTAGGAAAAAGTCTTACATTTACATTTACATTTTACATTTATTCATTTAGCAGACGCTTTTCTCCAAAGCGACTTACAAGTGCGGAATACAACAAGCGAGTCAACCTGAAGAGGCAACTAGACACAATAAGTGCTCACAATACAAGTTTCAGACATTGCTCAGAGTATCATATGCTACAACAAGGGAGAGATTTAAAGGAAAGAGGGATAGGAAATGAAGGGAAAGATTTTTTTTATGATGAGGTTAAGTTTTAACCTGTGTATCACTGCAATTAACGGTGATTTGATCGTGACTAAGGAATTAGCCTTCTCTGTGTACTTCGCTTACAATTGCGATACTGTGGAAAAGCTAAACGTTATTCTGGCAAATAAAATATTCAAATAATATAAAATAACATAACAAAATAATATATAAAATAACATTTTTCATCAGAAGTCCACAGTCTTCAGATCTAACTACTCGATCGCGGATTCCTATATCTAACCATTCCACAACCTATCGGAATGAGCGAGTTCTCCAATGTGAGGAAACATCCTGCTTTGGAGGAGCCGCATATATCGTCATTAAAAAATCATGCTTCCCACGCCTTAAGTCTTGAGCACTCGTAAAACAGGCGGGTCGAATTTTACTCTTCTCATGAATGTCTCCATCATAGCTTACTTAATATAAACATACATCATAACCATTAAGGTCTTTAATTTGGCGACTTTTTCCTATTTTGGCGACTTTGGCGAGATTTGTCGTCATTTATAATCTTTCTTTACTTCTACCGATTAAAACTAACAGATTCAAGGAACATGTAAAGATTTCGTGGCTTTAAGTGTATTTATTGAATTGATTGATCCTTTCAAATGATCTGGTTTTGCGTTAACAACGGTGAGCCATATTAAATTTAGTTTTGTAAATCGTATCCTGACAAATCTAAACCCATCGAACTCTTCACGAGTCTCATTTCGCCCCTATTAAATGTTTAATTTATAATGTAAAAGAACAACACTCTACATTAGAGTCCATGTTACACACATGCAAATATAATTTGCAATAATACTAACAAACAGTTAGTATTATTACTATTTTTATTTACAAGCATTTTAATCAAATAATGACTTGAGTTTGTTCTTTTGTGTTTCTCTCCATATAACACTTTATTACTATGTAAACTGTGAGCTGTGTAAATATTTTAAATGAGGCACAAAACTGATAAGTTGATCATTCATTTTGGTCAGGCATATCATTCTAAGAAAAGCTGGACGAGGATCAAATTACATGGGTTATTAGATATTGTTTGATACTTCCCCTTGATTGTTTTGATGGTCTAACAGTCAGTGTATCTCAGTGCCAATTATTCAGATATCTCTCTTTTGATCATCCGCCCTGCTGGTTCAGTCATTCATTAGGCTTGATTAAGTATACAAGAATCCTAATTACAACACCCGTGTTTTAATTTATGTCGAATATGCGTGATTCCAGTCTGTGCTGTGGCATGCTCACGTTATGAAAGAATGAAATCAAATTATGCAGTATATGCATATATAAATATATATATATATATATATATATATATATATATATATATATATATATATATATATATATATATATATATATAATCAAAGTGACAATGTTCGTATCTTGATTAGAGTCAGGTTCATTCTGGTCTTTTGTATTTTTTGCACGTTGCTTGTTTTATTACAAAGTACAAATCCACAGAAATTGGCGACACACAACGCAAGTAAGCTTTTTCTTCTCTCAATGTGAGGACTGTGATATCTTGAGCGTTGTATTGGGCTCATATATTAACTCGACTGATAAATATTGCATTGTACTGATTTAGAGCTTCCAGTGCCGGAGGTGTGATCTGACCGTCAAGCGCGCACACGAACAGAAACGCAGGGTGCGAGCACAAGCGGATGAAAACACGAGGAGGGAAGTTTGTTTACTCACTGGTAGCGCTCACAATTGAGCTTAAATGCAGAGAATGAAAGTCTCTGAAATAAATGAAACATTACTGCAATAATTTTGCTCGATTTTTCTCTTAACGCTCATGATGTACTTATTCTTCCCTCCAAACAATGGCCTGAGCTGGTAGATCGGGCCTTGTTGGTGCAATGTTTGTGAGAAAAGAGGGAGCCATAGTCATGTACCAGAGAGCTGATTCTCCAAGGCCCTCTGTCGAGCTGCACTCAAGACTCTGGCTTCATTAAAATTTTATACGCAGCGCTTGGCCAAGGTCTATTTATGAAAATGCGCTTTCCGCTCCATGGAACTCCATGGAAAACACAAGACTGTAAGGAACTATGGGGAGGAATGTAAATCTAAAAGCGGAATTACATACACTTAACACGGTTTTCCAAAATGCATTTTGCAAAATAAAGTAACCAGTGCCACATTAAAAAAATGGACTTTCATTTGACATCTATATGTTTCGTGGATTCCGCGGCTGATGAATAATGTAGATAGTTTGGTGGTGTGAGCTATGCAAATCCTCAATTGTGGACATGAGTCGCAGATATAACGACAAGAAATAAGAAATAACTATTTAGTCAATATGATTTATGTCATTACTGTGGGCGAACATAAATTTGTATTAAATTCATGTTCTCAACACTGTAAATACTATTGCATTAGAGATTCGACTTAAGTGTGTTTTCTGGCAGTGATTCTTGCCAGTGTGCCATTTGAATGCGGTTATTTTTTAGGGAGACTCACAATATGGTTTGTCATAATAATACTCACTGTAACTGTGTATTGTGCACTAGTATGTTCAGTTTTAATGTCGTAAAGAAGTTATTCATTCTTATTAGACTGTAACTACTTGGGCGGAACAAATCTGATCTGAAGCCAACAAGCTTGGCTTTTTGATGTAGCTTGAAGCACAAAAGGAGACGACAGTCATTTAAGTCAAACAATTTATGAGCTTGGAATGGGCTTTGCCACGTGCACCACCATGAAGTTCAGTGGGAACGAACTAATACTGCAAGGCCTGGTGGCTTGGCTTCTAATATAGGAAGAATCTGAAATACAGCTTTTTAATAATATATATATATAGATGTATATATATATAGATGTATTATCTAAAGATCGATTTTATTATATCGATCATATATTGTTGTGTTATATAACACATTTAGCTTGATGAATATTATTCTTTGTGTAAAAACATTACATAATAACAATTATTTGATTTTTGTTCTGAAGTTTTGAAGAGATTATTTGGAAAATACAAATATATATTTATGGATAATAGATGGATAATGGATAATACATATTATCCATCTTCTTTGAGCACAATGTCTGCATTAAGTTACTGATCTCTACGGAGAACAGGACGTAGGCTCTTGTTGTACAACATGAAGCATCCGTTCAGCAATAGCATCTCTTCCTCTTAACAAACACTTGTAAAAATCAATAGAATCATAACACTTCATATTTATTATTCATAAATAACGAGGTTTACGGACTCAAAACCACCTGCTGAAAACCACTGACATCCCCTGAAACTTTGTCTTCGGCCTAGAGAGACAATATCTGACAATATTTAAAAATACCATATATCAGTAACATGAAAAACATCCAAAGTCTACTCAATCAAAAATTATTGTAATCGATTATATGTGAATATGAAACTATATCAGTATTTACCGTGAGGGTTTTCTTCTTAATTCTTGCAATAAACTGGATTCACGGTTGAAAATTCGTTCGATTTGCATAAACTACAGACATGTCACATCTAAAAAATGACTTCTGTTTATTCGTTATTATTTAAAGCATCGATTGCGTGTATCTGACTTATTTCATAGCATACCCTGGTAGTAAAAATATTGCATTCGCAGATTATTGGTATAATGTAAACGTCAACAACGATAATTGACAACAATCGTCATAACAACAACAACACCAACAGTGGGGTGCATAGTTTGTTGCAAATATACCTGAAAATACCTGAAATAATTTTGGTATGAAAAGTAGTATTATCTAAATTCTCGATATTAAAGAAAACAATGCAATGAGTAGTTATTATTATTTAATTAAGCAAACTAAGTAAACAATACCTGGAATAATAAAGTAAGTTTAGGGACACACCACTCACTGCAGTAACTGAGGTAAGACGTGCATGGTTTATTAAAATTTCTGTCGCGTACACAGACACAGAAAGCACACTTTCACAAATGAAACTTGGTGTTTAAAATAAATTAAGCTCAAATAAATAAGGATAAAATCAATAAAATCATTAAAATATAAATAGGCCAAACAAATACCAAATCGGAATCGTATCTACAAAGTGCAATGAATCTCTGAGTATGCAATGAAATGTTCCCATCTACAAACTTAGTGAATAATAATAATGCTGATAATAATAATTTAAAAGTGTCGACATACCGTAGAAGGGGATAGTCACAACATAATTTTTTAAAATAATTTGATTGTCAAAGCATCATTAAAATGGGTCACACATCGTGTTTTATATCTGTTTTTGCCAAAATGAAATTAAAACTTTAAAAGCTGTTATGTCCTATTTCCAGAATGACTATGAATGTGTCAGGACGTCAGGAATAATGAGGTAGACACAAAAGTATACTATATGTCAGTGTGTACGTGCGTTCGCCTGTGCGCGCTCTCTCTTATTGCAATACATCAAAAGAATGAAAAATGAAAACTGTAAATGAACACTTAACGCCTTGTAAACCATGCAACAGATCACAGCTGAACCTTCATGATTTTCTTCAAAAGCATATAGAATAACACTAAGGTTTCTAGAATGGGAATTTTTGCACAACAGCGTTTTATCTTTTATCCTTAAAAACAGAATTTTGATGCGGTCGTCACACAAACAGGTGCAGTGTATTCACAGATATGTACACAGATGAATATAAAAGAGTTATTTTCAGTTAAGAGAATAATCATTATTATTCAATTCTCGTTTTGTACAATAATTGCAACGTTTAGTTGGTGATTTTTTTCACTCGTCCTTAGTTTTCCAAAACGTGTCTTGTCATGCCTTTTCCTTTCACCGTTGTTCTCGATATGTCGTCATGACAAACTTTTGGGTCACTTTCGGGCTCCGGGATGTTCGCGCGCAGCTCCCGTTCCTATCCGGGAAGCACTTCGTCTCAGCCTCGAAGAGTTTTGTCGGCTCTGTTCGCTGTTGTGTCTGTTAATTCTTATATTACGCTCGATGGTTGAGTTTATTTAAATACAACGTTCTGGTCTAGTGCGTGGCAGAAAACTTCATCCTTTTCTGCTTTTGCCTTTGATTGCAAAACCACACCCGGACCACATTTTTTTTCAGGTCCAGTTTCTCAGCTATGGCAGCTATTTTCTCCGATGATGGTCTGGGCTGGACGGCAAAGTAAGCCTCTAGTGATCGCTTCTCTGGAGCAGCGATTGAAGTGCGTTTTCTCTTTTTGTCCCCGCCGTTGAAAATCTCTGGCTTGGCCATTTTCTCTCTCTGCGCCCTTTCCGCCTCCTCTAACCACGCTTCAAGAATGGGCTTGAGGGCCACCATGTTATTGTGAGACAAAGTGAGAGACTCGAATCGACAGATAGTACTCTGACTTAGGCAGCCGACCCCGGGGATTTTAAGATTGGCTAAAGCCGATCCCACGTCTGCCTGTGTGACCCCGAGTTTGATCCGCCTCTGCTTGAAGCGCTCGGCGAAAGACTCCAGCTCTCTCGGGTCAGGCTCGGAGTCCCCACCACCGCCCAGAGAGGTGTGAGATCCCAGGCTGTGAGGATGCATGTTCATACTCTGCGGGTGGTGATGCTGCATGTGGTTAATCGCTGACATGTGCGAGTGCGGATGGGAAGCGCTGGAACAAACGTCAGTGCCTGGCATGCCTCCTATAGAGATGCCGGGGGTGAGATGGTCTAGCAGGTCGCCCTCCAGGCCCTGCGTCGGCTGGTGGTGGGGATGATGGTGATGAGAGGTCAGCACAGATGGGTGATGAAGGTGCCCGGAGGAAGACGTGGGTGTGCAGGTCATGCTCGTCATGGTGGTCATGGTGTGGTAAGTGGCATCTGGTTTGAACGGATGGCTTTTCTGAGCGACGATGTCCACCGCCGCTAGCGCCTCAGCTCTCTGAAGCAGCGTCTCATCAAAGCCGGCAAAGATGTTACCCTGCAGCTATATAACAGAGAGTAAGCATAAGTGCAAATGCCAACTTCTAGGCAATTCCAAATTTTCTACCAAATAAGGTACTACCAAATTGTGCTACCCGAGGATATTCCTGAGATATCCTCGTTTAAATTAAAAGTTTTATGGTACAGAAATTAAACCTATTTAACAAATCATCTAAAGTAGCATCAAAATGTTAATGCAAACAAAATTAAAATTTACAGGTGGCCCTTGTGTTTTCAGGTCTTCCCATCATTCGATGTTGAAAATATATATTAATAATAGTATAATCTTAACTGGTTGACAGCTCATTAAATAAACTGCAAGGGCTTTATCCCAACGCAACTTTCAATCAAAATAATAATAAGCGGACGTACCCAGATTTCTGTCACGCTGAGAAAAGTTTGACAATGCTGCGGTGATAATGAATCGCAGACAAGGAAAATATGAAATATTGAACTTACCGAGGGCGTGGGCAGACATGCTCGCCGGATGGCCTCCGAGCTGGAATGCAGAGGTGTGTATTTAGGCTCGTGTAAAATCGGATGCATACTAAAGGGCTGTTTGCTATTCATGGACATCATGATGGCAGAGGTGAGAGAAGGTCGTTTCTCGTCTTCCTCGTTTATTTCCGTTTTGCCTCAATAAAATGTTTATCTCGCACCGAAGTGAAAAATGGAATGACAAAAAGTGAAAATGAATGCCTGGCAAGTCTTCTTTTCTGGCTCAGCTGCAGCCAGTGGCGAGCTGTCAATGTCTGTGATACAGTAGGAATTTACGCAGCCACCTATAATATAACGCCGTCGTAAGCCCCGCCCATACAGGTGCAGACCCCGCCCACCTACTATTACATTACCCTCAAATGTTATTGGTAAGTGTGGGGTCTGAACACGCCTCTGGGTTTTTGTGTCTCATTCCACATCTTGTGCTTTGGCGTAAGGGAGGCGTGGTCCTTGACGTAAGACTCTCATCGTGCGTTTTCATTGGTGCTGTGATTTTGACAGGTTGCATTAGACTGGCTGTATTGAACACCGTGTTCTCTCTGTGCACATACTCTATAAATATTTCTCACTTCGATTATGAATTATGATAAATCCTTATTAATAGCTGGATGTGTAAATATCCAAATAGTAAATGATGGTTAAGGTCTGATAATTATGATTATTAACTTTGTAATTTATGAACTAAATATGGATATATCAGGTATTTATTAGACCTTTATCAACCTTTATTTTAGAAGGTTGATAAATATTTAACACATTTTTATTTTTAGATAAAGGATCACTCTGCTCTGCTGTGTGAATCAAGTGATTTTTTCTCCATATGGCAAGCCTTAACAATTTGGTACATGAATTAATTATTGTTCATTTACTTTGTGGCATGCACCACAATAAGGATTCCCAAATAGAGTATGAACAGGCTGGAATGATAACAGCACATGTACAATTAAATATTGATAAAAAAACACAGGTCAAACAAATGAGAGCACTCAATCAAATACCTCCATCTGAAAAATTAAACACTGGCACTAGTTGACCATCCATTTGCAAGAATGAATGAATTCAAGGCAGATTGGGGTTAAACAAAAGATAGAATGCTTGCAGTAGATAAAGTCTAGGTTTAATGACAAGATCATATCATCATTCAAGCCCCCTAATTTTGCAACTTCATAAATACTTGACTATTTGATTAGCACCTTTTCAAAGTGGGATGTGTGTTGAGCAGGTTTTGTTTGGTAGTGCATACAAGCTGCTATGGTTTGGCTTGTATAGAGTCCATATATCTATCACTCTAATTGATGCTGAAACCCCAGACATGGACAATAAAGGGCCGCAATTGAAGGAGTCCCTGCGAGTGTGACTTGGAAACCTGAGATGCAGACACAGATAGCAACATCGTCCCCTCGTGCCTTGCTCTCCAGCAAGGCCTTGGCACCCGCTCATCAAATATGCATCAATGCTGCCATCTCTCCCCCAGCAACCGCTGTCACTGGGGAATCCAAATGCTGAGGGACGGACAGAGAGGCACAACGAAAGAGACAGAACAGAGAAAGAAGCAGTATGAAAAAGAGAAGAGGGCTCAAAGTATGACAGAGAGACCAACATTCAGCTGAGATGATACAGCCTATACTTGTTGAATCTATTGAGTTGTTCCAACACCTGTCTACATCCCTCTATTCCTGCCATTCGTTCTTTCTCTGCCAGGCTGTCTGCATTGAGCTCAGTCATTTTACTGATGAGTTTTCTGCAAACAAGCCCGGGGAAGTGCTTGATTATTGCTAATGGAACATTTTCCTCAATGAATATTAATGTTGGAATGGGGAATTGGTTGTATTGGCTGTTAGAATTCCTGCTACATTTGATGGGTTGTGAGTTTGAGACTGTTTCTTTCTGTCATATAAACATATAGATCGCAAAAAGTGTTAAGAAGGTATTAAGCATCAATCTGTTGGACTGTTTTGTAGATGTATGCTTCATTGGGTTTTCCGGCTTAAACTGTTATTTGATTTTGTAACCCAACAGTTCTAGCCAAATATTTGTGCCTCATAGCATTTATTAAATTTGGGAATGCAATGGACAGAGTACTATATCTCTCCATGCAGCTCAAAGGCTTTCACTCCTCCCCCTTTAATACATTTTTCTTGTCTTGAGGTTAAAATGGTTGCCCACATGCGTGAAAGAACTGCTTGTATGAATGTGGTATCTGGTGTAAGAAAGTGATGTGCTGTTTTCTATGCCCTTGACTAACTTCTCCTTTTATTGTAGACTGACCATTTCAGTACAGTCAGACTGTGTGTTTGTGTGGATATGTGCATCATGGGAGTATGGGTGTGGTGCAGTAGCTCTGAAGTGATGGTGAAAGCAAGACATCACTACAAATAAATATTTCTGGTACGTTAAGCAAATGGACAAACTCCTCAGTGTGCACATGAGCGCATGCACCCCGCTTTCTTTTTTACCTTGTTTTTTTTTCCATACTTACCCCCTCCATTTGTGATTGGTAAATTATTGATAGCGTATAACATCTAACATTGTAGATATGTGACCATTCACCAAATCAGCGGGTTCACACTGTGGGGCTGCCAAAGGGAAGGGGTGTCTAAGCATGCACTTTAATGTAATTGCCTTTAGGGTTCCTGGTAAATTTTTTATTGTCTGCCAGCACAGATTAAAGGTAGAAAGTTACAGAAAGTGGTTGATTCTTCTAAAGCTCTCCAGAAGATGTCCTATTGCTAGTCATTTGGCTTTTTAAGTTCAACTGGCACCCAGGTACTAAGAAGCCTAAGAACCTGTCACCTCAGTCTAGGTTCACCCTCACAGAATGGAGTGCCCAATGCACACCTGGGAAATAAAGAGGATTCTTTTGAGAAAAAATACAAGCAGGCATGTTTTTCAGGCAGCTGTACACGGCAGTCATAAGTGTTTTCTGTTTCTGGTTCCATTCACTGATGCTGAAAGTGATTTCGGTGGAATGTAAAGGAAAAGAGGGGTGGGCAGGGAGACTCACACACTGCCAGTCAGAGAGGAAAGTAAGCAGAAAGATGGGACAGAAGTGAACAGGAAAACTTCATTTTGTGATGGGGCAGTGGCCAAAAAGACATTAAAAATGAATGGCAGCCGGCACAGATGGTAAGCTGACCTGGATGGGATGTAAAGCATTGGTGGGAAGATTTGTTTTTTTTCTGTTCCACACTACAAGAACAAATTTTCAGGTTTTTCTGTTTTTTTTTTTCCTTTGGGGATTTTGTATGCTTTGGTTGTTTCAATTTAAATTGAACTGTTTACCTTTCAGTATTAGGTGGCTACATTTCTTGATTCTTCATACACTACTAGTTGTACAGACTAGTAGTGTTTTTGTCTTCCTGTTTTGTTTCTTGCACCCTTCCCAAGTTTCCCTCTCTCTTAGATTCCCTGCTGTATGCACACATTGTTGCAGATCTACATCCTTTTCTTTGCAACGCAATTGTTCTTTTCATACATACTGCTGTTACCTACTTTTGCCGTACAAGTGGGCCGCACTACAGTAAGTCTGGAAGAGCATGGATCAATAGATTAACTGAGTGGTTATGAATTATGCAGAAGAGCCCTACAGCAATTGGACGTAAAGAGCTTGTGCTCTTGAATTGGCGTGTAAAAGCTGAGTACAGGCCTGTTTACTTGTTCTCTAGCATGCTGGGTGCTGTGGTGCAAGAATTCCCCACCCCCCTGGGACCTTAGTCAGGTAGAAATAATGTGGTATTGACAGTAATGTTTTGAGCAGAGCTCAAAAGTTGGATAAGTGTTTTTTTTGGTCCTCCTAGGATTCCTTAGTTCGTATATTATTGTATAAACTAGTTAGAGGTTGGTTGGAGCATGTGTTGGGTAGTAATGAACATGATCACTACAGTGTGGTTAACAGGCAGCACAAAGAGTTTCCACAGTGTCGTACATCTCTCTGCTGAACCAGTCCTCTAAGGAGGCAGATACAGCAATAGCATTAGCCTGATATTCCACAGCGCATGTCATTTTACATCTGCATTTGCATACAATCAAACTTAGCATCACTTGTGTGTGTGTGTATGTGTTTGTGTTTGTTCTACAAGAACTGACAACAGTAAAACAAAGGGGAGAAAAAAATAAACATGCAAAATGCTGTAATATATGATAGTGAGCTGATGAAGGCATATTCATGATATGTAAATTTCAGTGTAGTTTTAGTCTATGATGCTTTAAAGCAGTCAAAAGAAAAATGATCTTTTATTGTACCACTTTAGTACCGCAGAGAATTGTTTCAACTTTATGTACACTAGCAACTGTTTCCAGATAACAAGCATGACATATTGAGACAGAAGTGTTGTGTGGCTTCTATACAACATCAGCCGCTCATTCAGAAGCCAAATAAGAAGCTATGATAAGAGGAAGAGGGCCAAAAACTGTAACATTTGTATTGAATCTCCTTTCTTCTTTATTTATTGAAATATTAATGTCTTTGCTTGAGGCCAAGTGTGTTTATGCGTGCTGCTCAGAGCATTGACTGAAATGCCTACTGATGCTCTCTCATTGATTTATTTTTTTCATCATTGTGGGTTTATTTGTCTAAGTAGAGGCCGCCCGTCACCCTACAACCCCCCGTTCCCTTGTTCCCACTAGTGTAGCCTGCGTTCCTCTAAATCTTGGCCCATTCATCTGCTTTATCTGCCCTTCTTTTGCTCTTCAAGCGGAAGCATTTTAGCTCTGCAGACTTTGCATTTTGGACACTTCAAAGAATGGCTGTGGCTAATTGCTGTTTTGTTTGGTGTTGGCTGAGTAGGGAATGATGTAGGGCTCGGATAGGGATATATATATATATATATATATATATATATAATATATATATATATATATATATATATAGAGAGAGAGAGAGAGAGAGAGAGAGAGAGAGCCAGAGAATGCATGCCCACAGACTTTCTGCTATTCATTCTGGTGCTTTTCACATGTAAGGACACACAGGCCATGAAATGTAATATACTTGCATATTTTTGGTGTTTCTCTATACCTGCTTAGCATTACATGTCAATTAGATGGCTCTTCCTGTCTAAGTGGGCAGTCCTCGCCCCATTTTGCTGTAGTAAGCAAAAGACTTTGTGGGTCCGGCTACATGAGACTGAACTCTACTGTTTTCTCTTGCAGGACTGTGGCCATCCTATTGTTTCTCTCATTAGAGGAGATATGACAAGATTTATAGGTAATGTTGAAGGACAGTGTGAATGGGTTTGGTCCTGGGAATCTTGACTGCTCTTGAACTTGTAATTGATCTTGGATATGTAAGCTTTACACATTTAGACAAGCCGTAATGCAGCCATCAGTATATCTATACCTATATATCTATATATATAGATCCATATATCTGTATATCTATATATATATATACCTGGGTACACAAGTTTTCTCAACCACCCAGCCTTGTATAATAAGGCACACACTTTGGGTACCTTTCCATCTACTGTCCACCAATATTGACAACGCATTGTTGTTTCCTACACCAAAGATCTCTCTCTTTAGCAGTAATATTGAGGATATTTGCTGGTGGCCCACTAGGCAGCATAGGAAATCAGGTTTTTGGGGCCTCCAGGGACACGATGGGGGTTTGATAGGGAAGGTGCTCTCGGGACCCCAGCTGGTGTGGGATGGGGTGCCATTGTGATCCCCAGCCCTCCTCCTCACAGTGCTAACAGGATTAGCCTACGAAAAGCACCCACTCCTCACAACCCCAGGCTGTTTCTCACATGTCCTGTCTGATCTGGGGCTCTAAAGATCCTCTTGTCAGACTTTCCTAAGCCAAAAACCTGTCCCAGAGGGAGACTTTTAAGACTCCACCTTTGAAACTGGACTGAAAGCAACATTGCAACCGAAGCACAACTTAACAGCATTTATAATGAAGACTCAGCCATTATAGCTCTTCATGAAAACCTCTGAACCTCTCCAAAGCTCCTAGGTTGGTGCAGGTCTGAAGGTACTAGAAAAATGGATGCTCACAAGTGTCCTGACCTTATTTTCCTCACTTCCTGTGGCTGAACTTCTCTATGAAATCCCAAGAAATGGGCCATTATTGTCACACCACAGAGACTCTCCACATCACTTTCTTACACCAGATACCACATTAATACAAGCAGTTCTTTCAGCTTTTGCCTTTTAGCACCAAAACATTCCCAAAAAATGCTGGTGGTTGAAAAATGCTGGAGCCTTTACATTCCTTTATGACTTCCTTAACTCTTTTTAAACCAGTTTTAATGTTTTGATTGATATTAAGAGTAAGAGTGATCGTGTCTGTTGATCCAGTGTAAATGCAGTAGTAGTCGTGCTGGAGGCACAGCGTTTGTACCTGACAGTGCTGTGGGACACTGCTCTCATTACCACAACAATGAAATAATTATGAATGCCGCTGCGAGACTTCATCAGAGGAATATCTATTGTATTATTTATTCAGTCCCCTGGTTCAGGGAGAACACATATAAACTTCCAGCCATGCTCATCCCCATACACACTCTCTCCTGCCTGCCTTTCAAAGCAGTGCTTTGCTCCTGCTGCTGTTTCTGTCTCCAGGCCCTGGGATGCTTTGCTTGGACAGTGAATCTGATATGCAGCTATGGCTGACCCAAACCCTCTCAAAGGAATATTTCAGTTTGCACAGTACCAGTTGGAGGACGTTCATTCATCAGTAAGTGGTCAATACTCTGATGGTTTTATGGCTACAAGCAATTACTCAGTATGGAACCGGCTGCCTTTGGGATGCCAGGCCAAACCACAGGCCCAGTTCAGCCAACGAGACCGATGCTTGGAGAATAGGTTGTATTAAAGAGAGCAACAACACAACAGTGAGAACACAGAACAGTCGCACTCATGCACAACAGGTGAGTAGCTTTCTAACTTGCTGTAAGGGCTTTGAGAGAGGGTTTGAACTGATGTCTGCTTTTGCATGTGGTGATGTTTTTAACTCGTGCAACAGAGGTGAGCGAGGTACGCTTGTGCTTTGTGTGTTTTGTTGCTGTGTCCATCCTGAGTGATAAGGTTGCACGGGCTATGGTTGCAAACGCTCAATGCAGAGCATCATAAATAATGCAGTGCCTGCTTGGCAACGCTGTGGCTGGTGCTTGGCAACCTCTGAAGCTACATGGCATTGGGAGATGCGGGAAGGAGGACGCAGAGGGCGGAGTCAGACAGGTGCTCTTCTTCTCTTTCTCATCTTTCTTATCCATTCATCTGATCCTGGCTTGGGAGTGGTGTAGGTGCAGAGCAGATGCACCTCCTGCTTGCTCGGCTGCAACACAGGGAGGCCTTTGTTATTTTACACTGTAACACGTCACATATGATGTGTTAAACAACATCCTCCTCCCATTCCAAACAAGAAATCAACATCCTATTATGGCTTAATGGAATAATAATGAAAATGCATGTGATGCAAGCTCTCTTTAAAAACTTACCAAAGCATAATGGCAGTGTGTTATATTGTGACATGCACTACATATATGTCAGAGTCACAGAGGCCTGGTAAAAGATTCAAATGCATTATATTATGTAGTAAGAGAAATGAGAGATGTGTTGGTCTCTGTATGGGTATTAGCTATTTTTTAACATTGAGATGCACATGTCAAACAAATGTTGTAAAAAATCTGAAAGAAGGTCATAGTAAAAAAAAATGTTTAAATAGACTTTCCTTATAGAAGTCAAAAGATTACAAAGTAAAATAAAAAAAGTAAAAAAAAAAACGGTAAATCCAAATTATTGTTACATTTTATTGTACATTTTATTGTTACACTCAGTGTGGTCTAGCAGTTTTCAAGATTAAAATGTGTGGTCTTCTGTCTCCCAAACCCTCCAGCCCTGGGCCAGGGCCGTTGTGCTGTGGCCCGTTTTCAGGAACCATCGGCCCGTCGGGCCAAGGTGTGCAGCTGAAACATTAATAACTTACCACCTTCCCTGATTTGTTCATGTAAATTATTAACCATCACCTCATTATCAATTATTTAAATATCAGACTTTGTTCTTTTTCCCATGCTCTGATTCACAGAAAGCTTTGGAGTTTCATACATTTTTTGCTTTCTTTTTTGTCCTTTTTTGAGACATTTTGCTCAGTGACTTGTGCAAAGCATGGGTAACTTGTCTATAGTTCTGTTATGTTGTTTCCGTCTCCTAAAACATGATTAATACTTTATGGTGAGATAGCAGATATGGTACCGGAGTAAGTAATGCTCCCAGGGCAGACATGCGCCCCTGTTCAACATCTTAATGAATTCAAGCACAATACCCATTGAATGTGCTGATGTAAGCTATCCATTATGGAAGATATCACATAACTCTACAAACCACTTTAATATTCAGAATGATCGAATGGAATTGTAGTGGAATTATAAAATGAAATGGTGATGATGATGCAGAATACATTATAATACATTATTATGTAAATAGTTTATTGTCTGTTTAATATAGTCAACACACATATATTAAAACAAATAAATAAAATATCTATTGTCAATTTCAGTACTTCAGATTAAAAGTGCCCATCAGAATTTGAAATAATCTTTTAAAATGCCATAATGCTGTTTCCTTTAAGTTCTTAAAGGAAACAGCATCTCTGTATATGTTCACAATTAATTGAACAACTCTTTTGTGATTGGAAAGTCCTAAAAGTTTTCAGAAATGAGAAAATGCTTTACAGCAAACTGGGTCAAATGAGCATTGACAACGTATCCGAATGTAACACACACACACATATATATATATATAGTCTTGCTCTACTTATTTCTGTATACAGAAAAGGAAACAAACTAGGTTTTCCCCAGAGAAAGATGAGAAGTATGTACTTGCACCTGTGTTCTTGTCACCCTCCTATGGTAAAAGTCTGTGCATTTCTCTGGGGGAAAGCTTTGCTTTGGGCCAGTCCTGTCAAAATCAACTGTGCTAAAAGTTTGTGTGTTCGTTTATGAATGATGTTCTACCTCCTCTTTTGGTGCTCCCACCAATTTCATGTGTTTATGATGTCGAGAGGCGCTTCATGTATTTTGCACGACATTGCCTGTTTCCTGTGATGAGGCATTTTAGATGAAGGCTGACACAGAGGTATAACAAACCACCACTTTCCCTCTCATTACATCTCACAGAGACAGAGGCAACATGGAGGGAGGATAAAAGTTTGGTGGCACACCCCACTCTCTCTGTCTCTCTCTCACCCTCTCTTTCTGTTTGTCTCTGTCTTTCTGTCTGTCTGCACTGTGTCTGTCTGCACTCTCCCTCTCTTTTCCTGTCCCTCTGCATTAAGAGCTGCCCGGGGGCATGAGAGTAGGACTGGGGGAGGGAGGGTCGGTTAAGAGCTGTCATTTAAATAAGCGTTTATAGAGAGAGGAAGAGAGCTGGGGGAGGAGTATTAGAGTCAGGGAAGGCAAAGAGAGAGAGATGGAGAGTAAGTTTGAATGGGGAGGGGGAAGGGGTGGGGAAGAGTCACTTTAATGTGCCTCTGATCTCTCGCACCAGTCCACAGCTGCTGCAGCAGCAGGCTGCCCTGCTCGGCCATATGTTGCCTGCACTGCTCCAATTATCCTCCCTGGAGCAAGGGCCCACTCGCAGCCTGTGTGGTTGGCCCGCCGGGGTCGGCTACTGTTTCAGCACAGCTCTCACTGCTGTCACTGTGCTCGCACCCAGAACAGCTTATCCACCACCATACCCCCAACTCCCCCCACCCCCCGACCTGCCGAATCGCACACACATCGCACTGTTTTTAAAAACAAGGTTTTTAAAAACAAATTGAAAGTTGATATGAATGTCAAAACTTTGAATGCAGCTAAGAAAACATTTGTATGCTAATTATCTTTCATAATTAAGCTACAAATTGTTATGGGTGAAAAGGGTGTTTGAGCTAAATACTGTGGTAGAGATCATGTGTTTAAATTTGGTCAGATCAAGTTGCAGCTTCTGCAGAACATTTTCTTTACTAAACTAACTAAAAATTAATCTATTCAACGTCCGTTTTTGTGAAATTAAAAAGGAGTTATTCTCAAACTTTCAGCGCTGTCTGTATGGTAGAAAATATATTTTTATTTCACAGGGATCATGAAGTTCAATTTGCTTTTGAAGACTACAATACCATCTTAAATATGAATTTTAAATATAAAATGTAAAATGTTTTGACTTAGTAAAGCACATAATTATACAGTATGATGAAAAATGGTAGGAGCTCATTTACAAGTGTTACGTTACAATAGCGTTAGCTTTGACATGAAATCACAAGACACAAGTCATATAATGACCTAGATTCATAAGGAGTTCATGAAGTTTCTGCATCTAAAACAAAGTTAAAAACAAAATAAAACTTGTAAGGAACAACAGAGAACCTCATTACTGGTGAATGA
Organism: Chromobotia macracanthus; assembly: GCA_036877525.1. NCBI lineage: Eukaryota > Metazoa > Chordata > Actinopteri > Cypriniformes > Botiidae > Chromobotia > Chromobotia macracanthus. Next base: position 4,876,386 of record JAZGTH010000005.1, read on the forward strand.
AGCAGAGACAGCAATAGGGTGTATTAAACCAGACATGTATACTTATATACTTATCATAATGCGTCAGTTGAGATTTACCATGGTGGTGATTTAGAATCAGAATAGAAAATATGAGTGACAGACATTGCTTATGAAAGAGGCTGAAGGTTGTATCATACCATGGTGTTCCCAAGGAGCCAAAACTACCACAGGGGTCATTCCACACCCCTAACCTGTTCCCTGGGTGACTTGTCTCTCCAACAACTCACACCTCTTCATGAGTCTGTTTACTGAACTTTCCACCCGTGAAATATTTATTAGAGAAGGAAGCAATGTTGAACCCAGGGACGAGAGAGATGTGGAATAGAGGCTTACGTTACACGGTGAGGTGTCGAGTTTCTGTTGTGTTTCTTTCAGTGAGGTATGTTGCTTTCTAGATTTCTTTCTGTAAGACTGTGGTAGTTATGAAGACATGCTTGGTTTTCAGGTTTAAGGCATTTCTGTAGATATTAAAGCACTGGGTGGTTTTGAGTTTGAAGAAATGCTGTATAGAAGCTGAAGGGAAAATTCCTTATGCATACAAAATGTTGGAGTTGCTGGTGTCATAACTTCTCTCTGTGAGGTATTCACTGCTACTTTATGTCAGTGTGAGGCCACAGGGTCATGGAGAGCACCATGTGTTGTAATTCAAGATGAAGGAGCGCAGATAGGGTCATAGGTCAAGGGACAAAGGAACAATATTGTGCATTTTATATTGAGTCATTTTTTCCACTTTCAGCCTTTTTTTGCTAGCTCTCTGTCTCTCATTTCTTAACATTTTTTTTATTTTTTGCCAGTGTACACCTAGATGCCAAAAAGTAAATTCCACATATCCTGCCAAAAAACAACATCTCTCGCTTTATTTCCTCACAGCGTTTGCATTGGACAAAAGAATAGGAAGTAAGCCAAGCTGGATCCTCATGAATCTTTAACCAGAAGTTTGTTTTGTCTTATGAATGTAATTAATGCATAATTAATATTTAAAGATTGCCTCATTTATCAAATTTAACCACTTTACCCACTCACCACAACACAGTTGACTCATAAAACTCAGAGAATAAACAGTGAGATGTTTTGGAGTCGGTGAAGACAGGCAGAGCAGAAGACTAATGAGGCTGGGTGTTTATTAGTGACAGGTTGCAGCAGTTTCTTTTATTCAATGCGGATTCCCCTGGACCTTCAGGAAACAGGTCAGTAGACCAGGGTTCTGTTCAGCTCTGAGTCTGGCACAGGAAAAGCCAGATCCGGGTCTCTGGTGGCTCTCTTGTTCTGCCCCCCTTTGACAATACAGACAACAGTGACACATTTATTGTCCCCTTTCACATGTGGCTTTTACACAATAATAAGAAAACAAATTATTATTATTATTATTATTATTAAGAGCAGGTTTTTTGAAAAGTGTACCACAGTAGATGGTTTTCAGTTTTGCTGGTTTTAAAACTGCCCTTGTATTTTGACAGAATATGAAAATGTATAATAGCTGCTACTGTATTTTAAGTTTAAAATAAACAACGTTTTCCTGACTTTCCTGACTAAACAAGTTTCCTGACTTTGGATAATTAACCTGAGATTTGACCTGCATTTGAAATAACTACTGCAGAATTAAGAAATGACTACCTTAAATGTTATAAAATACCATTGAATTGAATAAAATTGATTAATAAAGACCCAAAAGACCACAGAGTACCACTTTTTACTTGTTTTTAATTAAGAATTGCAGTTGAAGTCATTATGAAATTATTTTTAATGATTTCACTTTTTTAAATGTCCATTTGTCCTTTTACAGCATTATTTCTAGCAGAAAATTACTATAGGCACTAAATATTTGTTACTTTAATTTGTGTAAATTCATTGGACATGACACTACAGTGGAAGGAGTTTCCTCATGAGACACCTTTACACACAGACTCCCTATGAGGTCACTGACTGAGAGGGCAATGAAGCAGAAAAGCAGCTGACTTTTAGACACAGCCCATTTCAGCCTCACAGAGAATCATCTGATGCTCTTCTCTCAGTCTCCTTTTCTGGTCACTAGAGACCGTTGTAAGGGTCCTTCCATCAGGCCAGCTAAAGTGGAGATTAAGTAGAGCATTTCTCCCTGTCAATATATAATCATTGAGCTTAGCTGGGATGACATGGATCTGTTTCCTCAGTGAGAGAGGGATTGTGTTGATCTATCAAAGCCTGGGATGCACCAAACTACTGATTTGATCACTGTTGTTGTCACTGTTGTGGATCTTTCTTCTGAGCGCAGATGTCTGGGGAGTTGCGTTGAAATGGCGGCACTCTCTCTGTTAATAATCAGTGACAATAAATTTAGGCTGGAATTGAATAAGCTCACGGTATTCCCAGGCTGCAGGGGGGCGGTAACACATTGGGGTGTTCAGATATGACCCAGTTTACCCAGTTTACCAGTTTATGTATCTGACTATACATGATGGAAAATGTCAGGAGTGATTTCCAAGCAAGCACACTGAGTCTGCGTATACTGTAGGAAGTGCTAACATGCAACTGTTGGTCTTGATCTGGTCCTTGAATATTACTTTTGTTGGTGTAACCTAATGTACTGAGGTTGATTCAATAAACCTTTAAATAACATTTAATTAATGACAAGTTTGACCCAAAAACAGTTCATTTAGATTGTGTACAGCATTTTATCTATTACATTTTACATTTTGCAATGCAACAAATTTTCATGTCTGCATTTACTGTATATTTAGACAAGTATGTCATGACTTTTTATATTTGTATCTACTATATGTGTCCCGTGCTGGCAAAATGAGTCGAAATGTGCACAGGCTAATTACGAGCTACTAGCAAAATAAGTGAAAAATGTCATGTTTTGGTCTAATTTGAAGTTTAAAAAAAATGTGTTAAAGCCCTCGTCTAGTGATTCCAATGCTCTAAACGGCAGTTATACATCTAAAATTATTTTTATTTGTCTGTTTTCTAGGGGTGTACCTTCCAAAATATTCCTCTGCTTTAACAATCCATGAAAATGTAACATTTTTTCTTGCTCTCTTCTCCTGTTCAGGTGCTTCAGACAGGTGTAGCTCATTCATTTGTCACCCGATTCCAGCAAATCATACATCACGTTTTAGGTTTTTGTTAACAGAAAATGTGAAAATAACAAGTACTAATTTTTGAAACTTTGCTCACTTTAATTCATTTCTCCAGCAGGGGTCACATGTAAATCTTAAACAAGCAGATAAAAGAGATGGAAAGAAAGAAATAATAAAAAAGAAATGCACTCACACACCTACTAGGTTCCTTGAGCTAATGGAGACTCAGGCTAATGGGTTAATTTAATTCCGCTAGGCAGCACACTCTGTCTTGTTGCTAACAATTAGCTGGGAATGGAGTTGTTAATTTTTAATGATGAGCAAGGTAAAGAGAGAAAACAGAAAAGCCTTCTGCACTTAGCAGAGCTGCCAGAGGCTAATGTGACGCTCACCGTGTGCTTTCTGCATATCCCATTAAGCATTGCATCCAGCTTTCCTGATAACGAAATATTCAAAACAGTCAAAAATAAAGTTTTGATTTTATTGTTGTAGTATAATGTGCAGTTGTGAAGACCTTTTCTTTACTTTTATCAACTGATGTCAGAATCATGTTTTGAACCAAATGTAATAATTTAAAGGAATAGTTCACCCCAAAATGAAAACCTCTGTTATCTTTCATTCTTTGGTGAAAATCTGGCTGTGTGGATACAATACAATAGCAGTTTATTATGACTTTAACACTTGATAAAGAACCCAAGACTGTCAGCAAAAATGTTTATCTGGTTAACTGATCATTTTCCAAATACTCTGGCACAAATTGGTTTTGGTTTAAAACACCCAATAATTAAGCAAGATTTTTTGATCAGTGGATTCACTGTCACATAAAAATGTGTGTTTCAGTTAGATAATGGATATCATGGATAGGATATGAATAAATCGTCTCCTTTAAGACTCCATCAAACACAGTGTACAAATCTCAGTTTATGCACTAAAATGCAATTACCCCTGTAGTACATTACTGCACACCTGTAGGAAGCATGTACTCATCCTCTCCTATTGCTGATACATCTATCCATCTAACACTTTCCTTGCTAATGGTTCCTATCTCCTATCATTGGTATCTATCTCTCTCAAGAACTCAATATTTTTGATTTGTGTTACATCCACATTGATGCTCAGGCCCCTTCACTCACTGGTACATTAAAATGTTTGTTATTGTAGATATCAGCACTTCAGAGCCCATTAAGAGGAAAAGCATTGACAGAAGCAGTTGGACCAGAATGTTAGACAGGACCAAAGAGATGCTCTGATTTCTCATGTCTTCACTGTTCATTCACAAAGTGTGAAAGTGGACATTTTTTACTTATTGTTCATTTCTTCTATAACAGTTTATAATAAACTGCAAAGATTTTTAAAGAATCTCATTGTAACATCATTATAGTAACCGAACACACACAGCATAGTAGAGGCAGACATTTGCAAACATCTTGGGATATGTCTTTTCCCCCTTTATCAAGCAATAATTTGGGTTACATTTATATTGTTTTTAATGGATTTCGTTAATTAATCATATTGATTATTACCAACATTACCATAAAATAAGTGCCATAAAATAAAAAACACTGATAATTACATACAAAAGAAATTAAAACAACTAGTAAAACCTATTTTAAACAAGTGTGTAATGTCATTATTGTACGTTTACCCCAGGTTAATCCAGGCAGGAGTTTTTGTTAATAAAGCAATATCATATGATTTGAGTATGATTTAGCTGAACATGACAGTAACAGTATAATTGTAAATGTGATGTTTTTATACAAAATATGCAAATAACAAATTAAGCAGTGTCCCAAAAACCCTTGTGTTTGTGGAACTTCTTTCTTAGACCACAGGTTCAGAATCTCCCAGTACTTGTTCAAAAGCATATGAACAACTGAGTGCATCTATATAATGAACCAGCAGCATTGGAACACCTCTTGTCCAATCAGATTCATAGACCAGAACTAATTGTTTTAAGTTAGTTATAATATTGTTTCTCCCACACAGGTGGCCAAGCATGCGCACATATTGCTGGCATCACTATTTAAATTATCCAGTAAACAAACAGTGACTTTATCGTTTGCTCTAAATTATTCATGCCACTAACTTACGCAGTGAGATCTCACTAAGATCTCTTCTAACGCAAATATCTGTCAAAGAAGATACTGGCAACTTACTGAACCATCACCAGCTCAAACAATACAACAGATATTTAACAAATGTCAGCACGTATAACAAAGAGAATTCACTCATGTTCTCCCACACACACACAAATGTACACACACAGGTTAGGCCAGTGTCGATCAGAGGCTGTTGAAGTGTTTACAGACAGACAGGATAAATGAATAAGTGATAGCGCTGATGTATAATAAATGGCACTGCTTCGTTACACATTCCCACAATCAGGAGGGCATTCCAGAGGGCAGCCAGAGATGGACGCTGCAAGCTTCAGCCTGCTAACATTATCAACACACACCTAACAAGTGCTCCGCTAGCTGTCTCAATGCAATCGGTCAGGCCTAGAAACCTCGTTGTTATTACCAGAGGGATTTGGACTGTTGCTAACATTTGTTTCTAAAGAAGTGCATGTGATGACAGTAACATACATTGTCAATAGAGCAAATTCCTTTTGGAAGAAGGTGCAAGGGAAGTAAAGCATCTATGTTATAGTAGTTTAAGTTTGATTACTGTGCTATTCTGTTTCATTAGGGGAAAATCAGAATATCTTTCTCACACTGCTTTGTATTTTATTGTGGTGTTTACTTTGATGTTTGGTATTTATAATTCCATTTGTTCTATAATACTCATTTATTTATCCTATTGTCCTTTTATAAGTAGTGGATGCAACACTTGTTAAAGCAACACTGTGCATTTTGATTGTTCAGGTTTGGGACAGAAGTGGGATAAAAGTGCTTCAGTAATGCACAGAAATCTTTAAACTGTCTCTGCTTCCATCACTGGATTAATTTGTATAGTTGTAATTGATTTTCAGAGCAGCTCTTTTGGAAGTACAGTGGGCTCCAAAAGTCTCGGACAGCTAGATGCTTTAATACAATTTAATACAAATGTTTTTCACAACTTTCCTAAGTTTTCATCAAATCCTAAAATGTTCTGTTTGTTTTACAGTTTAAATAGGATTTTAAATACCTGATGTTTTCACAATGTCTCTCACAATGACTATATTTATTCAATTCAAGTTTATTTATTTAGCGCTTTTCACAATGGCACAATGTTCAAAAGCAGCTGTACACATTAAAATTATCAAAACATATTTAACAGTGAAATAAAGCAGTGGTATTGGTAAAGAAAAAGATAGAGAAACATGAATAAAAAAATAAAATTAGTAAAACAATTTTTTTTTATTTGTATGGTTTTTGTTTTTTTGTGTTTTGCTTGCTTTTTGGCCTGGACTCTCCTGCAAAAGATTTTAATCCCAATGAGTTTTTAACCGGGTTAAATAAAGGTTACTACAGCTAGTACTCCTACTAATGTATTTTGATTATGTGAATGGAATTCAGTCAGTAAACATCTTGTGACACGTCTCCTCTGTGTATTTGTAATGTGGAATGCTCTTCTTATAGGGCTGCTCATTTTGTTGCTCTCTATGGCAGTAGTCTTTAATCTCTCTCAACTTCCTGTTCTTATCCTTTCCTAATCCCCTTCACCAGGAGAAGAGTGGAAACTGATATTCTCTTCCCATCTGTCAGTAGACTGAAATTTTTATAATCCTGGAGCACTGACCCAACGTTCACTTACCAATAACAAGAATAACTGTTTATGAAAGCCAGGTTTGGTATGACAAATAAAGAACATTCAAAATATTGCCAACATCCACAAATAACAAATATCATGCCAGTGCAACAACTGTGAAAGTAAAAATGTGATAATAGTATAAAACTATATAGTAAATTATATATATATATATATATATATATAAGCTTAAATATAGTGAGTCTGTCTTTTATCCTCAAGTCAAGATGAATGGAGGTGTTGTACACCACTCAGTCCGGATGATGAGGTCCATGTTATGTGAGGTAAGAGCCATCCAAAGCTTAATAAAAGAATTTCAGGGGATCTGAAATGATTGCATCAAACCTGTTTTATTGGAAGGTGATGTGCTGTGATTGTGTTATCTGTCTGAAAAGATTTCTACTGCAGCATCAACGGTAACACACCTCTGCAGAATGTATAAACAACTGGATGTTCAGTGTTGTTTGGAATGAATAGAAAAGGGGACTTTCATTAAACATACTTGTTCTCAGTGATAATATAATAATATTAACAGTGGTAATGTATTTTATTATTCTTCATTTTGACTTAAAGGGACATTGTTTGTTCACCCATGTTGTTCCAAACCTGTATGACATTCTTTCTTAAATGCAAAACACAAAAGGAGATGTAATATTAGTGACTGACATTCACAGTCTCCATTCACTTTCATTGTATGGAAAAAGAGCAGCATTAATATTCTTCAAAATTGTTTTGTTTAAGGGAGAATTGTGAGTCTTTAAAGGAAGAAAGTAAGTTGTTGGAACAAAATGGTGAGTGAATGACAACAACATTTTCATTTTTGGGTAAACTGAGCTTTTAAGAAATCCTGATCTGTTGCTTAATAGCACAGCTGGGCACAGACCTCAAATGGCAGAGCAGACCAGAGTGAGTGCTTTAAAGAGATGGTGTGATGATCAAAGTAGCTGCCCTGAGGGGAAGTTGAGGACAGGGTCTGACTGTAACTATCTCTATTAGTTTTATTGGCTTGCCACTATAATAACCACCTCCTCTCTCTCCTGTCTTCCTTCACCCCCCTTTGCTTTACCATATGATGGGCGTCCAGGGAGCCTCCGCCCCCAGGGCCGCTCAGCTTTTCACTGTCAGCTGGAAAGCCTGCCACTAGTTGCCTGTTCGAAGTGGTGGTAAGGCATCGAACATAGGGGTGATGTTATCCCAATTAAATGCTTAGCCTAGTCATTACACCACACTTGAGCAAACACAGACCAAAGTCTGTGCTGTGTTTTGGGTATTCTCTGAATGCCTGTGTGTCTGTGAGCCGCTGTCGAATGGAACCCATGTGTGAGGGGTGAGGAGGGTCAGCTGTGGAACAAGAAGTTTTTTTAAATTTGTGTTTCCCCTTTGACCTCAGGCCCTCTTTTCTCAGCAGTAAGAACAGCATTACAATAGGACCTACAAGCCTATGTGACCCGCTATAAGTGCGAAACAAAACTGCGACCACAGGAGTCTGTGTGGAGCTGTTTGTTCACATTAAGAATCAGGTTCACTGTGTAGAAGATCTCAGCTGTTTCCATATAGTCAGGTTATGGTCTGTGTGCTGTGTGCTTTTCATAGTACAGCTTGGTCAAAAGTGGTTCTTGGTGATGTCATTAGTTATTATTTACAGATATTTGTGTGTAAACTGCACACATATATATTTTACCACAGGTGATGATAGCAGGAATTGTAGAACTTGTAGATTGAATAAATTATAACAACTTGCCCTGACATTACATTAATCAAAAAAACACTCTTTCAGTTCCTTTCAGTTAAAATCTGAAATGTAAATATATGCTAGCTTGAAATAACTAAAGTTTTTACATGTTGACCCAACAGCTATAACAAAAATATGGTATTAAAATGTTGGTTTAGTGTATAGAATTCACAAAAATCTTAATTTATGAGTGTATTAAACTAGTTGTTTGAAACCAACATACTAAACAACTGCTGGAGAGAAACCGCATTTGTGTAATTGGACTTTTGTCTCAGAACCTTAGTTAAGAAATAGCCCTTGTGACAACTTCCCTATCCCTCCATCTCTCCTACATCAGTTTAGATAAAAGTTTAAACAGCTGGATGGAGGAGTTCAAAGAGGGTGAGATCCCCTCCAGTCTAGATGCTCTAATCACTACCCTTGAGTTGGTCCACAATCCATAAAATTCTCCTTCTCCATTCAAACTTCATGTATAACTGGCCTCAGGCAGTTTATTGCAAACACAGTAGACAAAACAGAAAGAGTTTCACAATTAGAGAGAATGGCAAATTGACAATAAGTTCATATCAATTCTGTTTGAAAATGCTGGGCAAGTTGGGCAAGCAGCTGTCACAGATGCTGTCATCTAAATGAAGAAAGTCATCTCATCTCCCTTTTTCTGCTTTCTTCCTCTTACTGTTTTCTATTACTGTCTTCTTTACTCTTTGTATGGTCAAACTGACAGTGTTTCTATTGAATAAAAATGTTTTTGCTTTAAGTGAAAGCTGTTGTAAAATGTAAAATGGACATGTGTTTCAAAATTATTACTGTTCTGTATTTGGTATGTCCCTTCCTTGCTTTAATGATACACTTAAGCCAGCACGACTCGATCAGAGTTTTCATGTTATCCCAGCGTGATTTGAGAATATTCCAAAGAGCATCTTGTGTGCTTGAGTTGAAGCAAGGAAATCTGAGCCTTTGTACAAATTAAATTGTAAATGTGACAAATTAGCTTACATTTGATTATTTCATTCTCCATTTTGCATCATTACTTTTCTTTGTGGTTAAAGTTTTACAATGCTAAAACTTAAAAAAAAAACGAAATAGCTAAATAAAAGTAATAAATGGCTAAATAAAACAAACTAAATAAAAAAAACATTTTAATGTGATCTTAGTTTTTTGGACCCACATATGTCTATAAGACAAGGTATTTTATTTTATTATTTGGCATTTTATCTACATACTACAAGCACCTTTTTATTCAATTCCCAAATGACCTGTGTGCTACCTGACTGGTTTAAATACCCTAAAGTATCAAATTGTTAGTAAAGTGCTAATGTATGGCAGATTAGCCACAAACAAATGCAGTACCTTGTGGTCCATAACTGAAAGTGATTATTCATGTAATTTAGAAATTCAGTCAGTTGTTAAAAGTGAGACTGGCATCACTCCTGACCTGTGGTCAGTGATAAAGCATGCTGATTAATGGCACTATTTTTATTTAAATCCACTCATGCAGGTTTATTGAAGCTTGTGTCAATAAGCACTTGTGCATTTAGCTGCTCTAGATTATTTGTGACCACTATTGACTGGCCACATGTAATTTGTCCACATTAATTGTAGTTTGTGGCTCAAAGTCCAGTTATGTAATAAAGAAGAACATTCAAACCTTCCCAGATCATCAGCCCAAAATCCCACAGCATTCCCAGTCATCCGTGGGACAAGGAGAGACATCTCCAGAGCATTGTTGCTGCATGCCGTCCGTAAGGAATCTGTCAAGGAACAGCTTTTCTGGAAGTTACGCCTTATCTGGATCAATAAGTCTGTGGAGCACTTTGCCAAGATGGATGACATGGTCCCTTCTTGTTAGTGAGACTCTGTCATCCAGCCATGATCCGGCATTACTTGGATCACAGAGCAAGATCCTGAGGGACCCGAGATCCAGCATAATGCTGATCCGTCTTCAGTACTTCAGCAGGGTATATTAGCATTTAGGGTTTCTATTGAATCCTGGTGTTGACAATGATAGATCTAAACAACACAGATCAGATGAGTATGTGGGTCAAGGAGTCATAAATGAAGCAGTGCTGCCATTTTACCCAGTAGCTTGTATTTTGTTAAATGTAACCTCACACATTAATTCAGTACAGTGGCCTCAAAACTATTTGGGCACTTAGATTGCACTTTTAAATGTCTTCATGTCATTGGATTAAATAACAGACTATGAAACTAATTATGTCCATTTTTATAGGGTGATTTTTAGTAATTTTTTGTTAGTTCCCTTAAGTTCACACAGGTGTTCTAACAGAGTAACTACAGGTGTTGTCATCACATTAACAGTGGACAGAGTGTTTTTAAAAAATGGTTTTTTTTTTACTATTTTTAAATGTTTTGTTTATTTAAAAAAGAGTGTTTGTGCTGTATTAAATATTATGCTTTATATTGAATGAACATTATTTCTTGCATTTACTTTCTGCACTAAATACACTGACCTTTATCCAATATTTAAAAGAAAGCCAAATAATAGACCTGTGACAGAGTTCAACTGGGAGTTGAGAAGTTATTGTTTTGCATCACTGGAAAAGAAAATAGCATGTTACGTTGCCATTGTGATTCCTGCCACAGCAGGTGTGGAATATAACCTGAGCGCAGAGTGGCATGCTTACACCCTGAAGCCAGTCAATCCCTACACCATAACAACTGCAGTAGGAGTGGCATGATTAATATGGTCATGCTAATTTTGGTGGAACAATGCCAGTAACCCAGTCTGATTAGGAGTTTAGATTAAACCCTGCACAGGGACCAAAAGAGGAAGTGCAACCACAGCCCAGTCATTTCCAGGTACACCCTGACAGTTCAATAAAAGTCTTTATGCAAATATGTTGGCTAGTAACATTTTTTGTTTTTGTTACAATTTGCTGTTGTTGTTTATTTAGATGCATCTTATCTAAGTATTTTTTTTGTTTTTGTTTTGTTTGTTTATTCTGATAAAATCAGTTGTATTTATTGTCTTCCATAGAAACAATGAGATTCAGAGCTGCCTGTCTGCACAGTTCATTTATTGATTATGTGATGGCAGGATAATGACACTAGTGGCTCAATAATGGGGGACTGATGAGGAGACCTGCGGAGTGTGTGTATAGATGGAACAGAATGGGGTTAAGTATGCAACCCATTGAGAGCTGATGACTTCAATGAACCCTGCACAGCAGAATGGAGTGTGGAACAGTCATGGGCCAATAAAACATATGCTGAGCTGCTGTCTGAAAGCATTGTGTTCTTGTCTGACACACCTTTTTTCATGCCTGCTGTAGTGACTGTTCCATCTCCACCCACACTTATCTATTATTGGCATCTGTTTGTAAGTATGTTAAGCTTAAAATTAAACAGTTTAAAAATGCAAACTTATTCTGCAAAAATAAAATAGGGTCAAAAATAGGGTGTTGTACTGCTTTGTTTGTTGTGTTGTTTCTGTAAAATGCTACATGTACATGGAAGAAATTCGCAAAATTTGGAAAAAAACAATGACAGATGTATAAATAAACAACAGGATTTAGATCTATATTGGTAATTGCTGTTTTGACTTGCATTTAAATGCCAGTGTTGCAATTTCTGTAATACTTTTTAAAATGATAAATTATTTTAAATATGTTAATAATTTATTATGGCAGCAATAACAATAACATTCTATAATTATTAGATGCACCTTAAAGTAATAAGTACAGTACATACTGTCTTCACTTAGTACTTATGTACTGTATGTAAACACTATAATATAAACGTGGTGTGAATCAAATAAAGTATTTTGTGCATATCACTAAATAAATCAAATTTCATTACTTGTAGCTCATATAAGATTTTAAAAATTAAATTGTTTTTGTTGAACTGTATAATTTCTGCACCAATAGCAGCATCAAACAGGACTGCAAAAAGAAAGACTTTTTAAACAGGCCTCCCAAACACTCCTCTTTATGCTGTTGGTTGGAAGAACAGATAGTCCCACCCCAAACTCACACTATTGGTTGAGCCAGTGTTGTTGTGTTTGATGCTCCAACAAAAAAAGCAATGTTTCAAAAGCACCAGTCTGTTTACAATGAGAAGTGTATTGATGCATGAACAAAACAAAAATAGTTCTGTAGAGTTTCACAAAGCTTTAAGTGTAAATAAAACCATATATAAAATATATATTGCACTAACAAATGTATGTTATAGAGGTCATATTTGGCCTTCTAACAAGACCCAAAACTTGTGGACCTGTGTGGCTCTTTACTCATGGGGTAGACAGCGGAGAGAGAGAGAGTTAGAGGTGGAAATGATTCACTCTGCTCTCTATGCAATATTTAAAGCCCTCAGCCTGGGTCCCATTAATGGAGCCCTTTCGCTGCTGTTTTCTGCCTCTCACTCAAGTTCAAAAAAACCCTCTCTGACATGAATTACATTTACATCTCTCCAGACTGGACTGATCAGCAGCTTTTTCAGCTTCTTCAGTGTTATTAATGGTGAAACTGCTCTGTGAAACATATGGATGATGTCTTTTAAATTTTCTTTTGCTTATATAAAAAGTATTGCAAATGCAATGCAAAATACAGTTTCAAAGTGAAAGTGAGTAGTGGCATTTTCATTAACTATTGGCTGAAGTTTCATTGGATGATTTTAGGATTCCCACAAGATGTAATTACCTTCAAGTGGTGAGTTAGCGATTGAACTTTCAATAACTATCAAAGAAATGCCTTGTTTTGTGCTTAAATATGTTTCTCTCCTCACTGTGTCCACAGTTTGAGTCCCATCTAGTGTTATCCAACCACCATCTGCGAAAACGCATGCATGCATTGGTGTACTAGCATGTCCCGCTCACCGAGATTCATTTTTGATGATGCTTAGTGAGTCAGTTCACTCTGCTGTCACTGTTTTGACAGGCTGCTACGTGTGATGTGACAAGCTACACTCGCTTGTTTTTGATTCCACAGCTCCAGAAGAGCAAATCTGGAATAGCACATGTTGATTTGCTCCCACCCAATCAGGCCTTTCAATAATACAGTGCAAATCTGTTGAGAATAATGACATCGTAGGAGATCATTAGGTCCTGGTTGATGGACAAGCCATGTGGTTTTCTTCCACCAAATACCATTAGGCAGTGACCTCAGCACCCGATCTTGGGGCTTTGGCCCTGTTCTTTTGAGACTGTTGAACAAGTGGCTCTTGGTGTTGTGGAAGACTGAGACTTTAATATTTAATCTTTTCTTTTTTTGTCCTCCTTCTGCCCTTCCCTCATATAATCCTGTGGTTCCAATGCCCTGCAGCTATGAGTGACAGAGAAGGCACATGGTGCCCTATGAAAAATGTATCTTTAGAAGCTGACACTGTATGGGAATTTTACTACAGGGACAAGGTTTGATCTCACAATGAAATAAATATGTTTCCTCAGCTTCGTGCCGTAGCGGATCTGCTTTGTGGAATGCTGGTACAGGTGTGAGTTGGACTTATGTAACATCAGATACCCGCTGTGCTGGAACAAATAGAAGCTCAATCTCCATCTCAGTCTGCAACTATATTCAAGACAAGCCGTTGTTTTGAAGCATCTGATCTGAGGCTGAGCGGTTTTCAGTTTAACTTAGTTTAGTGCTTTGGAATGCAGTGATGTTGCTGCTAAGATTCAACAAAGCTGTGTTGAATCTGTTATGAATGGGAACTCATCTCTGTCAATGTCTTTTCAAAAGAATACACTTGCCAGTTTAGTTTAAAGGCATGGAGATCAGTATCTATAGATCAAGATTACTTTTTAACCCTGTGAGAAAGTGTAAAAATAATAATAGACATTTGAAAATTGACATGTATGTCCCTTCAACCAGAGATTGGGTTTGGGAAACGTGTCTGCAAACATTATCTTTGTAAGTCAGTCTCACTGACCCTAAAAAGGACATGAAGAACTGCAGCCTAACTGTTGATGCTCTGTCACATTGAGCTGTGGTGCTCATGCGGGCAGCACAAGTAAATCTAGCTAAAACTTAGCACTCTTCCCTGTGTTGTTCCTTGTCCTCCACACTATTACATCAATAAGAGGAACAAAAAGACCAAATCTCAGTTGAAATACATTCAGTTGTAACACTGCACACACACACACACCTGTTCATGCGAGCAGCAGTGTGAGTAACTGTCTCAGAGGTGCTCTAAATAGAGAGAGTGGAGGAAGATGGAGAATAAACGAGTCCTTTAATGGATCTGTGCTAATGGCAGGAAAGACTCAGATGATGGGACGTCCAGTCCTTATAAACCCTCACAAACTCAATGTGCCATGCATCTAGAACTTGTAGGGAACTGGAGAACATGTTCACATTTACCTTTGCATGTTTATTAAGCTTGTCTGTCCCGAAAACATATGCAGGAGGGTTAATTAAAAAACTACTTATTGGAATGTGGTTATAATGAAAAGACAGATTCTTGAGAAAAACAGAATTATAATGTCTAATACGTTCAATTTGTACCTCATAATTATGGCAAGATTTCAGCAGAACCAGCAGTGAAATATTATCTGTTTGTTTATATGCATGGGTGTGTTTTTGTTTGTGTGTGTGTGGGGGGGGGTCTTAATTAAGCAGCACGGCCTAATGTTGACAATCTGTAATGTGATGAAGAGTATCTCAGTGGGACTACTTGAGTGATCTTAATGAAGAGAACATCAGGTGCTAATTAGCCCATATTAAATGTCACTAATATAAAAATGGCTGTTTGCCAAGTATATGTTTGACAAGCAAAAGGTAACTGTCTTCTGGCGCAGACCACTGAATTCTGGTCTACTACTGCCACCTGGAGACGCCATGAGGTGATGCAACAATAGGGCTAAATCTAGTCTGGTGGAACCCAAATACAGTGTGGATTTAGGCAATGCCTGGGGCAGTAAGCAACCCCCAAAAGACCTTAAGTCTGATATTCTGGTCCCTAGATAGGACCATTTTTCAGTGCAAGTTGTTAATTTAAGGATTTTCAGGGATTTGTAAGTTTTTTAACCCACAAAACATAAAATTGTGAGTCTGATTGCTTAGAAAAGATTGATTTCTTCAAAGCTGAACAAGAGGGTTTTTTTATCTATCAGTTGTTTTTTCTGAAGTTAGTTGTATTTGGGCATTTGGTTGTATTTAGGCATTTTTATCTTATAGTTATTATAAAAATGATTTTCAGAGCTATGACCATCATAATTCATCTGAATTGTAAACACAAAAAACCCTCCTTTTTCTCCACACACAATGATATCAGATGACAGGCCCCTCATCTGTCCAGACCCCCCACCCCCCTTACTTGAACCCCAAGGGGGGCTATATATAAAGAGGGGGTGTAAAGGGTGTCCAAAGAGGGAGGTGGCAGGTCATTGGATCTTTAGATAATCAGTATGGGCTAATGACCCCTCCAGAGAGAATGTGTCTAATCCATTGAGCCTTAGGGAGTACTTCTCTCCACACCTCATCATCACTACTGAATACTGAATCTAAAGTGCTGTGTGCACGTCTGGGGGGTGGGGGGGTTTACATTTAAAAACTATCAACATGTCTTTACCGCAATCGAGTGATGCAACAATACTGATGCAATGGAGCCTTCCTGTCATAATCAACAATACGGTCTACACTGCAAATGAGCAACAACTAGTGCAGCTAGTTTGCTGCTGGTTTAACGTGTTACTAATGTTAACAAGCCTTGTCTTGTACTCTGTCTCTTGTACTTAATTGCTTTTAGACAGACAGAAATTTTCCAATAATGTCTGTGTTATTTTCATAATTGTATTGCTCACCGGTCAAATTCATTTTAGATTTGCCCACCCCTAAGCATCACATAAAAACAAACTGGAGCTGGTTGTTTTACATGTCGACCCCTTCCTGTCTAAGAGGATATCCTGTCTTAGCCAGAATAATCTGGAAAGTGGAACAGACTTCATGTAGATACTCAAAATCCTGGCAGTGTGAGACTAACCAGGGATTCTCATAGATTACACACACTCACTTGTTACACTTATTACTTGAGACTCACCGCATGCCCTTATTGTCAGATGTATTGAAAGAGACAGCAGATTTTTCTAAATTAGCTGACTAACATACTGGAACACTAGCTAATCAATATTCAAGTGTCCAGCACATTGTGAGAAAAAGTCAACCTGACATATCAAGAGAATCCATAGTCAGTCCATTCTTTTAACATTTTGGAGATCTTTCTTTGTCTTCTCAATCTCTTTATCTATCACATTCATAAGTGATATTTGTTTTCTGAAATAATATACACAACAGCAAATCAAAGTCTCTTTAAATTTCCTTATTCTTACTTTCAGTCATTGACTTTCAGTCAACTCATAATTATGGAGCCACAGTGACTAATTTTTATTAGTTAATCTTTCATATTAATAAGGTAAGTAGACTATGTGATATGAACAAAATTTCAAGCAGCAGAAATCACTTTTTAGATCACAATAATGTCACCGTAAAGTCTAAGAAACTACTTTTTTACTGTAACCACATTGTTTCAGCAATAATGTGTTGGCAAAAGTCCAAAATGAGGAAGTGAATTATTTTCTTTAATGACTCTGAGCACATGTGTAAAGTATTTTAACACTGCTGTTCATAGGGGTCTTCTGGGTAAAGTGTGTGTTCTGAGGAATTTCACAACTTCAGAAATGAACTGCCTTAGTGCACATTTCAGATTAGTTTTAGCAAAGATTTTTATGTTGAGTGTCAATGTGTGTGACTTTAGTGACTCATGCTTTGTTTCCACATACAAATGAGCATACAAATGGTCTTGTGCACATTATCTCTGTTGTACAGTAGAGGGTGGTGTCAGTCTTGAAGAACCAAGAACTCCTCTGTAGTGCTAAAGACACTACAGAGGAGTTTTTCTATAGAGGAGTTTGAGAGGTTTTGACATTTTTTAGTTAAAGTTCCAAAAAGTGTAAAGGACAAGCTATGGTGGCAGTTTTAAATCCATGAAACTAGAAGTTAGAATGTATTGTAATGAATAATAATACTTTTTAAAATAATACATTTGGCTAACTACTAACACTGACTTACCAATGCAAGCAGTATTCAAGCAATAATTTATGATATGGTCCCACTATTCTCCAGTTTTGATGCACGTTGCTACAAGTTCAAACGTATAAAGTTTCCCCTTACCATAAAACTACATGCTTTTAGAAAATAGTTGCAAATTGGTAAATATCTCTCTGAATAGTTTTAAATAGTAGTTTTAAAATTTTATCAGGATATTTTACTGTTTTATTTTTTATCCTAATTCTTTCGTAACTCTTTATAAAAAAGCATTCATTGGAATGCAGTGCATTTAAAACACACAAACATCAAACCTGACTTTCGTCTGTTCCCCATGAACCAAAACAATATCAAACAAACAAAACAAATCACGTTTTCAGATCAGTGGTTTTACTGAGGTCATTCAGATCTTTTTAGACATGCAGGTCCCAGCGCTCACATGTCTGAGCACACAGAGAAAACTTTTGAAACTTGAATTTTGACAGAGTCTTAGAAGAAAAAACCTGTATGACATCACAGTTTAGAACACAAACGAGCACCTAGAAGCTTCTCTGCCAGAGAAATGTGCCTTGACTTTATGTGGATTAACTTAGTTGATAAAACCTCTTTGTTTTCATGTCCTCATAGCTGATACTGAATGACAACAATGTTCATTATCCTCATTCTTTCTATTCATTCATTCAGTTATAAATATATCTTGGCTTTGCTTGGTATTTGCAGAATTTCTACAGCAAAAATACAACACATATTGGACAAACACATAAATATTAATTCTTGCTCATTTTGTCAGTCAAGTAATATCAGTTACTCACTGAAAAATAACATGCTTTATACAGTACACGTCCTTTATGCATGGCCAAAACTAGAGGTGCTTTATGTTTTCTTTACATATTTTCCAGTTTTGGGCGTTGCCAAAATAAATGCTGTGCATTTTCTTCTGATGAAACTGTTTCTCAAGACAGTTGTTTTGAAAAGGCTGAGGTGTGGCTTTGATTTGTACTTTACATTGTGCAGCTGAAAGGATGCAACATATTAAACAGGTACAACCCAAGGGTGTAGTATAGAGATGAACATGGAGTTCAGATCCTGTAGTTTGATGCATGAGGTCATATTACCATGGCAACTAATCATACAGTTTGAATGCTCTCTGCATTGCTACTGAAACAATTTTGCCTCAGATATTGAATATGAGTAGACACAGTTATAAATAAAATAAATGTATCATAAATATAATAAATGTAATATTATATAATATTATATTTCCTGCTTTTCAAAAGGTTTTGAGCTACTAAAGAATACATTTATTAAAAAATACTTACAATTAGGATTATTTTTAATGTTGATATACAGTGTCTACATAATTTTTTAAAAATATAAATCCCCAAATACAAACATCTTTTCTGGGTATTCTCTCAGAGGTTTCTGAGTAGTCAAAGTACAGAGTGTTTTCTTTTTAATAATTTAAATACCTTTAACAACATACCACACGTTACATAATTCTCATATTCTCATATGACAGCATATTCTACTCGGTATTATTAAAAAGTTGTTAGGGATCCATAAACCATTAGGAATGTTCACACCAATAATATATTTAATTCCATGCAGCTACTTTGAAGAAGAATGAAAATGAATTTAGCAGATAGTAACAGTGTGGAAAATTTGAGATCTGAAGTGTAGAGTAAGTCATCTGCCTTTCCATGGACATCAAAATCACTAAACTGTACAGACAAGTACAGTAAAGAGAAGGATATGAGATTTATATATTCTAACAATGCCATACAAAAAACAAAAAATTCAGCAGAAGTTAGAGTGCTGGAACGACTACTTGTGACTACTTGTGCTTTATGGATAAAGTTTGTATATGCTGTCTCACTATTTATTGTCTTTAAGCACCTGCCATCATCTGTATACATCTACTCCAGGAGAAGCATGTCAAAGGGCTTCACTGTAAGAACAGGCATGATGTGTGGGCCATGGTAATACTCTCAGTGTTTGTGTTGTCAGTTGTAGTGTTTGTGCGCATGTGTGTGTCTACACCTTGTCCATCTGCACCTGTCA
The DNA here is from genome assembly GCA_036877525.1 of Chromobotia macracanthus. Lineage (NCBI taxonomy): Eukaryota > Metazoa > Chordata > Actinopteri > Cypriniformes > Botiidae > Chromobotia > Chromobotia macracanthus. The sequence goes on from JAZGTH010000005.1 coordinate 4,895,987, forward strand.
CTGCTAGAGCTTATAGCATAACATCATCAGTGCAAGTGGATGACATGTCTGGGCAACACAACAGTGAACTAAGAGGTGTGTGTGTCTGTGTGTGTGTAGGGGGGTCAGGTTTTGCAACCTTTGTGGGGAAAATGCTGGAACCTGAAATCACAAACATTGCAGAGACTTCCCAATGGCCCTCATAATGAAAACTGCTAACTAAAGAGAATAAACCATGTATTGTGTATTATAATTGGAAACTGTTACAATGGTTTTAGTTCTACATATGTAATAAATCACAATGATTGCATTAACAGTGGAGTTGAATACAGAGAACAATGGCTCGGCAGCACTGAGCAAAGCTCAAGTTTCTCTACAGTTAGCTCTATGATGTCAGTTCAACAGCGCCCATCAGTAGCTCATGTTAATGCTATATTGTCATCATTTGTACAAAGACGGCTCAGTTCTCTATAGCTTCTGTCTCACAGGGAGGGTGACCCAACCAAAACCACACCCTGAAATATCCTGTAAGAACAATGTCATTGCCCAGATTCGCTGCGGACTTGTGGTTAAACCCAGGACAGTTGTTAGCACATGTGTAAAGCATATATGTGAGAACATATGTAAAGCTCAGTGTACTAAACTTCAACAAGCTCACCTAAGAAGATTTCAAAACATCAGGACTACCTTTCCAAAATGGCAAAATATAAAAAATATATGTAGTAACTTTTTAAAATCATTCCTGGACAACACTGAACATTCCCCTTGTGTTAGCAGTTTTTGTTTCTCAAGGAAGGTTACCAATTTATAACATTCTAGGAACATTCCATTTAGGTAAAAAAGAGAATATATTTTTAAGAAAAATATATTTTTTCAGAATGTTTTCAGAGATAATAGCCAATAGTTATTTTTTTAATTTTTGATAACAAGAAACTACATTTCCCAGGACATTACAAAAATTAAAAACTTCAATTCAAATCATTAACTTAACATCTAAAATGTAAAAATCTAAAATCATTAACATCTAAAATCTAAAAATCTAAAATCTAAATCTAAAAATTATAAAATTAATTAATGAAAGGATTATAGACTAAACATAAAATAGAATGTATGGCCAAAGAAGTCACATTGGGCTAAATTCTGCTATTCTGCTTTACAGTGAAATACATTATTTCAATAAATATATGAGTACGGCTTACACTTCTGCCTTAAACACCCATTATTTCTGACAGTTACAAAACTAAGAACCATATAAAGGTGAAAACTATTGATGTGCTTTTCAGCACTTTAAGTAAATTTGAGTAAATTATGAATAAATTTTCTTACTGTGGTGGAGTTTTGCTTTAAGTAATATTATTACTTTAAAGTATGCTCTTATTTGAGATTGATTAATAGCTGTTTTTGTCAGATGTTTCAATTGATTCAGTTACTAAGTTACCTGGTAAAATCTCATATTATAATCTGGTCATATAAATACATTTATCCTGTTACTTGTTTCCTTTACTAATAGGTGTCAGGTACATATGTGAATTATGTAGGAAAATGTTACAATTGCTCCTGGTCTACCCAATCAAAGCATTATAATTGATTGTTTAAGAACTGAACACTGCTAATTGTTGTATAGATGTTAACACAACTAAGTGTTGGCAAAAGGGAAACAGATTACTTGTACCAACTCATCCATTTTGCTTCATTACCCGACAACTTCCTTAAAATCAAAGTCCACACAATGACACAACAGCATTATTAATCTGCTGTGGTTTCTTTGAACTTGAAAATATTTAACCTCATGTCCAAACTAGTTATTGCACATTTCTTCCTTAGAAAAATCTTTTTTATACAGCAGACCTGAATCATTGTGCAGTGGTTACCATGATACTCACACTGAGCCATTTCCAACAGCAGGTCATGGTTCTGTAGTAAGTCAATGGCTGAGACTCCAGCCATTGTAATGTGTCCAGCCACACACATGCTTCACCATCGAGACTCTTAAAGTTACATTTTAATCAAATTCTTTCTGTATAACCTCACCTTCCTTCTGTGAGCAGAATCGATACTTAATTCTGATTGGTCATTTTTGGTATTCCCCTGTCTAATATTTTGCTAACACTATTTTGATAGTGCACTTTCTAAACATTCTACTAACTATATGTAATTTTGCAACCACCTTTAAATAAAAATTAAAGTATTAGTAGACTGTTAGGTTAGGTTTAGGGTTGATATGTACTTGCAAAATTACTTATAGTCCGTAGAAGGTCTGTTAGAGGACCATTAAAAAAAAGTGTTAGCAGTTATTTAGCAGACAGTCTAAATAATCTAATGATTGGTAGTTGACGAGTAGTTGCAAAGTTAGTAAAATTTTAGATAGTAAATTAGATAGTAAAAAAAGTTTTACTAATACATTAATTCAAATCAATATTCTTTGTCCATTTATGTAGTAAATAGCTATGTATTTACCTGCAATAATTAACAGGTAAAAAGGGCTGGCTATAATTGCAAAATTAAACCCTTAAAATAATCCCCTTTATGAGCACCCTTATGGGGTCTATTCTGCAATAATGACAACCTCACTGCATTTTATCATGTGTGTTAACTAGAAAGGTATGGAAACTGAAGTTTGATTCCAGCATTTACTGTCATGACAATTATCAATGCAAGGAGTCAGAGGGATTAACTAACATTCTGGTTTGCCATGATCCATTTGGTTCATTCACACCAAAATCCCACCAAATCCTAAAGGTGAAAATTGACACCATGGACAAATCAAAAGCTAGTTCAGACACCCTCTCATTTTCAGCTTGCTGTTGTGTCGCATTCTGCCATTTGAGCCATTGTTTAACTCTGTTTTCTATGGCGTCTATGGGAAAGATGACCCGACAGATGCAGGTGCCGAAATTATTTATCACTTCTGGCACCTCGCGGCAGCATCACAATAGCCAGAGGCTATAAGTGAGGAAACAGCATCTCGATACTCGTGCTGCGAGACAAAAGCACAGGTGAAATTCCACACTAGTTACCAATAAATTGGCTGCATCACCTTGCATGCAACTCCTGAAGGTATTACAGCTTAAGTAAATGCTGTTTGGCTGTCACACACTGCCTGTCGCCTTGGTTTACCTTTTGGTTTACATTTTTTTGTGCCATGTTAGTTCAACTGTTCTGCTGCAGGGTAGCATGATGTTATGATATTAAAAGGACAGTACTATAATTTAGAGAAGGGGAGGATAACATGGTGGTTTATTGTTTTTATTGAATCAAGTAATTAATGAAATGTGTTAGGCTGTTTGGGCGTGACTTGTAAATCATTTTTAATAACTCCTCATCCATATAATTGCACGTTTTTGTGTAATTTGTTTAATGGGTATATCCAACTGAATTTGCTGAATTAAAAAGCACAACCAAAACACACCAAATACCCCTCAGGGTTATTACCTCCCCTCATGTCAAATCATTTTTCCATTTGCTCAGCAAGTCGTTTGTTGACACTGTCATTGAACCTGTGTTACTCACGTTGCCAGGCAACCATGAAAAAAGACATCCTAACATTTAAATCACACGCAAAACTAAAACCACAAGAATGTACGACTTCTCCCGCCCACTGCTAATAAGCCTGAATGGAGTCTCATGACGTAAGAACATTCTGAGGCAGAACATTGGTAGGCGGACAGATGTGAGAAGCTTCTTAAAGAAACAGCCTTGAATTTTGATTGACACATAAGCCCTTCAATGAAAATGAATCATTGTATTGCACCATTGCTGTGGCTGTGGTGCACGGTGAAATGTCTGTTATCTGGAAAAAAACAGGGATGTTCGATGATTTGTTTTGATGGTTAATTTTTATCAAGTTTATTTTTTAACTTTTAAATACAATTATTTGAGTTTTGTTTGTGGGACAGTGTGCTGATACTGCAATCTCTACAGTTCAAAGTTTAGTTGTTTAGCAACTATTTATCACTCTAGTGCTAATTATCATGAGTCCTAATGATAATTTTTCCATGGAGTATAATCATAATGTAGAAGTTTACATGTTGCAAATTCTACCTAGTTTATCTGATGTTACAATGCATATCATAATTGTACTTGGATATTGTGCAATCCCTCCCCCGCAGAACTTTTAAAATACATTTACAAATACATTTATAATACATTTTTATAAATACACTTATACATTTTATGAGTTTTGAAATATCCTTACCATAATGTACCTTCCTTACGTTTAAAATGGCATAATAAGGCAAGATATTTTGAATATAGTCAGGGCGAAAGGAATTGCAAAGTCTCAAGTCTCCTGAAGCTTTTATAAAATGGTGACCTGTATAAAAATATAAACGACCCAAATTTTCATAAATAGGGTTAAGCTTATTCATTAAAAGACATCTTTCTGTTTAAAGATAAAGTCTCTGACACAAACAAAAAAAGGTAATAATTGCCCTCAGTTGAGTCGGTGTATGTGATAATGTATTCGTAATGTAACAGTAATGATAATGTAATAATAATTTGTTATTGCAAAATAAACCCCCACAGAAGATCTTTGCCACACAAGTAAGTAATTGGACACAAAATATTAATTTGAAACTAAATATTTTATTAGTTATTATCTTATTACAAGAAATATTAATAATATGCAGTAATATAAACAGTCTTAACAGTCTTTCATGTCTTAAGTGTTACTAAATTGTGTATTTCATTATGAATGAAATACTGGATCGAATTCTAATTCGAACACTAATTCTGGAATGAATGACAAGTTCTGTGATATTCCAGCAAGCCGGAATATCTAGCCACTGTACAATGATTCCGGAGTACTGTTTTTTTATTCCAGTAAAAACAGTAGTTTAGGAGATCTGCTTAACTGATACTACACTTACTGCAATCATTTACCTTAAGTCATGATTCATACTCAAACATAAGACCACCCTTCGTTCAGTGCCAGGTCCACGCATCCTATCATTTTGCAAGACCTTTCTAGAAGCTTAAATTCAAGTAACAACAGGAATCAATAGTGCATATTGCCTTTTGAGCATTTTTGAAGTGTTTCTGGGAAGATAACAAGGCTAATTCAGATGAATGTGTGGCCATTGTTGTCTTTTATCACAGGGTTGTTTATTTTAGACAGTTAACACTGTTAATGTTTATTTTTCTGTCAGTACATCATTATTCAAGATTTTAGAGAAAAGAAATTGCAATCTTATGACCATTAGAGCATCTATACATGGGAAAGAAAATCATTTTCAACAGACAATTCTCTCACCATAACTTTCATAGTTACACAATGTTAACAATCTTTTGATTGATTTCATAATGGTACATCACAAGAGTCATCTTTTTCATCATTTACTATTTGTTTCATGTTTCCTGGATACCTTATATTTACACCATAATTTTCCATCAAGCACTTAAAGGGAAAATTGTACTTAAGAGTATATCTTTCCTATCAGCAGACAATCTTTTTAACACGAGCACTGCTGACATTTCTTTTAAAACTTCTCAGAAAGCATAATAAACCGGGCATGAGAACAGTAAAGTTTTCTCATGACAGTAGTGGTATTGTTCTGTTCTCCTGGTGCATTTCTGAGCTGGTCTGAATCAGGAGAAGTGGAATTTTGTCCATGATATGGGAGGCACAAAGATGCAGGTTAAAAAGGAAATAAAAGAGCCCTGTAAAGCGCAGAGTGTGGGAATCTCTTCGCCTGATTGTTATTAGTTTATGGAGTAACAATAGGCAGTTGATCCCAGAGCCTCTCTTAGACTGGACTTAAGGTAATTTGATACTGTGGGACCAAAAAAGCAAATGCAGACAAACACACACACACTTAAACACACACCTTGTCATGCCAGCATTTTTTGAATAAATGATGCATAAGATGTTCCACTTCTGTATGGATTACCTTTTAGTGAAAATATTGCATCAAATTATTCAAAACATATGAGACACTGATCAGCCCAACACCCCTCACAAAAACAGAGAGTTTTTGTGAATAGTCACAAAAACTCTCTGCATGACATGTAGTTTCTGACTGTGCAAGGACAGCACACTAGTTAAAAGATCTTAGAAAACACGTATGCAATGTGACATCAACGTGTTTAGACATATAAAAGCTCTTCATAGAACAGTCTTAACCTTTAACACTTTTATTTTCACAGTGATGGCTGCTTTAAAATGCTGTTAACATATTTAGTTTGTTAGATATGAGACATGAGCCAATGTTAACATTTTCTCTTTAATCTCAAGCAAGGTCATTGTGACCAGCAAAATGTGCCGTGGGTGGGTATATCGATTGTGAATGAGCAAAAATTGCGTGTTTTATTGATAGGGTGCAGAAATCATTCAGCTCCACATTCTCTGACCCCATTACATTGTGACTTCATTCACCTATCTCACCTGAAGGAATTCCAGGATTTCCTGGGCCCAAATATGGTCAACCCCCACTGAATTTCCCGTACTTAGAATTGTGCAACTACCCCCCTTAAAGTAACACGCAACATCCTGCTTTATCGCAAAGTTTTTTTTAATAGACACAGACATGCGTAATTTTGTTAGAGCAATAAACAAACATGCCAGATCTCTCCTTTAACCCTTCAGTTTCCTGTCGGGCTCCCTGGTGATTCATATAACCTTTATTAATGAAAAGGTCTGAAAAGTCAGTTCCTTTCTGCCTATTGTTTTTTTATGTTTGTTCGTCTGTCAATAGAATCTTTGAAGTTATTTTTACAAAAGATCTTGTGTAAATATTGTACTAAAAAAGCATATGTGAAAACATGTGAAAAACAGACTGTCCAAAGTCTACAAATATGTCTGCTTTTTAAAAATGACCACAGCTCTAAATTTTTAATAATAATAATAATTCATATGAATGGTAATATTTTTTTATATTAATTTCCTTGATCACTATGTCAGAAGTGTACTTTAATTGCACTATGTACTTTAATTTCTCACTGCAGCGTTAATACAACACATTGTTTGTGCTGTATTTGTGATGTATTTTAAATGACCTTTATTAAGTAATTTATAGTGTTGGTAGATGTGTTGTTACCCTCTTAGCTATTTTTGGCTATAAAAGTCCTGTCATGCAAGACCTGTAAAGCCAGAAGAAACAGGAAGTCATATTTTACACTTTACATTTTACACTACATACAATATGCGACTGTGTATGTATTTATGTGTGGTAGAGCAAGAGAGAGAGAGAGAGAGTCACCGAGTTGATGTGCTGTTTATTTCACTTGCTTTTCTGAATGCTCATAATGTATACACAGTATGAAAGCCTACAGTGATTTATAGAACACTGTAATGCATTTCTACATATGACCATTGTGTTTTGGAAAGTGGTCATAGTTGGTATTCACTGGAGAAACAAAACAATCAATTTTTCACCTTTTGTCACACTATTCATTCTGTCACTTCACAATGAAGCTCTGGGTGTGTTCTCGGTTGGTTAGCGCTGAACAGTTTGCTTGGATCAATGCTGATTCTTACCTTATTGAAAAGTACACATTTTAGCTGCAGCGCTGTAATAGGGAAGAACAATCAGGGTCTATTCAGGACTGAAGGACACCCTCCCTCAGTCAACATTTGGCTCTCAAATCCATAACCGACACTGGCTCTCTGGCCCCCGGAATGCATCAGTTACTTTCAATGTGCAGATATTCATTGACAGAGTTGTTGTGAGGCTATTTTGTCGTGGCAGCTAAATAAAAATGTTCTGAGAATACCGCTTGATGTTTCGAAGCAGCTACAGTGTGCACAGTGTGGACCATAGCTAGTGGGGTTGTATCCATAATAATTTCTAAATTTATTGGGGGTGCATGCCCTCAGGGGGCCCAGAATTCCAAAAAGAGACTGTAAAAAATATTAAGAATGAATGAGAATGAAAGCTTCATATTTGTTGTATTGTCTGACAGTGCAGTCAAAGAAATGAGCCATACAAATAGAGAAAATGGGACATTTAAACAGAAGAACAAACTGTGTGAGTGAGTATATGTGTAGCTCCAAAGCACACGTGTTCAGGAGTGTGTGAGAGAGCTACCAGGGTAATCTGAGCTCCCGAATGTGAGCAGTTCCAAGCACAGCGCTGGTAACCACACACTCAAACTCACCACAATCCATCAACCAATTGCCCATGCAAATTTGATACCAGCCAGTCAAAGACAGGTCTGTTCTTTAATAGTGTCTGTAGCCTATTTAATTCTGCATAAATACACATCCAGTAACCCAGTGATTCATTTTGTAAATATTACAGGGCCCTGGTCATTTTGTAAATGTCTGGTATGTGGCAGATACGTTTAACTGTCTTGTTATCTACTCTTGATTTGTCTGGACTTTCAGATGTGCTTATATTTACTTTCTGTAGCATCAATCAGGACTGAATGTTACAGTATACAATATTAGTTGATGACCAGTGCAGATAAAACACATTTAATAACGTGTTCTCATCAGGTGATTAATTTCCTGTGAAGCACAGACAGGTTTGAAAACAGCAGACTTGCAGTTTATTGCAGTTTATTTAACCATTAAGTGATTTCCATAAGTGCCTCAGTGTCTACACTGTTAAACAAAACAGGAAATGTTTTCCAATGTAGATCAAATCACATAAATATATATAAATTTATATTTAAGCTCATACAAGTATACATATATTATTATATTATTATATATTATATATTGTTTATATCTGTGTTCATCTTTGTTTTGTTTATAATGTGCTCGTTCACATAGATCTTGCTGAACAGTAACTATACTAAGGACTAGCATGCTTCACACATTACATAATATATATTATATAATGCATGCATTACACAAAGCATTTGAGTTCAGGTGAACTGCTCAAAATGCATTAAACTGTGCATCATATTAATGACGCAGAAGCTAACCCTGGAAAACTGTGTTCACCTTGTCTAACCTGTGGCACAACTGTAGTTGCACAGTTGAGTTACACTGAATTGCCCTTAACAGTTACACCTGCAGTGCCCACATCTGTTTTTGTCTGTTGTCCCTTCGTCCTCGGGCCCTTTGATAAAATAACAAGGAATGTAGACAATCCAGTTCCAAACCTATTAGTTCTTCTGCTTCCATGTTAGTGGTGAGTCTGTAGAAATTCATAGGCTTCTGCTCTGAATCTTTTAATCAAGACCACTAAAACTTTGTGAGGCGTATGACCTAATGCATCTAGCTGGGCAGAAGAAAGGACACTGATTCAGGCTGAGATGTGTTTTAACCTGAAATATGGTTCAGACAAAACAATAACAGTCTAGCATGTGATTTCCAATGATAAATTGGTCTGGCATAATATGACCAGTACAAATGGGCATGCTACAATATGCACTAATAGCTTATGTAATGTTTGTGTAAGTTTTGATTTAACCTAAAAAAAATAAACTGTATTACATAATAGTATATTGAATAGTTGTATAACTGTATATTGTACAGAAGTATTTGTTAAGTTGATATGAAATTATATGATGTTCATATGAAATATGGGATTAAAGTCATGTATTTTTTTAGATGAGGCAGCAGCTTTGTGTTTCAACAGAACTAAGCATTTAGAGTTGACTAGCTGTCAGATAATATATAAAGCTCTTTTATCCAGTATTACATTTCTCCAATGTTACAAACTTTGGTAGGAGCATCGTCAAATGTTGTGGTTGCGCAAAACACAAATACAGTATATGCTGGTTTACAGGCATTTCTTTTTTATTTTTAACATTAGAGACTTTGTATTAAAAAGTTAATAATCAGGGTTGCGATCACACAAAAGCGAAAACGTCAGTCGTCTTCGCAGATGAGCAAACAAATAAATTGTTTACAAATGATAACATCTGTTAACGCGCTTGATGGACAAGAGGTGACGCCTCTAAGTTCTTAACGGCCCTCAGGTGCGCTCCTCCCACCTCCGCTGTGATTGGAGAAGAAGGCCGTTCCTCTGTCCTGATTGGCAGAGGCACTTGTCACTCATTTCCTATTTCTCCACGAAGCAATACTTTACAACAGGTAAGTCCACCTGAGTGACACAGGGAGGGTTTTGGATACACCGTGCGATTAGATGTACCTGCAAGGACGTTTACAATAATCCCGTATATGTGCAGTCGTCATTAGGAATAAGATTTGTAATAGAATTTGCTAAATTTTCACATAGACATGGCAAGCATAGGACTTAATCCAGAAGAAAGGGCGGTTTTCACGCAGCTTAAGCCCGTGCGGATGTCCGGAGCGGATGGGCCGGAGGACTCTTCTGTGTTTGAAGACGTCAAACCCGCGGTGAGACTCGAAACAAAAGCTGTTGAAATGGCCCAGGTATGACAGACGCCCCGGTGTCTGTCTTTATTGCACGCGAGAAATCATGTTAATGTCTAAGCGCACGCACATTTATTAAAGCGCAGAAGAACTTCAAGAGAAAGAGTTTGATAAGTGAATGAAAAATATATTTATGAGTCTGGAGTCTGGTTCATTTTTCCCACTCGATTGGCTTATGAAAACCAAAAAGTTGATGAAATGCTGGAAATATCGCGGTGTGAGCGTGTTGCATCTATATACGTGAGGAGACGCGGTGTTTTTAAGGTCTTTCATTACATTTATAGGAACCATTTGTGTCAACATTCCTTATACACATTATTGGTTTATTATTGTTACCAACATTAAGATAAAAAAATAAGCGCGAGGGTGTCAGTTTAACTCTGGGACAATGTTAATGAAAAGTTAAACATGTAAGTTACAGCACAGAAAAAAATGATGTGCTGCAGATTTAATTTGTTGAATGAGAATTTAACTGCTTTAAAATGTGTCTTAAACTGGCCGCATATTTTATATATTTGATGTTTTAATGATCATATCCATATGGAGCTATTGAATTTATGCTGTATTGAATTGTACCGGATACTAATTTGGATTCCCACATCACCCATTATGACTATCTGACCCAAAGAGTGACGACCTCGTTGCACTTCTTCAGAAGTTCAAATGGCCACAGGGAACATGTAGATTGTTGGCTACATTGAAGGAAACAGCCCAGGCCTTTACATGGTGTCTGTTCCTTTGTTGACACCTCATGTAGATGGTGTTGAGAAGCTACAGCTTACATGTGCTTCAGGAAATGCTTGGCTTTAACTTTGTTAATTGTTGGGAAAATTGTGCTATCTTAAGTACCTGCCACTAAAGGAGCCATGATCATGTGTAAATTGTAAATTAGAAGTTAGTAAGCGAAATTTAATAAAGTTGCTAACATAATCTAGAACCATCAAAGTCTTGACTTTAATTTAAGATTATTTGAATTATGTGATTGATTTGTTACATCTAATCTAAAGATAAGGAAATCTCTATCTGTGTCTGAGTCATGAGTTATAGTGGTGTCATTCGTCTCTCTTGATGTCATTTGCTTTAATTTTCTGTCTGGTGGCCTCCACACCACTCAGCATATTACAGAAGTATTGTCATGCCTTTTGCCTTGAAGAGCTGCCAAGATGGTTCCTATACCAGTCACTGTCTTGGAAAGCCAAAACAACTGTTATCTATTTGTCCCAAAGCCATAAAACATTATTTTAGTCTCAAAGGTTTTGTTTTCTCTTGCTGCTGCCCTCGAATGATTTGTGCTGTTATGGCTCCAGTAAACAGGCAAAAAGCCTATCAGTCTGTTTTATGGGGATCTGTGGACAAATCACCATCTTTTTGCATTCCTTTTGACCATAAAAGACAATTATTTCATGGGCAAAACCATTTGTGTTGTAATTAGGAAAAAGGTCTTTGGACTAACAGGGTACTTGCAGTCTAAAACATGCTGCAAAAACTTAAACAGGTTGGGAGACACATTGTTGCTTATAAATAAAGGCCACCATAAACAAACATTCTTTTTAAAAAGAAAATAGGTTTTAGGAATTTTGAAAAGTGAACTGTACTGTCAGTGAGCATTTGAGGAGAAAAGAATACTGAAAAACACGGAAACAACTAAAATATTTATGTCAACGATTATTTTTATGCCTAACTGTGTCTCCTAGTCGTTATCGGCCTCAGAGATACATAACTGGGCAATTGTAAATGTTCTCCAATCATTAACTCACAGTTCTTGAACCAGGGTTCAGCTGCTGTCTTCCTTCTGACACGCTGCTCAGAGTCAGAACTGGGTCTCTAAGGCCAATAGAGGCCATGACCAAGGGCACTTTGCTTGCTGCCAGTACCACAACAACACAAGGTCCCCTTGTGCCCTGGACCTAAAGCCGAGGTGATACGCTTGCCAGGTCTGGAGCGTAAATTAAAAGCTATTTTTATTCAATAATTACTCCTATCATTTTGCCTTTTCAAAGTCGGTCTGATAGGATATGAAGGTGGTGTTGTTAACGTTAATGCTGAGAGAGAAATAGTCTGTAATAAGTGCTACATTCAAAACAGTATGAAATGTTGTTGAGGTGTTCACATTCATTGTACATTCCGTGGGAGTACATGACCTCACATGTCAGGGTATGAGTTACCTGAAGGGATGGAGATATTTGAACAAAACCACATCAGTGGGTTGCCAAGGAAATAGATTTGACAAAACGTGTTGTATTGTTGACTTAGCTGGCACTTCAGACAGTTGGACATTGTCGTGCTGTTGAAGTGTTGTCAAATATAATGAATGCAAGAACGTTAACATTAAACACAGTTGCTTATATACAGCTGGGTTCAAAAGTCTAAGGCCACATTGAAATTTAGGATTTAAAATCTAAACATGGAACTAAATAGAGTTTTAGCATATTAAAAATAATTCAAATAAGAAATTTCAAAGGTTTTTCTGGGTCACTAATGAAATAAGATTATTTGTAACATTGACCCTGGTAGCTTCATTGTACAAATGGTTAAATTTTCTTGCATATATCAAAGCACACAAGATGCTCTTTGGATTATTCTCAAATCAGGCTGGGATAATATGGATCATCAGGTTTTGCACCAACTTGTGGAGTTTGTGCCTGTTCAAATGCCATTAAAGCAAAAGGGGACATGCCAAATACTGAAACTCAAATTCATGTTGACTTTTTAAAGAATAAAGTTTTCAGTTAAATGTCTTAATATAGTTTGTAGCTAAATTTTGATTCAGAGACACACGGTAAATAAAATTTTCACTAGTTGTCTCCAGTTTTTGCACCCCAATGTATTTTTAACATCTAATTTTGGTAAACACGTGCTGCAGTCATTACAGATTGCATTAACTTCAAACCTAAACTTTGCTCTGTTCAAGAAATTGGTATTTCGGTTGTTCAGGTTTTTACATGTGCTAACCATTTCATCATCAGACAACTGACTTGCCATTTGACTGGTTTGGTAAATCAGGTTCGTTAGTTTTGCGAAAATCTGACCATTTATCAGTCTCTGGAGATTACAGCATGGTTGCTCCTGAATGGCTCAACAGTGTACGCTCTTTTAAGCGTTCTATATTTGTACATTGTTTGTGCCCATATCTCCTTCAGCTATCGCATGTCACTGTTTTGGTTTTGCTTTGTGTTCCATGGCCGCCACACCTATGAGGTTTCTGTTTACTCTGTGCTGGAGTAGAGCACTTGGAGCCCCATAGAACTTTTCTTTGTGTACACTATTAAAGCAGGCAATGAGCTCTACCACTGCTTGTACCAGGCACTGCAATCACAAATCAACTTTTGTCAGCTATGAACACAATAACAGTATATTCATACTAAGCGCCCAGATTTTAATAGCTGTGTTAAGGGGAAATGGCTAAAAATGCAGCATCAACATTGCAGTCCGAAGCTAACAAATCTGATTACTGTGCAAAGTCTTAATAGATGGCAGGACCTTAAATTAGACAAATGTGCAAAACTGCATATTTTCAAAATCGAATAGTAGTGGGTTGCCTGAACAACTAGTGAACTAATCTGTTTAATGGAAATACTGTATAAGGCTTTTGAGTTCAAACTAGCATGTTTTTAAAAGTTTTAAGTGATTACATAGGATTTGTTCTTGTGTTTAAAAAATGAATCCAGGGGTCCGAAAGCATTTTAAATGTTGGACTGTTTTAATCTGATACACCATCATAAAAATATTGCTCTGTCGAGATGCTGTGTGAAATGCATCATCCAAAAACATTTGTCTGAATGTTCTTGAATTTAAAGATACAGCTAGCATGCTAATTAAAGTAACTAGAAAATATCAAAATCACAAAATATTGAAAACAATCTAGATAATTAAGTCAAACCAAGTTGGCAATTTTTTTTACCATAATTATAAATATTCAAATAGTAATAATCATCTTCTGTTCATTTCAGACACGGATGGAGATGGATAAATATTTGCCCCAAAGTGTCCAAATGCTGTCCCCAATCATGACAGACAAAAAGTATCGTCGAGACAGTGCCTCTGTGGTGGACGAGTATTTTGCAGATGAGAAACCTACTCCATACAGCCTCAACATTAATGTTATCCTGCCTAACACTACACACCTCCGTACGGGCCTTTACCGCCCAAACAAACCTCCGGTGCATCAGATCAAAACTGAGCCAGGGGTGGACGAACCCTGCGGCATTCAGACGCTCCCTGAGTTCACCTCTGTCTTCAGCGTGCCCCAAACGGTCAACAGCCTCTTCATCAAACCAGACATGAGTGTCACAGATGAACTCCACATCGGCCCTCAGCAGCCTCCAGTCTACCAGATGCCCGTTAGTAGTAGTGACCTAACCACAATGACTTTTTCCCAAAGTCAAGCTATGAATGGAGTTGGTGCATCTGGTAGGACCATGCTCAACCTGAACACAGTGGCTTTGACGACACAGTCTGGTGAATTTGTCATGCCTGAACCGTTCTACTCATCACCCCAACCACACAGTTTGCCTCCATCACCCCCCAACTCCCAGCCCGGCAGTCCAGAGAACCAGGCAGAGCTTATTACCTCCATCCCCCCTCCCCCACCATACCAGCCTAGAATTGGAATGAAGGTTGGACAGATGACCCCTCACTCCTTGCTAATGGCCCATGGTCAGGGTGTCCTCACAGGACCCAGATACAACCGACGAAACAACCCTGAGCTGGAGAAGAGGAGGATTCATCACTGTGACTTCCCAGGTGAGTGTCATTTATATAGATAAATGTGGATTACAGAGACAGATGCAGTGTGAATGGAAAATGATGCCTGTAACAAAGTGAACCCAAACAGGGACCCTGTGAATACAAAGAGAACAGGGTTTATAATCACCCTATATTATAATCAATAGTAATCTTATAAAATATGAATTGTGCATTATTACTGGTTCACAGAAAGGTTGACATTCCTGATGCCTTGATCCATTTTGCTGATCATTTTAATGTATCAGATATAATTGTTTTTGTGACTTCAATCACTTTTAAATGTCAGATTAAGTACCTGGAACTATTAATGTGGAGTCCTAAATTAGTCATGCCTTTGTGAAAACATGATTATTATGGACATTTGTGAACTACATTCAATGCAATTTTCTTTGTACTAGGATGCACCAAAGTTTACACAAAGAGCTCTCACCTGAAAGCGCACCAGAGGACTCACACAGGTGAGAATCTGAATTCACTCTCTAACGCAGACACATTCAAATCACAAGCAGCTGTTGTCACCCAAGCAGATGCAATGTAACATCAACACAAAAGATACATATCCAGCAACAGCTTCTCTCAAGATGACGGCCTAAAGACAAGAGAGATGGAGAAAGACAGAGAACAGGGTGGAGGGAGAGATTAATTGACTCTCTTTTCATGCTTTTATACACATTGTGTCTGCATGCCTGTACAAGCCCTGCATGTTTTCCCGAGGGGGAAATCGGCAAGTGGTGGAGGAAAAACCTGTTCCTCTTGCTTTTTCTGTCTGTGCTTGGGCAGGGGGAGGAGGAGTATACTGGTGGTGAAAGAGAACTCGGCAGTTTCGCTGCATTTTGCTCTGCGTAACATGAGACCATCTGGAATCCCACCACACTTTAGAATGAAACCCACCTAAGAATGAAATCTTCGCACCTTACACTCCAGTGGGGCATGACTTTTTTTATGTGATATTAAGCCGATAAAAACAGCTTTCCTGCCTATTTGCCCCTTCCTTTCTTTCCATTTCAGGGTGGTCACACAAACAGTGCAGAGGGATTCCCTTTAGCCTGAGGTATTATTATTGTTGTGCTCTCACTCGCCAGCTCCTGGAGGTATCTTCTTGAATCTGTTAAAGCTCATGAGGGTTCACTCTCTTGTGGTGCATTGGGAAATGGAGCAGCTGGTGTAGCACTACAAGCGTTAGCATGAATGAACCGAAAGCAAAAAGCCACACAAGGCCATGCGTTCCGTGATTTTACTGCGGTTTAGAGTTGTTCTTAGGCATGACACAAAGCGGTAAAATCACTTTAATGCATAACTTTGAGTAACTTACTGTTTTCATTTCAACTTCTAGGTACAGTAATATGATAAAAACACTGAAATCTGAATACACTGTCCAATAAACAGTTGAATTTATTATTAAAATAGTCTAAATAAAGTATGAGAGAGTTGTATATTTCATCTACTGGCTGGAGACAAATGCCGATGAACATAGGAACTTTGCATATTTATATAGAATTTGTCTTGTATCCGAACCTCTGTCACACTCTGTGTTCTGTCCATCAACACAGCATGTTTATGTTGACACAGGTCAGGTAGTCATTTCCCAGGTGGACATTGTTTAGGGTTCTGTTTTAAAAGACTTTGGGGGCTGGGAAAAAGACCAGCACACTGAAAGCTGACAAACAACAGTCAAGGAGCTCTAGAACATTCTGTGATAAACTTAGATGAAAGAACAGCTTGCTAACAGGATGTAATTTTGAAGTCTTCAGGAATTATGTGTTCTAGACAGATGAAAAGAGACAATAAGTCATTCAAGGAAAGTATGTCGGGATGTTCCAACTGTTCTTGTCCAAAGCAATAAAATAAGCAAGCAAAACTTGTTTCTAGTTTTGCAATCTAAGTTGTAATCTAAGCAGTTAACTAGGGTTATGCTTAGTGTTCTAAAAAATATTTGAAAGTTTGGTGGAGCATATCTTAACTTGCTTTTAAGGAATGTTTTTAAAATGCTTTAAAGGTGCAGTCTGTCTTTGTATCAAAAACATAAGCCAAAGATAGCTAAACGGCTTTCTCCATGCTAAATGAACCTAATTTTTTTGGCCAATTGCATTGAGGGCATTTGGTGCGTTTGTGAAAGCCACTTTTATGTTTCTAATTGAACTTGTTGCCCACCTTGCTCAAACAGAAGCCACTGATAAAGCTCTAACATTGGTGATTTTATGAGTATCCCTGTGAGTTTGCTTGCAGTTATTGTGTAATGTCACCAAGTGATTGTCTTTAGGACTTCAAGTCTGATTTGAAATATATGACTGTTAAAATCTGAATGGGTTTTTATAATACTAGAGATCACACACTTGCCGACATTCTATGTGGTTACAGAATAAATGACCATCACACATTTAATGACTGAGGATAACACTTCCCGACTGTTTTGTCTGTTTAAACACAACAAACAGTACAGAAACACACACCATCCTGTTACTAGCCTTGTCATTTCCATTTTCTTAAGTGCGCTGACCCCGTACACTCAATTTCTATTGGCTGATCAGCATATGACTTCAGAATTGAGTTGTGGCACATCATACATTGCGAGATTTCTTCTTAACTTGGTAAAATATCAAAAACATTTCCTTTGACTAGTAAAAAAATCTGAGTGTAATACAAAACATGAGTGTAATGAGTCCTAATACTGTTAACAATATTCAACCTACACGTTTATGTCTTTATAATAGTTTGTGTGTGTGTGTGTGTGCACATGCAGTTAAATGCTTTAGCGATAACAGATTAGCCATTGCACAACTGCCAGCTAACCAAATAATATCTCTTAGTTGTTTGAGCTTGTTGGCCCTTAAACACGGATTCCACATGCTGAAGTGTTTGATGGGGGCTTTACTTTATTCAAGTGCCTGAGCAATTGGTGCCTTTTGTCAGCTTGTTAGAAGAACATTTGTTTGTCTCCTTTTGAATTGTGTTTTCATGTATAGAAAAGGCTTGGTTATGAGGCGCTTTAGAGTTTAATTAAATACAACTTTAAGCACCAACCAAATGGCCACTCTGCTAAAGAAGTTAGTTTCTATATCAAACCGTTTATCGCCTCACCTGACACAAGAGCTGTACCATTTACTGTGGTACCGTTGGGTTAATATTTGATATTTAGAAGCAACAGTTGTTGTTTAAAGTTATGTAGTAAACACCTCTTATGGAAAAAACTACACTACACTGCACTATACTATAGTCTATACTATACTAGACTATAGTCTATATCTTTTACCGCCAAAACATCTATTGGGAATTGCACATCAGCAGCCTCATTGTGATAGGTGCAGTACTACTACTGACAATCAGAGGAACAAAACAACTAAATAATTCCATTGTCATAAACATAAAAATACATATTTCTTTAATAAAAAAACAATAAAGATTTATGACTGGTATGTTTATAGCTGGTACATTTTTGCAGTTCACCTGCTATCAGAAGGTGTGAAAAGATAATTTAGGACACCTGTGCTAAACAAAGTTTGTCAGCCACCAATCAGGATTTTCAACACAAACATCTACATAAACAAAACCTATTATATATGAAAAACTAGCAAACAAAAGCACCTGCTAACATTTGTCAGTGAAATGGCACGCTAACTAAAGTAAAAGCAGAGACTTTTGTTTGAATGTCTTGTTGGTATGTTAATAGAATACTTTATCACATAAAACCTATAAATCTTTCTTTGTATCTCTCTTTATCATGCACAAATATACAGACAAATCTTAGCTCATAACATAAAGGACTGTTTAGGTGTGTATTTTGTAGTGGTATTTTCAAACGTTTGTTTGACTGTGTCCTGGGCCACATGAGTTGAATGAACATTATTCTATCATTTTAAACACTGAGCTTTTCAGGATTCAGTGCTGCGGCAAACCTCACAGTGTCAGATCTTATCATCGTGTGTTAAGCGCTATGGAAATTACTTCCGTGTTTACACACAGGAGTTGTATTACTCTCCAAACCACAAGCACATACTCGCCTAATTCCTCTATAACTGCCATTTAAAAATGCACACACAGATACACGCAGTAGAAGCTGGACTTTGTGTGTATCTGGCATTTATGGATGGCAAAAGATTACCATGGATTAAATAAAGATTTTCTATTCTATTGCTGCTTTTCTTCAGTCCTTTCTTTTACTTTAGAGACAAGCTTATAAAAGTCATGTGATCATTTTGAAGATGTAGGTTGACTGTAGAAAGATGGAGGGAATTTACGTCTATGCATTGTTGTGTCAGAGTGGTAACATTTTGTATACATTTTTAAAGCCAAATTAAATAATTTTAAATGTTTTTTGTAGGTGAAAAGCCATACCGGTGCAGTTGGGAGGGATGTGACTGGCGCTTCGCCCGATCGGATGAACTTACACGGCATTACCGCAAACACACTGGTGCTAAACCTTTCAAATGCATCGCCTGCAGTCGCTGCTTCTCTCGTTCTGACCATCTTGCTCTGCACATGAAGCGCCACCAAAACTAATGGACTTCACATTTGTACTTTTCATGCTTTTTTTGACTATTCTGTTGTTAAATATTTCACAGTCATTCTTAAACGAAGAACAAATGACTTATTCTAGTACAAGCTCTGCCAATTACATACCAGGACTCAATGCATATAGATTGTCTTCAAGAGGACTGGACATCATGACATCACAAAAGGAACGTAAATAGGATGTATAGTATTGTACATATGTTTTGTATGTGTGTATATCGGTTGTTTGTAGATTAATGTGAAAACGTTATGAATTTTATACTTGACCTACACCTTGTTTGTCTAAATTTGAAAACGCATTTGTTCCATGGAGACCATAAATGTCTTCCTTATAACTTGAAATGTAATGCTTGAATTCATTATTTCAAGGTAATAGTTAATTTTGGATGACAATAACTATAATTTAGTGTAATTAGTTTAAAGGTCTGTGATATTCATATGGAATTCCCCCACCCAACCGAAAATCTTAAGCTGTTTGCTTTTGGATATGATACTACAGAACGAAAACGGAGTAACCCTAATGTTTGCCCTAATGTTTGCTTTTCTCACAGTTCTGTATCCATGGATACAGATCTTTATAGGACTGTGTAAAAGTATTGCTTAGATCAGTCGACTGTTTTATAGTTTGCTGTGTGCATGTCTGGAAAAAATTGATGATGAATGTACATCTATAAAACAGACTAGCACAGAAGTGTCGACCTCGAATGTTAGAGCGCCACATGATTAATTGGAGTTTGTGTGCCAAAATTTTAGAAGAACACATGTATTTGATGTAGTTTTTTAAGACAAGTAAATTATTTCATGGAAAACAATGTAAACAAAGAATGTGCAACTTTTTATATGCATGTAGTCACCAACAAAAATGAAGTTTATCAGAGTATACACTGCTTTAATTATAAATTCACCAGGACTTTGAAACCTCACAGTTGTTCCTTACCATTCTCAAGAACAAATATTCTGTGTGGACAAATGCACTGAATGCAGTTGCCTTTCTAACGCCACTAGTGGCACATTGGACTTTATGCTGAACGACCACAGTTTGTAACCACTGTTTTTGAGTTCTCAAGTTCCCTCCATTTTTGTTCTTATGCAGGGAACTCTGGATACTGTACATACATGTAAATATTCTACTCTTTGAAGCTGATTTTGTTTTTATTATGAACAAATGGGATTTTGTTTTCTTGAATATGGGTGAATTGCGTAGATCTGGCATACTAAGTGATGATCAGTATAACATTTTGTATTTTCTTGTTTGAGTACAGAATTTTGAAAATAAAAATAATAATCATATTGTGCACAGTAGATTATTTTTATGGTGTAATTCTCATCAGTATTAGCCAAGGGCAAGGTCTTAGGAATCAAGTATCTGAATGACATGACTTTAGTGGAATGTCATTTGAATATTTTGAGCATACCTTGGTTAATAGGTACAATATGTGATGAGAAATAATGTTCGTTAGAACTTTAAGATGGACCTGTTTACAGTTAATGTCATTTTCAGAGATGATTGGAATTGACTTGATAGTTTTCTAAAAAACTTGGGAAAGTATTAAAACACTGATTGCCTTTAGTTTTAGGCCAGTTAATTATTGCTATAACCTTGACTTAGACAAAACCTTTTAGGGAATATAACAGGAGAATAACAACTTTCTGCAACTGTATAAATAGTTTATATATGGTACCTATTAGTAAAGAAGGCAAAAGAACTTTCTAAATTTCACTTTTCTAAGTGAGACACACCTGTCTTATTAAGGTATTAAACTGATACTGTTAAAGCAGTGAGTCAACTAGTAAAGGATAATCAAGGAAAAAGCTGCAAGTAGCAAAAGGTACAAAACTGGGCGGGGATCAGCTTTTAGCTTAGATGGAAACAATTACACTGTCTGACAAGATAATGTATTAAATCCAGCATACAATGAGATGATTACTTGTGAGGGGAACACCCTTGTTTTACTATGGTACAGCATGTGTTAAGTTTAAAATAAGAACATGGATTAAAAGCAACATTTAAAACTTTCCTTTGTTACCTGACAATATGTTATAGACAGATGTATTAAATGCCTATCTTTTGTGGCCTATCTTTTGTTCATTCTTTTTGACTCATTGCTGTACTAAGCACGGTTAAAACCTGATGAATGTTGAAGGAATGTTAGAAGAACAGGAGCTTAATTTTCTTATTTCATACAACACATGCTAATAAATAAAAATCATTCAAATGTCAAAGCTTGTTAGATATCACAACCTTTATAGATCTATAGCTTATAATTATAATTATCACTTCATAATATTTCAGATGGTTTAACAAAGAGTTGTCGTTTACAGTAATGAACTGATCAGTGACTGCCATCTTTCAAACACCAAAGAAACCCATCTTAATTGCATATCTCAGGGTCATTGTTAATCATTATCAAATCAGCTGAGAAATGAGTGCCATAAAGATTCTGGTTTGACCATATTTTTACCTCCAGCATATGCTGTACTATAACTTTAGGAGCAAACATAAGTATAACGCCGCAAACGAGCTAACGTCCTCACCATACCCATGCAATTATTGAGTGACAAAATTAAAAAAGATTTAAACACAATACAGTCATACACTTGATTTTATTGAAACGAACAGACTTTTAAAACAGACATGGCGTATGTAATATGCTTGGGTGGGGAATAACAGCGCTGCACACAATGCTTTGCCATGAGTCATTACATACCTGTACCACTAGAGGGCGATGTCAACCTATTTTTAAACTCCAGTGTGCCACTGCCCCATGATCAGTGCAAGCGATCGGTACACAGTTACCACAGCAAATACTGACTATTAAATTCTCTGTAATATTACAAACTAAAATGGGAATAAATAATTTATCAGCGCTTAGGTATAGTACATATTACCTTATCCATTGTTGTTCCCGGACAAGATCAATGGTAATTTCAGCACACTTTAGTAAAAGTGCTGTTGCTTTAGAGACTAAGGGAGACACAGGTGTTAATGTTGAAAATAGAAAACATTCCCAAAAAATACACGATATATAACCGTGTTGCACCAAAAACATTTTATTCTATAAAAGGAGTGGGCAATCACAACTGTACAGGGGAAACTGACTTTTAACACCATTTCTCACAGTATCAAAAAGCTTGTGTTTTCCTCGCTGATCTTTACATACTTGTTCTGTACAAATACAAAAAAAATAACATTAATTACTTGTTATAATGATAACTGCATTGCACTGAGTAATATAGTACTGGCCCATAAGTTACTGCATTCAATATAAAATACCTATGATTCTGAAAGTTTTAAAGAATGTTATAGTAACCACACTTGCACACATACACTCACACAAAACCCAAACCCTTTCCTATGTTGAACATAAGATCTCACGCTTTAAAAGAAGAATCAGGTACAAGTGATGTAAGCAAACGATGTCACAAATTTCAGTCGTGGGCACAGTAAGAGGTTGACTTCTAAATTTATGCTATGTGTTACAGTAGACTTGGAATAATCAGTACCAATTTAAGAGTAAAAGTTTATTTTTGGGAGTGAATGATGTAAATGTGTTTTAGTAACTAGAAATAGGCCATGCTTGTGCAATGGATTGCACACTTAATTGTCATAAATGTCATACATTTTATTTTGGTTAACAGTGCTTATAGGCAACGTCTGGCAGGGCACCAGCGCTTTAACATGCGCTTCAACTGCACAAAGAAAAAGTTGCTCTCCATACAACACTTTTGGGGGGTTTGGTGTCGGGGGGGCCTTATTTCATGGGATTAAAAAGAGAAAAAAACACATTTCAAAGAACCAACAAAAAGGAAGAGAGTTTTTCACATTATCTAGTCAGTGTTAAAAATAGAAATCCACCCGTTACATTTTTCAGAACTTTGTAGATTATATACATTATGTACATTAATTCTTTAATTATTAATTAATTAATTGTCTGTATGTCTATGAACAGTTTAAAAAAGAATGGATCGCAATCAAATGCATATACTCTTCTAGAAAGATGTGCTTAGTAACATTTTAGAGTTGAAGCGAGAGAATGATAGAAAATCTGAAGATTGCATTGCTCTCTGGACAAAAGATTGTGCAGCTTTTGCACACATGCACTTAATTCTCAAAGGCTGGAATCAAACAAGCGTTGCTTCTCAAAAAGGCATAATGTGCACTTGTTATCAGCTGCTAGTGATTAAAATTATGACCATAGCTATGAGTGCTTGCTTTAGGGGAGCAGTAATGCATCCTAGATACCCTTTCTCCTCACAGATCAGTCTGGACATCAACAACAAATAGCATCAACATTGGGGGAGAGGTTTGCATAATCAAGTGAACCCAGGGCAGGAGCGGTTAAGACATGTTTTGTCACTGCAAACTAGGTGCAAATATAGATTTTCAGGGTGCCTCATAAAAACTAGGGGGGTCCCAGTATCGAACCCTGAGGAACTCCGAAAACATGTACTTCAGTTAAGGCTCTGAGGGGCTAGAAGTAATATGTGCCTACAACACACCTCCACCATTATAACTCTGATTATGTAGTCAGTACAAACTGGCAAACAAATGTGCTTGTACACACCTACGTCAATTTAGCCAGACCCCCCCCCTGCAAGTTTTCTTTAAAAAAATGCTCAAAGCCTTGTGAAATAATTTCTGAAGGCTACACAAAGAACATCTTTCGATGGGTGTTAATTCTGTTAGATGTCATGAGTGGAACAAAATGACTTCTTCGAAAGAACACACATACTGTTTTTGCTCTAATTTGTTTTGGGAAGATGCTTAGAGAACAGATACTATCAAGAAATAAAATGTACAAAAAATTCACAGTTGTGTCAGCCCTCTGCCTCTACGTCTCATCTGGGTTAGGATAGATATCAAAGACAGAACACACCATAAGCGACTTGTTAAACCATAATAATAATAGTAATATGCAAAAACAGGGCATGGTACATCTTCTGCTGTCTTTACAAAATGCTCTAAACCAATTTCCATTCAGGCACAAACATACAGACAAACTTAAATGCATGTAGAGCTCCTGTGTAACACAAATTTAGACAAATAGATAAAAACGCAAGAATTTAACAAGGCAGCTGTAGATGCATCTCCAACTTAGACATCTCATTAAAATGAACACATTACGTAACTCTAGCAAACCCTAATCCTTTATCATCTTACGTATAATCCTTTCTTCTTTTATCTGTCGCTCCAACCATATATCCAAGATTCATCTCAAAAGGAGGTACCTTCCCCAGTCATCACATTCTGCTTATAGCAGTACTGCTAGCAGTTTTGTCTTTTTGTAGTTCCTTCAAGTAACTGCTAATGACCAGGCAATAAGATAGCAGTGGAGGTCACCAGTGGACGGGGGAGGGGTTGTGGCTTCTGGAAGCATGGCAGAAAACTGTGGCCATGTTCTGACCTGGAGGGATAACCAATGATTGTGCCACCCCTTCTACACGTTTGTATCTGGAGACGGGGGATGTGGCGATGCCCCAGATGGGTATGCGTGTCTCCTGAGGAACAGATGTGACGGTGAGGGCTGGGGAGGGCAATCCGGAGTGAGTTTCACATCATGACGTGGCGCCGGCGATGCAGCGCCAGGTGGTCAGAGCGGGAGAAGCTTCGGTCGCAGTCGGTGCAGCGGAAGGGTTTGATGCCGGTGTGTTTGCGAAAGTGCCGTGTTAGCTCGTCTGAACGTGCGAAACGCCATGTGCAGCCTTCCCATGTGCACTGGTATGGCTTTTCACCTGTAAAGGCATCATAACATTAGTCAATATGACCTAGAACATTTAAACAAGTTATACATAAAGTGAAGCATGCAAAATATAATCACTGACTAATGACTGCAATAATTGCACTAATTAGGATTTTACAAATACTGTTAAAGATCCAAAATCAAGGCGTTCGTTAAGCCAAGGGTGTTAAATTTGACTGGTTGTAATGTTTAAATAATCAGAGCAAGGCGTTACAAATCTGCATCATGACTGTTGATAATGTGTACCTGTATGTATCCTGCGATGGGCTTTCAGATGCGAACTCTTGGTGTAGACTTTGTTGCAGCCGTCGTAATCGCACATGTGCACGCGCCTTCTTTTCATGTCTGGAGAGTCGGGGTCAACCTGAATGTCCACATCTGTGTTTATACTGAGAACAAGATGAAACATATTGGTGATTAGGGTGTGGTAACCAGTTCTTGTCATACCTAAATCTGTCTGAAAATCCAAAGATTAATGGAGCACTCATGCATGTGAAGGCAGGTGCAATTATCCAGCACCATCTTCATAAATGGCACAGATTAATCCATCCAATGTCTTTGGAATTATGGTGATCAAATCAGAAAGTGAAGCAATACAAACTTTATTGCAACACTCTTCTTCAAGGTGAAATTTGTCATTTCTGCACCCACCTGTGGCACCAAACAAAATTGCAAAAACATATATTGTTTCCAAAACTGCCATCCCTTCTACAGTCTGTGTGACAATAATGAAATATATAATAGGGTGAGAGAGGGACTATAGGAATTGGTTATAAAATACTACACTTTACTAGCACTAAAAGTAAAATTATGACCCTTTTGTATAAGGGAAGCAAATTAGTAGTCAGTTTCAGTAACACTTTATTTTACATTGTCTTTTTACATGTTACGTGTACTTACTATAGCAATAACAGTAAATTATGCATAATTACATGCCAATAACCCTAAACTAAACCCTATAGTACATTGTTCATTAATATTACTACATAGTTAAATAACAATATCGCAAGGATACCTTTTACGAAAGTGTAACCTCAGTTTTACTTCAGTCTCTAATACACAGATAAATAATCTGTCAGTGTAAAAGTCCTATATAAAAATATAATAGGGGTATAATAGCAGTATGAAGAATACAGTGCTGATAATTGTTGTGTTTTTGTAAACTGCACCACAGTACTGCTGTGGTTTATATTCTGGCCAGTGAGGTGTGACAGCTGTTAAATACTGAGGAGTATTGAATAACTTTAGTCTATCCAAGCATTGGTGCAATAATTCTAAATGACCACCAGGGAGAGCTGAAGAGCAATCCTGAATGTGTGTCTAAATTCAATATAGCTGGACAGCTTCCAGTCCAATGCCGATCTTTCTCCCCTTCCCTCCCCCAGTGATGTGTTTTTCTGCCTGTCTCTCACTCCCCTCCTTTCCTTCCTGTGTCTCTCTCAGCCTCTCCTTTTCCCCTCTTTCTCCCAGCTCATTTCCATCTAATTCTTTCTCTCCCCACAATCACTTCGCCACATCTAAACAATTATACACACCAGCAAAAGACCCCCTTGTTCTCTATCCTGTCCAGTTTCTCTGCCACTTCTGTCTCTACTTTGCATTTTACTCTCTCTTTTAAAGCGTTTATAAGGTGTGACGGCATTGCAAGTTATGTAACATTGTTTACACCCAGTTTGAAGAGAACCCTGCCCAGCAACACACATTTTCTCATCAGAGGATGCATCCATATTATAATATGCAAAAAAAACCATGGGCCTCCAGTGTGTTGGGGTTACATAATGGTCAAGAGTGGTGCAGTATTACCATTAGACCAGGATGGTAAACATTAGACAGATATCCTACCAGACACACAAACATGCATATATGTAACAATATATTTACCCACAGATATACAGATGTACACAGAGACTCCATATATGTCTCGCTCACCTTGTTTCCATTCCTTGTGCACCAAAAGAGGCAGATCCAGATTCTGTGCCACTCTCTGCATCACTGTCAGACTGATACTCGACTGGGGAGGTTGAACCTGGCTTTATACGCACTGAAAAAACACACGTGAATAAAGAAATTAGCTTACTTCATTAGAAAAACTCCACCAAAGGATACAGTGAGGTCCAAATATCTACTAGTTTACTAGTGAAAAATGCTTCATTTTGTCTATTTTTCATTACTACAAATTAAATCAACACAGCATTTTGATTCAACCTGAACTATTAACAGTATTAATATTTTATTATTTGATTTGTTTGTCTTTGATGACAGAATACACTTAAGCAGACATGGACTCCACAGGTTTGTGCAAAACCTGATAATCCATGTTTTCCCAGCATGATCTGAGAATGTTCTGAATAGTATTTTATGTGCTTCAATAGAAGTAAGAAAATCTGACTTTTCTCAATATGGACTCATTCCCTCAAATAAGCAAATAAGCACAAAAGAGGTTCATTGACCTGCCAAATGTTTTATTCAAAAACATTACATCCAGGACATAACATGATTCAGACTATTATTTTAAATTGTGAGAAATCAACTGTGTACTGTACAGTTCTGTGGAGAACTGTCTGATTTCCAAACACACAAAGAAAAAAGCAAAATAAATAAAAGTATGGGAATAAGGTAGTAAGTTAAACTCAAGGTCCATATTAACACACGGTGTGGTCAGCTGAAAACTGGGCTGTTTTTCCTTGATGACCTTTAACCCCCACACATGAGATGAGTGGGAGAAGCTCCATGGCATTCAAAGATGATCTTCTAAATGAAAGGGGGAAGGGCCCAATTCATTAACTGTCTCCTCCCCTCAACCCCAGTTGCCCCACATCACTCAAGAAGCTCATCTACAGAGCCCAACCACTCACTGGGGACAGTATTGGTTGATGTGAGCCTGTTCAATACAAGGCACCACCTCTGAATTTTTCCCATATATTAAATCCAAAAGAAACAGATCTATTTCACAGTCTCTTTGAAGATGGTCTCCACCCAAACAACAATTCACCAAACCGTTTCTTGTATTCTGTCCATAACTTTTAACTCAATTACAGAGCTACAAACAGAGTTTAAAACCCAAATGAAAAGCCAACAGAACACATTAATAAGGTCATTTAAGGTATCAGTGTTATAAATAAGCATTGGTCTTTTTTGTGTTACTTGGGTGGAGTTTTCCTTTTCAAAACATTCAACATTTTTACTGTATTTTAGATGTTTTTATAATGGTCCAAGACCTGTATGCTGTCTGTCTAGCAGATTAAAAATTGTGACATTGCAAGGGAAATAGAAAGAAAAGAGTAGGGTGGACCAAACCGTTATGCTCTGCAGGGATGGGTGTGGAACATGCATTTGGAAAATTCTCAAATTCATAAAGAAACACTGTCACATCTGCAAGCTAAAAATGAATGGTTCTCCTTTTAAAAATACAGCAGCAATAGTTTTTTACCAGAACATCATAGTTACAACAGTAAAACCATTAGTAGTTTGAACATTTTTCAGAACATAGTTAGTATGATGGGCAATTATCAGGGCAATGTTTTGCTATTGTTATGGTTTTATGTTGCGATACAGTGGTTGTTAACTGGCTTACTGCCCCATGTCAAGAATCTCTGTTATTCTGTTTCCTTTAGTCTCTTAATGTACATCATGTAGAAAAGCAATAGTAGCACACCTCCTTAGCAAGCTGCACTATTTAGGGTACAATTTTTGACAATAGCTCAAACTCTGTGGGATGAGATACATACCGAAGTTTAATAGATAGGGAAAGGTTTAATATTTAAGGAAAGTTTAATAGTTCGATTTTCTGAAAACCTAAACCTTATATATGAGCAATAGTAATAGTAATGCAAAACCACAGTACAAACTTTGGTATTTGTGAGAAATTAGGGTTACTACATTAGACTTTCATCAGCTTTTTACCTAGGCTGTAAATTTCAGGCAGTACACAATTCAGTACTTTACTGTGGTAATAATAATTTCGCACAAATATTAGTTTCTACTGTGGTGTTTTCTGAGGTGAGTATCTCACCACAAAAAAGGCTACAACCAGAAACCACAGAAAACCTTCTGAATGAATGAGATGTTTTTTTATGTAATAACAACTCTCTGTGATAAATCGATGTAAGATTTGCTTTATTATCTTTTTTAATTAAAAGTTCAAGCTAGTTTCAGCCTCGCCCTGCAATCGTCTTTTGTGTCTTTCGTGTCTGTGTCCACATATGTGTGAGAAAAGGTGTCTGTACACTGATAACTTAACAGCACAGGCACAAAACGGTGCTGCAAAAGGGCGAGACCAAGGGTGTGACCGTTTAAAGGAAACAAGTGATAGAAATAAAGGAGGTCAGATGATCAACAGTTCCATATGAAGAGTTTCCAACAGAGGAGATAATGTCTGTTCTAGGTTCATATTTGCATTCCTGTAGCACAACGCCACTGTTCATGCATAACTACATAAAGAGTTTTAATTGTGTTTACAATGGAACACTGCTGAAGAGGAATGTGAATTGTAAAGCATTTAGCTATTTAGATCTGAATAGCTAAATAGGTGAAACAGTTCACCTTAAAAAATGTATTCACCCTCATGTCATTCCAAACCTGTAAGACTCTAATTAATAAAGAATGTCTGAAAAAAACTAGGCATATTGCGTGTACAGCAACTTGTCAAATGATGAGATCATTTCAGATTTCAGATTCTGAAGTCCGCGTGAACTTGAAGTTGCAACTGACTTCAGTGTTCTCATGCAATTCAAAGTGAAACTGAAAAATTGGGTGTGGCTTGCTTGCTTTTTTCACTCGGTATTGATTGGCTCTAAAAAAAAAAAAGGCGTTTCAAGCAGGCATGCGGGAACTGACTGTTGGAGGGGAGTGGTAAACGGCTCTGACTCCACCCAAGCCATCACAGTGACATCATCGGAGAAGGTCTGCTGTTCCAAGTACATTTTTAGATTTTAATTACAGATTACTAGGGCATGTGAATTGTAAAAAAAAATGAATAAATCGCTTATAATAAACTGCAATATTCTATAAAAAAAGAAAAGCATATTTTGAATTCAGGGTGACTTTAACAGAGCAGTAATAACAAATGAGGAAAAAGCAAGTTAATACCCGCTCACTGTAATTATGCATTTACTGTCTCATTGTTCTTGTTATTACTCCTACCTGGAGGACTCATACCCTGGATATTTCAGTCATCTCATGAGTGCCACACCTGTAAAGGGGCACATATACTATGGAAAGGTGTGGTTGCAAAGACTTTTAATCATGCAAAACAATGTCCCATGTCCTAAAAACAATTGGGTTTAGGTATTTCTTAAAAATTAGAACTCATGACTCCCAACCCAACTACTGACGTTCATTTTAGACTTTAACAAGAAGCTACTATGTAGCTGTACTAGCTCTATGCAGCTGTGGAGCACAGAGATCAACACAAAAGTTTCAGCTTAATGGCTAGAGCCCACGTGGCTGCTACCTGACACCAGCACAACAGCCGCTGTACTAAATTAAAGAACAGCATGAGAAATGGAGACAGACGGGCAGACTCAAAAACCTGACCACTAGTGCCACAATCGAGCATGTGCAATAAGACACAGGTGTCTCACCTGATCCCTCCGACCGCCCATCACTCCCGATGAGAGGCACAGTGATGGCCGCTGTGGCCACTCCGTCTGTGGGTACAGTTGTGTACACCACTGGTAATGACTGGACCACCACAGGGATGGTTTGCAGCTGTCCAACTTTAGTGGGCATGTTCACAGAGGGTATGGTGTGGATAACGTGCAAGATCTGTTGACCTCCAACCCCTTGCGTGGATGCCAAGATGGAGCCTGGTGACAGCACTGTCGGTATAGTTGCACTGGCCGTGATGTTTTGGGGGGACAGATTTGCAGGGGTCGTGGTTGCCATGGCAAAAGGAAGGGAAGGGCGGGGCTTGTTGAGAGACAGGTCAACGGGTTCCGTCTGGTCATCATCGGTGGGTTGAGTGCTGATAGCACACAGCGGAGGGGGTGAGGATTTGATTTTAAGGTCTGTAGGCTCGGGACAATCGTCTAATGGCTCCTCTTTCTGCAGAAGACGAGAAATAGAAGACAACTGTGAAGAAAATGAGGGAAGAGATAAAAAACAAATTTAGAGGAGCAAACGAGGCAAAAAACAGATTAGGAGAGGGAAAGAGAATGTGATCAAGAGATGATTATGCAGTTCTAGCATGGAGCAGCTCAAGCTCAGCTGTTCAGCAGCTTCACAAACACAGGAACAATGGCTGGCCAGAACGGGCCTCTGAGCTGAAGAGAAGAAGGCCTGAATCTGGCACCCATCCAACTCAACACAGCCAAGTCCAGACACACACATTTATAAACACATGCATACACAAATCAGACGTCTAATCTGTCTCTGTATGTTTGTGAACAAGCTACAGCCTCTGCAGTAAGACCTTGTTCCTTATAATCTTGAATAAATTGCTCACTCAAAACCAAACCTGTTTAGTTTGTTTATTCCATTAAGCAAAAATTATCCAAACAGATCTTTACCATACAAGTGGATGGTGATAATGCTAAGCTACAAAACATATTTTTCGAAATACATCATCATCAAAATACAGTGGCAGACCATGTGTATCAGTACCATACGTTCTCCCATGTCTTGTGGTCTCATTTTTGTGTGAACTATTCCTTTAAATTCTGTGTTTTGAGAAAGCAACAGCAAATTAAACTAAAGTCTTGGCTTATATTATTCTGGTCACTTAAATATCAGATACATTCCTCCTTCAATTACAGTTTGAGTTCTTTCACCTACTTTATCGTCTGCCAACCTTAGGTCCGACAGCGCAAGTCCACTTACAGCTCTTCTCAATAAGGTGCATGATTTGGGGTATCGTTCATGTCAACAGTTAATAGTATGGAATAAAATCAAAGGTGAACACTTTTGGTTACGAGTTTGTTTAGATCCATAATCATAACTTTAAGCAATAATTAAATTATTCAGTAGCAATGCTTGCAAAATCAAGCATCACTGTAAGAAGTTCTTTTTGCAGATCAAATACAAAAGTTTTGTGACAATTGGCATAAATTACCCCGTTTTGTTTTATGTGTTAATTTAATTTAATTAAGTCATTTCAGATTAAAGCATCCGGGAACAAAAGGAATAAAGATTGATTCCAATTCATGTGGCATCTGCAAATGGCAGTCAAGACAGAACAGGCCCAACAAATTCTCATGAAGCCAAAGAATACCAATTAAAATCAAGACAGATACAGAGAGAGGTTGTACAGCCGAGCTTTGTAACTGAAGGTGCTGGGAAGAGAATGAGAGCAAGTGGGCTAGGGTGGGAACAAAACACAGAAAAAAGGGGAGAGTGGGTGGGAAAGGCCTCCGGTTGCCATGGAAACTGGGAGGTATATCAGCTGACTCATTTTTCCCTCACTCCATCCCACCCACCTCTCTCGCTCTCTGTACAGTTCTCCACCCTGCCACCTCACTCTCTCTGCATCCCCACCCTTTATCCATTCCACCTTTCACGTTGCCATGAGTTGTTTTCTCTAGCCAAAAGGCATTATGCAAAGACGTGACGTGGAGTCAGCATCGATAAGTGACCCAATTATCACTAGCGTGCTGTGTGGGTTGTTAATTGAGTGTGTTCAATATCTATTAGCAGTTGTAGGAAACGATCTTGGCCTGCGGTGGAGAGTGAATGTCATGATAAGGATGAGGCTTGCAACTGTCATTACCAAAACCAATTCTAGAGATTTTAACTATTGCTTGTATAGATTTTAACTACTTTTTAAACTACTTTTCTATTGGCTTAACTAGCCAACTCAAAGAATTGTGAAAAACACCACATTGTTAGACACCAAATTATTGTCTTTTTTGATAATTTAACTGACAACTACATAAAAGCTAATTAGGATTCGCAGGCACTTTTTTGCAGGCACAGAGCACTGCTCTGTTTCTCACAGTGTTAAAATGCAAAGCAACTTAAGAAAAGGAGTGTAGAAACAAAACAAAACTATGACTCTGAACTAACCTTTTTAATGACCATTAGGGAAATGAGTAAATTATGACAGAATCTTCATTCTGTGCTGGAGTTTTTCTTTAATAATATTGTAACAATGAGGTTCTAAGAAAACATTTCCTCACTACCTACAAAGTTTTAATAATATTACTAATTAATTACAACAAACAACTGTTTAAACAACGGAATGTATCCTAATAGTACTTCTCGTTTAAGTAAACATTGTTGTAAGTTTTCCAAAGTTAAGTGAACAGTCAGCAATAAAATAAAGA
This sequence comes from Chromobotia macracanthus, assembly GCA_036877525.1. Lineage (NCBI taxonomy): Eukaryota > Metazoa > Chordata > Actinopteri > Cypriniformes > Botiidae > Chromobotia > Chromobotia macracanthus. Next base: position 4,929,511 of record JAZGTH010000005.1, read on the forward strand.
ATGAAGAAACATTACATTACAAGAAAAAGAAAACAAGTTTTCTGCTCTTTCTGCAGATTGCCATAATTTTCCAAATTGGTACAAAACATCATTTCCCCACAGACTTTACTGGGGGAAATAACTAACTTCACTGGTTACTGAACTAACTAGGTTCTATGTAGCAAGACTGGTATTGTATTTTTTTTTTATGTTGCATTATCTGCTAATGTACTGTTACAGTCATCCCTACCACCAAATATTAATGAAACATCTTGTTAATTTGCTTAATCTCGTCACGTTGGAAAGGAACCTTGGGTCACGGGTATCGTAACAACCTAAAACTTGGAAATCAGGCATTTAAATTAAACCTAAAAGTACACATAAAGTATCCCAGGTTCATAGACAAGCCAGTCTGTTATAGCCCTGCTGTCGGTTTGAGCTGCATGTTGTGGCAGTTGTTTAGTCAGGGCTGTTGTTTGTGAGTTTGCAGGGTGTGGTGTGAAGGCAGTGATATAGACGATAAAATATAGGAGTGGAGGAAACAGCAGCAACTGAGGGCGATATTAGCAACTAAGTTTGCAGCCCTGCCCAGTGCTTAAGAGGGAGTGTCACGTAGCCAGTCCTACAAAGATGCCAACCAGGAGCCCTGGGCGTGGATTACTGGGTAAAGGAGAGTTCGCACATACATTTTGTGCAGCGTCAAAAGACAGTGTCATTTGGTTTCAATAACATTTTTCAATTTCCAATTATGCCAACCATTAATGATGCAATCGAGATATGTAGAGTGATAAGACAGAGTTTTAACCATACAAATAACCAGCTACAAAAATTACAATATTACACTGTTTTTGAGGACCCACTAGAGGCCCCACTAAAAGCATATGTGTTTTCGTGGACAGTTCTGGAATACCTGGCAACCAACTGTGAACCCCTGACTTCCTTTTCACAACCACCTGGCGTATCAGATTGCGCAGGTGAAATCAACAACAGCCATTCTTAACAGCCACTTAGGCATTGTACACCAAGGTACTTTTCCAAAAATTAAACTGGAAAATAAAAAACAGTTGATTATTGAAGGATGGCCTTTTACGCCACTGACTTGACGATGATTTTTACGCCAATGGATGCTTTTACAGATTCTTTTGACCAGTGGCAAAGCTTTTCTATAATAAACAATGATTGTGAGATGAGTCGTTAGGAAGGGCTGGCTAGGCAAAAGAACATTAGACACAGGGAAGGCTGTGTGTGTGTGAGAAGAGGATGAGGATAAAAGGGTGTGGAGCACATCTTTGTGCACAAATGCTTCCTTTAGCTCTGAAGTAATTGTGTTTTTTTGTGTGCTTGTTGGTTATGCACGATGTATGTGAGTGTGTGCATGAGTGTGGGTACCCCTGCAGGTATGTGCTGTTCCGTGTGTCTTATGGCTTAAGGACTGTTTTGTGAGGGAGTGGGAGTGTTGTGAGGGGGTGGGGTAGTGTGTCAGTGTGTGTGTGTGTGTGTGTGTGTGTACGAGTGTGTGTGTGTGTGTTCAGGCAGAGGGGTGTGGGGAGGCTACATCACAGTCGTTCCAACTCCCGCCAGAGCCTCGTTGCCATGACTACAGCAGAACGGAAGCCTCCCTCGATATATCCTATTAGGCCTTGGTGCGATTTGGAAGGAAGCATAGAAGGACAGAAACATACAGAAAGAGACAAACAAAGTGGAGGGTAAAAGTACAAGTACAGCAGAGTACAAATATACTGCTGTATCTCCTTATATGGTAGAACTTTGGTTTACAAGATGGCATCAAAGTTCCTTACTCCACTCCTGCACTGGGAACTATCACTTAGCAATTACTATTCCTGTCCCTCAAGTCCTCTCTAATATATATTAAAGGAATAAAACTATGTGAAAAATAATCAAAGAATCTGCTGAACTGAAACAGAATCTCCCTTTAACCAAATAAAATTTTCCACTCAATTTATCTTCTTCCCAAGACATATTCTTAAAACACAGTACCAAAGGCAAACAAACATATAGTAAGTGAACATATACAAGTTTAGCCGTCTCCAATACATGAACGTTTTTTCATTCAGACAACATGTTAACAGATCACTTATAGACCGCTGTGAAAGTATTTCAAAATCACAAGCTTTAATAAACTGGCTGAATATATGCATTTTATGCAAGTCATTGTGCAATGTGATTTTTATCATTACGAAAGACAGGGAAGTTGTATTTGGACTGCTCCGAAAAGCAAGTTTAAAGAAGGACTAATCACTGTATTGGTCAATTTTTCCACAGTTAATTGTTGCTAATAAGGGTCACATTAGAAAAAGCAAACTCTTTTTGGTTATGCCACTAACAGGGCACCTATTTGCCTAATTGAGGGATAAGCCAACCAAATTTGGAACAATATTATGCTGACTTGGTCTTCACACGTGAGACTAGCCTTTTCTGAAATGTTAAATTTAAACCACTAAAATGTAGTCTCAGAATCACATGACATCTGCAAAATGACAAAGTTTGGCTAAAACATTCAGAAACATCTGGGTTTCATCTAGAAGAGGAGATCCAACTAACCCTAAGCCTAGAGGAACCCTGAGAACTGCTGATATCATTTCCATGCCACTGTCACCACACCCCCTTCCAGTAACTGTAGTCTCCTATCCACAAATCTCCAACCCATACTATGAAGTTAAACACCCCCAACACATACACACACACATACAATAAACATTACAAAAGTCCACTCACCACCATACACGCCACCTCCTCTGGCTCTGGCTTGATCTGTATGGATGGCATCTCTTCAGCAGGCTCAGAGGTGGCTGCAGTGGATTTCTTTGTACTTGTCTGACACTGCAAAGAAAAAAGGAGAATGCTTATGAGCAAATCAGAGCATTAAGATGTAAGGAGCTGGCAGAACCTCCAAACAGATGTATGAAATCTATGACAATTTCAACCAAACACAAAATATATCAAATACAGTTGAAATTAGTGGAAGAGAAAGTTAGTCTGAGGCAAGAGTGATTGGGGGGGGGGGGGGGGTTAATGAACCTCACCAGACTGATTGACTGTTAAACTCACTAAAGCTTGAGTTAGTTGGGGGAGGATGAGGAGGAGACAACAAAACCAGGGAACAAAAAAGCAATGATGATTAGCCGTAGAGTAAAAATCAAGTACAGGTCAATTAATCTTGGGGGGGGAAATGTGAAAATGGAAAACTGAAAGAGAATTTAAATGGAGAAAAAGAGATACACAAAAATAGCTATTATAACAGATATTAGACATAGACTAGTCTTAAACTAGGTTACCCTTAGAAACAAAAACAGAGGTGTGGAAGTCCTATATAGAGAAAAAGTGCATCTAGAAAAAGTAAAAGTAGATAAAGTAGTCAAACCTGGTTCTAAAGACTGACCAGCTGAAGAAATACAGAAGAGAAAGGGTGAGTGAACCAAATAAAGGGAGGAGTATTCAGCAATCCTCCATCAGCTAAGTAGAGTCACACCCAGTTCTTTAGAATTGAGCAGAGAAAGAGAGAGAGCGAAAGAGAGATATCCTGTCTCACACAGTAGACCAGCAGTATTATGGAGAGAGAGAAACAGAAATCTGTTAATGCTTAGGCATGGGGGTGGGAATCTGAGATCATGTGACCCAGCTGCAGTAGATTCCACAAAGAGGTGTGGCCCCCCATAGACTGGGGTGTGGCCACACTCAGTGTGACCCTGCCCCAACCTGGCATAGACATACACTGCAAACACGTACTAATAAAACAAACATATATACATTCCTTTTAACAGCTAATGTTGTTTGGTGATTGCTGGTAAATACAAGTGTTATCAAATGTTTCATGTGCACTAAATGAGGGCTGGACATCTGTACACAGGGTCCAAAATTAACACTCACCACATGCCAAATAAGAGTTTATAAAATGGTGTTACTGGCCATATGGTTGGTAACTGAAAAGTAAAAAAAAATATGATAGCATGATAGTGAATGATAGCAAGATAGTGCCTTGTAAGTAATGCTTACAAGTGATGCAAACAATTCAAACAAACGGATTTGTCTCCTAACTTGCTGCTCAGTGTCAAATGTATTAACAGTTTATTTTGAATGGCTAAAGGATTTATGTTTGCCCTAGTACTGCATGTGACGCTAAGCATGTGAAATATTCCTTGCATTAAGCCACCTAAACAAAAACAAGAAACAAAAATCACAATTTTTTTATCCCATTTTCACAGAGACACAATGACCTGCACTGTTAGTCAAAAGTATATGACAAATAAAATATGACAAAGAAAATATTATGACAATTTACTCATCTGCTAAGATGGCATTAAGTTAGTTTTGACCCCTCTTTGCTAGTTATGAACATAAGTAGGCTAGGACCAGGGACTCAGGACCAGTATGGAAGTATCTACACCCTTCAGTGTGTACACAAACTTCTACTACTTGCCCCACTGGCAAATCTCTCCAAGAGACAACGATAATGTATATCAATAAGAAAGCATTATCAAAGGGTGTATTGGGGCTTGAATATGTGGTTTACAAGGACACAAATGTGCAACGTAAACATTGTTTACAGGGACACTTTCTGTGTCCTTATAAACTAAATTGCTTAAAAACAATGGGTGATTTTTTTTGTTTTTAAACAATGCCACACGTTTTCTGTTAGGGTTCGGTTTGCGGGTAGGGTTGGGGGACAGAATATACAGTCTGTACAGTATGAAAACCAAAACATCTACAGAATGTCCTCAAAAACCACATATGTCAACATATGTATGTGTGTGCTCCCTTGGGAGCTTGTGCAGTGGGTAGTTCAAGGAATAAAAGAGGGTGGGGTGGGTGTGACCCCAGTCCCTCTATGCCTCAGCATGAAGTATGAAGAGAGGAGGGGGTTCTCATTTCCGAGAGAGGGAATGTGTCAGGGATTAGAGAAAGGAAAGTAAAAAGTATAGAGGATAGTAGAGATAGAGAACAGCACAGGAAAGAAAGGAATGGGGAAGAGGTGAAGAAGAGAGGAAATCACTGGGGGTGGGGGGAGATACAACCACCACAATCTGGGTCATGACGTTCTTTCTCACTCAGTCACTCTCAAGCCCCCTGGCAACGAGTCCCTGCCCCAGTGCAGCGTGGGTAGAGTGTCCGTCTGGGACTGCATAGCTCACCACACACGTCCAGCCCTCCTTTCCTAAAGAGTCATACTCACTGGTACTCATATTTAGGGAGTATTGGCTCCCTTGGAAAACTTTAACAATACTTCAGTCTTAACATAAAAATCGTTATCATGTTTATCCTTACAGAAGACGTGCAGAAACATGGTTGGGTGATGACAGACATTCCCACAATCCACCTGGTGTCAACTAAAATAAACCAAAATGTCAACTAATGCAATTCAAGATCAGCACTAGCCTGATGTTTTTTTAATTAAGCGTTTTTACTTTCTACTTACTACATTTATTTGCATGTTGGTATTACAATAAGAACTTAATGTGTACAATACCGCAAGCTCAAACTCAAACTTGCTGTAAGCACCTGGCAAGCAAACTGACCCTCTCAACACAAATACAGTAACAGCACTGCCAAGATTATTTACAAAATTGCTTTCAAATGCAGATGGCTTGAACATCATTAAGTTCTTCTTATGTGAGTGTTCTTTCTGTACAACAAAAACATTTTCTGACCTAGTAAGAAAGCCATACCAGATTAACAGATCATTTAATTTGTAAAAACCCAGGCATGCTGCCATGATGTCAGATCACACCCCCCTCCAGCCACATACACAAGCACTCTCTTTAAGTACATCTAGAAAAATATCAGGGTCTTTCCTAGACAGGTCTTTTTAAATAATTCCCAGTTCTTCAAACTTGACCCTCAACTCAGGAACGTCAAGTCGGACCTCAGGTCAGCTGAGACTTGTGGTGAATAATTAGTGTTTGATTTTGTTGTTAGAGTTATATAGGAGAAGACCATGGGGCTTACTGGAATCAGAATGGGCTAAACTCATAATACATGAGGCCCTAAAAAGGACGTTAGAGGATTTCTTCTCTGACAGGCCCAAAGTGTGTTCAAAGCCACATGTTGCACAATCGTGTAACCCAAGATTGGATGCTGGCTCGTGCTTCATTCCACGGCTAGGCCAGACTGGACCCCCCTTGGAGGAGTGGTTGAGAGGATGGAGGAGACATATAAGCAGAGGGGGTTGGGGGGTGTGGGTCAATTTCTGAGCAGTGTGGGACAATTTTCCTAGCAGCAGGGAGGGAAGGCAGGGCCTCTCCACCTCCCCTGCTGTCGTGTAGCTAGTTTCTCTGACCACTTTAAGTACACAAGCTAAACCTTTGCCCAAATTCCAAAGTGCAAGAGCTGCCCCACTCTCAAACCTGCTTTCTCTGGGTGATGGAGACAGATGGAGGTGGGAGGGAAATTTCTGCAAGTAAGAACATACAAATGTTTGACTGACAGAACAACTGACAGGACACTTGACCAATGACGTGATCTTGAAAGGAAAATGAGGAAAGCCCAATCTTGTACACCAAGTTCCAACAAGCTAGAAACAAAGTTATACTAATTCAAGGCTGACGCAATGGTCACTTTGAACTGTCAAAGTATGGAAAAGAGCTGCTGAGGTTTCTTCATAATTCTCCTTTTGTGGTTTACAAAATAATAATATTTTTGGGAAAGACATGAGAGTGGGTAAATAATGACAAATTTTTTAACAAACGATGATTTTTAGGAAACTATTTATTTAAAACAATAATTAGGTTCTGATGGGAATTCTGAGATACAAAAATCTTGACCTAACTACACATCACCTAATCTAACTGAATAAAACAGAGAAGTACGGGGTTGTCTTAGTCTAGCGAGCACTCAGCACATAAATGAGCATTCACAGACATTGGCCTACAGGTTAGTACACTGCTCCATCAGCCCAGGGAGGAAAAACATCATGTGAGATCAACCTTCTTTTCTCCTACGGAGTAAACAGAAAAGAACATGACAGAAGAAAACTGTATTCTCAGGCTTTGCCACACAACAAGTTGATATGATCCTGTTTCCCAGACTCCAACTAACTGGAATATTATACATTTATTGATTACCTCAGTGTGAATGATATGCGGGCCTAATGTAACATTTATGTATACATCATACAAGTATAGAAGGTAGTAAAGGGTCTTAAAACATGTTTACATTACTGATCAAATATTTGTAACTTACAATTGTACAGTACACCTACATTTCAACCAGTGCTCAAAAATTACTAACCAGAACCTAAATGTTCATATGGCGTTGTATGACTCACAGGGCTTAACAAAGAATTATGTGATTTAAACCAAAGACTGCTGGCTTGTTTAAAAAACAAGGATGAATCCTTTGGAAGGATCCTTTGATATTTTGTGTACCCGACTTCCTGTTTTCTGCACTTACCAAGCAATTTCATGGGGTCTTTAAATGTCAACCACCCATATTCATCTCTCCTTTCTGTAAAAGGTTTTCTGTGCTGGGTCTGATCTTCCAGCTTTAGAACTTTCTTCAGATGGAAACAGTCACTGGATTTAAAACTGGAACCTCACATGCAACACATGAGATAAGTGTGTGCACAGTACAAAGTGACTATCAAATTGTATGATACAACAGACAGATAAAACTAGTTGTCCACTGTGGTTCTGTTCAAAGCACACATACTTACTTTCAGATTGTGGCGGAGAATATCTAAGAGTGCCAGTTCTCTTAGTGAAAACACTTGTCACCCTCAGTTTTAACCAAACTGTGTGTGAATGTAACTGTATTTAGCACTCTGAAACAGTGCTGACAACCGAATTCTGCTGCTGTGGGAAGCTTAATTTACATATAACGCTTGAGTTCAGAGGTGATCATCTTTATTCACTGATTTATGGTATATTTTTCATTGCCCTACCTATTTGATGTAATTGTTGTATGCAGTAAGGTATGGCAGGGGGTAAACTGAACCAACACTCAAGAAGTAACCAGCTGACAAGTAAACTTACTTTGTTATTGCTTTTCTCAGAGCTGCTCCACTAACTACTAACTCCATGCATTGCCAAATAAGGTACTCAAAGACCATCTACAAAAACAAATGAGATGTTCCTTTAGTATTCACAGAGGAACGCTGCCTTTGCAACACTTGGGGGGGGAGACTGCTCTTTTGTCATGAAAGCAGGGTCTCTGGTTGTGTGTTTACGTACGAGTCTGTGTGTGTACATGTTTGCCACTGCTGTTTAAATATGTCAGAACAGTGTAATTTTAATGCAGTCTGTTGGGGCCTGGGGCACATCTTGTTCTGTGTACCAGCCAGCGCTGTCACTGCGTCCCTCCATGTAATCAACTCATCGGTCCAAGAGCTAAAGAGAAAGAAAAAGAGTGAGAGAGAGACAGAGAGAGAGAGCGGGGATACACATGTAAGGTCACATCTGCGTGGGGTGTGTGAGGGGGATGAGCAGGCAGAAGATTTGGTGACACATGCAGAGCAGAGTCTGTGGTGTAAGAACTCTGTACCACCCTCCAGAACATTCTTTTTAAAGTCTCTTAAAGGTACAACACCTCCCTTAGCCAATGATCTCTCTGTGTCTAAGGTTTCTCTATTTCACAACACTATGGCCTAACCATGGTACATTGATGGTATCAAATACTAACACCATGGTACTTCAATTTCAGGCTAATGTAAACAAACTCTGACAATTGGCATAAAGTCTGGGCCACTTTATTGCAGACACTTACTTTGGCCAAGATTTTATCATGCCCTTAGCTGTCAGTGTAATAGTTTCATCCCAGTCAACAATCCCACAGAGATTTGCATTTTTTCCTTAAATTAAGTACAGTACAGAAAACAAGAAAAAAGTGAGCACATAACATCGGCTGGCCGACACACAAGTTAGATCTTTCTAGGTCTACACTGACCACCCAAGCCGAGTTGATGCAGGCTGACCTTGAGTGAAGCCCATTTGCTGTCTACAACTCCACCCTTCCGATTCAGCAAGATGTGTGAGACTGAGCAGTGTCACTTTCAGACACACAAGTCATGCTGGAACAAAAGGGCTGTGTGCGACATGCAGGCTAGCCTGCTCTGCCACAGCACAGTCTGCAGGGAGATGAAACGAGAAGAAGCAAGTCGGTTTAGAAAACTCAGTCCGAGAGAAGAGAAACTGAGGTTTTGATTTGAGGATAAAACCAATACAGGAATCACTTGAAAAGGTCAAGGCCCACTGAGAAATAACGGACGGATCATTGTAATGGATGACCAGCCCACTCTATATCAGTTAAAGAAACAAGGGCAGACAACATGTAACTCTCACATAGTTTCCGCTGATTTTACATAATCTTTGGAAAAATCAGGGAGTCATGTCTCTTAAGCAGGTGGGCGTTAACATCCCTATGTTATTCGCTCCACTTCAACATAACTTTAAACAAATTTGAAAATATTGTTTATCCACTGGGGTGAGCCCTCTGTGGTCTTGGCAGCGACAAAATAAGCTTCTAACACTGAAGAGCTTAGCTAATGTAAATCCACACTGATTGTTATCCATGGTAACTGTTTTCTGGAGTTCACCTACTCTTAAAAGATTAATAAAATAGGAAAGTAAAGCTTTTGTATAACTGCATATACTTTCTACAGCAAGCCTAAAGCAACAAATAGGCACAGTTTTAACAAAAATAGTCTTCATGTATAATCCTCAAACCCAATCCCCACCTTAAGCATACCAATGTAACAACTAAACCTCAATGTAATGGCTACAAATACATTCAAACAGAACAAAACATACAATTAGGAATTTCTCTTTATGGCTGGCCCAGTCACCATAACAGTGAACTTGCCCTTATCTCACCACACCCTACTGACGCAAGCTCTGCTGCTACTTCTTATAGCCCTCCCCACCCTAAAACACACGCAAAATAGTCCTGACATGCTCATTCCTTCACCTCCAGTTCATTTACTCCAAAAAGAAAAGGTATGTCCTGCATACAGTGTGTCCTGTGTATGTCCTGCATAAGCAGGAGCAAAGTTTCTTCACATGATGTTGAAATAAATGTAAGTTTGCTATTGAAATGCCAACCTCAAAGTTTCATCTCATCACAAACCATTTACTTGCCCGGGAGGCAGATTAACACCCAAGACAGGAAGTAAGAAGTTTTTTCTCTTCTGAAAGGCAGCTCATCTCTGCTGCAGAGCTGCAGATTAAAAAACAAAGCAAGAAAGAGAGCTGGTGATGGTGATGTCAACCAGAGATACAGGGGCAGGCTGCTGTTCCCAGAGCACATACCTGAGTGGATAGTCTATACTTCCATAACCCTGGAAGTATGTGGTCGCACACATTAAATGCCTTGCTCCCTTCCATTAGGCTATAGTAAAAGGCTAATGCAAATGTTCATCATTTGCATACATTTAAAGGGGGCGACACAAACAAACGTCTGTATGCTGTTTTCCAAATCATGTAATTGTACAAACTGAGCAATGGGCTTGCATGCTGTTTCCAACATCAGTAGTCACACACACACATTCAGACACACCCTCTCCACCCTGAGCACCCCACCCCCTTCACCTCCACTCCCTCTTTTTCATTGCAGACAGTTTGGCAGAACTGCAGGGGTTGCTATGGGGACAGGATTCTTTCCTTGGTTAATGATTGTGCTGCAATGGTAGGGGGTCATTCTGTCACATCGCCTCTAATCTGGGGAGACATGGACAATATTCTTGCAGCCCCATACCACACACAAACACACTCAATCCAGGCCCCCACTCAACCAAAACCTCACCCCCATCCATTCCAATTTAACAAGAATGGATCTGGGGGGTGGTACTTTACTTTCTTTAGGTCTGAGAGCTAAACCATATAACGCCTCTCTCGTTCAAGTCGCGATTTCCTTACAGTCAGAACACTGGTGCCTCACATCCTCCCTGCTTACTCGGACACTGCATTCTTTTTGTGAAGCTCCCTCAAAATGAACACAAAAAGAGCTTGATTATACCTGCTGCATGTTTGTTTCTTCCGCAACTAGTAAGAGTTAAAATTAAGAGGGTCTACATCACTTTTTGAAGCGGGGCCGGGGCCCACTAGGGGCTCATCAACAAACTTCCCAGGGGGCTTTAAAAATAAGAAAAAGAAAGCATTTAAATAAGCTGAGACATCTACAGATCAAGATATTTCTTAGTGTTTGGTTATGTTTTTAACTAATATACATCTTTCTAGTTATGCCAAGCTCTAGAATATTTTACAGAGTAGAAAATGTACGTCAGAGAGGCCTTCAAATATTGTTTGAAGGCCCCCATTTGTCCACAACATTTCATTGTTAAATATCCCCATCACACAGAAATGTTAGATTAATGAAGTGGATTGCAAAAGCTAATGTTGACATGACATTAAAAGTGGAGGACTATGAGCATAAATGTATCTCTTCACTCAATACTGAGCCTTTTTAGAATAGAATAATGTACCATGCTCTCAGCCAATGAGGTGAAAATGATAGATATTGACGTAAAATACACATTTATGCAAGGCACTTATGAAAACCTGACAAGAAACAGAACAGAATAAAGGGGCAGATAGTAATACTGGAGTCAATGGCGCTAAAATTGACATTTTGTATGTCAGCTGGGCCAGGATTATTACATTTATTGAGCTGTCACTTCTACAAATGTCACACAAGACAAGATATATTTGTGATTTCCTTTCCTCATTTCAAATTTGATACCAAAACCATAAAACCCATTAGCATGCTAAAGGATTTTGTTTCCTGTTAAGATTCTTTTTAAAAGCAAACACTGTGCTAAATGCTAATACAGACAAACTACTTTGTGAAAATATATGACTGTTATATGACTGTTAATTTAATGTTTTCGCCCATTAGATGTTTGGAGCATTGACCCAATTTTAACAAACACAAAGTTGGGCTATATTTTCAAGCAGCAGTCAAAGCTGAATATGGAACCTACGAATAATAAACAGCAAAAGAAATGCAAAGCTGTGCCTTGGAACACAAACTCCTGAAGAGAAATGCAAACACACTCATCAACAATGCTTAGCTGCAGATCTCCAACAAATCCACAGATGGCTTGAATAACAAACCAATAAACAACAGACCTGCATGTGTAAAGTTTTACACCTGACTGAGTGCGAGAGTCATTTATGACATTGTATTAATATTAGTGGATCATAAAGACAAGCTGGACCGTTGCACCTGTATCCCAATGTATTCAGAATGAGGCTTAAAAATAACATGCCAGAGCCCTGATGTTGTCCTAGTAACAGTATATCTAACTTCTAACAGCAGTCCTCAGAACACAGTAAAGACAATGGGCTTTATAGAGGGGGCAATGGTCAACAAAGTGTGTGACGTTTAGGCATTATACTACATTGTTGACTTAACTGAAATATCTGAGGAGGAAGTTCCCTACTTCATGTGATACAATCACAAAAAAATCAAGTTTATTCAAAACAGAACACTGAGTAATTTATACTGCTCTTCACTAGCAAAGCTTCGGGACAGGTTAAGGGTGTGGCAAAAACACTAACACGCAGTCAACAACATGAAGGGCGAATTAAAACTGGGTGTAAGAGAGAGGGAACTGTTAGGCGTGAAAGGCTGCCGCCCCACAAAAACACAACTTCAGTCACACCCAAGGCAGACTGCACCCTGATCCTAAAAATAACTCTAGGACAGTGACAGTCCCTAACTGTCTTAACACCTAAAAACAGATGCACTTCACATCACCCCTGACTAGCTGGCTTGTTTAAGCTGCCAATGGATACCTCTGCCTACAACGTACACCCATGACGATGTCATCCTGACAAAACCCAAAGGCTGAGACATGCAGAGGGTGGCTGAGTTTTTAACCAGTTTGACCAAAGTTTGTCCACAGCTGTTAATGATTACCAGCTGTCTGGCACACCCAGGGCAGAGCACTTACCGATGATAATGTCTCACTTTGCTCACCTCCCTAACTCCACCAATATCAGCGCCTGCAGGGGACACTGGTCCCAAAAATGTATCAGAATAAACTACACTAACGTATTGATAGACGAAAAGTGGTTTACTCTGAACAGTTATACTAATCAGCTTCCCTACACAAATGGGAAGCTCAACAGAGGAACAGTCTTGATTAGGTTTAGATTTAAAGGTGCAATATATAAGGTATTATTTTCTCTAGTAATAGACCGATAATTTAAGCAGGCCAATTAATCAGCTGGTCATTCAGTATTTGGATATTTTGAGTAAATAACTGTTAACTATGACTGAGTGATTAGCAGCAGTAGTCATTTCACATAGTATCAGTTCAAAAATATACCAACAAACATTTGGATGATTAAAATGGATAAGCTTTTTTTAAATGTCTTATCTTATTTGGCTATTAATAAACTGTATTTAAATATATTGGCCATTAAGAAACTCATATCAGCTGACCAGTAATTCTCTGCAACACAAAGCAACAAAACACAATTACAAATGTACAGCGCAAATATAAACTTTTCAATGACTTCATGGGGTGTCTATGACACTTCATAATAGCCTCAAGTCATAGTTCTGAGTACAACCATCTGCGGCCTTATTGCAGGACATACAATTCATCTAACCCACTGACATTTACCCCTTAAACTGTCTAACAGACCTGATGAGAAAAGTAACTGCATAACAAGTCAGAAATAATAACGGTTCATAACAGAGTACAATTTCGCTCTTCCACGCAAATGCAAGGGTGCTGTCACTTTAAGAAAGCAGCTAAGATGGTGTCTCACGAGCTGCATTCGCCGCGCGCTTCCTGCCTGCATTCGCCGCTTTTAAACAGCACTGCAGATAAGCGACGAGTCTGTTTGACATGGATGTGCCCTATACCGTCTCACAAGTTGCATGAGTATTTAAAATGCTTCAGCGTTATTGTTAGGAGGCTTTCGGATAAGCATGGGCTCAAAGACGCATGCACAGAAGGCGATAGCGCAGGAAGGAAGAAGTGCAGCTGCTCATATATGATCGGATCAGTTATGGTTAACGGTGAGCAAACCGAAACCGGGTGACTGCACATTAATGAGGAATTGACAACGACATGGTAATCGGACAACGACAGTCGTACGAAGTCATGTCGTTCCAAATGCACATACCGGTAACGACTGGATAGCGAACGATAAATGAAAGAAAGACTTACTTTTTTGTTCCGAGTCTCCGTGTGCATCTCGGTAGCTAAGCGGCGGTGAAGGGGTGGAGTGGAGGGGGGTCGGTCGGGCGGGGTGATATTTGAATAACAGTGATCTCGATGTCAGTCTTTCCAGCTCAGTTTCAGAGGTTAAAGGTACGCTGGTTGCTTCCGCGGGTAACAGAAATCATATCCCCAGCGTCGAGAAATAAACCCTTTTTCGTCGCCCCGGCCGTCTTTCAGTGTGTGGGTACGTATGTGTTTGTTGCCGTGTTTCAGGGTTGGGCTCGAGCTGTGAGTCTCTCCTCCGCCTCTCCCTGCTGCTGACCCCACCCTGCGTCTCCACCCCTTTACTGTGTCAATCAGAGCCGCTGTACGTATGCGAGTGTGAGAAGCCCGAACCAGCAGCGCCACTGCGATCATACTATTTTATATCCTCTTCACTATCATCATGTTCATAACGCGCCGTACAGTTAGTGTGAACATGTCACCTCACTCAATGACGTCAAGTTGCACCGGATGTTGTGAGCTGGTCAACTTTCTTGTAAAGAAACGTAAGGCATGTTAAACAAATTGAAACCAACCGACTGGTGAGGAGATTTAAAATGGTCCTCACTGTTTGAAAGACTCATAAATTATTTCAACCAAAACGTTATGATTTGCTTGAACTCAATAATGTCAACAGGTTTTTGTGTTCCTAGGGGTGGGATATAGCATAAATGTCACAAAATGTCAATAAGAGGGCATCAGTAATACAGAAGGTGTGTTTACTTGCTGCAGTTCTTGAGATGCTTATAGCAAAATATGAAAACCTTGCTTTAGAAACGGGTGGTTTGAGAGGCTGTGGTTAAGGAGGATGATTTGAAGATAACTTATTTATATATTTCTATATATTTACTTTATTTTACCAATATATTTGTTTATCATGTTTGCATTTAGGATCGATTATATAATTATTAACAATAATTAGAGCTTGTTTAAGTGAATCATTCAAATGTGTGAGCACTGTAATGCCTAGCTAGTACATAACAATTGACAAAAATTTCTGTTTGGAATGCACTACTTAATGCAATTGGGAAGTGAAAAACATTGCCTGGAAGCTATACATTCCATGACATACATTGAAAGATGTCTTGAAAGCACATTGGGTGCTACAAAACTTGTTTGGTTCTAAAGTTCAGAGAAATGTTGGAAAAACTAAAAACTGTGACTGCTTTTTGTGCAATATATTTAAAAAAAAGTGTAGCATGTAACTAGAACTCTGGAGAAAGAAATGTTAATTTAAAAAATACTGTACCTGGGGATTTATATAATAAAAAATCTTCAGATAGCAATTATAGCAATACTAATAAAATAATAAGAGTAAAATACATTTTTAATGTATGTACTGCCAATACAATCAATAAATATTCTAGACTTAATTAGAAAATGAAGCATATTTACTCAAAATGCAGTGCTATTTAAGACAAGATGGGGTCTTCATGTCTCCATAATACTATTTCTCTTTGCTTTTAATTTCCATTTACATCTTGATAAAATTGACCTGTCTTCATCTTGAAATGTAATTTTATGCCCATATCTCACAATTGGTTACATTATGTAAGTATTATTAGCAGTCTCGTCTTGCAAGGATGTTATGTTGAGTTCCTGCTTTTTCACTACTCAGGTATGTATGAAATAGTCTGGAATATATCTGTTTGACCCAATCTCATATCCCAGCATAGTTCAATGAGGATATAAAGCATTCTTTAAAATGTTTAAGAATTTTGAAATGTACTGTACTTATGCGAATATTGAAACCCTGCTCTGCCTACTGGCTTATTGTTTGGCCAGTTAAAGTTCATCCAAAAATGAAAATTTGCTTTTAATTTACTCACAAGGCAACATTGGTCCATTTTAAAATATTGCATAAAATACATGTCATTAAAATGTCTTCAAATATGTGGATAAAAGCTCCTTCCCATTTTGTGGAAGTAAATATAAAATACATTTATATTTGTTCATTTAGCTGACTCTATCCAAAGTGACTTTTAAGGACAGTGCATTTAAGGTATACATTTATATATACATATATGCATTACGTTATATTATACATTTATCAGTATGTGTTCCCTGGGAATCGAACACAAGACCAAAGCTCTGCAGGTTGAGCTACAGGAACAAAATAATAATCCATCTATTCTTTAGTGTGAAATAACCTAGAATTTTTGTCTGATTTTTGTCTTGTGAAGTCAGGGTAGGAATTATTAATTCTTCATCCACGTAATAGCCTCTAAATACTATTCAAATTTCATACATAAACAGTAGGGTTTGTGCTTTAAAAATAGAAAATGTGTCCCCAGCTAGGGTCCCCTCAGTGAATCTCGGACATTTCTACCACTGGTTACTGTACTTCTGATAAATTGCTGAAAAGTGTTGTTGATTTCTTTCAGCTTTTGATATACTACAAGACATTTTTTTGTGCCACTGTACATGTATGTTCTGCTTTCCTCCTGTATAAGTGTGTAGGTTTTGCCTTTATCCTGTTTTCTTTCTCTGTTCTCCCTTTTCTCTTCTCCTTTGGTAATGTCATTTACTTTGTTGTACTGAATACTTTGTGTAACAAAATACAGCAAAATACAATTTTTCTTCTGTATCACAAACTGATTTCTTTCCAACTTCAAATAAATAAAACACAACTTTTTTTATTTTTTAAATCTGTTGCATAAGATATGATATAATAATGTATATGATATAATAACCATGTTTTTAAATCTGTTCATTATTATTTTTAATTATTTATTATATTTTTTTAATATTTCCATAACATTATTCCACTGTGTCCTACTTGGTCTTTTACTTTTCCAATAATTTTCATCCGCTTCTTTGGTTATATGGACTACACATCCCATAATCCTTTCAACCCAACATTACATCCGGTTGAAACCGGAAGCTTGAAGACACTTTTTAATGTGTTTTATATGGTTAGTAAAAGCTTTGTACACATACATGTCATTTGTTATAGTAATCCAGCCTCGTCGCATGTGACAAGAGTAACACATTTTACTTACGGATTGCTGGTTCAGTGTCGGGTCAACTATAGTCGGCACTCTTCCCTCCTTCAGCAAGAGCTTACTTGCAAAGCCAGCATTAAATTGTGACAGGTTCACAAAAGAGTCTCGGCTGAAATGTGCGGAACAAATCGTCAAGGTCGGACTATAACGATCAGGAACCTCAGTAAAGAGAAACTTCAGCCACTCATTTCTTAAGTTTGGATTCTTGGGAAGGCTATGCAGAGATGCAGGTTCTATCCTACAGCCAGGAATGGCGCACCGTTTGATAGTTTTCCCCCACATCTGGTTAAAGATTAAAATAATAGTACTTTCTTTAGGCGTTTGGGAATTTTATGTCCTCCTTATAGTATGCCTGGACGGGCCCTACATGTGGGCGATCATATGTTAATGTCCTCATGGCTGTGACGTCAATACCATGACGATTTTGAGTGATCTGTTAATGCATTTTTGTTTTTCTTAAATGCGGTGGGAGTTGTGCCCTATAAACGTTAGTCCATGTAAACTCTTTATTTGAATTAGTATTATTAATTATTAATAAATGTTATTATTGATTGTGTGCGTATGGTGGTTTTTGTTTACGTGAGTATTCCCACAAATATGAAATGCTGTATTCCACACTCAGAATATATGTTGAATGAGGTAGTTAATAAAGGTAACAGGACAAATGTTATAATTACATTGTTTCTCATGACAGTTTTAGTCAGATAGATTTGATGTATTAACATTTAATAAAATAAATCACTCATGTTTGTATGTTTGTCTGTTATCGTAAATACCGAATTAAACTACACTTCCCACAATCCGTTTAACCTTAGCTTACTTCCGGCCTAAGCGGGACGTCGCGAAACATGAAGCGGTAAGGAACACGTTCGTTGGTTTATACCAAAAAATATGTTTATACTTTAATTAAAAAACCAAACACTCATGTAGAATACTTATATTTGCCGTTTTTGTTACATTTATGGCTATTAATGTTGAATTGATGTTCATGGACGGGTTCATTGGGTTTATGTATCTAATGTGAAAGAAATCGTAATTATGTATACATCATGTTAATGTTTCTTGTACTGTACTTAATCTTGTTTTATATTAAATGTTTTACGTACTATTATTTTGATAAAATTTATTTATGTAAAAGTAATTTTGTGAAACATGACCCTGACAGGCTTTTATTGATTGAAAGGTGTATTGTAATTTTCAGGATTACTCGTCTTGTCTGTGAGGATGCACCCATCCCCGAAGAACAGGAAACAGAGGGCCAGAGACAACTACACAATCTGCTACTGCAGCAACTAGACACAGACGTGGATATTGACCGGTTAGTTAGTGTAGAAGTATACTTGATTTTTGGTGTCTGGTCTCTGTGTTGGTTACTTTCTTGAAACAGTTGTTTGTACTTTAAATGTGTCTCTTGACTTTATATACAGAATATTGATGTTGCCCCCTTAATGATTATTAAAGGGTGATCTAGTAAACCTTTCATGACCAAACCTTTCATGCAGAAGTAAACAATTCATGATCCATCATCATTGGCCTTGTTCTGTAAGTCGTTACGCTGTAGCTCACATTGACAAATTAATAATTGCAGTTTTGTCTTTTTTTATTTACAATAGTATATTTTAAATTGTGATGTATGGATGGATGGATGGGTGGTAGTTAGGTGTAGTAAATTTAAAATATAGATATAATTTACACAAATGCATACATTTATGATATTCTATTATTAATATGTATTTGTTGTAGGTGTGTGGCTAAGAAGAAATGCTTTGCTCCAGCAGCAGTATACAAGCCATTTGGGGAGCAGGCAGCTGGTGTGAGGAGTCTGTCCCAGTTCCAAGCCCTGCAGGATGGGGATCAGGAACTGGCTGCTTTGAGAGAGCTGGGCCTTACAGATGCTGAAATAGAGCTGTGGAGATGCAGGGACCTGTCAGAGAGCTTGTGGAAGGTCTGAATTACACACAAAGTCTATCTTATAATCCAACGACAATACAATTAATGCCTTGTGATGTGAACTGAAGTGTTTTAAATGTAATGTTTCCTGTTTACAATTTTCTGCAGGATAAAGGGGTCTGTGTGGCCCCCGAGGCAAGGAATCAGCGCCTGCAGGCCATCCGGGATAAAATGGCAGCACACGCAGAGCTGCTGTCCCGACCTCAGCGTTTCTCAAGCAGTCGGCCGCTTTCCCGCAGAGAGATGGAGATAGAGAAGTCTCTCTTCCACGGCACTGACCGCTGCAGCTTCCTCACTGCCCTTTACCATCAAGGTTAAGAGAGTATAAGAGAATATAACAATTACCTGTAGGTATCACTGTTACTGTTTAAATCTTTCTTCCTTTTCTATTCCCAGTGGAAGAATCGCATGGCAACCAGCAGGGGGCGACGTCTACGAACGCAATGGACGTTTTCTATGAAGACTTTCTTAAAGATCACAACAGAAACTCTAATACCTCAGAGAGGTCAAGATCTTGCACTGAACAGACAGATCCAATTTCCTCTGATACTGACCAATCACAAGTTCACACAGTCTGTGATTCAAGCCCATACAAAGATGACCACACACACTCAGAAACAGGACCAGTGTTGGACACAGTTAACCAACCACAAGAAGAAAGTGTGACGTCTAGGAAAATGACAGTCAGTCAGTCCATTGGTACACTAAATCCTGCTTTGGTCCAAGGGCATGATGGGCCAGTTACCATCAGTGGAAGAATAGAGGAAATTACAGATGAAGAGATCAGAAACAATCAGGAAACAGAAGAGAGTATTCGGAATATTCAGCGTTTTAAGAACTATCAGAAAGGAAAGCCATCTAATGTAAGAGCTGATAATGGGGCTTTTGTTTACAAAAGCAATATTACCAACATATCTTTAACCACTGTTTAAATTAGATAATGCCTTGTAATATTTTTCTTTGTAGAATAATTTCTATGGTTATTGTAATCATTTATTGTTTTAAGGCTATGCTTCATTTCTAGTATAAAGTTGCAATTGAGCTATACTTTAATCATCAGATAAAACTGGGCCACAAAAGCAGACCACTTGAAATTGAAAGAAACAGAGTGCATTCCTGTCCTGGTTTCATGTGTGTAGGTGCTGTGTGTGAAGAACATGAGTCCACGGGCGTCATTGGCTCAGCTGGTCTCTCTTTTCTCGAGATTTCAGAAAGATGACACACAGCCCATAGTGTACCGCCTACTGACTGGCCGACTCAAGGGACAAGCATTTATTACATTCTCTGGTAAGAGAAAGAGGATGTAAACGTGTGCTTTCCAATTCTATTTAAAATTAAATCAAATTTACCAAATTTAAAGCAAAGCAAAACAAGCAAAGGTCTCTTAGACATTTATATGCTGTTTACTAAACATATTTTGTCATCATATAGTAAATTTATAGTGGTTATATAATTATCTGTTTTTCCGTTTCACAGATGTAGAAAGTGCCCAGGCTGCTCTGGACCTGATAAATGGATACAGGCTGCTTGATAAGCCTTTGATCATAGAGTTTGGCAGGAATAAAAGTGAAGAGAACAATGCAAAGACTGATGGAAACTCTGTAGATCCCAACACCACTTCAGCCCAAAAGGACACACAGTCTTGCAATGAGAAATAACTGCATGAATGTTTAAACTTTTTATATAAAAATAAATTACATGCACGTTTTGGAACATTTGGAGCGACCCTCAAAAAATCTGAAAAGATAATTGTAATACTCCTGTAGACCAGAAGGTGTCATCCATTCCCCATTAGGATGTACAATGTGGCTGCTGTCGGCACGTGTATAAGTTTTACCTCAGCATAGCTAGTATATACATATAGTTGTGCTGGCAGTCAATGAACCCCACAAGCATAAGTCTCACCAAAACAACCAGCTGTATTTCAATGGGCTATTAACACCATCTTTACCACGTAGTTACTCATTAAAATCAATATAAAATCATTTGAGTGGATTTTCTGCTGAAGTGGTGTCACTGTTATCATTTGTTTAAATTATAACATTGTGTAAAACTTCTGTTTAAGCATTTACACACATTTTAAAATCAAAGGGTGCTTAACAGTTAATAGAGCCAACTGTCTCTATTAAGATAATGTTTGTATCTCAGTAAAACAAATATGTCCTTTCAGTGGTGTTATTACAAGTTTGCATTATTTGTGCAATATATTGTTCATTATTGGCTCTGCTTACAATTTAGCACTACACCTAAAATACACAACATTTGCACAAGTGCACATCTAATGGTTTTGTCCAAATATATTGATCTATGATCAAAAATCAAAATCTGTTTATTTTGAATTTTGATCCTCCAAAAAAGAACAGTAATGTTTGTGTTTTGGAATATATGAGAAACTAAAAGCACCTTCAGGCATTTTCAGTTCAATCTGAGGCATTTGCTCTTTGAGTAATGTGTCCATTCTGCTTGTGTACCTAAATCCAGCATCTCCCTACTGGAAGAGTCTAATGGTTTAAGCATTAATCACTTAAGTTATTTTAGAAGAAATGGTACAAACCACAAGCACAGACTCAAAAAAGCAATATCACACAAGCCCTTAAACATAGCCTGTGACATCATACCCGGCTGCTGGGTTCTGTTAAGTACATTTTCTGGAATCCTGGGCTGGCACAGTGGAATGGGTACTAGGGCTGGTTTGGCTGTCTGTTTTTGGTGGCAGGAACAGGATTTGGAGCGGATTGCAGCGTGGTCGGATAAAAGCCACCTTGGTCTTGGTGTACGAACCATTCACACATTGTGCACTTCATCCCGATGACAGACAACCAAAGCCAGGACAGAAAAATTTGCCAAGATGACCATTATAGCCTTGACTGCTTGTAGGTCAGTGGTGAGCGCCAGCGTGATGTTGTAAGTCTCACATTGAAAGGCACCGGTGCTCTGGTAAAGGCACTCCATGACCTCTCATGTTGACCACTGCTGTCACAATTTTGGGGCCAATGTGTACTGAGGTTGCCCAGTAAAGTATGATAGTGGCTACCAGGGGTTCCAAGCATGCCAAAAAGGCCCAAAAACAGCGCTATCAACTCCAACACTGCTAACAACATGTCAGCTTCTAAATCAATGTGAAAGTCAAACAAACCATAGCTTTTCACTTGTTTACTGTACAAGATAAGAACTTACTTTTAGCTCATGAGGTCTTTTAAAGACACACAAGTTTCAATTAAATAAATTGAAAATTGAAATGGAACAGGTCTGGAAAATGAACTTACACTACATATGCTGATGAACTGAGATGATTTCCAGTGTTTAATTCACACATGTGCTTCACTTCTTGATGTATGTTTTCTTAGCTGTTCTGTTTTTTGTGATTCTGCCATCTCATTTGCTCTTTAGATATTGAAAGCTGCCTCAGTCCATGAACCCACAGGCACCTCTGGAAAAGGTGAGTTACAGATTTACTCGTAACTCACCCCAAAACTGACCTTTCTGTATCCATCCCAAAAATAAGGCCACTGTGGAAAAGGACAACATTTATCACAGAGAGTGCATGTTAGTTTTTCAGTAAATTAACTTAATCACATTAAAAAATTGCCCCTTTTACACTGTTAATATTTTTTAGTATTTGCAGATGGTTTTATCCAAAGCAACTACATTGTATTCTAGGTTTATATTTTATCAGTGTTTATCACTGGACCTTAATTATTTAATGCAATTTCAAAAATTAATTTCATTCATGCTTTAGTCTTTAATATATGTTAATTACATAAATATCTATAACAGGGTCCAAAAGTCTGAGAATACAGACTTTAACATGTAATATAAACTGGAGGTAAACAATTTGTTTTGTTTAAAAGAGTTTTTGTCATATGTCATATGGCTGTATGTTTTGCTTATAAATACATTTTGCACATAAATTTTGCAATTGCAAATAAACAAATACAGTGAGATCAGTTTAACAATTACACAGAGAAATGTAATGATAACACTGCAGCAACAAAAAAATGAAACTTACCTGGTTTGTTTTATATTCAGGTCGACAAAATATGATTATACTCTCACAAAATTGTACTGTCCAATCTTTGATTACAGAAGAGTGTGTGTGTGCGTTTTAACCAGATTCAACTGAACCTTCGACTTAAACTTAAATCATGTCACATTTCACTGTAATAAGATTATACCAATAATCCAGTCTCATACTGGAATGGTCAACTAGGAATCAGCAAGGACTGTACATTGAGAGGCCATTTTAGCTCATTATAACTACAAAAATTATTCTCTTCACATAATTACTTTGTGGAATTACATATTTTTGAGGTAATAGAAACAAAATCGTATTATATTCTGAAAAATAACTACAATACAGTGTACAAAACAAGCATTACAGAAGTGTTTAAATTGCATTGTTAACTGGGGGACGCTGAATGTGTAAAACTTTCACATATTTTGTTTGAGACCAAATGTCTTTACAATATTATTTTAATGGCCTATGCTTATCTAAATGATAGGTGAATGATGAAATATGATTGGAATGTTCACACCAGGATCTACACTGGGTCACAGTGAGGTCTCTCTAGTCAGGGGTGAAACATGAAGGTGCTTCGGTGGGAACAGTGATATTTGGACCCACAGAATGAGGTGTCAGTCGAGAGAGAAAGAGCGGAGGAGTGGAGAGGGTGAGAGGAGTGTGTCTACACAAGTGTGAGGACTGGTGACATCAACACACAAACTCAAATGAGCGCAAAGGTGTTGAGATGCACACAATGCAGTGTAGTCTGAGCATGGACATTTATTCCCAAATCAGCACCTCTGAACTTTGACCTGTATGACCTGAACATGGAGGTGAACACACTGAAATATGAGTTATGTTACTGTTTTACGCTTATAAATGAAAACAAAAACAGCAAAAATAATTTAATTTAAACGCTTAGATTATGTTTTGTGGGAACTTATATTTCTCACTAAAATAAAAGGTAATAAGTTATTGGATTTTAGATGTTACAACACATTGTCTAGATTTCTTAGAAAAAAACAATTTACATGAAAGAAAAGCATGAAAGGTTTAAAAGTTTAAGCATAAAAGTCCATTTTAGGTTTGGATTAATACTTTTCTTGTTATCCTAATCCAACCAGCAAACATTAAGACCTATCTTATAAACATGCAAAGATCCTATTATCAGGGATGTCTCATCACATTACCCTGTTGTTCTCACCCTGTCTCACAGGAGCTCATTTGCGGAGGTGTGTGTGGATGACACCCTCCCTCACACCTCCATAGACACACTTTTTCCACCTCCATGCTCCTCCGTTTTCCCTACACTACTACCAACGTACACACAGTACATGTACCAGGTCCCCACAACAGCACCTGCCTATGCATAACCACTCAACTAAACATGCACTGACCCCACTTCGACCTCTGATGATACACACTTCTTAGTGCTGTTTTCCCATTACTGCTCATACATATTTATCCAATTAAACGTGTATAACTTCTATGCAAAACTTATGACACATTGTTTGTGCTACAGACGGGAATGACATCTCATATTGTGCAGCTTATGGAAGAAAGGTGTACCAGCCATGTCTTGGCACCAGAAGTCTGGGGATTGGCTAATTTCACTTGAGCTAGTATGCAATGCCCTAGCCACCATCCTGGACACCTTAGAAACTACTTAGGAATGTCCTAGCAACCACAAACAACACCCTAGGGATGCCCTAGAAACTAATTTAAATACTTCAGTTTATATTTTGTACCATCTCCAATATCACAGTGGCGTGTGTATGCACTGCAAGTATAACTCACATTATTTTCAAAGATATAAATATCTAGTTTTACTTTTTAAGCAACAATAGCAATCAGGAACTAAACTGAGCTAAAAATTAACAAGATAGAAACCATAGATATTTGAGCAGGAGATGATCTGGGCATCCAGAGTAATGCTATTAGGTGACCCTGTAATACACAAAGGTCTGTTGCTAGGAACTAATTAATCATCATTCATTCTTTCCTTATCTGTTAGTTCTGACCATTTGGTCCTGGCACCCTAAGACTTAAGAACAGCCTAATTGTGAAACATTGATTGTGCTCTGTATCTAAAGTTTTGATCTCAATTACTCGCCAAAAAATGGCTTTCTTGGCTGAGTGTAACAAAAAAATATCACAAACAAAAGTTGTTTGAATTTAGTTTACACAATCAAAACAATTTTGAGAACTCCGCTCCAGTAATCAGCTGTACAGGGTTTTAGTAAACATCTTTGCATGTCCAGTTGATGGTTATGGTGGAGGTCAGCGTCCAGGTCAAGGTTTGAGTATGGAGGTGCTGATGTGGGAATATCTCTGGCTGAACGTCTTGACCTGGGCATGTGTGTCCGAGCAGAAAGTGAATCGAATAGTGATGATCTGCAGTGTGAGGGCTGGTGTCACCTCAACACCTCTGCAGATAAGAGAAGAGGTGTGAGGAGCGCAGGAGTGAACAGGGTCACTAGACGGCCGTTGGTTAATGCAGTTCTGGTCTGTTAACCTTTAACACATCGATAGAAATGAATTAAAAGAATTTACCAACAGCATATAACAGTCAGTGATAATCTTGCTGCAATACAATATATATTTCTCTTTTGTTATATTTTTCCTTTCAAATTAGATTGTGAAATTAGATGTGAATTGATTAATTGATTTGTAATTGGTTAATTACAGTCCAATTCTTGACATGACATTCAAAGAGCAGTAATTTAATTGAATTAGGACGTATAGCAAGGCTCCAACAATTACTCAATAAAGCCCCTAGTGAAACTAGATGACAGCAAATATCATGGTCAGATAGTCAGCCTGAGCACATATACATTACATTTATTAACTGGCAGATACTTTATCTAAAGTAACTTACAGTAGCAACTTACATTCAAGCGATACACTTGGTCAGTATATGGGTTCCCTAGGAATCGAACCCATGACTTTTTGCACTGCTAACAGAATGCTCTACCAGTTGAACTACACAACATATACATTGTTTACATTGTCACAGGTAAGTAGGACATCCTAACATTGCATTTGGACCGAATGCAATCATTGGATGAACATTGTATGGTCCTGCACCTTCCACATAAAATATATAAATATGTATGTATTTATGTATTGTTTTTAGTCCACTAATAATCTTCGTATGTAGTCATTTATGCAATAAATTATTCACATAAAATACTAATTTTCCAGACTAATATTCCTGGCACAAGGGTTGATGGGTGTGATTTTTAGTGAGGCATATTAGTTCCAAAAATGTTGGAGGCGTACGTGGAAAATAAAAATGGGCTGCTCCCTCTGAAAAATAGTGATAACTTTGAGCCTTGGCCAAACTGAAAATCTTTAACTTTAAATCATTCTAGTATGTTGATCCAGCATTTTTAAAAACTTTCCTTTCTAAAATTACAAATATATAAAACATTATAAATATAAAACTATACAATTACATTTCTCAAAGAAAATGTTAAAGCTGAATCTTGACTTAAAGCTGAGTCAGTGTGTATTTGTGTGTAGGTGCTGGTGTGGAAACAGGGATGCAGGTTCTGGTAATTGGGTGCCAGCAGACAGAGCAGAGGAGGGTGAGAGAAGTGTGTCGATGGAGGTGTGAGGGCTGGTGCCTCCACACACACCTCCTCAAATGAGCAGAGGTGTGATGATAATGTGAGAATGACTGGGTCACTGGAATGAACCTCTGTGATACTCTGACTGACCATGAGTACGTCAACTTCATAATGGGAAGCAATGTAAACATTTTATTTTATTATGTTACATGTGGTTACCACAGCATGTGAACAAAAGCTACACATTTTACATCCCCAACATCTAGATTCTGAATCAAATATGCAGCACCCTTGAGCAGTTTAATAGCTTACATAATGCAGATTAAAGAAATATTTAAAAGAAAATTCTGTCATCAGTTACATCACCATTTATCATCGTCATTCGTCAATTTGATTTCTTTCTTAAGTAAAACAAAATGAGAAATCAGTGGCTGTCAGGCACAGTACAATACTTTCCAAAGCATCAACTAAAAAGAATAGTAATATAAGTAGTATAAGAATAGTTCTTAAGCACAGCATATATGGGCTGCTTTTAATGGTGCTGCACATTTAATTTTTTATATATTTGTTATATTTAACAGAAATGCTTAATCTAAAGGGGGCTGCAACTGATAATTTGATTAAAAACAGCCATTTTATGTCATATGACCTGTTTGAATAGAAAGGATATGAAAGTACCTACAATTAAGTTATTAATTTAATTAACTTAATTGTATGTACCTATGGTGTTCTTTAGTTTCAAATGTGATTTTAAAACTACTAAGGATTCCAATGAATTTAGCCACTTCATTCCATTAAGTTCACATGGAATGCCCTCTGTTGGATATTTTTCTTTATAAGTGCTCCGCCAGAATGATAGTATGAATTTGCATGTATATATATATATATATATATGGGTGGGTCAGATTTGAGTGAGAATAATGGTGCCAATGTGGGAACGCTGATGTTGGTCCTGGAACATGGAAAGAGGAGCAGAGAGAGTGAGAGAAGTAGATCCATAAAGGTGTGAGGGCTGGTGCCATCCACACACACCTCCTCAATGAGCGGAGGTGTGATGCTGATGTAGAAGGGAGAATGACTGGGTCACTGGAAAAGAACATTACTGGACACTATGACCCTAAGTTAAGGTCACAAGGGGATATTTTCGAAAGTTAAAATATTTAATTTTATCCAAACTTAATATATCCAAACATAATATACAGAGAAACCCAATACAGAGAAAGCTGTATTTCCACTATTTATTTTTCTCGTTGTGGCACTACCAAAAATATAAGCTGTTTGTTTCCTGAATCTTGGAAACAAATTAGTTAATCCTGACCAGCCCATATCAGCCAATGCTGTGAGTTTGAGGCAGGGCTATTTGTTTTTGGACCAATGGAAGATGATGAAATGTCTCCTAATCATTCAGCAACATGCATCATTTGTAAAAATGTTTCATTCTAACACTCATTCTAAATTAAACCTTTAAAATTTCTGGTTAGGTTTTAGGAGACACACATCAGTAGGTTAGGAAATTGCTCTAAATAACTTGCCAAGGGAAAAGAAACACTGAGCTATAAAGGCAATGATGCTTGCAAGAAACAGTTAAGCTAGTTGCAGTTATAGTCCTGACCTATACAGTTGCACTAAAATCCAACTTTATAGTAATAAAAAGTCTTAATTGTGATTAAAGTCCAAACAAAGAGTTAATCTCTGACGGGTTAAAATCGGATAAAGTTGAGGAATACCTTGTCTTTGATTAAAACTAATTCACATGATGCCAGCAGTAATGCTATGTGGCAGCCATCTTCTTGAACACTATGTAGAAAAATATGACGTTAATAGTTTAAGAGCGGAAACGTAAGCTTAAAAATGTTGCCCATTGTTTGTCAGTTGTTACTTGTTTAAACTTAACAATGTTAGGAACATTATTAATGCTAAATTTTCTACTTTTGGGATTCAATAGGCAACTGTTTAGGTGTCATCTAGAAATATTATATAAAGAGAGATTATACTTTAAAATAGCACAATGCAAGTGAAAATAAGACATTAACACTTAGTTAAAAATACAGTTATTAGTTCCACTTTATCTTTGTCTCCCTATTTTTAAATAGCTATCTACAGCAAAAGTTGGTGAAAATGTGAATAAGCCATGGAATTTCCTCTCAACCACTCCACTACAACATATTTTGGCTTTTATAACAGTGCTGTGATATTAATGATTAAGTCAATCTTGGCTTGAGGAAAGGGTTATAGGCTGGTCACTGCATTGCTAAAATATTTCAAAAACATTTAACTTAATCAAACCGTACAATCAAATTAAAAACTATTTGTTGGGTGCCCATCAGACTTAAGTGGTTTTCGAAAATTGTGACAACAACTTCAAGACAACATTTTGTGACAGGCTTTTGTCTTTATATGAACCAAATGTATGCATAGTATTTAACTCAATGTTTTAAATAAAAGAAAACAAACTAAATCATCACATTTTGCAAATTCTGATTCCATATATACTTAGTACTGTGCCTAATCATGTTTATGTTGTTTTAATTTTTTAATTAAACATTTGTGTTGATTTAAAGACAACACATTTGTCAGGCATGGAGAGCTGTGGGCTGGTGATTACTGACATTCCTGACCACGGGGGAGTTTTTTAAGAGCTCTTAGTGGCAGGGGGTTTCCAAGAGATCAGCAAATGTTAAAACAGACTGGGACTAGACAGGCCCCCATAAGCCCACTCCCAAATGAACAGAATAAACAACATGCCTCTTATTTCCACCACCGATAGACAGATCTATCTATCTATCTATCTATCTATCTATCTATCTATCTATCTATCTATCTATCTATTTTGAATGTTGTGTGTCATGTTACAGCCTCTAAGTAATCTAATCTAATTCTTGACCATCTTCTAAGTTAATCTTCGTTAACTTTAATAATTGGATTAGTACAGCGAGAAAGCACTGCAGTTTCAAACGTGTTAATTAATCATTACATTATCTGTTATCTGACCTGTACGTGTTTAAGAAATAGCACGTCGCTATCATTGACCATTTGTGCCTTTTGTCTGACGCTACTCAGTTTGCTGGCCCTATAGGAGGTCAGAAAGGCGCAGTCTCGCAAATTTGCTTTTCCAAATGGAGCGATGGAGTCCATCAAGCCCCATTAGAAGCTCATTAAATTCGCTTAGTGAGATATTTTGCACCCTTTTAACGGGCTGAAGTGCAAACGCGTGCTTTAATACAAACAGCGCTTGAGGCGCTCTGACTGACCGGGGATCGGTTTTATTCTTTGAGATTCTGGTGACTCCTTTAAGTGTATGAGTTAAGAAATGTTTCCACATAGGTTGTTGAAGTCAGTTATTTAAACAACTTCATCTACGAAATAATAAAGCAATAAGCACTTGGGCATTTAAACATATAAGCCCTAGTTAGCTTACGTTAAACGCGCATGCTCTCTCTGACTTCTGTATATTGATTACCATATCCTCTTATTGAGCCAGTTTAATACGCACTTTGGGCAGATTCAGGTAGAGGTTTCATATGTGTGAAGTGCTTCTTCCCTTTGCATCTTGCCTTTTGTGTTTGCTATACATTAAACTTGTAATTGCCAAAAATCTCAAAAACCACATGATCTAAATTTAAAAACGCAATCTTGTTTAAATGAATGAGTTCAGTGTTTAAGGAACGTGTTCATTTTCGAACTAAAACCAATAGTATAGCTATTTCAATTTCTGATTTGCTGCTTTGTATGGTCGATGATGATTGCTGCATAATTGTTCATTTAATGCAGCCTCCAAACCTAATAACTAACTATATTATATATGGCCCCACTCCTTTGTCGCCCCCCGGCGTTTTTTTTTTCACAGATGGTGTGCAAGTTTGCCCCTCTGTGTTGTTGCAATAACCTCGGGGTACCAGATTTCTCACCCTCACGCTGGGGCGCACTGTTTATACAACTGGAGAAGCCTTCACACCAAAATGTCTATAGCAGCCTCTTTCCCAATCATTTGGCAAACAGGACAACAGCCTTCTCAGACCCCCCTCCTGAAAAACTTCAGTCATTTGGCATTAGCACCACCATTCTGCCTCCGCCCCTGCAGCTCCAGCGTTATATAAACCCCGAGAGCGGCTCCGCTTCATTCATTTCACTCCCCGCGGAGGACAAAGACTCATTCGTATCTACCAGCTACAGGACCGTCGCCCGGAGATCTTCCTAACCAGGACTATTTGGGACTATCTCCCTCTAAAAGAAAAATGAATTCTCTGTGCTTTACCGCCACTCTTTCTAATGCTATGAACACTGAAACCCAGCAGTCAAATAGCAGGTGAGCATTACCTACTTCATCATTCCTTTCTTATATAGCCTAATAATAATAACGAGCCATTGTAATTCGCAAGTTAAAATAGTCGGTAACAGTAAATAGCGAAATACACTTAGACAGTATGCCCTGACGAGTAATGGTTTCTAGAATATTAAATAACAGATCGATTATGATCGTATTGGTAATTTCGGTCTGAAATTTATCCCACATTTACACTGTTTAAGGCTCTTTGCCTTTAGAGTTTGTTTAATCTATGCAACCTTTGCAAATGTTTTGCTTTCGCTAAAATAGCCGTTTAAGTCTTTGTTAAAAGCGCAGCTGATGTTTTACAGTCGTTTGATTGACACTGACCATGTTGCTCGTGTCTTTTTCACAGCACAGCTTCCCTGTGGAGACCGTGGCTCGTGACCAGAAAGGATGGAAAGGAAACACAATGCGGGAGACTCAAGCTGGCTTGTGTAAGTTTTTTTTTTCTACCAATGCAGTGATAACAATTTTTCAATGGAATTTACATCAGTATTGTAATGTTATTAAGGCTAGAAAGCACAAGTTCCCATAATGAATTGGACCTCTATCAGCCTGTAATTTATCAGGCTGCAGCTAATTCCACCTAAAACAGTGCTGGGGAGAAAAGACAGAATTTACCATTTACACGTTGCAAATTTTAATTTCAATGTTATATGGTGAGTCATACAGATCATTAGAGTCTATCAGCAGGTAACTTTAAAGTGGCAGACAGGCATGTGGTGAGCATTAGGCACCCTGTGCCTAAGCATAAGGTGTGACTGTCAAGCTTCATTGACACCAAGCCACCCAGTGACGCACAGGCAAAGCGAGGCAGAGAGCAACTGCAGCACCAGAGACACTCTGCCATATGGCACCACTGTCTTGAGTGCGAATGCTGAGCCTGTGCCCAGAGACGAGGTGTAGAGAAAAACAGCTCCCAGAGAGCAAGCACTTTCTTGCCAAGATTTAAGTAGACACCTCTAGGCTTGGGGAGGCAGCTGAAGTCAGTTTCCCACAAACACTTTAGCCTGACACCCTTCATGTCACAGCTTTTGCATCCTGCCCTGGGTGTTATACACCCACGAAACTGGCAGTGATATCACCTCATAAAAACTGGACAGGAAGCATTGTTTGATGGTTTGTGTTTTGTACATGTGGTCTTACAATGTTTTCTCACTCTTTACAGCCTTACTCCAGGCCAGCAATACCCAGTAACACTACAACAGATGGCAAAACACAGTCTTTCCAGCACCCTGTCAGGTCAGTATACTTTTCATTTTGGTTGAGCAATGGTTTTGTTTTGTAACATGATTTTATTTGAGCCCTTAAACTCTAATCCTTTCCAAATAAGGTTTATTTTTATGGTGAAAGACCTATTTACACCCAGTGATTGTATTGAATGTAAAATTGAGATCAGAAAAAAAGTATACATTTATAAAATTTCTAATTTAATAATGTAACATTTAGTAACAATCTTTCTTTGTATTTTAGGCTTTACTGGCCCAGATCAAAGTCTTTTGACTACCTCTTCAGGGACGGTGAAACTCTGCTCAGAAATTTCCCTGTACAGGCCACCATCAACTTCTATGATGATTCAGATAGTGAGGAGGAGGAGGATAGCTGTGAGGAAGAGGATGACAGCGACACAGAGGAATGTCTTAAGATTAATGGTCACTTCACCAGTTACAACTGAGCCTATGAGTCACATCTGTATTTGTAACTGTACACTTCTGTGACTTTAGCGTTGGGGAGAAGTTTATAAATTTAATATAAACACTGGATAAAACCACATAATACTCTGTTAGAGAAATTACTGCATCAATAATTCAGTGTGTGAACATGCCATCCATTTCAGCATGCACAGCACAACCAGGACGATTTTACTGATGTTCTTTTCATGCCAGAACATGCAATGTCAAAAACTTTTCCTCAGAACAAAACAGATAAGTCCTGCATAGTGCAGAATGCATTCCCACATTGGGAAGTGTTGTTTCAGAGCAATCTCAGGGTTCTTGTCATCTTTTGTACATAAAATTCTATTTGTATTCTATTACTCGTGCTTAAGTTATGATGTATGTACATATATTTTATGTATATATGTATTTATGCCAGATTTTCTACTTTTGTACTCGTGACTTAAAATAAAATATATTTAAATGAGTGTCAACCTTGTGCTTGTGTTTGGTTAAGATTGCTTCAGATAGATGTCTTTTCTTAGCTTACCCATTCCCCTTTGATGTTGTCTGACACTATCTGTGAGCTAGAAATGGGTCTGCTGTTTGTCCAGGTTCCAGACAAAAGAGGTTTGATAAAGGACAATGACAATGTCATTTTAGGAATGTGTGATGTTTTGCAAGAGAATTGCAAGTAACAGGTCAGCAAATACCTGACCTTTTGGTTTTACTCCATATATAGATAATTGAAAGTAAAAGCAGTTCCTTGTAGGAGCATTGGCAATTTGGGGACCAACATTTAAGATGTTTAGCACTACCTAAGAGTATGTTTTTAAACATTGTGACTTGATATTTATTTACTTTTAAAAGTCACATCAGTGTGTAATAAAATTTCCAGCAACGAAAGCGTGAAATAGGAGAGGTTTAGGATTATGGGTAATGCTGTCTTTAAACTCAAGGCGTGGCATCGCAAGGGACCCCGACTCTATTACTACATAATGCTCTTTCTTTAATAAAATGTTACTTCGTGTATTTGCTCCACGTCCTTACCGATCAAAAGAAAACATTACTATCTAGGCATAAATGCGCAAATTCTTTAAATAACGTTGGTGAACTAT
Source organism: Chromobotia macracanthus (assembly GCA_036877525.1). NCBI lineage: Eukaryota > Metazoa > Chordata > Actinopteri > Cypriniformes > Botiidae > Chromobotia > Chromobotia macracanthus. The sequence goes on from JAZGTH010000005.1 coordinate 4,963,290, forward strand.
ATACGTGTTCACACACAAACTACAGTACCCAGTTTATTTCCCCCCACTCCCCAACTAGCTACGACTCTGCGTGTCCATAATCATCACTAGAATTCTATTGGGCGTTCAGGGGGAATCCGTGGCTCCTACTGGTCCATTCACATGTCAGTCAAACGGCGCCCGTGACTCATGAGGGTGCTCCCTTGTTGGAAACAGGGATGGAATGGACTAGCAATTGCAACAGTCTGGACGGTATGCTTTATTATTCATTCATTTGTGTCTTTTGTGTAGTTAGAAATATGCACATTTGTTTCTATTAGTTCTATGACATCTAAAAATATCAAAGGCATGTATCACAGCCATCGACGCGTTTTATAATGTGCGTCTGTAATCACAGAGTCAGCTGCTCACACTGAGTATGTGTATGATCAATATTTTATTTGCTTTTAAAGAAGCTAGTTGGCTGTAGGAATTGTAATTACAGGACATCATTTTGTCAATATTTCCCAAAACCTACAACACATCTTTTCAAAGATAATGAACAGACTATTTGTTACTCGACAAATTTACCTACGCTTTAATGTTTTCGATGTCTTATTTTTCTTTGTAATGGCATCGTTACCTGATTTATTAAGTGCTGTTTAGAACGTTATTTAGTTTGTCGATGTGATGTTTTTGTCACAGCCGTAGTAACTAGTAAATTAAAGCAATTGGTTAGAGATTGAGCTCGAGTGATATAAATTTAGCTCGCGCATCTCTCTACCTACCCTCTTCGTTACTATGGGAACTGCCTCCCCCGCCCCTCCTCCATCCCAGGCCTTATACGTGCAATAGCTAACTAACATAGATTTAAAGGCAGACATGGGCTTGCAGATATAATCTCCTATGTTCTGTGGTTTGAGGTTCAGATAAAAACTTGTTATCCTTCTAACAAGGTTTTAAAAAAGGTAATTGTGGGCAAAGCCATTGTCCTGGTTTTAAGACTGGACATATTTGATTATTACAATTAATTTGTTGTTTTGTTTTCCTGTGGACTTAGCTACAGATCAGTTGATAATAACATGACCACACTGAGACATGACCATTAACAAACTATAGGTGCATAGGAAAACTTTTGCATTAATTAGATAATGTGTTTTCTCTTCTTCCCAGGTCAAAACTTCTCAGATTAAGTTTTTCAGTGGTAGCATGGCAGCAGGTAAGGACCATATCATCCATATTTACACATTTGTAATAAATTTGTAATAAAAATGTAACACATAGTGCATAATAGCATTTATTAACACATAAGCATGGTTTAGAATCTCTAAAATGTAAGAAATGGGTTTAAAGGCCCTCAGATTTTAGTCTAAAAATAGCCTAGTAAGTCTTGACATGACATGTTAAATGACTTAAACCTTGATGTGATAGATGAGCTTTTTGGGTTCCTGTAGCTCTTCAGCCCTTCAACTGTGTTGCACTTATTTTAGCTTTGAAAGAGCTCAATGCATTTTAATTTAGGGAATTGATTTTTGCGAGATGGAGATTGATGAATGAATAGAAACGTCCTAAAAGTAATTAAAGATTATATGGACATATCATAGAGTTTAGTTATTTAACAAAATGTATGTACTGGCAAAGCCACAAACATACAGTACATATAAACACACACAGGAACAAACAGAAAATTGCTTTGAGAACACATCCATGTTCTGGATGTAACGGTTTGGTGTTTGCTTGTTGTGATAACACTTTCCCTTCTTGTAAAGCATAAGGATGTCCTTTTGTCTTTCAGCGTTCCTAGATTGGAAGGATGCAAACTCTCTCCTCAAACGTTTTCCACGGGCTAATGGCTTCTTCGAGGAGTTTCGGCAGGGCAACATTGAGAGAGAGTGTGCTGAGGAGAGCTGCAGCTTTGAGGAAGCCAATGAAGTGTTTGAAAACAAGGAGCAAACGGTAAATTCTGCTTTCATTTCTCAGTAGTCTCAGTCTCTGACGACACCCTGGGGTGGCCTACTGGTTAATGAGTCAGGCTTGTAATCAAAAAGTGTATGTGTGTTCACTCCTCACCAGTGATGGGTTAAATGCAGAGGTCACATTTCGGGTATGGGTTACCATATCTGACCGATATGTCACTTTCACACCCACAGACTGTCCACTGTGTTCACTGATCATCTGTTCTATACTGCACACAATGTTTTCAGGCACCTGCCAAAATCACATGCTCCTGATCAGATTACGTGAGCTATGTGCAACTTCACAGGTTTTTTGGGGAGCAATAGTGTGTTTCCAAGGTACTGCTTTAAACAGTAAGCACTTCTTTCTGCCACAGCATAAACTACTTGAAACCTGATCTGACTATTCAGACTGAGAGACATTCCAAAAATCAGTTTTAATCAGATTTCAAACCATATATAAATATGGTTTAGATCAGAATCAGCAACTTAACTAGGATTTTACGGTTAAGTATAACCATATATTGCAGTTTGTTTTCTGAGATTTTCCAGTACTTTTAAATTACTGTTCTGCCCACAAAGACTACACATTAAATGTATTCAGTGTTTTTGTACATCCATTAACAAGGATTGCTGTGTCATTATTTAAACAAAACTGATATGTTATTGTCAATTTTAGATGTTTGTCAGAAGGTGTCTTCATTTTAGTAGATGGTTATTGGTTAGAAAAAGCTGCAAACCTGACCAGACTTTTAACAGTTTGGCTTAGAGAGACATTATTTAAATCAATGCTAATTCAAACCTTCTTTCTTAGATGGAGTTCTGGAAGAATCGCAGCATCTACACAGTGAACAGCAATGCTGATTCACGCTCAGAGCGCCCGGACACTGTGTACATGGTGGTGCCACTGCTGGGCGTGGTCCTTCTCATCATCATTGCACTCTTCCTTATCTGGCGTTGTCAACTGCAGAAAGCCACGCGACGGCGCCCAGCTTACACCCAGAATCGTTATCTTGCTAACCGGAACACCCGCAGCCTTCCACGCATCCTGGTACACCGTGACCCGCCCTCGCATTCAGAGACCTCTCATGCCAACAACAGGCATAGTGTGGTGGTCAGTGGTGTGGAGAGGGGTGGAGCTTCCGTCACAACCCAGGATGCCCATCATCACACTAACCACACCCAGGACAATCGCTCCTTGTACGTACAAGATTCATCTTTGTCTGTGGCATCCCACTTGTCTGGGGCCACCCCACCACCTTCCTATGAGGAAGTTACTGGCCACTTAGAGAGTAGCAGCGATGAGACTACTGCCCCCTACAGCGATCCTCCACCCAAATATGAGGAGATTGTTGTAGAAAAGTGAGAGAATTAGAGACACATAATGGTATGTCTCGCCACCAAACGTTAGGGAACATTTGTTGTGATGCACTAGCTCCCAAGCACTTACCCTAATGTGGGTCTCACTCAGAACAGAGTGTGCAAGTTTTGTATTTGACCTTCTAAGTCATAAGCAGTTGCCTTGTGTTGTTGGTCGGTACATGGGCTGCACTGGTAAACATGGTTGTTATTTTTATAAAATCGTATCCCCAAAGTCTTGAGGTTGCTTTATGCAAGGGGTCCGTTAGACCTCTGCCTTCACATTTGTTTGTACAACAAAAAGTCTTAATTTTTTTTCACTTCTCTTTTGAGCTTTCACAGCACAATGCATGATTCACAGCTGCTACCCTTGAGAAGGTTATTGTTTAAAAGTAAGTCAGGAGATGTATCCCTCACAGGGAGTTGCCAAGTTCCTGTGTGCAGTATCGTAATTGTATTGGCAAAGAAGTCGGGTATCAAGGTTCAGTTTTCTAGCAAAAAACAAGAACATTTGTGTTCAAGTTGATGTGCCAAATCTAATTGGTATATCTTAGGAATGATTTGACAGTCTATATAAATACACAACGTAGGACACAAAATATTTCTAGATTAGATGTTCATCAGACTACTATCAGTGTGTGCACTGTCCTCTTCACATGTTTATAAAGTCATGTCACAGGCAGTGTTGATTTCCTTAATGTTGACTCCAACAACACAGAAATGTATACTAAATCCTGTGAATTCTTATACCAGCAGTATCTCTGATCCATGGCAACAGAGAATTCCTTCAAATTAATAATACATATGTAGATTGTAACCAACTCTAATTAAGAAAAAATACAATATCACATACATGTGAAATGTAAAGATGGTGTTATTTGTTAAAAATGCACTCCATGTATGCACACAATTTGCTTGTTTACAGACGCTTGCACTGAAATTTAAACAGAATGTAAGGCGCATATTATGTGTTCTACACCTCTGATTACAAAAACTCAATATAGGCCTTAGATACTTGTAAAAAATTATTAGTAAATCAAGCTGTCTGCTCAGCAGTTATTAACTGCTTGTGAATTTAAGAATTTATTGAGAGATTTTACCTCAAATGCTGTGCTCACACAATCACTCTCCCAAGACACAAAATGCACAAAAAACTCATATTGGGGGCCCAATCATAGATAATGCAACATTCCAGGCCTTCTAATTCCTGTTTTCTCCTCCCCCTTACTCTCAGACTGTTTACAATGTCTTTGTTACTCTTTGTTTTTATAACAGCTGAAGAAACTGTGTGGATTTGTATAAAGCTTTCTGTGGCTTTTGACATCACCAGGTGCTATACTGTATTATAATGCTGCTTGTTCTCACCTTGTTTTAACCCTCACTGTCTGTGTGTGTGTGTGTCTCTGTGACATTTGGCTCGTGTTCAAACTAGTCAACCAAACTGCCCGTCTATAACATGCGACTGAGTCATGTTTTCCCAGCTCAGGTTTAAGCCAATGAACTGCCGTCATTGCGGTAAATGCATAAATGATCTTTCACACTGCCAACCTTTGAGTGTCTGGGATGTGTTGAGGTGTTAAGAGAGCAGTATTGTAATTAGCATTGCAAAGGCAATATTGCTGTATTACATGCCAAACTGATATGGTAAATGTACTTGTTAGTTGTTGAGGGAAGCACTACAACTTGACAGAGCCTTAATGTAATTGTGCTAATAACCACTGTATTACAAAACTAACACTAATTGTAAAAAAAAAAGGGTTAGGACCTTAATGTAACCAAACACTTTCATCCAAACAATGAGTGGAAATGGCTTGAATATATAAAAAAAGCATAGTATTTGAAGGATGGGTTGGGAAAGCAGGGTTTAACTAAGATGACCTTGTGTATGCTTGAAGATCTTTGAAGATGGAGGATGGGACACTGTAGCTTTATAGACAGACCGCTGACTTGGCTTAGATTGTGTCTCTGCTCATGTCGCAAAGATCAATCCCACTTATACACTGATGGAGCACCCAGTTCAAGAGTTTGCATTGATAATGGCTGGCAAAAACTGGCTAGGTGCTGTTGAAAGACTGATAGCAGAGACAACTCACCACAGATCTGCAGTGGATGATGAGTGTTGAGAGGTAGGCTGAGCTGCTGGTAGCCTTAGTGAATTAATAGTTAGGGCTGTATGTAACACAAAACAACAAGTTTCTGATATAACACTTTGTCAGAGGTAGCAAGATATGGATGTAATGTCCATTGTGGTTTATTTTTGGGGTTTATTTTGGACTGAAAGTAAATTTTCTGTGTGAACAAATGTGTAAGGGAATAAGTGTGTGTGTGTCCTCATATGCTTGTTGCCATCACCTACGAAGAATGTGCCACAAGAGCCACAGGCTTTGGTTTATATGCTAAATACATGTGTTATTCAAAACCAAAATCATTGTTTTTCTTTGAAGCCAAACTGCATGATTTTCATCATAATATAAATATGTTTTTTATCATTGAGATATATTTTTAACTGTGGTTCTGTTTATCTTGATTCTGTATTACTGGTTTTGATGTTAGCCACATTTGACCAACCTAAGAACTACTGTTATTGTAATTCATAATTATTATTATTATTAATTATATAACACAATTGTACTTTTATGTATGTAATGTATCATATGTCCCTCATCATAGGTGTCAGCAGTTTCTATACCAAATGGATATTATATATTTTAATATCCATTTAGTAAAAAAATATAAAATACATATTATCAGAATCTCTGGCACACACCAGTCAATAGTAAACTGATGCATGAATCTTCTTTTTTGTCATATTGGAAGTAATTGCTCATATAAAGCTTGAACACAGCTCACTTTTACTCATGTTGAGTGCTTTATGTTTTCAAAAACAGGTTTGCTAAAGCACTACCTAACAATTAATTATTTCACCTAAAGAAAATTACTTGCTCTTCAGTGCTTATGTGAGGTGTTTATTAAAAACATTTAAAAATAGTTTTTGGAGTTCTCCATAACAAACCTGTCTAGCTCAGAGCTTCCAGTGAGATTGACATCATGTATGACCTGATTTGTTACAAACATGATTTCTTGCTTATTCTAACGTTTCACCTAATCTGTTTAAACAATAAACATCTCTGACTTCTTGCATTTAATCCAGCGTTGTGGTCACATTTGTTTACATTTAGCTCAGAAAATACTATTGATTTTGTTGATAACAATTGAAAACAGTCAAATCTGTTTACATATTTTAGGACTGAATTGTAACGTCATTCAATTTTGTTCACCCCTTTTTATTCGTCCTGTTCACTTTTTAACTTTCAAGTTTCAAGTGCCAATTAATTTTTTTCTAAAACACTGATATTCTTGGAAACCTCTTTTAAAGAAAGAAATTCCTGTAAATCTGTATGTTCTGTTTAGTTGACTGAAAATAAGAATCTGTTGTTTTATTAATAGTTTGTGCTTTGCTTACAAATATTATTTACAAAACAGGTAAACGCCCCAAACGCACACCATTTGCTGAGGTCTGCACGGCGCTTTCTCCCTGTCTTCTGATTGGCTAACAGATAACTATGACCTCTGTCAGATTATTTTTGCTTTATAATTTATTTGAGCTATAAAACGAATATTATTTGTCTGTGCACATATTGAAACGTGTGTCTTAATAAAGAATCCTTACAGCTTTAAGTTCTAAGCTGCGGTAGATGGTGAAATAAAAACTTTGCCCCGCCCACTATGTCATATGACGTCCTATACGTCTGTCGACGTGGGTCGACATAAGGTGAGTTAAGCAGTTTGGGTAAAGTTTAAGAAGCGTTATTATTACTGCAAAACGATATAAGTGCTTTTTAAACAGGTGGATAACGTATCGCTAGCGGAGAGTCACAGATCTGGGTAGAAAAAGCGCAAGTGAACTGTTCAGACGAAGCCTTGGACGATGTATCATGTGGGAGTTGACAAATGTGTCCCATGAACATTTATGAACAGGTGTTTGTTTGTTCAGGTCGATTTACAGCTATATAGAAATGGTTTAGAGGCCTCGAATGATATTTGTCTTGACGACTTTCGATCAGAGCTGGAAGATCTGGAGTCAATCTTAGACTTTAGAGTACTTAGGTCACCGACTGGCTGCTAACTTTCAATTTATAACAGCATACAACCAGAATATGTGTGCCACTTTGTAGTCCTTTACACTCGTCAAAGTACTAAATACTGTATACTCTAATTTATTGCAGTTCATTGTCGTATAGTCTTGTGGCGTTTGTTCTGCTTACGTAAATCAGCTTAACATTTGCTGTTTGTTGGACGATGCGGTCAGCCTGATTCCGTGGCCTTCAATTATCCTCAATTTTAGTCACATTTACCTTAATATTAACCAGACGCCATATTTACGGCTTATGTTCAGCTAGTGCTGTGGTAGTTATGGCATCTCCGGGGTTTTTTGGTGACGGTCCGCCGATGCGTGAGCGTGACCCGTACTTCACTGAGGTCATCAGCCAGAAGATGCGCGTGCCCGAGAGGCTGAGGGTCGGTCCCGTGCCTCACATGCACGAGACTGCAATCCAAAGACCCGAAGGGCTTCCTGCAGCCTACAGCATGCACATACCAGACAGACTGGCCTTAATAGGTTAGTGTTCATATTGGGTGATAAGCTGAGGTTTTTGACAATAGCAAGAAATGTTCATCCTTATTGTCTTGAAATGATCTTTAAACAGATGTTCCTGACTTGAGTCCACGACCCCTCTTCTCCAAACAAACGTCATCAATGTGGGACTTGCAGCATGGCTCCTGGGACCGGGAGGCATACATAAGAGAGCCTGTTCAGGTAGTGCAACATGAGCAGAACTGAGTATGTGGAGCAGGTGTGCTCGGAAACAGAGAGTAAAGGCCTATTTATCTAAGAGCAAAATAAAAAGTATTCAGTCAAATTTTAAACCATCTGACAAAACTGATTGCATTAACCTCAATGCAAAACCCAAGCCAACTGATAAAGTTTCACTATAATACAGGGATATTGATAATGTAGTATAATATTTTATGGTAAAATAACAATAAAAAAGATGTCTAGAACACTCAAGACAGTGTTTGCAAGGTATTCTGTAAATATTGTATATCATTATCATTTTGTTATTGATTTTTATTATCTTTACTTTCAATGAAATGTTAGGCTTAGTGAAGTTCATGAAGTGATTCTGGAGGCTGTACAGTTTATTACAGCTCTTTATAATGATGTACAGAGTCCACTACGTAGGTCTTATAGTGACCAGGCCTTTGGTCGGACTCCGCCTGGAACCCCCACACACTCCAAACAAGCACTCCGCTCCCAGACTCCGTAAGTCCACCATTTGCTGTCTTGTTGAAATGTAAATCGTGAACTGCACCAGTTTTGGTATATCTGGGCAGTTTTCCCGTACAATGATACTGACAGATTGAGCCTGTGCCACTTGGACACAGCTCAAAAGTCTTAATTTCTGTAACAGAATATATGGATCAACTGGTAGAGTGTGGTGCTGGCTACACCATGGTCACGAGTTTAATTCCCAGGGAAAACCAAAATTGATAAAATATATGAATTGTATACAGTACAAGTTTCTTTGCACACAAGCTTCTTTGTTTATATTTAGGGTATATTTAAGGCTGTGTTACAAAATGGTATTATTAATTGTATTCTTGTATGATGCATATACAAAATACATAACAAAGAGGAAGTCATTTACAAATCACAAAAAAGCTGCAAACAAATTTGTTCCTTCTATACATACTGTAATAAACTCCAGTGTGTAACATGTAAAGCATACACTTTATAGTCTCATAGTTATTTTACATAGGCTCTGTGCTAAATGCTAAGCATCCACTAGGGGGCAAGAGAGAAGTTGATATAGGCCCATTAAAGCGTGTCAATCTACATCACCTCTTCTTTTCTTTGGAAAAACCTGAATGCATTAGGCTTATAAAGCTTAATCACACTGCAGATATTTGTACAAAACCTGTACAAACAGCTTTACAAGTGGCATGTTGGTCATAGTTCAAGCCTCAAGTAGTCAGACACACACTGATACAATGTTTTGTAGCTGTAGTAGCACCTGTTTGGACTCTTCAACTGAATGTGTTGCCCCCATTATGTTCGTACCCTCCTTGGTCTGTCCGTAATGCCACAGTGTTGGACGTCCTCCTGCTGTATATGCAGACCCGTCCCCACCAAAGCCCCTGGGGCTCCCCTCCATCCCACCCAACCTGCTCTCCCCGCAGAGCGTGCTGAAGGCCGCCAAGGAGCTGGGCCAGCATGCTTCTCAGAAGCTTCTCCAGACTGTCACAAAAAAATACTCCTCCAGGTGACATATCCAGCTGATCTTCATCATCACCCTGCCTGTCCTCTTCCTGCTGTTGTGGGCTATTGCTAACCAAGCTTGAGTCACCCTATATGTCTCGTTCCTGTTTGCAACTGTATCAGATTGGACTGATACAGTTCTGTTAAACCTTCTAAGAGCTTTCAAATCTGGCACCTCATTAAGGCTGTTGTAAACTCCCTTTACCTATAATACTTTCCATGGATGCTTTTTGCTATTTAATCCAGTTAATTTATTGATATTGCTTGCATACAAGCACATGAAACCTAAAACAGAGCTACCACGCTTGTTTGAGCTTTTAGTTCATGCTTTTGACTTGACTAACTTTGAATGGATTTATTCAAGAAACCTTGTTCAATGCCGACTGCTGGGGTTTCTGGTGTCTCTCTTGTTTTTCAAGGTTTGGTTACCCAGAAAACCACCCCTCCCAGACTGTGGAGGTTCAACCTGATCAGAGCAGGACAAGGTGAAAGTGGCTTGTGTGCTCTTAGTTATTCAGTAACAGTATAGTGGAACACTGTTGTATGCTTCCCTTGAAGAAAGTTTACTTGTTTAGTTGGTGGTATATTATAGTCAGGGTGGAGGAAATTGTCTCCAATCATAAATGGCTGTCTTGAGGGAGCCCTTCAAACATAATTTTGTGTTGTTTGGCTAGGACATGAAGTATCTATGTTAATACTGCTTTTGGCCCTTACAGTGTCTCACAGGAGTATTGGCTCAGCCCTGAAGAGGACTCAGGAACTGCTGTTGAATTTATGGTGCTCCGCAGACAGGTCAGTACTTCATCTATTAGAATTCCAACCCCACCCAGCTATAGTTTGCTCCAAACCTAATTTCTGACTAATTTAAATATTTATTCAGCTGTAAATAAGAAAGTAGTACCCTCAGCTTACGTAACACATTTTACCTTTCTCCATAGTTCTTCCCAAAAGCACAGGAAATATGAACAAAGTTAAAACATGTCTGGGGCTACTAATTATCTTTAAGATTTAGATTTAAAGACTCATTAACTTTAATTATACTAAGAAAATGACTAACTCTTCATCCTGAAGCCACTGCGGACATTTTTAGCCTCTAACCTCATGTCATGTTCCTCTGATTTGATTGGCTCAGGTGGTGAAGATGAGCAGGAGGATAGCAGGTCTGGAGAGACAGAATGCAGAGCACAGACAGACGGAGTTGGTGCTGTTCTCCCTGCTGATGTCTGCCTGCCTGATCAACGGCTGGCTGTGGATGCGCAGATGACAGCTCATACTCCACAATACTATATAAACACACAGCTCCACAACTCATGCTTTATACAGCAGTGCTTTTACTCTGGAGCCTGTTTCTGTTTGCAGGGAAATAGTAACTGCATATTATTCTGGTGTTGTAGCTATTAATGATAATTTTGACACACAGGTACATGGATGGTTTAGAAACCACCCTCGTAGAGGATTGTATTGTTATGAAGAGGCATAATGCTGTCCAGTCGTGCCATTTAATCACAGTGGAGACATGAAGCATTAATTGTGGTCTGATTGATTTGAGGGAAGTCAGGCATTGCTACACTAAGTGGTTGTTCAGCATGTTGTCTCAGGACTTTATCATCAGATCACTGTAGGGGCTGGTGAAAATATTTTGCAGTGTGGTTTTGATATCTGCATGTGCAAACTGCACAACGTAACTGCTGGTTTAATTTTCAGCATGTTATAAAAGCTCCAAAGTATTACCAGTTTAAGAGTTACATATATTTTTTTTGCTTCCAGTTAGGCGTTTGAAAAGATTTTCCATTTTAGCAATCTAATGTATAATGTATATATTTAAAATAAAAATTGTAATCTTCTTCATTTGTTTCATTTCTATTTAAAAAAAGAGTGAACCATATTTTATCTATTAGGGATTGTTTGAAATTGGATAAACACTGTATGTTGTGAAATAACATCATATTTAATACAATAAGACCAGGAGTGTGTAAGGATCAGTTATGATTTTATGCTGTCTTGGAAGTTGTCTCAGCACAAAGTAGATGAGATATTGGAAACAGGTACTCAATTGCAAGCAGAACAAAGTAAAAACTACAAATGGATCAGTTTATTAAAAAAATTAAATTAACCAAGTTATTTGAAACGCTTTTGACTATAAATCAAATTATAAACCAAGCCTTATACAAAATCTGCAAAAGATGGGAAAAACTGATTAACAGGAATACAATTTAATTAAACATGAACCTTGATTGTACAGTAATAACATTGTCAAGCAGCAACTAGTGACATTTTTGTAATAAAATACTAGTGAAATGAATAAAAACATTGCTTGTGAGGAAAATAATACGTAAAAATGAATGACAAAAGGCATATGCTATACAAAACCGAAAAACTGTTACAAAAACATTCTTGTAATTTGTCCTGAGATGGACTATAACACATTCTTTTATAGAAATTCAGACTTAAGTATCAAATGTAGCAAGACCAAGATAATGCAGACAAAATTGAAGCTTAGGTGGAACAAACTGATAAATGTGTAATCTAGACTCTTCACAGTGATATTTGGTTACATTATAACTGAATGGATTTCTGTAACCCAATACATTTCCGTGTTTGTGTGAAAGAACCTTTGATATGTTACAGTATGGCACAATTATTCTAGTGTAACATGAGTTTGCATTCATTTAACTACATCAGAATATAACGTGTGAATGTTTATCAGTATTTTGTCCCACCTTAGACTCAATGAGCTCTTAGGTCCATTGTCTTAGTTTGTGCCCAAATTAGATGAGTGCAGTAACTTTTTTAGTGTTTAAATTGAGAAAGAGGTCTAACAAACACTTCTGTTGAGTGTTTTGACAATGGGTTGTCTTAGGGAAATTAAAAAAAGAAAGACAGGAAGGCAGAAAAAAAGAGACTAGCTAATGAGATAAAAGATTGATTGTGTACAAAATGTCAAGTACCATGCCAAGGCAAACTATGTTGAACTGAGACTGGCTGTGCTGAACAAATATTTAGTTGTAAATGAATACAATTTGGCTCATTTATCAAAACAAATCATGAAACTACTATGAAATGTTTTCCCATGTAATACAAATTCTGTTTGTGAACAATGCTATTAACATTTAGGGGAAAAATGTTTTATCAATAGACCTGTATGTCTTTCTCTGAAACAATAACTGTAAATACAAACTGCTGTGTAGAAATCTAGGAACTTTGATCCTAAATATTTTTGAAATTATGGTCTTGACCAATAAATTATACTGCACTGATTTCTGTGTCCTGCAGGGGGCAAGACTACTTCAGTGCCAAGTGTGAATACTATACAAATATAATTTGATTGGTAATTCATTAATTAATCAGCTTCCTGTTATAATATCTGTCAGGAAGCTTTGTTGAAACATTTCTTATGTGCAAACACTCTAGAAAAGGCATCTTCCAGATGAAACCACACATTAAATAGAGGTTTTGATGGTACAAACACTATGAGGGTGCATCAAGCAGAAAACCGGCCACAGATTTGAATCCAGGTTGTCAGTATGAAAATTCATTCAGCACCAAAAAATTCTTAAAAACCACAAATCTTGTGACAAAATAACGAAAATCTGTGAAATGTCCTGATTTTAAAGAAGTGTCGTTTAAATGGTCCATGGCATATTCTGTGTAATTGTGAATTAGGTTAGACACTCATAATAATCTGATGATCATTGTTTGGCCCTGCTTTCAAACATTTGTGTATAATGTCACTTTTCATATAACTTTGGTCAAGAACAATCATGAGACTAGATATAAAGCCATTCTGTCTTCTACAGCTGTGGTTTCCAATCATGTTTCTGGAGCACCCTCAACACTTAACATTTTGGACACCACCCTTATCTGACACTCAGGTCCTGGAGAACTCCACTAACCAGCTGATGAGTTGAATCAGGTGTGTTTGATTAGGGAAATCTCCAAAATGTGCACTGTCGGGTGTCCTCCAACATTAAAACTTGACAACACCAAAGTACAATATCTGATGATTCAACAGTGACCATCATAGTGAACAAGAAGTTTGGAGACTTTCCAAACTTTGAAAGTACAGACTGTAATCAAGGACCCTGGTGACCACCACACTCATGGAACATGGTACCTTTCATCCAAGGCACATTAAGGCTGTTGTAGTTCTACTGGAAAGACGGACCTCTGATTAGAACCCTACAGACTTTCACACAGAGAAACCCAAAACCAGTTGGGTCATTCATACTTTCACATATGATTGAAGGAGCATTTGGACCAGAGGTGAACACTTGTTGGTCCACTACTCTTAAACAGTGCACTGAGATGTACAGCTCAATGGTGCCCAGCCCTGTACAGACAATGCATAAAATTTAAAAAAAGCTCTACAACATTCAGTTCTTCTCCTGCATGTTTTACAGTATTCTGATGCAGTATTTACACCTAACACCTGTTCTGCTAGTTACCATACTCAAGTGCCACATTGGAAATATTAGTATATGCTCACAACAAAACAAAAATTTTAACATACCCAAAGAAATAAGTAAAAAACACAACACAAAGTAGTGCAATAAATGTAAAAAATAATTGCCAATACATTTGGTCCAAGGGCCTGGAGAGGAAATGACCACCAGACAATACTGTACAAAAAACTACTGTACAAAAAATGTAAAAACTTGATTGTAAATGAAGTTGTATATTGTTGTTTACAGGTCTGTACAAAGGCTTCCATAAATTGACACTGCAATGAAGAGTGCATTTCGAAACATCCTGTCAGTCTTGATCCAAACGGCCAGAACGGACAGAATCCTTCACCTGTTTTCAGAGTGTTTGAGTGTGATCAGATGAGAATTTCCACCATCTCATTGTCAATGTCCTGCTGGGGGAGTGGTGGAGGGAGGTTCTGTTGTGGGAGAGACTGCACTGGTGCTCTCCTCTCCAGCGTGCTGCTGTGGAACACTGGCACATCTGTAGAGACAAGAATTCTTTTTGTTTCTTTCTGTTTTCAGGAAAGAGCAACATACAATAAATGGGTGTTGTGTGTAATGGTTATATCAGTATTGGGTGGTACACTATTTAGCATTGCTGCTACTATTTTATAATGAAGGTTTAAGCTTGTTTGTAGCAAATGTGCGTTTGTTTGAAGTTTGTAGTGAATGTGATAAATTTTTTTTTAATGTGGGAGTCAAAGTGAAGTCAGTGTGAACTGAGCTCACAAGTTATGCGAATCAGTCAGACAACTCTTGTGTGAGTGATTACAGAGGCTACGTTTAGAATGGATTATTGTTTTACTACTAGTAAAAACTGTGCAGTACACACTATGCGAAGACACCTTTTTGATGTTGTGGCATTTCTGGATTATTAACACACTGTGTTTGAAGATTAAACTGTTACCGGCGATGCGGTCAGGTATGTAGACGGGGCTTGGGCTGCTGATCCGACTGGGTCCGGAAACACTCTGCAGGGCGGGTGTGCTCGGCTTGCTGGTCTCCTGTCCCTTCTCCGTCTGAGTGCAGCTGTCCCTGCTGCCGGTCTTTGAGTGTGTGGCAGCCGGCATGGGGGTGGAGGGCAGCACTGGAGAGGGAGAGGAGGAGATGGACTCTGTCCTCAGGGAGTCTCCTCTGAATTCTGGACCCAGCAGAACACCTGTGACATTCAGAAAGGGAAATGTTGTGTACGTTATGTTCTTTATGAACGTCAACGTTTTGGAGGCCTGATTTGCCAACAAATTAGTCATTAATGCAATCACTATTCATGATTTAAAATTAGTAAAACTAATAAAGTAAAACTAATACATTTAAATTTTAATTTAAGTTTTTTATAAATATAGTTTACTTATATTATATTGTATTGTATTGTATTGTATTGCATTGTATTATATTATATTACTAATAATATAGTTTTGTTCAAAAACCCTAACTCTTGAAAAGAAAAAGGCCATTAGGAGATAATACAGGAAATGACACAAGCATTGCCCACATAAATGCCATGACGCAACAAAGTTGGAGCTTGTGTAATAGTACCAATACCGACCAAACCACATCTCCAACAACACATAATATTTGTAACATGAACAAGCAGTAGGATGAGTTACTTCATTTTTCCATATTTCTCTTAAACAGTACAAACAGTAATGAAGTTCAGATCTTTTCAACAGGACACACTTACCCAGACTACCCTTCCAGCTCCGGTCCTCCCGGCGTTCCTCTGTGATCGGGCTACTTCCACTGAGACCCAGAGAGTGTGACAGCAGCCCAGAGCCACTGGAGCTGCCCGTTCCCGTGGCGATGGACATGAGGGACTTGGAGGGCCGCATGGCCGGGGCATCTAACTTGCTGGTGGGTTCTTTGCGGGAGCGCTGGTGCAACACCTTTATCATGGCATCCTTCTCTATGATCTGAGCATGCAGGTTTTTAATTCGGCTCTCCATGTCCAGACAGCGGCGGTTGGCCATGAGGATCTCCTCCTCTTCTTTCTGGATGCGTGCCTCCACCGAAGTGTCATAGCTACTGCTGGGTGAGTGGCTGATGATGGTGGAGGAGGTATCTCTGAAAAGGGTCAGACATCAGATAATAAACACACATGCATTGAAACATTAAAACCAGTTACAAACAAGGTCATTATAGTTTAAGAATTTTTTTAATTTTACTTTTGTATTTTGATTTCAATTTCAGTTTCGTTTTCAGTTAGTTTCAGTGGTGCATAACAGTTTTAATTTCATTTTTATACAGCAAAAATACTTTGTTTAATTTTTTTATTTTTAGAATTATTTTTCTTTTGGCTACACAGATGACACAAAATATCAGTCAAATTTACTCACTCCTAAGAGTCACGTTAAAAACAAAAGACACCTGGCTACTTTTCATGTCAGTCAGTCAACCTCTTCCTGTTTTAGGTAGTTTTATGAATTGCCAGAATTTAGTCTTCCTCACAAACTCTTGTTTTGTTCTACATTACTTTCAAATATGTTCACCGGTAGTTTTTGTGAAAGTATGAACAGCCTCCTGCATTCTGCATTCCAGTTTTGGCTTTAGTGTAGAGCAGTAAACTCAGTTACCTCTGTGTGGCCACAGAAGCAGCAGCATCCAGTGCGAACTGTCTCATGACACTCTCCTCCAGGTATTTCTGCTCCCATTTGGTCATATCGGCCTCCAGGGCCAGAATCCTCTCTTCTTTTTCTCTCAGATGCTCCATCAAAGCCGCTGTGCTAAACTCAGGACCAACTGTGTTCTGAGAACCACCCTGCCTCTGTGTGAGAGAGAGACACTTGACACTTCTCAGAGTTGCTTTATGACATCCATTCAAGGAGATGTGGACCTGGTCCACAAAACATGAGAAAGGTTAGTCATAAATACTTCACTCACTATTGAAAACTAATCAGAAAAGTCTCATTAAAAAGGAAATATTCTGAGGTTATATACCACTCATCTAAATGACTCAGATCTACTCTGATGGTTTCTATCAGGTGTCTCCAGGTGGCATGAACAGCACAGAGGGAGGATGTGCAGTCTGGGCCTCTAATGAAGAATACAGCTGTTCGCTCTCGCTCTCTCTCTCGCTCGCTCTCTCGCTCGCTCTCTCGCTCTCTCTCTCGCTCTCTCTCTCGCTCGCTCTCTCGCTCTCTCTCTCGCGCTCGCTCTCTCGCTCGCTCTCTCTCTCGCGCTCGCTCTCGCTCTCGCTCGCTCTCGCTCGCTCTCGCTCTCGCGCGCTCTCTCTCTCTCGCTCTCACTGGACTTCTCCTATCATTATATTACATATCTATATCTATAAATGCATCTTTACCTGTTGCATGCGAAGAGACTCCAGTTCTCTCTCCAGTCGTGTGCGCAGCCGATGCTCCAGCTGTTCCCGCTTCTCGCAGGCAGCCTGCAGCTGTGCTAGAGCCTGCTGCATCCGCTCCACCTTCTCCACATACACCTGCTTCTTCTTCAGCTATACAGACACAAAACGCAGGTCAGACAGTTTCTCCCACCTTACAATGCCCCTCTGTATCCCCCTAGCCCTCCTCTCCTCTACATTTCTGAAAATCACCAACAGCCATAATTAAAGCCAAAATGAATTCCACAATTTAGCCTGGGGGGGTGGACACAGAAGACCAGAGAGTGCAAAAGTATTTGGCTCCCATCTGGAAGGGGTGGGTGAAGAGGGCAAGAATTCAGCTATCTTCAAGTCCTTTCATGGGACTCAAGGGGCTTTGTTAAGGGAACAAGCGGGTGTTTGTGACAGGGCAGAACAAAAGTGGAATGGCCCGGTGCATTTTGGGAAATGAGGGTATGCAGCCTGTTCAGCATGGGCCAAAAGGCCATCTGGGAGTGTGCCAGAAGGGCTCAACCAAAGACTCCAACTGTTGCAAGCACTCAAGAGCCGAGTTCAGAGAAATCAACTTTGGTTTGAAGGTTTTTTCTCGCTTTCTTCCCTTTTTGAAGCTTTTTTTGGCTTGAATAGAGGTTGTGTGGTTTCAGAGAAGGTTGTGGCCAATGGTCCATTCGAGCTTAAAGATCTTAACTGTGGCAATGAGGAGTTGAGGAGAAGAACTTCAAAACACTTCTGAGGGCTGAGCTCAAACACTGTGATGTAGGACCACAGGGACAGTGTTTAAGAGTAAATGAGCTGTGACTCGATAAAATGTCCATTTATAACTGTTTTTATATAAATAAACACACAGCCTTCTTTATCAACATTAAAAATTACAAATGTTCATTTTAAACCATAGTTATTTTTCATAATGGTCTTTTGTGTTTTCTGTTCCGTGTTCTTCAATATTAAATTGGTGTAGTACAGTATCTGGAACAGATCAATATCCCTAAATCTCTCCTGCAAAATGGTGCCAAGCAGGCAAACTGCCCCTGCATCTGGATGGTAATATGATTCAGCAACTCCTCAGCCAAAAAGAAAAAAGAGCTTTCCACAACATCTACACTAATTCAAGTCTTTTAAGGCTTTGAAAAAGGATATATTAAGGCCACATGGGGGCGCACATCCAAACGCGAAAACAGCTTAAAGAAACCATGGAGTGATTTCCAGCATGTAATGCAGGGACTGCAATACTCATTTCTAAATCATTGCTAGAGATGTTTTAATGCTTAGCAAAAATAAGCGGCAATGCAAAATGCACATTAGTTAAAAAAAATACTTATCAAGCTAACTAGCTAACTTAGGCTTCATTTCATTAACAAAGTAAGAAAATGAACATTTTGGATGTTGTGTAAAAAATGGCTTTTGTGAACAAGAAAGGGGGAGGCAAACATCTACATATGCACAGAATCACAGTTATGGAGAAGATAGAACCCAAATGATGATGATCTTTTACCTCTTCCTCCAGTTTTACCACCTTGGCTTGGGCATTGTTCAAAGCCTGATCACGGATCTCGATGTGCCTGCGCTGGTCTTCGTTTGTGGAGCGAAGTGCATTTAACTCGATCTCCAACTTCTCATTCTCTCTCTGGGTCTCTTTATCTGATAAGTAAAATAAGTGAAAAATGTGAATCGTAATCGTAAAGTCATTCTTCACATCTACAGGTTCTGTCCTAGATATCTCACCCAATGTTCATATGTTCAAATCAACAGTATTTCAAAACAAGTTTAAGGTTGCAAGTAATTTAAGGGGGCTTTAGGGAGCATCTAGATTTTCTCCAGATGTAGAGGTCCACTCACTCTGAGCCAGAAGCTGTGAGATGGTTTTACGATTGTCCTCGGTGCCCTCACACTCTTTAGCAGCTAACTGCTTGTTGGCTGTATCCATTCGCTCTGTTAAAAGAAATAAAATACCACAATACTTTCCTTTCATTTTATGGTAAAAATATTTGACACTGCTTCGTAAAGTTTATCCATGTGTGAAAGATTAGAAACTTTAGAAACTTGGATACCAAACCAAAGTATGTCAAATAGCTTTTGTATTTTAATGTAGAGGAATGCATTCATGCAAAACTTTATATGGCATTTAATTAACAAATGTGGTTATTATTATTTGACCACAGTTGAGCCTCTCGAATGCTAATCCCAAAATAAAAATGTTACACTACTCTAACCTTAAATAAATATTTGCTTCATACATATAATAAATGCAGCAAATAGCTATCTATTATAGCTAGCTATTATTTTAACAGATGTTTTGTGCAATATTCTCCATCTCTTCGGAAAAAATAACAATGCTCATATTCTCAATTGCTCACTAATAAAATACCATGGGGACTGGTTGCTCAGCAAATTGGAAAACAAAAATCTAACAAACATTTTACATGAGCCCAATTCCCAAAAGTGTTCTTGACATAATTCACAATCTCCTGTCAAGTCAAAAACTGGCCTAGATAAAAGGGCTATTATACAGCAGGGGTTGCTGCTTTTTTTGTGATGGCAAACCATTCATCACGGAAGTGGGCCAAACGTTAAAACAATATTTCCCCCTGTGTTAAGTCAACCAGACTGTGAGATGAGCATTCCAGCATCAAATGACTTCCCTCTTTGAGTCTTAGAATCTTGATTTTGTATTAAGAGGCACTAATACAGTTTGGAATGCACGAATTTCACATTTTCTGAAAATGTAAGTGGTGCTTTCTCATGCAAAACATACCATGACAATAACAGGATTTTGTGGGTGGTCACAAGCATGGTTTTAGCACATTGTAGTTGCTAGGGTGTTCTGGATAGTTGCTAGGGTAATGCTTGATGGTTGCTAGGGTGTTTTGGCTGGTTAGTTACTGGCTCAGATGAGAAGAGCTCACAGAAGCTGAGCTCTTCTTACAGAAGTCAGAAGAGCTCAGCAACAAATCTCAATGATATTCTGGTCTCTAGGCTATGGAATTTCTTTGCCTGTTTTACCACCCATCAATACTACCATGCAATTGAATCACTCACGCATGCCTTAGCAAACACCACCAAGAAACCAGAAAATAAAGTAGTCCTGTTGCTGTTGTTCAACACTAGATGTCTATTAGTCTACAGAAAGTATGAGAAACACAGAGGGAAATAAATGAAAACACTGAGAGAAATAAAAGAAAGGCAGGAGAGGAAAAAAAAATTGCTATAAAATTCTGTGGAAGCTCCCTGTGGATTTGAAGTCTGGGCATGCTGCCATAAATCAGGATTTCTCTGTTCTCTGCTGGACTAAAGAACACAGGGCCATGATCATAGAGGTGGCCACAGTCAGGCAAAGCAAGTCTGCTGACCGCAGCAAAGAAATGAGATGGAGACCGTTGCTTTTGGTTTGAACTTTGGTTTGAGATATTGCACAAGGACATGAGACATCACAAATTCAAAAGCCTTGAACTTTGGAGAAGAATAAGAAGGCTCTTCGAATGGCAGAACATTGGAGCCAGGTGGAACCATTTCCATGTTCTCATTTACAGACCCATGAGTGACTCCATGTGATTTTTATTTACATAATATTCTGAAGTTATATTGTTCTATATAATTCACCTTACCAACTATAAACATTGTGAGAATACTGTTTGTTTAACTCTTGTTGATTTCTTAATTACCAAAATTAGATCATTTTATTCAAAAGGATTAAGGGTCTTTAAATTTTGGTTGTCCCAAAATCTCAAAAATTATTTTGTCTGTTATTAATGAATCACAGACATTTGAACAAAGCCTAAACTAAAACTAAAGTCCATAAATTGTGCAATCTATAATAAAAAACACTTTGGAATCATCTTTGGCATCACAGTTAACTCATTATAAGATCTGATGTTATAACCTAGTACAATCTATTACCATTCCCCTTATAACTGCTAATACATTTCTAAATTATCCTGTTGTTTCTTACCTCTAAGGTCTCTGTTAAAGTCATGCAGCCTGCGCACCTCCAACTCCAGTTTATTTCTCATGGTCTTCTCCAGAGCCTCCCTCTTAGAGGACGATTTGGCCAGGTTCTCATAGGCTTCAGACACCATCTGAATCTCAGTCTCCAGCTGCACAGTAATAAGATACCATAAACAGTGTTGAATTGTTAAAACATGAGAATATAAAGTCCACATGTTTAGAATTCAGGCATACAAGCCCTGCACACAGACAGAGTCTTGTTCAGAAGGTAAGCATGGATCATAACTGCGTTGGAGAACACCCAAAGAAACGTTCTTGTAGAAGCAAATTAACTGTTTTTTAATACAGCAGTTAAAGAGGCAATTTTAAGATGTCGACCTTCTGCCTGGGTATGTTAATATACTGAACTAGATTCTATATGCTTTCAAACTATATTATGAAAAGTTTCAAGAAGTACATGCCTTCTGCAGTTTGGACACCTTCTCCCCACACACTTCCAGCTCCTGCTTGAGTAATCGGTTCTCTTCGGACAGCATGTCCACCATCTGCTGGGCCCGGGCTAGCATGGTGTAAGGATCCCCCTGCATGGAGTGTGGGTGTGGGTAGTGTTGTCCTGGATTCTGTTGCTGTTGTTGAAGGCCTTGCTGATGATACTGATGCTGGTGCATGTGAAGGCCCCTGGGAGCTGACCCATAAGGATCATGAGGAAACCCATGGCTCCGCTGATGGGGAGGGTGTCCTGGACCATATGGATCGCCTTGGTGGGAGCCAGGTCCCTGTGGGCTTCGGGCACCCATGGCAAAGGGTGGTTCTCCTTGATGACCCATGGGTGGAGGAGGGTGGGAAGAGGCCAAGATGTTGCTGAGAGTGGAAGACTGTGCACGGGAGAGAGATCCTCCTGACGTAACAGAAGATGAGGGGCTGTGATGATGGGCAGACCTTTGAGAGTGACTTGAACTCTCCTTGCTTGACCTAATGAGGGCACAGCAACACGTATTATTTAAATTTTAATTAAAGACATTTAAAATATAAAAATTCTAATATTTAGTAGAATTCTTATCCATTCTCATCTTTATACCAATTATCCTGTGTCATCATGAGTAGTGCTGGAGCACTGAAACACCTTGGAGAGGTGGCCAGTACATCAACTTTTCAGGGTTTTTAACCCATGACCCAACACAGGCTTTTTTCTGATTAAATTATTGTAACGAAACAATGACACACCCAAAGTGTAAAGTATGTAATGCATTCCAGCCGTTCATGAAAATATTTTTTAAGGGTCAACATTCCTGGTTCCTCATAACATAATGGAGAAACTGTCATGTTGTGACATGCTGTAGATGATTACAGGAATTCTATATGCATTCTTTTGCTATATGCAACACACCGGCTCTAAATGAAACAGGCAAAACTTGCTTTTCCCATAACGCCTGAAAACATGTCCCAGCACTGTAGGGAAGGGCTGTTCAAGAGTCATTACATGGAAGTTTTTAATAATTTAAGAGTCTGGGAATGATTTCACCTGTATGTGTGAATATGTATTACTCCAGTTCCCACACAAATACAAACATTCAGCCCTCTCCAGAGCCTTTAAGATTAACTCACCGGAAAGAGCCATACTCAGGTGGTGGCTGGTAACGGACATGGGGAACATCAGCCCTGCCCGGTTGACTTGTGACACGATGGTCTGGAAAGAAATGTCCTGGCTCTTGATGTTGAGGCTGATGGTGTTGCTGCTGTTTGGGTAGAGAAGGCATTCCCTTAAAAGGATAATCTGGTGGTGGGCCCCTGTGTGGTCCCGAGGGTTTATAGTAGTCTCCGGGTAGTCCAGGTGGGGGCAGTTGGGGGGAAAGTGGGGAACTGGTAACAGGCGCATGAGCCTTGACCCCACTGGTGGCCAATGAAAGCTGCATCAGTCTTTCACTTAGAGAACGCACATGACCTTGCTTAAGATCTTTGAGTCCATCATCTTGGTGCACTTTGCCCCCACTCACCCTCTGCACCGTAGGCCTACCCTCTGGGGGTCGCACCTTAGGGCTGCTGACACCAGTCACGTAAAACGCAGCACCTACTGATGAGGGTAACTGTGGCTGAGGCTGCTGAGGCTGGTGGCCACGGAAATACTGCGACTGCACCTTGGCTTCCTCATAGGTAGGTAGGTCCTCGGGATTTGGTCCTTGTCCACTTACACAGCTCCCACCACCTGACCCAGTGCCCCCACTGCCACCACCTCCCCCTCCCGCATTGCGCGAACTCAGCTTTTCCATGCCACTGTCAGCCTGCAGCTCCTGGCCCTGAGGCTCCTGCCTTGCAATGTGGGAGACCATCGAATGCTCATCCCCTGGACTGCTAGGGCCAGGATAACCACTTACAGGACCTTGTTGCTGTTGTTGTTGCTGCTGTTGATGTTGTTGCAGGGGAAGGTAATTGCGTCCCTCGCCATAGCGCATTTTCTCCTGTAGGAGGCGCTGTAGAACAGTGTGGCCGCTTCCACTGCTGCTGCTAGCCAATGTGTCCTCGGAAACTGAGGCTGCTGCCCTCATTTCCAGATCTTTTGACCTGCCAACCTCATGGAAGGAGGAGCTTCGGGTGCGGTCCACACTCCCTGCAAAAACACCAATAAGCCATGAGTGATAAGCTCATATGTTAATTATTATTATAGGCCGCACTGCCACAAAACACAGTACAATAAAACGGTGCCAAGAATTTAGTGTACAAAGCTGAAAACAAATGAAAATAAACTGAATGACATTGATGAGCTTAAGAGAAATCCCTGAAAATTCTCACACCAACTGTCCCAAACACTTCACACGTTGACAGCTGGGCAGCCATTGCATTTTAAACCAAATTTAACCAAAATTAAGTAACTTTTTAAATTGCTATTTATGTATTATACCAGTTTTCAAGTTAAACATTACCTCTATGGTGACATTTAATTAAACGTAATTACTACTAAATTGTTGCATATGGATTAATAAAGATGAATTGTACTGTAATGTAAAAAACTGTTAAAAAGCCCAGAGGTCAAGGTGCTGAAGTTCACCCATGATGCAGATCATACCAATACCCTACATTTACCACGGTATTATTGTTCAACAGCTCCATTTCTTTAACATGCAATGCAGTGGAGTCATATGATTATCCAAAGCTTTAAACTTCTCATCTCCCTACTGTAAGCTTGAGCTATAGACAGATCACACAGAGCCATCTCAAATAACAGTGAGCTGTTAAAGCATACAAAGCCATTAGGTGGAAACCATTCCTTGACATTAGTGCCAAAAATGTTTAATACCTCTACAACTACATGACTACAGGAAAATGAAAGGTTGCGGTTATATTTAGATATCCTCTAAACTTTGTTTTATTCGGAATGGTTGCCACTACTGGCCTTGGTTTAGCAGTTATTGCACCATCTAAAAAGTAATGAAGGGGAAATTATTACGTTTACTACTGTTTTCTGATATTCTCCGCATTCTCAAGGAGGATGACACTTTTTTCCGAAACATCTGTGGTGAATAAATGCATGAATAAACAAATGTAAAGTAAGTCGGGAACAGGACCAACAATATACTACAGCTGCCAGAGACAGGGGGAAGAAATAAGATAAAAAATGCATTTCACACTGACCCCCCTATACTTTAACTTCCACTTCCTATGATTTTCTACTCTTTTAGACACCATATAGGTGGTGACAAATAGGTGACAACAACAAATGCAGGATAAGAACATGGAATGCTGAGATAAAAAAAAACTCACAGTTAACAATAATGAAATGATTGGGGTTTACAATGAATATGTGGCACTTTGTGAAATGCAAAACAGAAATGTTTGGATACTTGGCAAAACATACAAAAGGGCTCTCAAAGGCAAAAGGGATCTTTCAGCAACTTTGTGATTTTAGTGTTACGTTTATAATAAATTTTACTGTGACTGTCATGTTACGTGGAATGGATCAAACCTTGGATCAACATGTAAGCGCTTTATTTTTTATTTGCAAAATGTTTTATCACAGTATGTTCTAAATTTTGAACACCGGTAGAAAAACCTTTTTGGTATAAACTCTTTTATGTCCCTTTTATGTCCCACTGTACTTTTATGTCCCACTGATGTCCACCCCACCCAGCTAAGCTCCTGCAGGGGTCTGATGTCACTGTGTAATCTTTAGTCTCCATAACTCTACATTTGGCCAGGTTACCTACCTGTGTGGCTGCTTTAGCTGCTGTCGTGTGTCACTATTGGCTCATGGTGTTGACATTCACCAGGGTCACTGCTCTAATGAAGCTCTTCAAGTCACTTTCTTGGGGTTAAAGAGAGAAGTATGTTACATGTGACAGACAGGGGATGTGAAGTACATTAGTTTCCTGACTGTAACAACAAAAAAAGGAATGGCTTTGTTTTTTAACTCCCCTCAAAGCCATTAGAGACTGCAGCAGCTAGGTAGTACAATAATACCACACTCCGCTACAGAATTATGTGAGCATAACCTGCAGTTAAAAATAGCTGATCCCAGATCAATATAGATGGGTAAAGATAGATCTGGACAGTGGTTCCATTCAAACACAGGATGTGAGAATGGGTGGCATAAGTAAAATAGAGAGAGAGAGAGAGAGAGAGAGAGAGAGAGAGAGAGAGAGAAACTAACCCTTTGTACATATTTTTAACGTAACTGGCCTTTTGTTACAAATACAAAAGTATTTGTATTTGAAAAAGCAAATTTCTTTTATAGCTAAATATTATTTTACATTCCGGCTTTCTGAGTTTGTGAGATTCACTAATGTCTGTTGACTAAACATTTTATTACATTCTACTACAACAACTTATAGTCCTTTGTACTGTTGAGACAATCTGAATCACACAATAAACCAGGCCCCTCTCCAATACCCCTCCAGTCTCTGCAAAAACATAAATAGGCTACAGATGCCTCCTCCTCACACGCCCGCTGACGCCTGAACTTGAAGTTCCTTGACTGTTTCAGATAAACAGTTTATTCCGCAGCCACAGTGCCCAGAAGTCAATTCTGGGAATCTGACATGCTTAAAAGTCCACAGATAGGTTTCTAAAAGAACAATTCCAAAGGCTCTGACCTCAAAGTCCTGCCATGGTAGTGTCAATGACACTAAGTGCTTACAGTCAAAGTACCAACCAAGGTATGGAGAATGTCAAGCATGCTGGAAGTCACTACAAAACCAGGGTAATGTTTAGCTAAACTCTTGGCTTCAGAAAAATGCACATTGAAAGGAACATTAGCCAAGTGGTCTTCTGTCTAAATTAAAAAACATTTAAAGTTCTGCAAATTTTCTGAGCAATCTCCCAATCTAAAAGAACTGACATTCTTTCTGTAGTGCAACTGTAGCAAGAAAATGTATTGAAAAGTACCAAAAGACATTCAACTTACAGGTTTGATTCCCCTTTCCACCAAACAGCCTTGTTGTGTGAAAACTCCAACGAACTACCTTTTGAACATTTGTCTGGAGCCGTAATCCTTTGTTCACACACTTAACGATACTGCTCCAGTAAGTACACTACTCTAAGCTACCTAATGCATTCCATCAGGTGTGGCCGTGAGGATAGGTGAACCTGGATGAGTGCCAGTTAGCTACACACCTTCAAACCTGCCTGCTGTAGCGCTCTAACTTATAACTTACATTAAAATGAGTATAACTAATTATCTGAGACTGGGTGTGCGATACATATCTGAAAGTTGACTAATAATCACAGTTTAAAAAATTAAAGTAAAACAAGGAAAAAGAAAGGCAGTTTATATAAACAATTTTTTACGATGCTTGCCTGAAACCTGAAAGGTGCTGGACTTGATTGATCATGTAAAACAAGACTGGAAACATTTATGTACATTTATGTCAAGTGTGTCAAAATGTTTGTAAGTTTCTTTTGTGTGCGGCAGTATATCGACATCCTGATTTTAACAAGGGGCAAGTGCAAATAAACTTGGCAAAAATATTTTGCATATTCATTAACAATGATCCAAATATTCTATTGTTGTCATGAAACACCATATTTTACTTTACATAAACAAAAAATGGTTGTGAGGAAAAAAATACAGCCCCCTGAACAGTCAGTCTTAAGGTCTTAGGTACAGTATAATTGTTAGAACCCATCCTTGACTATAATTTGTTTTAGAAAGATGTTTTTTCAATTCTTCGTCATTTTAATAGATTGTATCTGTCTACCCATCTACCCTAAGGTCCATAGCTGGAACCTTTTTAAAGCAATTAATAGTGGACATCTGTGAATGTTTGTGCAGCAGCACACTAACATCTTGTCTACAGATAAAACTCTGAACATTAGGCCAACTTGACCAAAGGTTCCACCTGCTGAGAGCAGTTAAATAACGTAAAAACAGGTGGCAAAACGCAAGTCCTTCGATAAGAAAGTGGAACACCTGGCTTGCCATAAAACATCCAGCAGTTATTCCCTCCTCATATTCATCTTACCTGCAACCCCAGTCGTTTTCCAGTGCAGCTAAACAGAGCATAGAGCAACGTGGGTTCTAAGCACTTACTGTCAAGCTATTACAAACTGCGCAAGAGAGAGAGCCATATGGATTGCAGTCAAAGAGCAAGCGACATCACAATAATCTTTGCCAGTGATTTAAAAGGCAGTACTTTTCCTTTGGACTTTAAAATAAATAAATACATAACCCATGACAGTGTTTTGTACACATGTAAGCAATACAAAAATATCCATTCTGGTGTGCTGTAATATGCTGACAAAGTTGAGCAAACATTCTCATTTATTATATTCTAGGATTCCTGACAATGAGTTATTTGGTTATGTAATAAGAAAAACCATGTCCGGATGTTAAGTTACTACATTACAAAGTTGAACAAAGTGAACACAAACCTACTGGTGTTTGTGTTTTGGAAAGTCAGATTTTACATTTCAGAGCTAGTTATACCTGCAAGATTGGGTCATTGAAAATGCACGGATCCCTTAAGTCAAACCTGGATTCTGGGATGATCCAGAACATTCTGAATGGACCCTGACATTGTCTAAATATTTACCCTTCATGCACAAGTTTCTCAGGGCCCCCACGCAGACAGCGTTTACTCTGGTAATACATCAGGAATGTGGCCCATGGAAGGTTTGCGTACGAGTCTGGTGCTGGCACTGTGTCAAACAGCCTCTGACAGTACAGTCCCATTCCTGCCCTCATTACTCTGAGATGTTCCAGGTTCTTGGTACAGCACTAACAGATATTCAGGGTCCTGTAGCTCAACTGGTAGAGCACTGAGTTAGCGGCGCAAAAGTGTGTGGGTTCAACTCCCAGGGAACAGGCACTAATAAAATATACACCTTGCATTCACTATAAATCGCTTTAAATAAAAGCATCTGCCAAATGCGTAAATGTAAATAAGGTTAATTTCTAATGTGGAGTCAATGTTAATTCCTAACTCATCAAAGTTTCAAGATGGAAACTTTGCCATAGCATAACACCCACCAGAAATCCCTCATTTTTAAATAAATAACGTCAAATTTATATGAATGTTTTATGAACCTTACATTGGGGCAGGCTTGCAAAACGTTTTCCAAAAATACCCACCAGTTTAGTTTATAGGATGACTAATCACCACACATCTAATCTTTCAACACAATATCCACTCACAAGGTTTCCAGTCTTTTAGTCATAGGACCAGAAACTGACACACTGGAGTTAATCACCAGGCAGATTTTTATGTAGACCTACAGAAGAAAAGAACAATAGGTACTGGTACTTGTGGTACTCCTTATTAAATAACAAACAATGTATTACTCTAGGCCTATTCAAACACATGTAACTCAATAACTTCACCCTTTGGTCCCACTTTCCAGAAAATAGTACCACAAGATGGGCAAGATTTTCCAATGCATTTTCTTGTCTTATTTCCCAACCTCCAGTGCGTGAAACACTGAATATTGCCGCTGGCAACAACGGTAAAACGTCTAACGTTGACGAGTGGTAGGGCTGCATTCCGAAAGGGCTAGAGTTTCACCACAACAACCTCATGACATCAAAAAGTAAAAGCGGGAAAGATCAGAAGTGCGACCTCAGAAAACTTCTACTAAAGTAGCGCAAGCAATACTCTGATAGCTAAAAGCGGTACCCCTACTTTTCACAGGCACTGTTTACATAACAGGGGAGCATTAGTGAAAGGTTTCAAGGGCTATAATGAACTCCAGAGAGCTTGTCCATGTTAAGAGTTCTTTTATGCTTTAAAAGAACTTGATAAGACTGACAATGTTGTTATGGGGAAGTAGAAGCTAACAAAGAAGAAAGTGTGTGTTGTGTTTTGTGTGGGGGTGTTCTTTGACGATTGAGGAATGAGAGGAAAGATGTATGATGATTAATTCACAAGAACAACATTAGAGCAGCAAAAAATAAAACAAACCTGAGAATCTAAATATGACATCTTTGTACAGTTTACACACAAGCACTCCAGGAGTAATGCAATAAATAACCTTACAGCTCTGCAATTGGCTAACTGTATTGGCTTTATTTAAGATTATTTTGAAATTACTTAAGATTTGCTAACAATCACGCCCCTGGACATAACTACAATGCTCCCACTAGATTCAACAGTGGATGACACAGTAAATAAAAAAGATATATTCCATTATCTTAATATTGTAGTTGATTGGAATGGCATGGATCACAAAGTTATGTTGCACACTTTGTGTACAATGCATTTAAAACTTAACACTTGTTTTTCAAA
This sequence comes from Chromobotia macracanthus, assembly GCA_036877525.1. Lineage (NCBI taxonomy): Eukaryota > Metazoa > Chordata > Actinopteri > Cypriniformes > Botiidae > Chromobotia > Chromobotia macracanthus. Next base: position 4,993,331 of record JAZGTH010000005.1, read on the forward strand.
AGCACCAATGTAAAGCAGGTTTACTGACGTATAAAACAGCAATAAAGTAATTTAGGAAACACAGTTCCTTGTTTTGGACTTGTAACCTATATTACAACGATGGCATGATGTATGCCAAGGAAATAATCATAAGACTGTCATAATCGTGCACCACTATTCCAGAGTATTTTTGAAGTTGAATTATTCTTACACTGTGAATCTAAAAAGTAGATAAGACAGTGACAAAGGAACAATCGGAGAACAAAGACGCATGCAGACAGGGAGATTAGGGCAGAAGAGGGAATTGAGAAACACATGGCAGGAACCGAGCAGGAAATGCAACATTCCATTCTGGAAAGGTCTGGCGCTGCAACCGCGGAGAAAGCATAAAGCTTAGCCTCCCCCCTGTGTCCATGACTCCCGGCTCAGAGTGACTCTCAAACTGCAGTACTGGAAAGAACTAGGCCAAGAAACTCTGACACATCTGCTCCTTCTCTCTACCTCTGTTTCCATGTTCGTAGCAATACGTCTTCTTTGGTGCATTACTCCACCTCCTCCCTCGATTGTGCTGCTTTCTTGGAACTAACCCATGATTAATTTTAAGGGATTGCGTTCTTTTAAACATTTATGGGGCCTAAGTGAGGTCAACCCTGAGAGAAACCCAAAGACAGAATTTTGGGCCATAGCACTTCAGCCCGCTGTGGATGTGGAACTGGTCTATATTTTAGGGCGGAATATGAATATTTGTTGAACATAGTTGTATGTACAGTACAGTACAAGTCTTGTTTGAGGTCAACATTTTTAATAATTTCATAAGAGACTTTTGGAGAACGTCCCATACCTTTTCAGGCAGATTTCAGATTTTTAACTGGAACTTAATTTAAAAAGTTTGAGGAAATGGAGTTACCCATTAAAAAGTCCATTTTTAACCTTTCGTCAAATTATATAAGAGAAAGAAGGTGCAAACCTGTATGCCATTATGGCAAAAAAATCCAACATGAGTCACCAAATATCTTGCTCCATTTCTTCTTTTTCCTCATTCTCCAACGGCAACAAGGTCTCTATAATGTGGTTTTTTCCCCCCACAAGTTCCTGATACAGGCCCAAGTATTTGGAAATACAGCATGGCTCCCCTCAACTCCCTCTTTCCCCCCACCCACCTACCCACTTCTCCATCCAAACATTTAATGAAAAGCATGTGGTGGGGAGATGAGATCCCTGCTTTATCCTTGCCACTGAAGCTTTGCACCAGTGTCATTCCTCTAAGAAATAAAGACATATTTAAGCACCCCCCACCCCACCCTGACACTTTCCCATTCTGTCAGTGATTACAGGCTATAGAGTCAAAATTTATGACCCAAGTGACAATTAACAAAGTTATGGTCATGTACGACAGATGTAGGGGCTGAAAGTGGCAGGATCTTGGTCAAATCTTGTGCTTGTACTGTGTTTGTTAATGCACATTTAGATGCTAAGCTGTGCAATTGCTATGGTGTTCTGAGCTGTTGTTTACATGTTGCTGTGTGGTTGATTGGGTGTTTGTGTGACCAGGTGGGTCTTCACTGGTCCAAATTAAAAGACCCCAACACTCTGATATTCTCATTAGTATAAGGTAAACAGTAAATACAATCACTTTCTTTACAAAACATTTGTAACATTATTGTTCATAGTTCAAACAGTGCAAGCTGAGTGACAAAGGTAGCATCACTGAAGCTAATGAAATGTTTTCAGCCAGACAACCAGTCAACCATATAATGAAGTTGTGTTCTCTCAAAATTTCAATTTAGTTAACAGGTCACAAAAAGGCACCATGTCACATATCTAACTAAACCATATGGAACCAAATGGACACATCCTGCTTGAGTAATTAACTGCCTGAAGATGAGAGAGCTGTGAGACACTGTACCTCACCCTTGGTGTCTGAAATATAGTGACACATTCCACCACAGTGTCTGACTTTACTGCCCTGAGGTAAGCAGGTACGCATTGGCCTGCATGGTTTCATTGAAAGCACTGGGTTACACAGGACATAGATGTAGGTGATGGTACCTTCTTTACCACTAGGGCTGCAACTAATAACTATTCTGATCATTAATAAATGAATCCTAAATGCATTTTAATTAATCTCCTTAATAAGCTAAATTTGATCGCTAACATTATATTTTTTAATATAGTATTTTTTATAAAGTGATATCACCAAAAGCCTAGTAACAAAAGGAGGGGGCAGTAGACATTAACCATATTAGGATTACCATCTATCATTTGCAATGAGTTCACAAAACTCCACATAACTGATAAAGGGTCAATACAGATCCATCTAATCAATACATTTAATTTATTATCAACTATCTTCAGTATTATTCACATTGACTAGTTGCCCTAGTTAGCATCATATCCTTTAATAGGTCCATGTCTTTTAAAGGCTGATTTTGTGTTATATGGAACCTGTAGATTCCCTTAGCCTGCAGCATTCTCAGTTGGACACAACCTAATTGTAAAACTTCAATAAGGACTGCAGACCTTAAAATCCTAACAGCGCAGTGGAAAAAGGCAGTTTGGTTATTTGGAGGCTGAGTCAGCAAGCAGAACTTTGGCCCCTCTCAAAAAAAGAGGAGGGAGGCAGGGGGTAGAGGAAGTGAGAGATGGAAAGAGATGGAGAGAAGGGAAAAGCGAAAGAGAGCTGACATTCCTGCACAGTGAGTCAATGCCGCTAGGAACTTTTCTGGCAGTCATTCATTACATTTACAACTAAAAGCACTGCCTCTTCCATGAAACTGTTGTGTTGACAGGAAGGGAGAGGAGACCATCTGAATGCTGAACGTCCACCTAATAAAGCCGTGGATACGTTCTGTAAGTGGGACAGAAATTTCTTGGAATGTCGTTCACGGATACCCCAGTAGCCCTTGTAGGAAACCTGAGCAAACAAGACCTCACTGCTTTCAGAAAGAGGCACACACCAGAACATTTAAATGAAACACACTCAATGAAAGCATTATGAGGCAGGGCCTCTGCTACCGCTAGCAGCCATAAAGTAGTAAAGGGCAATTCGTTTCACCTAATAAAGACGATTCTGAAGCCCAAGTGTTCCTCATAACTTAGACTCCTGCTTTGATTTCGAAAACACATGACTGCATTCCTGCCCTATGTAAAGTGCATATCTGTGTGTTCTGCTCCCCCTCGCCCCTGGGCAGCATTCCTTAGAGGAGTGGGGTGACATCCATCAGCAGGACCTCTAGTGATCCCCCATGTAGTTTAATTCATTACTCACGTCACAGTAAAACATACACTTGAGTCACAATGAGAAAGTGTAAGATTGACAGCTATTATCAAGCATCAATGTTATTGGAGTACCGACCCATTTCAACCAGGAAAATCTTGAATATGCAAAGCAAACATGCATATTAATATACACGCATACTTGATATTCACACATTAATAATAGTGCACCCATGCCAATATATGTATTTTAAGCCATTAGGAGCAGGATGACGTTGTAGCAAATGTGTCAACACAGTCAGTGCATGTAATAATTTTCTTCACTGTACAAAGTAACACCAATGCCATTCATTGACTGCAAGATGCAAACCATCCCAAGTTTGAATTTCTAAATACTAGCTAATAAAACAATAATACAATAGCATGCCATTTGTTTCGATTAAGATCTTGTACATTTTCACAATGTTGACTTCTTAAATCTGCCGCTCGCATTCCAGTTGTGACTAGAATTTTGTAGAGCATGACTGAATAAAAACCATCAATCATTACAAACATATTTCAATCAAAATACTGATCGTTCGCATAAGCAACCCGTTAACTTAGTTACCTTCATAAAACTTCACGAAGACCCGGTTTATTTTGATTTGCCGCGCCGCTTTATATCACTTATGTTTTGATGTCCGTTAAAAGTTTACTTCAGTTGACTCCAACACGTCTCGCGGGATTCACAAGTCAACCCGAGGGGACTTTCCGACATTGTTTGCTCTTTTCTTCACATAAAACGCGTTCCCCAGCTCCATGACATTCTTTTCATTTGGTGAAATGTGTTTTCCACTAGAAATGTGCTGTGAGGGGAAGGACTGCCCTCTTCTTTTTACGAACCGCAAAGTCGAAATGATCTACACCCGTGCGCGCTCAAGAAAAACAATCGTCCTTGGTTAGAAGGTTTAAGGGAACCCAAATGATTTTTGTAAATCTAGCAGAGCCCTCCTCCGGAGAGTTGTCGTTTTTTTTCTGTCTTTCTGTTGGCTTTAAGGAACGTCGCTCAAGCACAAAAACGACAAAAAGCTTTTGTGCGTCTTAAGATCAGGAGCTTGTCAGAGATTCTTGTGTAGCCCACAGATTCAGTCACTTTAGAATTTCTAAGGATTTCTAAGGAAATTCTAAGGATTTATTCCCCCCAAGAAAGTGCCATTTCGGTCTGAAATAAATTTCTAAATATCGAAATAAAAAACAAATCGTTGTATCTTTCTATGCATATGTTAAACGTAAAATAAATTCAACTTTAAAACTTTCAGCTTCTACCTTAAATTTTTAAGTAGGGCCTTTAATAAAATTGGCTGTACAAGCCATTTCAACTATTGTTTACTATTATTTAAATGATATTAAACTGACTGTATAACTAATTTTAAAAAGTTGAAATTATTTTGATACAGCTTGAACAGCAAAACTTGACCCAGTTTTAAGCTTTAAATCTAGACATGTCTCGTGTATGCCAATGAAACCCACAAAGTGAATTTTACCATTACCTGTGAGACACAAAAAGAGTGGCTCTTCAAAATTGCCTTGTACTATAAGAACAGCTGCACAACAATAGCACATAGTTGCATTTGTAAAAGTCTAATAGTAATGCATGACATCAGCTATGTGCTTTAAAGATGCCTTTTCATTGAACAACAGCACACCCTACATGCCTCTATCCTTTCTAAGATGAATAGAAATGGAGGCTTTTGTTTGATGAAGTAACGGTAAAGCAACCTAATGGTTCAATGGACATGTTTGTCTTGAGGTTTATATGCTAAATGGATTTTACTACCAGGACCAAACTAACAAATAAATAAATAAATAAACATATATATATATATATATATATATATATATATATATATATATATATATATATAGAACACTACATGCAATACAATGCTATGTTGCCTCTATATTTATCTGCAGTGCTGGGTAGATTACTTAGAAATAGTAATGAATTACTGATTATAAACTACATGACAAAATTTGTAGTCAGAAACAACAAACATTTTTGGTCATGTAAATTTACTACTTTATGATTACATTTAGTTTACTTTATTATTAGTGGTGTTTGCGAAGCAAAGCATCACTATTATTAACCTGCATCTTCTTCTTCTTTGTTGTAGACCCATGAATGAGGTGTCAAATCGACCGGCTTATTGTGGAGGGGTCTGCTATGAATAACGGGATGTACAATGTTTTTAGGGCATATGAAAAAGTGGGCACAACATTCCATAGACTTAACATTGGGCTGAATTTTATGACATTCAGAATGCCGTAGAGACTTGAGGGTGGGCTCATATCACTCAACTTAGTAAGCAGCAACAAAAATGGTGCAATGGTGACATTTCAACTACATAGCCACGCCCTAGCAACCAGTTACAGTACCCTAGCAACCACCCCATTGACTTCCATTGAAAAAGGTGAGAGGCATCAGAACATCATAGAGACAAGTGGGTGGCCTCTTTTGACTCTGACTGGCAGGTAGTCTTTAATCATTACCCTAGCAACCAACATGAATTAGCTATATCTCAGCACCAGAACATCATAGAGACATGGGAGTTGGCTCTTTTGATTCACACACACACACTGTCACATCTGTCTATTGGTTTTACCCTGTTAACTGTCTAGCTGCACCCTAGAAACCATTTACTGTACCATAGCAACCATGTAAGAAAATGAATAAGCCATATCTCAGCATTAGAACATTGTAGAGACATGTGGGTGGACTTATTTGACTTGGGCTGTCAGTGGGCTTTAGGTATTACCCAACTACAGGCAACTTCCTGATCACACCCTAGCAACCATTCAGATCACCCTAGCAACCTCCTGTCATGCTAAGTCATGCTGGCATCATGCTAAGTCATGCTAGCATCAGGCCAACATCATGTTTAGTCATGCTAGCATCATGTTAACATCACCCTAAGTCATGCTAACATCATGCTAAGTCATGCTAGCATCATGCTATATTGTGTTAGAATCATGTTAGCGTCATCTAAAACATGTTAACATCATTGACATATTCTGGCCTGAGTTTTGCCACAACAAACACCACTCACATTTTCTTCAGAAATCTAGTTATTATTATTCATCATGAGAAAACCTGGTCTATAACCCAAATCTCTTCATCTTTGACCAAAACTATTTATTTGAAGCACCTCTTGTAAATATTGTAAGAACTGTAAATATTCTCATGTTCTCTGATGGTAAATGGTTACAAGACATACAGATAAACAAATAAAATATTTAATCTTCTTAAGTGTTTAATTTTGATTGTTTTATTTTAAACATTTTAAATATTTCTTATTTCTTATATTTAATTAAATACTAGCTTTTCATCAACTCACAAACCTTAGTTTCAGATGTGCTATTAGTTTATTTCTTTCATACTAAAAGAAAGAAATACTTTTTATGTACTCCTCAGAAAAACGTAGTTGTAAACTAGTTGTGTACTTAGAGTTTACTAATGTTACACTTACCACTTTCATGTAGTTAGTAACAGTTTACCACTAACAGTTATTTACTACATAAAATATATACTTAAAAATATACTTGAACTTTGCCTACGTTTGTATACTTAATCAAATTAACTTCTTTTCTTTGTTAAAGAAACCCTGTTTATCAATCAAAACAGCCTTTTATCAATCATAGAAATTTTTGCATTTATGGGAGAGCTTCAAAAATTATTAATAGGCACTTAGTCCCACACAGTATTCAAAAGGTGTATTAAAGTGGTAAGTTTATGAAAGTGTATACTATGTGGTTAACCTGGTAAAGTCAAGTGATTTCTGCTTGTGCTGATCATGTGACTGTAGTAGGTGTATATTTGCCAGCGTTATCTGGGGATGGTGTTTGGATGAACACCGAAATGACAACTTATTTTTATATTGTTTTGTGACTTTTAATAAAGGGTTTGTTTGAACATTTTGTTACCTGGATATTTTAGACATCGTGAATCTATAAAGAATAATATAAATTATTTAAATCAGGCCTGAAAGTGTCTTTATTTAAAGACTGTCATCCAAACATATACCCCAATTCAATGACTCACACATGGGTCCATTCTCCCGCTCTGTATGTGCACATTCTCAGATGTCTGCTTAAATTAAGAAATGCATTAATCATAGTATGAATGAATACTGAATCAAGTATATATATTTTCCATCTTATAGACAAAACCTGAGATTGTATTGCCTACAACATATTCAGTGACTTCCAAATGATTTAATCCAGAAACTCTATAAGAACATGCATCTCTGAAACTATATGTAATGCATTGAAAGAATCCTACACCTGTGTAGCCATGTCTACAGTGCTTTCCTCTGTACACTATGATTGAGCGCCCCCATGTGATGACAAAGCGTTTGACAATGAAAAACAGTAACTTCAAAAACCTAAAAACATACTCCTTTTAATGACGATGGTAATGTTGTAAATGAAAACTATTGTACGTTCTTGGTTGTAATAATCCAGTCTTTTCGAATATAAGTTTATAGTTAATATAATACATTTATTAGTGCTACAGATGTTATATCTTACAATTCTAACAATATCTTTTTTGCCAACACAAAAATGACTCAGACAAAAGATGTTTTCATATTTTTATTATTTTTGTTCTTACGCCACAACAGGCTGCCTGGGTCTAACATTAGCCCATCATAATAAGTCCAGTGCAGAACATCTATCTTATAAGCGCAGGTCTAAGATGACAAGTGCAGTATGGGGAGGAAAGTGTCTACAGCACTACATACACTCAACATCTGTGGGGGACAACAAATTTGAAATATAAACTCTATAGTAACAGTACACAAAGGTGTACACTGAATACATTCAAACTGTAAAGGGATAAACCGTTAACACGTTAGCAGGAAAAACAAACGACCCATCTCTCAAAAAATACAAAAACAACAGGACAATCATTTCCTTTTCTGTCTTAAAAACATAACGGATAGAAACATTTTTGATGAGGAATTATTTTCCCCCATTAGGTATTCTGATATTTGAAGAAAAGCAAATGAATGAACTGTCTGAGTGAACAAGTTAAGAGTCCTAGCACAGCATCCTGTTAGCTGTCCATAGAGAGAGCAGGTGCCATCATTTGCATCCCTGACAGATGATAGCACTGAACAAATACTGAGTGAGTAAGGATGACAGCTTCTTGGGAGTCTTCTGCTGAAGTACCAAACCTTCAGCAGAAGAGGTTCTGAGCAATTATATGTTGCTGAGGGCATCAACACCAGGCAACACTTTACCCTCCAGCAGCTCCAGACTGGCTCCGCCCCCTGTGCTTACATGACTAACCTTGTCCTCTGTATCCCACTTGGCACAGCAGGTTGCTGTGTCTCCCCCACCTAGGAGACAAAGACATTCATTATAAATGACAATGAGACTATAAGAAATTTTTGGAACCTTCATGATATTCTAGCAGACAGCTTGCAATTCTCACCAATAATGGTGATGCAGCCATTTTTGGTTGCTTCCACAACTTTGTCCATCAAGTTCTTGGTTCCATGAGAGAAGTTGTCCCACTCAAACACACCCACAGGTCCGTTCCACACAATCTGCTTGGCCCTTGCTACAGCTTCTGCGTAGAGCTTTGAGCTCTCAGGACCACAATCCAGACCCTGGATGGAAAGGTAACCAAAAAGTTTAAAAAGTATAAAGAAAGAATGTGTGGGGAGTGTCTTGTTGTACTTTTGTAGTTTGTTTATATGGGAACCTTGAACTGCTGTTAGCTTACTTGCCACTAAAGAAGATATTAATTTTTGTCTATCTGACCATTAAAGTGTTTATGTCTTACCATCCAGCCAGCTGGAATACCATCTGCTACTTTTGCAGTTCCAGATGTTGCCTTCTCATCAAACTTGTCGGCAGTGACAAAGTCGACAGGAAGTGAGATCTTCACACCGTTCTTCTCGGCCTTGGCCATCAGGTCTTTTACAATTTTGGCACCCTCTTCATCATACAAAGAAGTGCCAATCTGAGTAAAAATAGACATATATTAAACTACAAGGACAAAGATATTACAAAACCTCAGTGAAGAATCTGCAACAGTAAACTAATGAATTTGAGGATTATTGGATGACTGAGCACTAACACACCACCTTGTGAACTATTCATATTGCAGTATTTTCAGATGCTCAAACATTGTTTGTACAGCTTAACAGATGCAAACATGTGTGCTGCTCTTTAAACAGGGTCAATTGAATATTCCAGTCATTCACAAACAGGCTCATCTCTAGCTTTAATTCCCCCACAAAAAAATGATTTAGCAGAACTGGTTTTGGGTACTTTGTTTTGATGTGTGAATGTTGCATCAATTCACTCACCTCCATGTTGTTAAGAACCTTGAGGAAGGTAAATGCCATTCCTCCACCAATAATCATCTCATTCACCTTATCCAGCATGTTGTTGATCAGTTGAATCTTATCTTTGACCTTGGCCCTGTAAACATCAAAGGACCATAAGCCTACCAAAGTACTTAGACTAAGATGCCCATTTGTAATGACTTATACTTCTTATCCTATGAGAATGCAATTTAAAGACATTCAGGTTTTTGCACTACAAAAAAAAACAGAAAGAAGTTTTCATTAAAAGTAAAGATGAAACCTTAAGGCCTTATTGAACAATGCAGCATAGCTTATCAGTAGATTAGCGTCCTCAGTAAACTTTGTTATTGGGACAAACCACAGACATAAGCTGCCTAAATTATCAACGCAAATTAGCAACAACCAATGAATGTACAGGGGTGGCTGCTCTCATGAACAAAAAATAAAGAAACAGTACGTGTGGAAGTTGTGCAACAGTCCACTAGTGTGGAGAGATCCTTGTGAAGCACTATTATTGTCTGTGCCTATTAGACAGGTAAGGGAACATGGTAACAGGCTTATCCTTTATATTGTCCCGTATAGTCTCATAATGGATCCCACACAGATGTTTTACAGTTTGTGTAACGTTTACCATAAACAAGACATAAAGCCATGAAGAGGATAGGATCTGTAAATCAAAATAATTATTGCTACACCTAAATATGAGAAGTGAGGTCACAGGGCTCACACTCAGAGCACTTGTCATTTTATAACAGGATCAACCCAAGAATTCTGGTACTGTCATTAATGCTTTTTGGAGGGTTCTTCAAGAGGGAGGATAAAGGTCTCCTGGATATGCATCTAACAAACATTTATCAATGTAATGTCCATTACCTGCTAACCTTTCAATTCAGAAGTTTCTACAAGTTTTCCGCCACAATATTTTTCCACTGCGTTCTGCTGTAGATGCTAATGTTGGCATTTTGAAACTCTGTACTCTGACTCTTAAATATAGATAATTACATAAAACTGAAGTGGACTTAAAGTCTTAGCTGTAAAGAAGCAACATGTTTAAAGACCAAACCAAAGAAATCTGTTGTTGTATCACTAAACCAAAGAAATCTCACCCTCCAAGGATGGCCAAGAAAGGCCTTTGTGGTTTCTCAAGGGCCATGGCAAAGTAGTCTAGCTCCTTCTTCATCAAAAAACCAGCTGCCTTCTGAGGGAGATTCACTCCAACCATGGAGCTGAAAGAAAAGAGATTTAATCAATTTAATCAATTAACCAAAAATATGAAAGACATTCTGTATTTTTAGATTAATTCTAATTTCATAGTTTTGTGCAATAAAACTGCTAAGTACCTATGAGCTCTGTGTGCAGTTCCAAAGGCGTCATTGATATAGATGTCACCCAACTTGGACAGGGAGGCACGGAAAGAATCAATTTCCGCCTGACTTGCTTTGGTCTGAAGATGAATCAAAACCATTCATTCAATTTTTTAGTTGCCTTTTGTTGTTAAGAGTGAAAAATGTGACAGGAAATTAAGTAACAGGGTATCAGGAAATGACCTGAGCTGGATTCAAATTTGTGTCATAAGCACCACCACGCAACATGTCAGAGAACAAGTTTAACAAATTGCCTTTTATAGGTCATTTCATTTAGTATTTAAAAATCAATATCTACCATCACACTGTGAAAACCTAATTACAGCAGGACACACAGAGTAAAACTCCATCTGCATGTAACCATGATCATGTTACTGCTGTCCATGAGCACTCAAAGTTCATGACTCTTGAACTACAGTAAATGAAAGGTTGCAGATGTGCCAATAAAATTCCAGGCACCAAGTTCACTGCGGTCATCTGAGTGAAGAATATGGCAGGTTCCCTTTCTCTGTCTCCACCCACCTCTTCCTTTCCTCTCTTCTCTCCTTCCCAGCATGCATTCCAGTCAGGGCCCCGAGGACCAGAAAAACACATGACCAGATATGACCTTCCTACAAATGTCAATAGGTCGACTGTATACAGTATCTCTGCACACATGTCCAACCACCTCTGGCATTTGAGAGCAGCTCTTTGTAGATAAGCTTTGTAGACAATCATAGTTAGTTAAATATACAACTAGCCTGCTCTTCATCCATTTCTGTATTTTTCCTGTGCCTTTTTAAGCCAGAGATTCTACTGTCAAGATGCCCCTTTGCTCTCCTGCAAAGCCACTGGCATACAGTGTAGCCATGACAACTGACCTTGTTACCCGATGCATCTTTGCCTTTGCCCTCCTCAGCCACATGGAACCGCAGATTCTCCAACAGAATGACAGAACCAGCAGGTGGGTCTGCACAGGCTTTCTCCACATCTGGACCCACACAGTCCTTCAGGAACTTAATATCTCTTTAGAGACAAAGAGAGCAACAGGTTTAATACCGTGCAAAGCACCAGGCATATGAACACAGCAAATCATTGAAGAATGCATTAAAATGTCAGTCTGGTAATACTTTATCTGCATAAATCTCTAGTGTTTATGTAGCAAAGCTATGCAATTTCATCACCGCTTTCAAACAGATGTGAAGTAATTATCCTACAAGCTAAAAGTTCAGGCTATTAATAACATCGATTTAAATACCTATGTAAATGTGTGTAGGTTAAGAAGCTCATATTACATGCTGTAACTGTCATAATGTTCTTACTTTCCTAGCAGATTCTTGAGCTCTGCAGCCACAGGCTCCAGAGAGTATTTGTCTGGCATGGGGACTCCATCAGGCCGACCCAAGTGGCTCATCAGTACCACAGCTTTGGCCCCATTGTCCAAACAGTGCTTAATGGATGGGACTGCAGCCTTAATTCTGAGTGAAGCATATATACTGTTAATTTCTAACAGCACAGAGCCAACATGTCATTTTTTTAACTGAATTAATTATATACAACTTATGATTTACCTGACAAATATTTGTTTTAAACCAAAAATACATCTTTACATATTGTAAAACAGATCTAACATTTAAGATAGTATGTGCTCAGGAAGTTACTAGTTGTGCTATGGTGCATTCACATCATGTGTGAAATTACCAAAATCAAATATAGACATTCAGAATAATTATAGTAATTAATTATTTTATTTTATTATTTAATTCATCAAAAGTGAAGCCATGGATTAATTTTTGTGTTATGAACATTGATGTGGAAACTAATTTCTAAAGGTAACAGGATCTATGCATTGGAATCTCTTGACTGTGTTAATTCTAAGGCATGAATGAACCATTATTTGCTCAGGCAAAAATTATGATATTTGTAAAAAATCAATATCCATCTCACCTTTGGTTGTTTGTTATCGTCTTGTCCTTCATGGGGACATTAAAGTCAACCCTAATGGAGAGAGACATTTTTAATTCTGAATACTACTGCATTATATCACTGAAAAACTAGCAAGGACATTTTCCCCAGCACTGCACCCTTGGGAACTTATTCTTCAAAAGTCTGGATGACTTTGTTAGGTGAAAACTGTTATTCTCTATGCTAAGACTTCATAAAATTGTATTTTTATATCTGATTTTAATGAGTCAAACCTTTTGTAGTAACCATTTAGCAGTGCATATAATCATTAGCATAATGCATATAATCAATAAGGAACTTTTATATTTCTTCATCGTTTTCCTTAATATTCTGAGAGCACATTGTACCACTAGGATTAACTCCTTTACTGTATGGTTTACAAACCAAAGACATAAACCAAAATCCTGCATCTGAATGAATACAGGGCAGAAAATAATCACTTCTGTAGATAGGTAGTATTGCACTTGTTACTCTAATATTAGGGTAGTAAGGCACAAAAGCAGTTTGGATAAGCATCTCTCAGCAGTTATGAACTGCGGAAGTTTTAAAAGTAAGAGCAGGAAATTTCAGTTTGGTAAATCATGACAAACTTAAAATGTCCAAGCAATGAATCAAAAAGTGCCATTATGTAACACTGATTAAAGCACGGTCAGACGAGGGGCGGGGCGGTCAGACGAGGGGCGGGGCTGGTTTTAATGATAGGGTTGCGCATTGGTTGACAGTGTGGACTTATTACCGAAGACCGTTTTCTGGCAGGGCTTGGGTTTTTCGCTGTGTGTAGAATACCAAAAATAATTTATGCTAAGAACATCTGCGAGGTTGAGGCTATTTAAAGGAATAAATGACAAGCGATCTTAAGTTTATAATAAGAAAATTCCGTGACGTGTGGGCGTAGTACCAACGAGAAAGAACAAGCCAGTAAGCTAAATGTACGTGCATACTGTCATGTATATATATACAAAGCATGCTAAAACCATTTAACTGGGAGTAGCACAGGGTAACTGAGCATTAAACAGTCTGTGATGTGAAAATGCAATAGATGTCGATGTGATACAAAAATAAACGACCATTTGACATTTGTGGATGAGGATGGTGTCATTTCACCCAGGCTTTTTTGCGCGTCTATGGATTTAAGTGTCTTATTTTTAAACATCTGTCCATTGTAGAAAAATACCAGGGTTGAGCAACAGACATTAAGGATGTGTGGCTGCTGTGGGTATATCTGCCATTCTGCACGTATCTAGAATCTTGAAGCGTAACAGATGCACTTCCGGTTATCAATGATTTCACTGAATCGGCAGAAACGTTCATTCACATAAACCTGATCAATGCAAATAAATCAGGATGCGTTGGCATATGCTTACACTAAGCCATAACTTACAGCTGAAGAGCATAGATGTGTTACAGTAGCGGAAACTGTCGGACGCCTCCTACAAAATTGAACAACTCACCTCATGATCACGCGCTTCCCTTTCACATCCACCTTATCCAAAGTGAGTTTGTTTGATAGAGACATTGTGCCTGTAGATCTGCAGTTAAACTCTTTTGCTCGTCTGCTGCTCTGCTGGTTAAGTTCCCGAATGAGAGTGACCTTAGCCTGATGCTGATTCACACGGGGTGGGCGGGTCTAGTTGAGGTATGCCGTTTAGCGTTCATTGGATATAGTGACTGTCGATCAATATATGTACCCTAGGCCATAGGATGCTGCATATTGTTTATAGAAGCCTGTAATTTTGCTGTCCACGTCCCTGCATAGCTAGCAGACAGCAATTCTGAGCTCTGCAAAACCATATTCTTAGCTTAGTATTTTTTCAGCTCCAGTTACATAATACTTGCTCACATCATATCTTGAATATAAAAGAATTACATTCTTCCTCTACACATTTGCCAAAACTTACCTCAGTGTAAACATTAGCAGTTGAAATTCTTTATCCCTTTGAAAAGTAGAATACAGCAAGTTCAGGTGATATTTAAAACTGGTGTGTAAAGGTTTAGAAATGTAACTTAACATCTGACAATAAAGAGGCCAACAGCATTGGCTTTAGGTACAGTGCATCCAGAAAAGTATTCACAGCGCTTCAACTTTTCCACATTTTGTTGTTACAGCCTTAAACTTCTTTCACGTTGTCATTATGGGGTATTGTTTGTAGTAATAAATTTAATCCATTTTGGAATAAGGCTGTGACATAACATGGAAATGGTGAAGTGCTGCAAATACTTTCCAGATGCACTGTATACGTCACATTTTAAAACAATGCGAATATGAAGTAACGAGGATAACATCTTAAGATATTTATTATTTACTTTATTACATTTTTACAGGTATGCCAAGACAGCAACAGGATTGGATTAGGTGAAAATGATCTCCATTTGTAAAATGGGAAAGTTCAGAATGTCATTTTAGAATTATTGCTCCTTCCATTCTTTGGGCTGCACTTTGCCTACAGGGGACAGGTTCCATGCAATGCCTGTTGATGTGATCACCTACAAAACATTGCATATAACCATGTAAATAAACAGAACACACAATGAGCTGCTGAAATGTTTGTGTTTGCTGTCACTTACATATGCCCAAACGGCTGTACAAAATGTGGCCCCAGCAATCAGCAATGGGGGTCCATATTTTGCATGAAAGTCTGGGGATAGATCGGACTTCTGTCGCACAGCAACCTGACGGGCACTTTGACCTATTACGAAGAAAAGAAGTGTCTTAAAGTTAACAAAACATTTAAAACATCACATTAAACAAATGAAAACGTCAAATTATGAAAAGTTCGTATATACGAATGCGGCCATGTTAAACTTAGACAAATCGTTTATTCACACGTGGACTTAATGAATTGTTGAAACTAGAACGTTAGTATAAGTAACATTTAAAAGACTAATCACGATATGAGGTTCATGGGTTATCTGCTGACAGATTGGAGTATAAGTCATAAATTACAAGCTATATAAACAGTGCATAAAATATATAAACTATTTCAACTGAAGGACACATTTTTACTTATGGGGAGTCACAAAATATTCAATTAATTAGCAAACACGTACAGGCTATCTAGGGGCGTTTCATTCTTACGCTAACTTTACGAAGAAACACCAGTATTAGAACCAGCACTGAAACAGTTACAAATCACTAAAAACTTAAAGTGTCATGCCTCTACTAAGATTTTGATCTTACCACTGAGGTTCAGAGCAGCCTTGGCGAAACGATACATGTCGATGTCTAGGTACTATCGACTACGCGTGCTAATACCCTTGAACTGAATGGCAGAAACAAAATGGCGAAGAACAGAGCGGAAATGCTTGAGCGAGACCAGTGCGCATGCACTCGACACTATATAAACAGACTAAAGACAAAGCCGCTTAATGTCAAGCCTGCAATCATGACTAAAGAACGCGTAACGCAGGAAGGAGAGTGGAGGCGAGAGGCCGTTATTGTTGAATGGACGGCAATGGAGAAATTTCACTACACTGCATAAACTACTTTTGTGATGTAATAGCGTATTGTTTAATGAATCAGCAGCCTGTCCGCTAATGTTCAACATGTTTTACATTAAACAATTCTTTTGCTGGGAACTGTATGTAGGTTTTACTATGATTAAGGTGTTATTTTATAAGAGAAGGAAGAGTAGGGAATGTTGCTACAGGTAGGACTAATTGCTGTTTATTAATAAATACTGTGAAATATTATGTGATACTGTACATGGTCGAAAGTATTTAAGAAATATCGTCGTTTTCTTTGTTTGGCTTTCAAGTTTCACAAATTAAAATAAAACTTGAATTGTAATGACTGTTATGACTGCTGTGTATGACTAGTGATGATGATATAACACGTTTTAATGAGTAAAAATAATAATTATAAAGATCTGATAAATAAAAAATATGCATTATTTTATTGGCTTCAGATTTCAACAATTAAATTACAATCACATTTTAGAGATTAATATCACTGCTATGTATTCCCAATAAAGCTGTTTTTTAATGAGCAGGTTAAAATCTAGTCTTTTATTGTGGCAAGAAAATATGCAACGTAAACTGTGACTGACTGTCGTAAATCTCTGAACACCGTTCACTGATGTCATTTCATTACTGATTGGCTAATGGTCCTCATGCGATAGAAGTTGACGATTTCTTCAGTGGTAGATTAGTTGAGTTTGCTATCTTACCATATGAATTGAATCTCTTCCGTAGAGATAGAACATTAAGTTAAATGTTGTTCCAAAATAAACGAGCCTATACCAGTTTATTTGGTGTATTCTAGTAATATAGTATAATGGAAGATACGGAAAAATGTAAATAGAATTAAAAAATAATCTTCAAAATAGCTTACATTTCAACACTCTTTATATTGTTATTTCATTTGAGCGATGTCAGCGTGTCAGGATGGCCGAGTGGTCTAAGGCGCCAGACTCAAGGGCTGTTCCCTTCCGACAAATCGGGTATTCTGGTCTCCGAATGGAGGCGTGGGTTCGAATCCCACTTCTGACACATACCTTTTAACGAGTAAAAGGAAATAAAAGTTTTACAAATAACACTCATGTAACATTAAAACAAGAAACAAACACATCAAAGATACATTTTAAAGTGATTTTATCTGTTAACAACTCGTCTGTATATTACTGTGTTTCAACTTCTTGATAGGGTTCACATCATTATTATGTATTATTTTTAATTTAGCAGATTCTTATTTAATGTGAAAAATTTAATATTTCTTATTTATTGTGACCTATGGTACACTTACTATAGGGGCAGTTCTGCTAAAGCAAAATGGGGTTAAATGCCTTGCTGTATGGCACATTAAGAGACCACTCAAACATTGTAAGTCAGATTGTACTGCATCTGAAAAATCCCCTTGCTAACATATTTGAAGAAAGGCCTGCCTTTGGACCTTTAAAATTAATTCTGGACAATGTTGATAAATCATTTTCTTTAATGAACAGTTTTAACAGAAAAGTGTTCAAATTACAAATACTTGTATTGGTAACAAAGCCAAAAACATAATCTCATGGAACGTTGTCTTTTTAATCTAAGACTTTCCTGAGCAGATATTAAGACTAGGATGTGTGAGTTTGCAGATTCTCAGTTCTCTGCTTAAAACTCTCTTTAGAATGGGTAAGATAAACTGGCCCATCAAGCAAGATCTCCTCCTACATTTCACCTAATACTCTTTAAAATGTCCACATTTTTTTGAAGTTTATCTTGATATACATTTTTGGCCTACACTTTCTTAACATATATAAAAAGTGTAAGAAAATTTGTGTCCTTTAACAAAAAGCTCAGAAGTATATCAGTATATTCCTGAAGCACATATTCAACCAAGAATAACTACAAATGACGTTAGGAGTCACAGTTGCTGTAGATATATACAACATTAGCGTTATGAAAACAGTGATATGGAATTTTATTTATAAACACAAGACATGCTAACTAAGTTCATTGTGATGCATATGAAATGACAAGGAGGCTCAGAAAAATATTAGCATGTGTGACTGTAAAAAAACTAGGTTATATAAGCATAAATGGAAAGGTCTGGATCCATATTGTGATCTGCATGTTCTAATCCTTCTTTTTGTCTTTGACTTCCTCATCATCTGTGTACTCTGTTGGTTCTTCTCCAGGTTTAAGAAGCTTGCCAACATAATCATATTTCTCTGAAGAGAAAGAAATAGAACATTTACTTAGAATTAAGCATTAATAAAATGATTAATTTTACAACACTGCAATTGAACACACAGCTCGTAACAGCATCAGTATTTAGTATATGTCCAACGACCCTCCATTACTGCATTTATATAAGGTGTCAATTGTATAATCAGCAAAAGCAGGGTGAAGAAAAAGATGTCCTTCAACTCACGAGTGAACTGGGTCTCCCACTCGCTCAGGCTTTCCTGCTGCATGGCATTGAGATCTGAAAGATCATCATGAATGTCTTTCAAGGCCTCCTTCTCCAAACAGAATGTGGCTAACCCTCTGGAAGCATCCCTGCCAGCAAAGACCCCATAGGGGCCCTCTATAAGTGAACAAAGTGGGTATTAGCAGGCTGCTTTCCATTTCTGAACTCCTCTAAATAGTATAAATAGTAGATATTAAACAGTATCTACAAATGAAGCACCATTCTGTGTGAAAGGCTTAATGGATGTATTAAGTATCTAGTCAGTTCCCAACCTATATCCCAGTTAAGTTAATCATTCACTGATGACTAGCAGTTTTGGCATTGCCAAAGTGTGCACAAAAGGCACATGTGAAAACATAGCTCTCTGCGATGGTATCTCAGGATCTAGTTAAACAGAAATCTTTACACAGATACAAAGGTGCGTGACATGGTTGATCACTGACCATCACTAGGTTAAAGGTTATGAATCTATGCTGGTATTTGTACGTAGTTCAAACTGGGCAACCTAACAGGGAACTTAAACAAGGGGCGTGGCTGAGAAATAAAAATATATAATGCATTAATATGGGGGGAAGAAACAACTTAATTCACAAGCATTTGCTGCCATTGAAAACAACACTTGAGATATGTTAAAGATAAGACTTGCACAAGACAACAAAATTTAAGATGTACATTTTTGTGTATTACCTGGCCCGTAGAATTTTTTCCCTCTTGTAACATCAAACACTTTCCCGTTGACAGCCATCAGGATTCTGGAGTTTTTCGTCCCATCGTACTCCTTTAATTCTGCTAAAGTGAAGTCTCGCTTCTTTAGTTTAGGTAATGGCTCTTCAACCGGGCCAAAGTCTGCTGGCTTGTCTCCGCGAACAATTTTGTACAACAGGAATAAACAAAGACATAGCAAGCTTATGTTCAGAGGCGAAGTGAAAATCTCATGAAAAATTCCAGTAGTTTGCTCAATCTCCTCTTCAGCCATTTCGTTTCTGAGTACAATATACTACGTGAGAACACAGAGACTCCTAGAACACAACTGCGCACCAATCACGGAAGCCAAAACACACAATAGTGTGACTCCAGCCAATGAGAGTTGAGGAGGAGTTTTGGGACGTGTAGTTTTTTTACTATTGACTTTGACGTCTGTAAGCAGTTATTACCTTTATTATTATCAAGCAGCTGTAACCTTTATTAACAACAAATAGCATATGGAATAAGGAATGTACATACAATACTTTCTCAGTGTTTTCTAATTATTAAACTAACCTTTTAATTGTCTTCTAACAAAAGCAGTGGTTAAACTATTTTTATCTTTTTAAAACTAATCTCACTTAACCTGTGTCATAAATATATTAATAATGATTAATTGTTTGCTCAACAGTTTACTAAACAGTAATATTGCTTGTTTTAGAAGTAAACAAAATAATTATGTCTGTCACCTTAAATATATACAAGCCAAAGTTATACATTTTGTATAAGGTTCTAAAATTAGTGTAATGTATAGTGTATGTAACTATATAATTTGTTTACTATGCATAAGCTATTCTCCATATTTCAGTATTGATTATTATGAGACATACCGGAAAACCAGTAACAACCTCCATACAGCAGGTGGCAGAATAAAATATTGAGCGGATGTTTGTATTCCTCAATGAAAGAGTAGCTGGAAAAACAAAACACAGCAGGACTGAGGATAGTGACGTGGCCACAGGACAGAGAACAGAGACAGGGGGCAATAGGTTGGAAATATTTTTTATCCTTTTTTTTTTTTACTGTATTGATTCCTCATAATGATATACATATAACGTCCAGCTTACTTAAAACTGTTTTAACAATTGCTAATGAAAGTTAGCATTATGGTACAGTATTTTATGCGTCTATGCTATAATCCATCACTGGTGTGACAGTTTGACAAATGTGATTCAATTTATTTTACTGGTATGTTCTCCAGTATCAATTTTAACGGTGTTTCCTGATCAGTTCTTCTCGGTTCACGTAACTGTTGTTTTCTGCGTCTTGCGTCATATATCTGTCAACATCTGAATCATGAGCCTCATCAGTTTGGGATGGATAGGTTAATTCATTTTAGGAGTGTTTGATGAACCATAATACAAACCTGCATAAGAATTTTCTAGTTCCCATAAGAAAAAAAATGAGATCTTTGTAATATCGCGATTGTTTCTCCTAGACGGCAATTCGATTAAATGGCATCGTTTTGCTTAAGCTTCTTGCATCTCAAATTTTTCTACCGAGAAGAGACTCCACTCCACATGTCTTCACTTGAGGTTTAGAAGATATGTCAACAAGGTCACAAACTGAGCTCAGATTTGCCTCTGAAATCAAAAGTCAATATTACTAAATTCAGTATGAATTTAGGCTTATTCATACAGCTATCCCTTGCCAATAAAGTTAGTAAATGATGTGGTATCTGTTTATACACTTCAGGAGATTGAAGTATGTGCTAAGATGTCAGACAACGAAAGCTCAACAAGTGACCAAACAGAGCAATCAATGGACCAAGAGCCCAACACACCCTCATTACCCATTCGAGATGACCCCTCCTCTGATACTCAGATTGACAGTTTTACTGATGTAGCTCCATCCCGTAAGACCAGGAGGAGACCAGAACATAAACATCCACCTGAGCCCCAGAAGACTCCAGAGACACCACAACCAGCAGAAACCACTCCAAAAGTAAACTTTTATCATATGCTCTCAGATGTTTTATTATTTAGATCAATTTTAAACAGCAGTTGCACCTGTTTAGGGGTGCATTGTAATGTTTGCAGACAGACAGCTCATTACAATGTATCATTCTTATTAAAATAAGCATGTGTCAAATAAAAATGTGTTTAGATGTAGATTTTTTTGTTCTGGAAAAGCTAATTCATCCGTATATAAGTGATGTTTAGAGTAACTGTGTCTTTGTTTTAAACCTTGGATTAGCCCTCCACAGAGACGACGGTTTCACAGGGAGGGTGGGGTTACTGGGGCAGCTGGAGTAAATCCATCATCTCCACTGCTACTGCCACTGTAGCCACTGTAGGTAAGTTACTATTAAAGGACTTATAAATAAAAGTTTAATAAACAAAAAACATATCTTATTATATGTGAACTCCTGAAAAGCTTTTAAAAAGATTATTGTGACCCAAATCATTGTCACATTCTGTATCTGTAGCATAAAAAAGTTTAGTTTAGCTTTATTTATCATAAAGATTGATACTGCTTTTTCATTGGTTAAGGCCAAGGGCTGTCACAGGTCATTGAGAAGGCAGAGACATCTCTTGGAATTCCAAGCCCTGAGGAGCTTTCTGCTCAAGTGGAGGAGGAGGGAAAAGCTGAGGGTAATTATGTGTTCATTTCAACCTTGGTTCAGGCCAGCTGAATTGAACCTGGAAACGACTTGATTTTGGCCAGGTCTATATTGAGACTATACTGAGTCATCTGGCTAACATTTCTGTCATCTTCCTGCAGATTCAGCCAGTAGTGAGGCAAATAAAGAGGAAGCGGAAAGGTCCTCTGGAATGGGTGGTGCTATGGGTATGATTTCCTCCAGTAGTTTTGGAATGCTGTCCTCCCTAACCAGTGTAGTTCAGAGCACGGTAAGGGCAAGCTAAATGTATGGAAGATGATGATGATAAAGCAACATTTTTATAGGGTATTATTTTATAGGCTGTTCTAAATTCTTATGTATGGGCATATACACACAGTATATTTCCTCCATTTTAATCAGGGTAAAACAGTAATAAGTGGTGGTCTGGATGCGTTAGAGTTTATTGGAAAGAAGACTATGGACGTGATAGCTGAAGGAGACCCTGGATTTAAGAAAACAAAGGGGCTGATGAATAGAAACTCAACACTGTCACAGGTGAAACAAAATATATTACAGTATAGCTGTCTGTCTGACATATTACTATAATGTTATGAGTAAATAAAAATAAGACTTATCAACAGTATCTGTAGCCTGCTTTTAACAACCACAGAAAGTAACTTCAACTTATCTCTTAGTGTCAAAACTAAACTAACAACCATAAATCACTTTTTTCTCAGTAATGCACTTACAATGAAAGTCTGTGGGGCTGTCATAATCGATAGCATGCCCCAGATGCTGTTGATAGAGCTTAATTTTATTTTGAACCCAGAACATTCCTTGAAACTGACCTGATTCTATTTTCCATCTCTAAAAGGTCTTAAGGGAGGCAAAGGAACGCGAGGAGCAGCAGACAGCTGATAACGTCACCTCAGATGCAGACAAGAAGGCTCATTATGGGATGTTGTTTGATGAATTTCAAGGGCTGTCCCACCTGGAGGCTCTGGAGATTCTCTCTAGGGAGAGTGATACTAAGGTTACAAATTACAAATATAAAACAATGAAGACAATAGTAGCATTTAAAGCAGTTAATGTAGTTCAGAGTGGTGTGGGACTTTAATCTCTCTTCTTATGTCTACAGGTGAAATCTGTGTTGACCACTTTGTCAGGTGAGGATTTAGCTAAGCTAAGAGAAGAACTACAGAAAATTAAAGAGCCGTTTTCCCTCACGGAGTTTGATGATGAGGTGGAGGATGATACTAAAGGTATTTAAGTCAAATAATACCATAATCTGTTAACACTATTGTGCTATCATAGTGCTATCATAACACTATTGAAGAACATTAAATAAAAGGGAAAGAAATCTTTATTTCTGAAACCTCAAATATCAGGTGATGATGGAGACGAGTTTATAAAGGAACTGACGAATGTTCTGGGAGGCCTACACATATCCACATCACCAGACAAGCTTAGCAAGGTATCAATTGAGCATATTTATTTAATTGTATTAATGTATTACTTTTGGTGAGTCATGTATACCCATGTATAATCATATCGACTCAGGCCAGAAAAAATGCGTTCAGCCGTCTAACAGACATGAAGCTACGAAGTGAAAGGCCACAGCAGGAACAGGAGGAGGAAGAACAGGAAACAACAGAGACAAAATGCAGTGTTGACGTCTGTAACTCCTGCTATCTGAACTTTTCTATACATCTTATAAACGATACGTACATATTAGACTGAATGATGTATAATATTGTTTTGATCTTTTGAGCTATTCTTTTCGTAGGAGGCCCATTTGTTTGCCATTACAAGCTTGGCCGAGTTTACAGCAAGATCCATAGAGCAGTTCCACAAAACAGCTGAAATGCTGCTTCACTGTAACACTGACGAAGCCACAGCTGCAGAACAAGCTAAAGTCTTATCACAGTGAGTTAACTTGTTTCAGCTTACTACAAGTGTGATGCATCATTGGGATTTGGTGGAATGAATACAATGTTGTGTTTCACTTCTAGAGTTACCGTTGTTATGTGTAAGGAGATATCAGTACTATCCAGAAAGTTCACATCATGTTTGACCACCATTGGGGTAAGATAGCTTAGCGTTGTCTTTGTCTGTATTCAGTCTGATAATTGTTTTGTAAGTTTGTTTGTGCTTGACAATTACAGTGTTGCCAGTGCAGTTTTGTTTTCGACCAAGTGTAAATGTGTGTTTTTCAGGCAAATGAAAAGGGAGAGGTTCTTAATCCAGTTATTACTAGTGTTTTCTTGGAGGTTTGTGTTTATTTTAATGTGTATGGCAATTACAGTAAAACCCTAATAAAAAAACAAACAGCTAGTTTTAGCTTAAGCCTGATTAATGTACACTGAGATTTTTTTGCTTTAAACATTTTTTAAAGCAGAGTTAAACTTGTTCTTTTCCCTTAATTTTCATTGTAAGGCTTCAAACAGCGCATCATATATCCAGGATGCATTCCAGCTTCTAATGCCAGTGTTGGAAGTGTCTCATATTCAAAGGACAGTGGAGTCTGCGCAGTGATAACCACTTAAAACAGCTTTATGTGCCAGAATAAGATATAACATACATCATATGATGAAAGTGATATGTGCATTTATCCACTCAGGTAGATTTGGTAACTACATGACATATTATTTGGAGTACACAACTTAAAGTTAATTGTTAACTGTAAATACAGCGCTGTTGGCTGTTTTTAAGTATATTTTTGAAAAGATTCAGTGTCAGAAATCTCACTATAACTGACAGTGTATAAATGAATGCTGTAATTTAAAAGTATTTTGTCATGTTTAAATGTATAATGAAATTAACAGGAATCATCTTTTTAAGATCTTCAAAAATTACATTGTTCCCAGACAATTGATTTATGCAAGTCATGTCAGTATTAACTGTCAACTATTTTTTAAATAAACTTGATAAGTGTCTCCTGGATTACTGAAAACTTGTGCATATATGTTAATTTCTCACTCATACAGTTTGTTAAATAACTTGAAGCATTACTGTGGTTACATAGCAGAACATAATAACCTATTATGCTTTGTGTACGTGTACAGAGTAACAGTGTGTTTTAGAAAATAGTAAATTCTACACACTCATTTTTTTTCTTAGCTATATATAATTTTTAAATTAGTGTAAAGGGCATGACTGTGAACTAGATTGGTCTGTACTTCCAGTAGAGGGCGATGTCACACTGAATGTCTTCATGCAATCTCACCATCTGTTCACCATCATTTGTTTTTTAGCCTGACAAAACTTTACATAAGCAATCTAATTACTATTGAAATGAATTAAGTGAAAAGAAAATTTATTTTGCTCGTGTACATAGGACTAACAAAAACCGAATATTACAACAGTGGACATACATTTTGGGCAGGGCTACCTGTTGAAATTGCACATCTCATTTGCAACATGGTGAATCATTGCAGTGAGTGGAAGTGCTGTTGTTAGGTTATGCAGACAAATTAGACACATAGCTGGCAGTACATTAACTTTATATGTGAAAATCAAGACAGGACATTTACATACAGCAATGCAAAAACGAAACGCTATGAGGATGAGGGGGATGCAGAGGAGATGTTCAACTGCTCCAGTTTTTTAGTTAAAGACACTTCTGTGTCCTCTGTGCTTTCTGTAAGAGGCTCCAAAAACTGGCATCCAGCAACCCTTTTCCCAGTGAGTGGGTCGACCACCTGCCCAACTTTATACACTATCTCTGAGAGTTCATGCTTGACGTGCTTGGATCTTCTCTCTGGCAAAGCCTTCAACAAAACTACATCCCCAATAGAGCACTGTTCCAAAGGATCATGGGTAAAGTAGGTCTTCCTCTTGTTGTAAAACTTGTACAGGAAAAAGGGAATAAACAGATGTACATTAAAAATGTAATGTTTATAAAAAAGGCAAGCATAAAGTGAACATACATACTATAATATGATCTACATATATTAGGTAATATACCACATAAATACAACGTTTACATCAGTTTAATGTGTGAGCTCTGATAGTAGATGAATTTAAATGTTAGCTAAACACGTATCCCTACAGCAGTTTTGCTTGCAGATACCATAAAAAGCCATTCAATAAAAACAACTACCTAACATATTACTTCTTACCTTCAGCAGATACGGATCAAGCACTAGTCTGGTAACTCGAACCTTTGCTGTCTTCTTCATTTTTGTCCCGATCACCCGACCAATGATCCATTTCGCATGGACCGATGCTTGCTTGACCGACATGTCGTTTAAGGTGTGCAGTGCCCTATATTCGGGAGATGTTTTGTTAATCCAGTTCAAAATTGAATTACGTTAGCTAGCTAGTTTGCACAAATCTAGACAGCTCTACGAGTGAGACTAAGATGTGTATTATGCAAACGACTCATATCTGGATGTGAGAAATGTAAATATTATGCTTACCCGGTTTACTTTATAAAACAAACGTTAACGTAAAGGTCACAAACTCATGAAAACATTCCACATGCGCCTGAATGTCAAGGCGCATGTTGATGACGCATCAGGGAGCGTCGATGACGTTACCATGTATTGCAATCAATTGTTGGAAGGGGTTTGACCCAAAAACTGTAAACAATGAATGTCTAATATAAAATGTAAAATCTGAAAAAAAAAAAAACCCCAGAAAGGATGAGGATTTTGAAAGGACCTAGATAGTTACTGTTATGCATTTCAGTATAATGGTAACCTCACCATTAGTAAGCGTGCACACTAATATAAAGGTTACTGTTTGTGAACTCCCTCCATAAAAATCACCTTGCACAGAGCACAGAGTTTATAGCAGCAAAGAGCTTTTGTGTATAGAGGTCCAACTCCCATTTGAACTATTTGGATAGTTGTTCCAAATGGCTTGGAGTCAAGACTCTGGGAACAGGCATTTGTAAAATAAGAAAGATGTGTCTAAAATAGGGGAACAGATCATGGCATACTCTAATATGTGTTCAGTAGAAAAAAAGGAATCGTTTTGTCCCTGGGTGGGAACTGGATGGGGGCCAGAGCAGTCAAATCTGGTATTAATCAGAACCACACAGAAAACATGGCCTGTTTCTATGTGATTCCCATTTAAGGCAGTGCAATGGGATATTTTGTTGAAGGCTAACACACCATCACTCTGCAATGGTCCTGCACACTTAGGAACATGTAATATATCAGTCAATACACTGACTGACTAGACTGTTCCATTTCAAACCTTATAGATTTAAATGAATGTACTTTACAGACATTTGAACTTATTTATTTAATGTCTAGCAGCACATGAAAGCTCATACTACATCTGTAAGTGGTCACAGTGTCAGCCCACAACACAGATATTAAAAAAGTTAATTCACTCTGTCATCTGTAACTTTTAACATTTCTCCATCATCTCTGCGTCTGCTCAAAGCTCTGCCATAATTTACTTGCCTTCATTGTGTTCAATTTTCTTCTGCAGAACAGAAAAGGAAAAGCACACTGTTCTAGCTGTTCCTTTCCATAAAACGAAAGTGAATGGGAACTGATGCCATATCCATTAAGAGTAGGATAGGTGATTTTTTTCCAGAATAATTTTGTTATGGTGGTTAAAAAATTTTCACATCCTGATAGCAATCACTAAGTAAAGTGATCTAAATATATTTACACATAAATATATCTTCTGTGGGAGGTGCAAGACCATAAAGTGTTCATCCAGTCTTGGCATTTGGCACAAATAGGATGTCCTACTTGCCTGTCAAATTATGTATTTACATACCTCCAAACAGATAATCTTCTGTCATCGGCATGTTCCATTGATTGTGCGTGTATTGGAGGAGGCATTTGGAGAGTGGCTTTGGAGAGCGCCGTGAAGGGAAGGTGGGATCTTATGCTTTAAAAGCTAGCTTGCTATTGGTAGCCTCTCTGAAATTGCCTACCCTACCTTTAAATTCATTTGGGATCTCATATAGTGATTTAAGATGCGTCACACCATATTTAAATTTACATGAATTATAACACCCAGTTCCCATTTACTTTCAATGTATAGAAAAAGCAGACATTCTTACAACAGATATTCTTATTCTTAGTATTCCACAGAAAATTGTAATGACATGAAGGTCATGATAAATAAATGAGGACAGATTCTCATTTTTTGGCATTCTTTTAATGATTTTATTTTAGGTAACTTATTCCGACAACATTCTGAGTGAAGATGTTTGGAGAACAGCAGATAAGAAAGTAGCACCAGAACAAGAGGAAGGGAGAGGTCAGCTAGCAGGAAACAGCCTGAACCTCTAACATACATGCTAGTGTTAAAGAGGCAGTGACTCGTGTAGCTGAGTTTATTTTCACAGGAGTTTGAAGGTGACTTATGAATATTTTCCCCCCCAAAAGTGAAAACCTAATTCAAACAGAGTTGAGTGATGGATGAGATCGCTGTCTCATTTCCACCATACTGCTGTTTTGGGCTGTGTTTGTTTAATGTTATTGTATGACGTTGGAGGGTGTATATGAAACATGACTAATATAAAAATACAGTGCATTATATTCATTTTAATAAAGTTATAAAATCCACCCAACCCAATGAATTACTGTTGTATTTAAAAAATTAAAACATAAGTCTCTTTAAATCGATTTGTTAATTAGTGTATACTAAGGCACGTACCACTTTGACTATAAATCATATATGGGTTAGGGATTTGAACACACCTCTAACCTGAAGTAATATGCTTATGTGTAAGGGTGCCTGCACACTACAGGCAATATCAAAAGAATTGTGTAATGTGTCAAAATGTGTAAGGTCCTTTCTTGAAGGTGTAGAAAGAGCAATAGCAGTTCAAAATCAAACAAACCTCAAAAACACACTGTACCCACTTCTACAAGATTCTAATTGGTCATTGCATGTATACGTCAGTGTTGCAGCAAAAGTTTAAATTTTCTCAAATTTTTGTTGTATGGTGAAGCATCATTTTAGCAAACTCTTGCATGTTTTATTTATGACAGATGTGCTCAGTCATTCTTGCGCAGTATAGATCCAACCCTGATAAAACACATCTGATCCAGTTTATCACAGTCTTGGAGATCACTTTTACCAATTACAGGCAGGTGTGTTAAAGTGTGATTGGAACCAAACTAGATCCATCATCCCTATTGGATTCATTGGATTTGCATGTCCTCTGATGCAGCAGACACTACGTCTTCTGCGGCTTGTTGAAGACAGATGTGCTGCTAATTTTTTTAAAGCAACTTGACTTACGATTCTTGCTTGGTGGACGATAAAATGAGTAAAGTAATTTCCATAAATTGAGCTATATCTACGCAAAAATGTAGAAACCTGGACATGAGCCCTTTCAAATTAGGCCAGTAGGCAACCACCTAGCAACTCCCTAGCAAATGCATAGCAGCACCCATGCAACCACACACAACACATTAGAATTGTTACAGAGATTTTCATGTGCAAACAACTAATACAAATGTTTCATTTCTACGTTCATGCAGTCATGCAGCAGAGAAAAACTAGTGATTGTACAATCTGAATGATTTGTCTTCTTGAACTGTTTAGACTTTCTCTGTTTATAACTAAGTTGCCCCAAATTTCTTCATCCCCCACAAATGTATTTCTAATTACCTTTCCGCATTGCTTCAATGATTTCACTTCACATTTTGATGATAAACGGCTTGTGTAGTTTTATGGCAGATGCTACAATGCAATGTTGATGTTGCCTTGGTACGTGTCTGTTGCAAGCTGATGTCATTGTCCCTCAAAAACAAACATGAGATCACTATGGAAATACCACAAGCACACAAGCAGAGGACCATAAGTCATTTATTAATTACTTTAATAATATTTTTGCCCACCTGAATCACCATGCAGGTCATGGCCCATAAAAGTTTCACTTGTGTCACACCTGCAACAACAACACCTTTTTCACGCAAGTTGCATGTATATGCTCATATGCGCATACATGCAACATGCAGGAAATCTTGAGTACATCTGAAGAATGCACTGCATGTGAAAAGCATATAAATAATACACAGTATGACTTTGCATAAAGGAAAACTCTGCCAAGAATAAAGCTCACAGTCTTGGTATCCCTGAAGGAGGGAAATGGAGCAGCAATGGAGCAGGACGCTCAAAATACACACACACACACACACAACACAAACAACCGGGCAGCAGTAAGCTGCATTGTGAAGACATTTCCCAGAGTGCCTCTCTTCTCTCTTCTCTGTTAAGTCTCGTCATCTGTGTGGCAGCAGACGCATGCTGCTGTCCAACTCTTGTAATGCTGTTTACATAAACACAAAGTTCCAATTCTGCCATTCACAGTGCCGTTAGCAAACAAACCCTGTCAAGCTGTAAACAGAGAACATGGTGTAAGCGCCACAGAGTGAGACAAAGGCTGTGGTTGTGTATGGGGTTATGAGTGTCTGCTTTGACGCACAGTAAATCATCCACACAAGCACATGAGTGCCAGCATCCAACATGGTATTCCTTTAGTTTATCCAACATAAATTAAAAACATGTACGTTGGGCCTGTATTTATCTGAAACCCCATTGGCAATGATTTCATTTCTCCCCAATGAATTGTCCGTTTTGACCTTGTCTTGTTCTTGAATTTTTGGAACAAAGGACTCCCTGTAAACATTACATCATGGCCTGCTTTAAGAAAAAGAAATCATGTTCTCTGTGTAGCTTGGCCATGTCATTATCATGCAATCTGAAGTCACTGCCAGTGTAGATGACATCGTCTGATAAATTCCTTTTGTAAAATCCCAGGGAGATAAGCATGGTACCTTTGTTAGTACTGTAATTCAGGAATGCCCCATTTGATTCTTTAGCTTTTAGGCAAGCATTACTATTATTATTGGATATACTTTAGTTTTTTAAAACTTTAACGGTGCTATGGACATGAATGTTACCCTTCTTGTTCTCAAGCAATCTGGCAATCTTTTGCCTGGCAAATGATTAAACAAGTATAAAATCCTTTAGACATTAAAAGAGGCACTTGAGTCATACTTGGGGACTGGATGGGCTCTTATGGCTAGTAAGCAACCACCCGAACACCCTAACAAGTAATCACTTAGTAACCACTTAGAATGCTTTAGCAACCACATAGCAACACCCTGGCACTGAATTTTATATGGGCAAGCACTACTCACATTCTTTGTAAAATGTAAAAATCGAAGTCAATTTGTCTTAAATGTGTGGTGAACATTAAAACTTTAGTGTGTTTTAAGTAAAATGTCTTGAAAATGTCAGTCATTATGTTTTATAGCCCACTCAGGGTATTTCTTTTTTGCCAGCTAAATCTTCTGCTTGGCAGGCCTGGATTTGTTTAATTTATTTAACTGGGTGATTACAAATGTCCTGCTTCAGGTTGCAACTGTTGATTTTAAATTAAATGGTTATTGAGTTTACTTCATATCGGTTCATCCCATGGGAACCTTGATTAATAAACATGGAGAGTCATGCCTTAATAAAAATGTTCAGCCCCCTTCAGTTTTCTGTGCCGTCCAAAATCTGCAATAGTGTGAGTAGCGGTGAATGAGTGAGACAGACATTTAGATAAGGTGTATCGAATGAAGCACACTGTGAGTCCAGAGCTGAGACCACTACTTGACATGGATGTGGTTACCGGGAAAGGCAGTTAGAACCCTTAATAGGAATGACTTGAACCTGCATTGTTATGCTGGTAGCTCAGCTGAGTCAATCACCATGTGACTTCACTCTGGAACCTCAGGAAAGTGTCACTATGACAACACTGCTAGAACTTTGTGTGAACCAAATTAGAACATTTAAAACTAGAAATTTTTGTGACTAATAGCAACCTTTTCTACTTCCAATAGACAAATTTACCCTTTGGAAGATTTGTATGATGCTGGAGGCAATGAGTCACACTTCAGTTTTGTGATTTAAACACAGTTTTGGTCCGTTTGTTTCAGCTGTAAACACAGCTTCACTGTTGTAGAACGTTTTCAAAGGTTATAGATGGTTGTAGAGATTATTATAGAGATCCTGTCTTGTACTTGGTATTCCATTAATGTTACACTGACAGTTTTACCTTGAAATACAGTGTGGGGACCCTCTGCTGCTCTTAGGGGCCCCAAGATCTCCTCGTTCCACTTCTGGTGACCTCCTTCACAGATGTAGGTCAATATTGCTTTAGTGATAACTGAACAATCGAACAATGACTTCTTCCATCTGTGCAGAAGGGAGTCACCCTTGTTCTAGTGTTTTCACTCTGCTGGGAAAATTAGATTGAATTACTCAGTGATTTTTGTTTACTTCATCCACTGAGCAAGAGAAAGATGTAGAAAAAGTATCTTTTGTTCTGTTCTATTTCGATCTATTGTTTGGATGCTTAAGTAGGTTAACAAAAATCAAAACTTACTAAGCTGGGATGACTTAATCATATTCACAGATTATTTTCTTCTTTAAAAATCTTACAATGAGTGGCTCCTTACTTCTTATTGCTTTTTCTGTGAACTGAATGACAGTTAGCAGGCTCACTTGATCCACCCCCCTTATTTAAACAGGCAAAGAAATGTTTGTTTCTGTGTATTGTTCATGTAAATCTAAGTGGAATGAGAATGAAAGTTTGGCTATATGGATTTTATGTTCATGATAGTTTTTGCAGTAAAAACACTTAAATCTCAAAACACACACACACACAGTTTCTCTCTCCTTGTCACCCTGGTGATGTCATTGATTATCACTGGCCATGTTCCAGATCTGACCATCAATGCTCCACCAACCATAATGTGACTCAGTAAATCTTGTCCAGCCCTCTATAGTTATCTTCGGTCATGTTATGTTTGGAAAATAGTGCTTTGTCTTTATAAAATCATGTTTTGTCAAAGCTAAACAAACCGTGCAGAATGTCGCCCTGATATGAAGTGGCCCCATACAGTGGAATGTCATCACATGAGATAACAAAATATCAAATCAAATGGAATTTATTTTAAATAAAGATAAGCACATGTACTTTTTTCAAGCAAAACATTTAACAAAAAAAGATGGCAAAACAGTGGATATTGTTCACCAATTATATATGGACCCTTTCTGGTTGTTTTATGTTAGTGGAACTACACATGGTTATTCTGCTAGAACGCCTGTGTGAACTTAAGAGGACTTCATATGTCTAAAATGAACTGAAATGCAACTTTGGAATGCTCCAATCTTGGAATTTCTATTTAGATTTACATCTGGCAGACACTTTTATCCAAAGCAACTCAAAATGCATTTAAGCTATACATATTATTGCTACATGCTTTCCCTGAGAGTTGAATCCATGACCTTGGTGTTGCTAGCGCTATGTTCTACCTACAGGAGACAAAAATATCTGGTAATTAGATTGAGATAGTTTTAACAACACCTTTTAGTACTGAATGATATTTATGATTGACATGTCTTGTGACTTTATTTGGCACCTACAATGCCTTAAAAAGCAGCCTATGTAGACAGCTCACTAGTTTTTGGAACAGATCCACAGATTAGGTATGGACACTATCAGCACCACAGCTAAAGTAAACCAGTATGTGGAGCACTATCACACTAGTAGCCCTGACAGATTGGCCATGCTGTCACAAGTAAAACAATACTTCTGTTAGAATACCATACATGCTTTCAGCTTCAGGGTGTGAAGTCATCTGAACACTCCATCCCAGACCATAGATAAGGCTCACTTCTATCTTTAATGAGCCTGAGAAGGAAATGAACATGCTGGAGTAAGTTACTATCACTGGGACAAGCTGAGTAA
Organism: Chromobotia macracanthus; assembly: GCA_036877525.1. Lineage (NCBI taxonomy): Eukaryota > Metazoa > Chordata > Actinopteri > Cypriniformes > Botiidae > Chromobotia > Chromobotia macracanthus. The sequence continues at coordinate 5,027,118 of JAZGTH010000005.1, forward strand.
TTTTTACTGTGACTATTAGAATGACCATAAGTCATAATTAAGCATGAAACAGCTGCAGCAAATCAGATGCAATCTAACTGCTCCAAACTGTTGCTTGTTATGTATGCTTTCTTCTCTGAATCTCTTTGCTGTTTATGGAGTTAGCAGAATACAAATGGGGCCTGCTGTTCAAAGCCATAAGAGTATTTCTCTAGCCATAAGAGTATTACTCTATCAACATGCACTATTGCTTAGTATCATAAAGCTTTTGTTAACTCAATTAATTTATGCAAGGATTTAACTGTGTTTATGCTACAAACATGCCTTAAATCGTGTGGTTTGTATGCTATTAGATTTCTAAATGATAATTACACTTATAGTTTTTGTTTGGTGGATCATATAGGCAAAATGTTTTTACTGTATCTCTCTCATTTTCTTCTAAAATCTATTTTTATGCCTAGTTCTGAGTGCATGTCAAACATTTCTTTATTTAAAGGTACATATACACTTTTATCTATATATTACTTGCCATTTGTTAAATCGACAAACTCTACTGTAAATGCCAATCCTTTTTTCTTGTTCTACGGACCACAGTTAATCTCTTTCCCATAATTCATTGCAGATGGCTTGGTGCCTTGATAAAGTGACGAAATGGACATCATGTTTTGTCTGACAAAATCTGGGTTGTGAAGAAAGTCCTTGTGTGCATTCTTCTGTTTTCTCAAAGAGTTATTTGCCAGCTAAAAAGATCTAGGAACAGTTTGGGTTTTCAAGTCAAGACCAAACACCATTCCACAGTCTCAGTGTTGTTCTTTTGGTAAAAAAAAGTGAGTTTACGATGAAAAGTGTTTTAACAAGCTGTAAACCACACCAGTGATCAAAAGGACAACTCGCATTGTAACGATTTGTTTAAAAACACAATCCCTTTATGCTCTCGATTTAAAGCAACACAAACAAGACAAATGTGTACATGAAACAGCTAATAAAGGTTTTTCTATTCATAGTTACAGTATTAAGTTCTTGGCTTACTTGAGGGCCAGACAGTCTAAATTCAATATTTATATCCCTCTCCTGTGATAAGTGTTGATTCTATGTATGGTAACAGCCCGCAGGTATGTGCTTTAGCCAGTGCGTTGACAGACAGTTACGCTCCCCTCCCCATTGCCTGATTCTGTTTCAGTCTGATTAAATTCCCCGGCATTGTTTGTTCAGTGATTCACACTGTAAGCTCTAATAATATGTATATATGTGCTCACAGCTATGGCATGATTATACCACAGTGTTGCACTCTCATACTATGGTGATACCGTTGCATGATTTATGCGATGGCATGTTTTGAGGCTTAACTTTTTATCTTTTTTCATTGTCTGACATGGTGTTTGCCAAAAAGGTGATGTAATATAGGTGCCTCTTACTGTATCATGACCTAAAGGCAAGAATGAGAGTGCTGTGTGCAGATTGAACATATGTGTAATCTATACAGTCACGCTATGCATTTTCTGGCTGAAGATCAGTTTATAATTAATACAATAATTTTTTACATTTATAATAATATTATTTTTGCTTAAATATAATTGTTGCTTGTATGCACATCTGCTGTTGTGGGTGGTTGCCAAGGCATTGCTTTTGGTTACTAAGGTATTCTGAGTCCATTTTAGGATTGTCTTTGCCATTGATTGTGTGGTTGCTAGGGCATTACTAGGTGATTTCTAGCATTTTTAGGTGGCTGTTTACAAGATCATGACAAAAAATATTCTAATTCCAAAACCCATATTCTGGGTCCCTTTTTTATTTAATTCTATGATTTATTTTCACCTGTTTTATCATCCACCATCCAGCCTTTAAAATGTATTGTTAGGTACACCATGTCATTTTAAGATGTCAGTTGTTATGGCATCATTTGGTATAGCCAGTAGACTGTGTGAAATTCAGAGACTCTTTATTGTAGGTCCTCTGTCATCTTAAAAAAGGCTTGATTCAATATCAGTCGTACTGATAACAGAAAGACATTTACCAGTGTCCATTACTGTCCACCCAGATCACCAACTAAAAATGTTTTCTTACGGCGCAAAGCAATCATGTTTGTGAAAAACTAACAAATATGACTGAATGATCAATAGAATTAAATAAATTGACAAAATTTTAATAGCAATTGATTAAAAACAGGCATAAATAGTGCACAGGGAAACACAGCAACTTAGTATTAAATAATTATTTTAATTCTACTTAAATCAAATACCAGCTTGTGTTTTATCAGGGAACAGCAGCATACATTATGTAGCTTATCTGACTGGCAATGTTGTGCACCATGAATCATTCTAAAATGGTTTGCAAAGAGACCAGAAAATGTTGTTATAAAATGATAATGTTTCAATTAGGAATTATTATGTAATTAGCCTTCAAAACAGACTTCAACTCTGCAGATGTGGTCCACTGGATCTTTAAGTCATTTAGGGGCGATTCCTAAACATGCTAATTGAGTGCTTGACAGCAGAACAGCTGGTACAAATACGGTTTAAGAAATACTGTATAACATTTGTATGGGTAACATAAATTATGCATTAGAAGAGATTATTTTAGCTGTAAAATTAAAATGACTGATGGAATGTTATCCTATAAAAACGACACAGAATGTTTTACTTGAATTTTAACATAGCTTTGGTTTCTCTTCTGCTGTTGTAAATACTCCCAGACTTAAAAATGCCAACAATTTTTTACTCAATTAAAAGAGATTTTGTGTTGCCATATGGAACATATGGACAAGAACATTACATTACAATGATGTCAAGAGAGAAAATTCTATAATTTCACAATGTAAAATGCTTCCATCTGGACAATTTTGATGTGACATTGATGACAGGACTTATGTCTGTTCTCTTTGGGTCAGCTGTGCTGTCAAGCACAAGTGATTGGAAAATGACTTCAGAATGAGGATACGTTTGAAGTTTGAAATGCTGAAGCTCAGAGCTCACTAAAGTTGAACCACATTGAAAAGAACTGTTGCATAAAATACATATACATTTTTATATTTATATATGTGTGTGTGGTCTGATGTGATCACATTTGCTTTTTAAACATATGGGTTTGTTTTTTTTTATTAATGAGATTAGGTTTTTTTGTAAGTGCATAAACATTAATTATAACTAGATACATACATTTTCTGAAGAAAATGTGAGAGGTGCTTGCCATGGCAAAACCGGGAATATTTAAACAATGTTAACATGTGGTAACATATGGCTTATTCATTTTATTACATGGTTGTTAGGGTGTAACTAAACAGTTACAGACAACAGGGTAAAACCAATAGACGGATGTGGTTACCAGGGTATGGCTATGAAGTTGTAATGTCACCATTTGTTGCTGCTTGCTACGAAGAGCGATCTAAGCCCAGCCCCAAGTCTCTACGACATTCTGATGTGGAGCTATAACGTCATAAAATTCAGCCCAATGTTAAGTCTGTGGAATTTTTCGCCCACTTTTCCATACGCCCTAAAAACATTGCACACCCGATCACTTAAAAAATTCATAGCACACCCCTTCTTAATAAGCCAGTCGATCTGACCCCTCATTCATGGGTCTACGACAAACTGTGCGGGAGAAGTTACGTGTCGAAATTTTGTCCAGAAAAAGAAGTATGCAGGAGAGTAATAGTGATGCTTTGCTTTGTAAGCACCACTAATGAGGGTGCCGCTGTTTATTTTCAAGGTCATGAAGGTGGGTTGAGTAAAAATCAACAGTATAATACAACACACTCACTATAATATTAAATCTGACTGTAGATGTTTCCAAATATTCTAAAATGAAAAATGTATGCTTTATACTATACATACTGGCTTAACATTAGCCAAAATGTTTATAGGATTTTATACAATTTTCATAGGAGGTATGCACACTGCAAAGATTGTTTTTGCTGGTGACTTTGGCTACTTGGTAGGGTGATCTCACATCATGCTTGAGATATCCTGATGTAAAGTTAGGTTTATGTGGTGTAAAGAAAAATGTAAATGTAAACCCATATAAATCAGTCCAAAAATTGTGTTTTCATGTATCTTCATCTTTAGGATGAAACATCGGCGGTAAGGAAAACTGCTTTTCCCACTTAATTACATCAGATTGGCTATGGAGTTCTCAGTCTCATTTTTCATATCTATTTGTTTATGTAACTCACAAACAGACCCAGTCACTTCAGATGTTATGACTAGACTTTTCAAAACGTTTTCACACCAATTACTGTCAATGACCTTGGATTTCAGTTCAGAAAGCAGAATAAATAGAAACTCTTAAGAGTACAACAGCCCAAACAGAATATTGGCTCAACTTGCTGTTTATTACGCTATGGTCATGATATGCAATCTGGGGTGGGACACAGAAAACTTTCTTAGGCTTTAGTTCTTCAGAAAACATCTAGTTGTACATATACAATTTTGGTGATACAATTTTAGCTTGTTACCATATGTAAAATAGTTTCTATCTCTTGCAGCACCCCAGCTGAGAATGAAAGAACAATTTTTTGCCAGTTATTTAAACTTGTTTACTTTTCTCTTTGACACCCCCTGAGAACCCTAATAACAGTAACATAAGGATAGGATTTCAGGGTAAACATTTCTTTTCCACAATTCTCTTGGTCCAGCTACTAGACATTTTGATAAATGAGCCTCTCAAGCTGCGCTCCCTTTAATAGTTTTGTTAAGACATTGTTATTGTTGCATTTTTTTGAATCCCCTGAAACATGGTCAGTTCAGCACATTAACTCATGGGAAAAAGTATCATCATACGACATAACTCATGTGAAGGTAGACACTTTAACATTGTTTTTAAGCTATGTCACAACAATTCCGGTGTAAGGGTTATAGGAAATTATGCTTTTGAACAATGACACTTATTCAGTTAAGCTTTTGACCTCTATTTAAGAGATTTTTACAGATTAGTTGTTTTCTAGAGACTTAATAATTCAACATATGCCAGTAATACATTATGCACTATATAAGCCCTTTATGTATAAACTATATATAGTGTCTACTACTTTTAATCCAGAAATGTAAGTCCTTCATTCATCTTTTTTGACTTACAATTTGGCCAGTGTTACCACTTCTTTACACATGCATTTCTGTGAAGTCAAACATGGAACAGACTTTACCTCATAAAAATCACACTGTGTGTTTGTTCAGTCTAAATTAATCAAACAGTGTTCAGTCGGGTTCTAACACTATTCCTGTCACCGTTTTAAATCCTGGGCAGTTTAGTGTTTGTCTGCACTTGCATTAATGCTGCTGTAACCTGATGCTGATGGCAAAATGATCACATCACTGGGAATAAAACTTTGACTTTGAAGAGTTCCCAGCAGTCTCCCTGCAAAGCGTGCAGACATATGAAGTATTCATTTTAGAATTTTCTATTGAATTTTTTTTTTATTTTATTATTAAGATTAAGATGATTAACAATTATTACTAAGATGAATTTAAACCTGAAAATAATGTTTACAATTCTAAACAATTTAAAACAAAGCAAAGTTATGACAAAAGGAAGAAGAAATGTTTTGGATTATCAGTTTTTCTATCACAAATGAAGTGTAAGCAAAGTTGTGACATTGACTATGGTAACTGCTTACAAAAAAGTCTGATTTATATTCCTTCTATTGAAGCACCCAAAATTCTCTTTGGAACATTCTCCAATCATGCTGGGATGAGTAGGGATTATCAGGTTGTGCAACTTGTGCGGACCATGCCAGTGGTGAAGTGCATGCTGTCATTAAAACATTAAAACTTTTTAGGTCCCACTGTTGTAGCTTGCAAATATTTATTAAATAAGAATGTTTTGGTCATCTACTCACAATCAACCAGGTAAGCAAGATACATTTATTTTTTTTAAATATTCTGGGCCACCACATCTTTTGTGGGCCACCTGGGCACGGAAATAAAAGAGTTTTCCCACTTGGAATCAGTCATGAAACAGACCTGCACAAGAGATATGGGCAAAGAAACATCAGTACCAGTGCCAGCTTATCTAAAGGGCCCCCGGGACCTGATTGTGATACCCCTTCTCCTTTGAATAGCCAAGGCAGCTTTCCTCAGCCTCGCTACACTGTGAGACACTGGGGAGTTTAATCATGTAGTGTGCCGGCCCTTATATAGACAGCAGACATTAGGTAAACTCAAGGTAGACTTTAAGTAAACAAAAAATGGGCACTTTTCAGTCAGCAGCTTTTTTCATAACTTCGATATGCCTCTCTGCATTGGCACAGGGTATCGCTGCTGGGCACGCCGTTTTAAGATTGTGTGCATAACTGTTTTATTTGGACAAGGGGGTGGGTGAGATTGCAATGTAAAGTCATAAGCACTCTGTTACAGCAAAATAAAGAAAACGCAAGCACTAGAGATTCTTTTCAGATACGGTTAGATTTTTAGGCCTAAGTGTCTTTCTGAATCAAATCAGATGCCAAGTCCACATGTATTCCTATTAGATCGAGGTTTATCAATGGACCGAATGTTCCTGATTTCCCCAGGGTTTCCTTTTGCAGTTCTTTAAGCTGGCTATCAGCTTTGCAGAGACATTTATCTCTTATTTTTTTCTCTAGCTCTTTTTATTCCACATGCTTCATCACATAACTATGTTCTTCCATCAAAGTGTCCATGTAAAACCATTTCAACCATGTTTTGTGAAATGCAGTAAAACAGGCTTTCTGTCCAATTACGGGATTGTAGTGCAGAGAACACTCTTTTCTTCTGTATATCCAACCTCCTCATAAGAAACACTTTTGACTTTGGCTAAATAAGCTAAATCAAGGGTGTAACTGGGTCAGCAGATAGCAGGCTTATCGTTTTTTACCCTGACTTGTTTTAAAACTGTTTGGTTATTGGATATCAACAACGTTTGGAAAATTATGGATTATGGAAAGCTTTCAGGAGAGACTGAGAGTCATGCCTCCCATCCTAAATGATGTGAACATAATTTTTTCCTATGTTATATTTTATTCTGTTCTGTTATATTGTTAACCAGTAATGTTTGCTGGGGGAAAAAATCATAATTACTTTTGTGCTTTTGAAGACACCCATAAACATAAAATAAAGCTAAATCAACGTGGAGTGCCCTAACTATTTAGTTGCTGTCACTGATTGCTTTCTCCACGTGATCATCACGTCTATGGACATGAATGTTGTTTTGTGGAATGGAAAGTGTTTAAGAGTGTCTATTCTATGTTCTTCTGAGATATAACATTCTTTTAATCAAGTGTTGAAAACACTTCCCTTTTAGCCCCCAACACACACACACATACACACACATGATTAGTCCCACTTAAACACACACACAGGTATTCACATGTACATAGTTTAACATTCAATTCAAGAACGTGTCTATCAGTAGAAGAATGACCTAATGTTCTTCCCTGCCAAAAGCCTGAAACACAACTAGTGTAACACAGACTTTTTGGCAAAACTCCTTCAGACCAAACAAGGAGTGCTAGACAATCAGGGTCTAAAACTCAGCAAGGGTGTGTGTGTGTGTGGGGGGGTATGATACAGTTCCAGAAAAGCCCCTTGGTTTCTTTGCAAAGTTTTGATGCAAACTGCCAGAATGTATGTATGTGCAGGCACTTGCAAGTGATTATTATAACCATCCATGAGTGTAAGTGACCAGTTCTATGGGTGAGACACTGGGGTGGGACCTTGAAGAACAACAAATATCATAAAATGTTAGCTCTTTTAGTAAGAGATATTAGAATGAGGAAACTTTTAATCTGCTAAACTTTAAATCATTAAAGCAGTTATTTAGACGAATGTCTCATTGTATTATCATATCTTCTGAACGTCATGCAGTCTAGGTTTTGAAGTTCATCACAATTTATTAGTCCCTATTCAGCAGAGAAATACACTTCATTATGAAGTATATTTATGTGTTGGACCTTGTTGAAAGCCTTTACGTCTCAGAGGTCACATCGAGCAGTAAGGATGTATTACTATTCCAAAAGTCTATTCTTCAGGATTTCCCAGTTAACACCCAAGCTGAGACTAAAGACATGGTTGGGGCCACAGTTTATTAAAATCTGTTGTTAGAATTCAATAATGTGTTCCAATACACGCCCATTCAGTGTTTTTCCATCACTCACATGATTCCATGTTTTCCTCAAGGACCCATACTGATAACTGGAGCCTGGCCAAGTGACTTTAAACCTCTGAGGTGAGTTTTTCTTCCTCCTTGAATGAGCAAATGATGATTCTGCTCCTTAAATGTTACTTAGTCCCCCACAGGTAGAAAAGAATATATCACATAATAACCTTATCTGGTGTGGCTTGTTTCTGCTTTTGATTGGATAAAAAAATGTTGTGCTGTTGGAATGTAGGAGAATCTGTCAGGCAACATTTCTTTTGTTGATGTAAAATGTTTTTTGAGGCATTTTTTCACTCTCTCTCTCTATTCCTGAATATCTTTCTCTGTTTTGTGGCCAAAGCTTTGACTTGTGTTGGCAGAAGTGACCCAAATAAACTCACCAGTCGTTTAGGGGGGTTAGGGGTGGGATCAGAAAAAACATAATGTACAAGACCCAAGTGTGTTGGTTTCTCTAATTACGTAGTGTTTCTTCAATCCGAGTTTCTTTTTTATAATACCTCATTCTGCCCCCCCCCCCACGCCTCCATCAACCCACCCACCCCTTATCCTCCTTGTTCAAGACATGGGTGTGCAGTGATTTGCTTTTGGGGAATAAAACCCTCAGTTTGGGAGTGGAGAGAGGTATTACAGAGCAGAATGGTTGGAAGAAAGGTGCCTCTGCTCTTGCATGGATTTCTCCTGCTGGTTGTGTGTAGACCCTCACTTCAAGGAGGTAAGGTTTCTCCAAAATTCTTATTTGGGTTTATCTATCTTATTGCATTACAGGTGTACTGCAGCCATGGCAACAACTCTCACATCCCACCCTCACACTGTTGACAGTCCATGACTACAGCCAGATTGTCTTGCACTGTGTTGCCTGTATTCTCATTTTGGACGCAGCTGCAAGATGAAGTAAAAGTAAAGGAAGTGATATCAAGAAGTGCTGCATTGTACTGAGGGAATGCTGGGATGTATTGTTGCTGTATAATTTTATAGTATGTGCCAATGCATTGTCTTAGGTACAATTCCTGCAGGATCTTCACAGCTTAATTGGATTTGTGAAGGAAAGGCAACATCTCTAGCTTTAAGATTGAGATTGAGATATTAATAATCATATTGGAATCTTCATCATTTTGATTCTCTGAAGTCAGTGATTTTGATATTGTGTCTAATATTCCCTACATTAAATATTCACTAAAACAGGTAATGTTTTAACCAGATATCAGCACAATATGTACAACTTTATATATTTGCATTTGTTGGAAATTTTCAAAAGAATAATGCAATTTTGTATTGAACTCTGTAGCATTTAATCCTAAATTGTAATGCCTAAAAACAGATGCTTTTTAATAATCATTGCAAATGTATTGTTCAAGTGTATGTTTATAGCTATTACAAGGTTTCCCACTTGCCATGTTTTATTTAGGAAAAATCTAAACTTCTACTCCAGATCATTACATCATATGCTAACAACCTCAAAGCTTTTCCCAATGGATTTGTAGAAGAGAGGACTTTGGCTTTCTAGTTCAAAGCTCTTGGACAAGGTCAAAGGATGTTACTCTACATATGATTCACATCTATTCTCTGTTTCCCAATCCTTTCAAATCTTAACCAGTCCTGTGATTCAGACAGGAGAACACGCAAACACAATCTTGTGAGGGAATGTATTCAGTGCTGTTTAAGGCTTCACATGAAAGACTAGATGTTGAGATTAGTTATAAGCCCCAGGGTATGTGGCATCAGTACAGAGTGAAGGACAAAAATGGTATTCATAAACTGGTAATGTGTTGCAGGAGTGCAATCCTAATATGCACTGTCAGACATACCAATCTAATAAAAAAAATGATGGAATTGCAGCACAGAACAAAACCACAGTTATAGTATTTCTTCAGATTTGGTAATTTCTACAGTTTGCATCTTAGTATCTGTCTCAAATAATGTCTCATAAAATTTTAGCCTATTTTACAAGCCACCTATTCTATTCCCTTTATCCTCTTCATATCATTGCAAACTCTGCTGCTTATTAATTTTCTGCTTTTCTTATAAGTTTGGACAAGGTCAAACACACATATCATCACAACTAAACAGTTCCATATGTTTTCATCTGGCATCCGGTCCTGCACGGAAATCATTAATACAGGGATTTATTAACCTGTTATTTCTTTCACAGGAATCTACATACCAGCTGGTGGAGGGGGCGGAACTGGAGCTGGATTAGGGGCTGGTGTTGGAACTGGGGCTGGACTTGGTGCTGGAACTGTTCCAGGAGGTGGATTTGGTGGTGTTGTGCCAGGATTCGGGCCTGGAGGTGCTGGAACAGGATTAGGAGTTGGTCCTGGTGGTGCTCTCGGAACAGGGCCAGCAACTGGAATCAGACCTGGAGCTGGTGGGCATTTACATTATCCTTTCAAAATAGTACACATTTAATTACATAAATTACACATTTGAAATTTATATGCAGAGTTTTAAGTATATGCTTACATTATAAATGCATCCAGGAAAGCACAAAGTATATAAGTACTAAATTTGTACTTATCTTTTTTGTAAGCAGGAGTCAGTGGAATTCCTGGTTTCAAACCTGGAAAGACAGGAGGTACGTACTATTGCTAACTTTTTTTTTAACCTTAACCATTCCTAATTTTTTTCTGAACTTTTTATGTTGATCAAAGTTAGTAATTTACTTGCCGAATTTGTAACAGGCTATGGAGTTGGTGTTGGGGGTCTTGGGGGACAAGGTGCTGGACTAGGTGTTGGAGGTCTTGGCCCTGGAGGTCCAGGGGGAGTTGGGCCTGGTGGCTATGGTACTGGTCCTGGAGGAATAGGAGGTGGAGGTGTGGGCACAGGAGGACTTGGTGCTGGTGGATTGGGCACTGGAAGCCTTGGATCAGGTGGATGAAATTTTCTTCACATTTTTAATTTTACAGAATTATTATGGGATCTAAAGAATCGTTATCAGTGAGAAACAGTGATTGATAGGAAGTGGTGTCTGATAAAAATAAACTAGTTCTGCAGTAATAAATTTGATCTTTTTTACAGGGCCATTTATCAAGCCTCCTAAAACAGGTGTGTTGTAACAACATGCTAAAACTTGATTACTATTAATATTTATATAATAATAATCATAAATTATTAAAATGAATACTATTATTAATATAAATATTATTAATAAAGGTTGGCCATATAAGAAAGACATTGCCTTGACATCAGGTGAGAGGTTCATTCTGGCATTTTACAGGAGGATATGGCGGTCTACCAGGAACTGGATCAGGTAGTACTGGTGCTGGTCTTGGAGCTGGCTCACTTGCACCTGGAGGAGTTGGTTCTGCAGGTATTGGACCAGGAGGAATAGGACCAGGAGGCACTTGGCTGGGTGGTATAGGACCTGTGGGAACAGGCCCAGGAGGTATTGGACCTGGTGGCATAGGACCTGTGGGAACAGGACCAGGAGGTGTCAGACCAGGAGGTATTATTCCTGGTGCAGGTTTTGGAGCTGGAGGCCTTGGAGCAGGTAATATCTGATAAAATAATTTTACATACACAATGCAAACTATGGTCCAAGATAAAGAGATAATTTTTAAGCCTACCAACAGTTTTAAACATTTTTGCAAAAAATAAAGGTCTCATTAATTTCCTCTCAAAGACTATGATTTTTCTGTATTTAGGTCCTGGTGGAAAACCTCCTAAACCAGGTGAGCTGAACAGTCATAAACAGTCATAAAAATGTTCCAATATATTTGCAATTTGTACTGTGAGAAACAACTGCATGCATTAAGTGAATTATGTTTTGGCATAATTAAGGTTGACATCAGTCTTGCTTGCACAAACAGGATATGGGGGTCAAGGTATTCCCATCACTGGAGGGGCTGGTGGTCATGGAGGCCTTGGACTCGTACCAGGGGGTGCTGGCATTGGAGGCTTAGTACCTGGTGGGCTATTAAACATGATGTTACGCTGTTTGGAAAAAAACATCTACAATTCTTACACAGAAGGACATATATATTTACTGTTTATTTTTCTGAAAAACGAGACAAGAACATATTTATAAATTGTTTTTTTGTAGGGTATGGTGGTACTGGTGCAAGTCTAGGCACTGGTTTGGGTGCTGGTGGCTTAGGCCTTGCTGGTGTGGGGACTGGTGTGGGAGGGCTTGGCCCTGGTGGAGTCGGTCTTGGAGGAGGTTGAAAATAAATTAAATATTTATTTGTTAAATAAAATAAAATGCATTAAATAATGACAGAACCCATATTTAGTTATTGCATAAAGTAATCCTAAATTCATCAGATTTTGTTTAATGTTGTTATTTTCTTTCTGAGTTTAGGTGTGGGTGGAAAGCCCCCCAAAATAGGTTAGTAATCAGTTTTTGTCAGAATGCAAATGTTACACTTTTGAGGAATTTTTGATATTTACTGTGTATATATGCACACGCACACATATATAAACAAACTGTACATTATGAAGGTCTTTATTGCCCAGGTGGGGTTGGACCTGGTGGCGTCATACCTGGTGGCGTCATACCTGGTGGCATCAGACCTGGAGGCGTCGTACCTGGAGGCGTCGTACCTGGAGGCGTCGTACCTGGAGGCGTCGTACCTGGAGGCGTCGGTCCGGGTGGCGTGGTACCTGGTGGCGTGGTACCTGGCGGCGTCGGTCCTGGTGGCGTGGTACCTGGTGGCGTGGTACCTGGTGGCGTGGTACCTGGTGGCGTGGTCCTGGTGGTGTCGGTCCTGGTGGTGTCATACCTGGTGGCTTGATTCCTGGTAAGATGTTTTTTTAAAAAAAACAGTAAATTTTATTTCCTTTGCACACCGGTGTATGTATCAACATAAATCAATTTTGCCCTGTCACAGGAGCAGGCAGAAAACCCTGGAAACCAGGTAAGATGTAGAGTATTCTACATGTTTTTCTTTTACAGTGAACACACCGCACAGTAATTTGCCCTGATCACCATTTTCATCAGAAGTGTTGTCAATTTGATAGACTATTTATTCTATTAATTAAAGTTTTTCCTTGCACTCAGACACAAAACGTTACTACCTACAATATACATGAACAACTTTATGATTGTGTTGAAGATTCATAAACAACAAAGGAACTTGACATTGTATTGTCAAGCAGTGGTTGTCAAATGTTGATCCTCATTGGTCTACATTTAGGTTATGGTGGGACTGGGGGCTTTGGAGGACCAACAATTGGGGGGACTGGATTTGGACCAGGTAGTGGTGGAGTTGGTCCAGGTGGAGCTGGAGTTGGTCCAGGTGGTGCTGGAGCTGGTCCAGGTGGGGCAGTAGTTGGTCTAGGTGGCGCAGGAATTGGACCTGGTGGTACTGGAACTGGGCTTGGAGGAGCAGGTGTTGGACCTGGTGGAGGTGAGCTTTAAATGGCATAATTGTTATTTATGAAATTATTAGTAGTAGTAGTTTATAATCGTTCAATATTTTATGGATCCTAGCATCATTTCTCCCTCAAACTGGATTTCCAGGAGCTGGCACTGGGACAGGTAGTGGGGGCAAAGTTGGGAAACTTGGGAAGGCACCAGTGCCAGGTAATGTGGGTGGATGAAACAGATCTTATTTGATTAACTTAAACAAATCTCCTCTTAAACAAACTTAAACAAATCAAATCTGTTTTTACAATCCCTCAACAAGGCATTGGAATTCCTGGGCTATACCAAGGAGGTATTGTTCCTGGACAAGGTGGGTGGATATTTTATCATGTCTGAATTTTTCAACAACAGTTAGGGGATTTTTAAGTGATTCTAGTTTATTTGCAAAGATCAACAAGTCATTTTTGTTTTTTACTTGAAGGGTTTGGTGGTAGAGGAGTTCTGCCAGGTGTAGCCACGGGATCTCAAACTGGTAAGCTTAATGCAGTTTACTGTAAGTACAACAGATCTAATAAACAATTAAAATTATTTATTTATTCAGCAATTAAAGTGATATTTTTCCCATTTTTATTTAACAGGTCAGCTTGGTCAAGATACTCTTGGAGCCAGTGGTAAAATAACAAATAATTAAAAGTACAATTCCTTTAATGAGAGGTAATTCTACCAGAATAAGCCTACCTGTCTTTTGTCATACAGGAGGCCGTGGAGGCTTTGGTCAACAATTACCAGGCGTGTTCCAGGGATATCCACTCATATCACCAAAATCTGGAGGTATCAGAGGGCTGTATCTACTGTATACATGAATCTATTTACCCCTACAGTTATTATAACCAGACTACTGAGAGTATTCATCATACACTATGTTTGGTTTTCAGCAATAACGGAACAGTTAATACATTTACTTTTTTACCTTTTTTTACCTTCTTTTTACCCCATTCAAGGTACAAGCGCTGCGAAGTCTCAGGCCAAGGCTGCCAAGTATGGTAAGCCATAAAAAAATGTAGGTGCAAGAATTACAGTATTTTTTTAAAAAACAGATTTCTAAGAATTTGGTATTGTCACTTTTCAGGGGCTGGTGGTGTGCCTGGACTAGGTGGTGGACTTGGTGTAGGAGGTGTACCTGGAACAGGTTTCATACAAGGTGTAGGTGGTGTACCAGGAGTAAGTGGGGTACCTGGTGCAGGTGGTGTACCAGGAGTAGGCAGTGTCCCCGGCATAGGCAGTCTTCCAGGTACAGCTGGAATACCAGGCACAGGAGTCATTCCCGGAACTGGAGGTTTATCTCCCGGAATCCTATATCCAGGAGCTGGTGGCACCTATCCTGGTGGTAATTTTGTGATTATATTACATATTTTACAGTTAAAAACAAAGCAATTTTGCTAAATCTTCTAACATCCAATGCTTGTCTCTCATCAGCTGCAGCAAAAGCTCGGAAATATGGTAATAAAAACTCAAGATTCATGTTACATACAATAACATGGCTGCCAATTAAATATAAAAACATTCTGATTTGTTTTTTTATTTTTCAGCTTCAGGCATAGGAACTGGTGGACTTCCTGGTTTGGGAGTGGGAGGTCTTGGGGCTGGAGGACTTCCTGGTTCTGGCTTGGGAGTGGGTGGTCTTGGAGCTGGAGGGCTTCCTGGTTCTGGAGTGGGTGGTTTTGGAGCTGGAGGAATTCCTGGTTCTGGAACTGGTGGTCTTGGAGCTGGACCTGGTGTTAGTCCTGAAGGTATTTAAAATGTAATAATTTTTTGATTTTTAAAAACTCACTAAGTCATCAACAGCTTAGCAATGTCTACTGTTGTTCCATGTTTCAGAATATGCTGCAGCCAAAGCAAGAAAATATGGTAAAACACCTTTTGAACAACACAAATGTGTTCCCTAGCAATTATAACACTTTTTTATGTTAACATGTTAGTGATATAGTTAAATTACTAAGATCTGATAAATACCTTGTTAATGTGTACTTCATTTTGAAATTATTTTACAAACAATTTGTGAAATTCTATTGCAGCCATTGAATATCAGCATGAATATTGAAGTCTTTCTTTTGTAGCTCAGCTTGGAATTCCTGGTGGGGCTTTAGGTACTGGAGGCTTACCAGGTGGAGCAGCAGGTGTTCCTGGTGCTGGAATTGGTGGGCTACCTGGTGCAGGACTTGGGACTGGTGGAGTGCCTGGAGTTGGACTTGGGTCTGGTGGACTAACTGGAATTGGTGTCTTTCCTGGTGGAGGTGCTGGAGGATTTCCTGGTGGTGGCGGTTTTGGAGGACTCCCTGGCTCTGGAACTGGTATAAAGTGACAATGTCACATTGTATTATGTAAATTGTATAATCCTGTGAAGTCTAAAATAGGTATTTGCTCTGGCTGTCTGATGTCCCTTGAAAGTGCATCCACTTTACGTGGGGTAGCTGTCAAATTCCGCAGTCATCTTTAATTAATTTAGTCAATACAGAACTTACAGGTGCTGTTTACCTTCTGGATCACCAAAGCTTTATCTAGCAGGATAAAGCATTGGTGATCCTGAAAAACAAATGTTAAGTTTTTAAGGTCCATGTTCAGATGCATCTTGTTGTGATGGAAAGATTTTTATAGTCATTGTAGTCAGTTAGGTAGGAAGTGATGCAAGGGTTTGTGGTGGTTCCTGCAGAGGCTAAAATGTTAAAGTGTCACACTGAACATGAATTATACATAACACGAAGCACTGCAACATCATTCCACTAATATTGACTTTTTAAATCCTAGGACTTGCTGCAGCAAAAGCTCGCAAATATGGTAAGGGAAGGTTAAATTGTCTTTATTTTCTGTCTTTATTTTCAGTCTTTATTTTCCTATATTTAGAATCCATGTTTATCTATACATTTTGATCCAAAAAGGTGTTCCTGGTGGAGCTGGTGGAACAGGATTGCCTGGAGGGTTAGGAGGGGCCCTTGGTGGTGGAACAGTGCCAGGTGTAGGAGCAGGTGGAGGAACTGGACCTGGAGGAGCACCAGTCGTGGGTTATGGACCAGGAGGGGTGCCTGTTGGTGGATATGGACCAGGGGGTGTACCTGTTGGTGGTTATGGACCAGGGGGTGTACCTGTTGGTGGTTATGGACCAGGGGTTTTACCTGTTGGTGGTTATGGACCAGGGGGTGTACCTGCTGCAGGATATGGACCTGGCTCTGGAGGCATGCTGATAAGCATTACATTATATTTGGAATTTAGGCATTGTTTGTACATTTTCACAACTACATTTATTCTTTGTATCTCACTTTGAATGCAGTGTACCCAGGTGGACCCAAGGCCCTTAAATATGGTAGGATTTTGTAAAGCAGTATGCAGTAGTCAGCAAAATTCTAAATCAGCAGTTTTTTTTAATTATTTTTCTAATCACGGTGTAGGTCCTGGTGGGAGTGTGGGAGCTCCAGGTCTTGGTCTGCAGGGTAGGGTAGGAACAGGTCCCATTGGAGGAGCTGGAACAGGGGCAGGGCCAGCTGGTGGTTATGGTACTGGGACTGCAGGAGTTGCTGGAGCTGGATATGGTACTGGAGCAGGATTGCCTGGTAGCACTGTTGGAACAGGCAGAGGAGGACTCTTGCCTGGCTATGGAACAGGCTTTGGAGGTAAATTAAACAGGTTTTAACAGTACAGAAGTTTACACAGGCTTAAGAAAAATGTTTATATTTTTTAACTATATAAACTTCTACTGATCTTTTATTTAAATTTGTTTATTACATGAACATGTATTGCCCTAAAGGATATGGACCTGGATCAAAAGCTGCTAAATATGGCATGTGAACATACACTACATACACTTACATATTTTCTTTAGTTGTAGTAGCTATTGGAAAATGAGTGATAATCATTTATATTAATAATAATAACAAGCATGTTATATTATAAAAT
This sequence comes from Chromobotia macracanthus, assembly GCA_036877525.1. Classification (NCBI taxonomy): domain Eukaryota; kingdom Metazoa; phylum Chordata; class Actinopteri; order Cypriniformes; family Botiidae; genus Chromobotia; species Chromobotia macracanthus. Next base: position 5,044,453 of record JAZGTH010000005.1, read on the forward strand.
TATTTAACAGCTCATTAGGTAATCAAAAAGGTTTAGTCATAAATAAACTACCAAACTACTGATCATGCTTCTTAAAAAATGTTTTCTATTTTTCCTTTTTTCTATGCTGTGATAAAAAACAGTGTTTTAACCAATGTAATTTTGACAGGTTTACCTGGTTCTGGAGGAGTCTTAGGAACCGGAGGAGTACCAGGAGCTGGAACAGGATTGGGTGCAGGCCCAGGAGGTATGCTAAGCATTTATAATGTTCCCCAAATTTTTATAAAACGGATAATATGAATTTATATTGAATTTAAACATTTTACATACAACACCTAGAATGGTTTTTAATGTTAAGTGTTGAATTCTAACTGTATAATGTACTGCTCCATATATGGGGGGGTATGGAGGTAAAGATTTAAAAACTTTTTATGTATACTACAATTTGTGAACCTGAAATAATAACTGTTTTGCTATATTTCAACCTAAAGGTTATGGAGGTGCACAGAAAACACTTAAATATGGTAAACAACTTACCTCTGATACTTCCAAGATAATTAAATTGTAAAGAAAATTCAGGCTAAGATTTAACCTCATGCATCTGCATCAACCAGGACAACCAGTTGGTGGGACTGGGGGTGTGTTAGGTGGGTCAGTAGCAGGTACTGGTGGAACTGGGGTCACAGGAGCTGGAATTGGACCTGGAACTGGTGGGTGATTATTGGTAAAACATGACTAAACTAAGGTTAACAGATGCAGGTAAAGATTTGTTTGCATATTAAATTAATCTGTACATCTAATATTAGGTGGGGCTGGAGGAATAGCAGGTTCAGGAGCCAAGCCAGACAAATATGGTAAGTGATCTTTGACTATATCTAATGATGTTTCCAGTATGGTATTACAATTGCAATTTTCAATTTAAATACAGGCAGTGTGATTGGAGGAACAGCAATTCCAGGCAGTACAGCCTCTACCGGAGCTGATGGGGGTAATGCAGTTTATTTGGAATGTCTTTGAAAACCATTAATATGCTTGGTTGTGCTATCCATAATAATGTCACAATAACTGTATGTCTTACCTGTGAACAATGACTGGCATCCCTGATGGTGGAACTCGTGGGGTTGGAGAAGGTCAAGGTGAGTTATTCTGGATTGAGTAGTGAATGTATTTATTTCTTTAGAAAAGTATCAAGATAAAATGTTTGTATGAATTTCCTCAGAAAAAAATATTTTTAAACAAAATGATATGTTTTGATATATTTACTGTTAATATATTAGCCGACTGTTCCCACATGCGATTTATTTATTTTTGAATGTGCAGGTGGAACAAAAGCTCCTAAGACTGGTAAGAAAAGTTTTGTCACCTTTCTTTTGGTGCAGACTACCAAGGTGGTTAACAGTGGAAATTAAGTCTAGTTTTCCGTTGTATAAAGCTGTTTAGTGATGTCACTTTGTAGGCCAACCCGGAAGACTAATTCATGACTCAAAAATTCTGCTGTATATATGTTCTGGATTTTTGGACTACATTCCAATCCAGCCATATTGTAATATAACCCGCAAATTAATCTCTTTATATATATTGTTTATATATAAGCCTACATAACAGAAACATTGTAGTACAAATATCCAGGCAATATAAATTACTATGCCAATTTTGTGTGTGCTTTAACTCTTAGCTTAACTCTTTAACTCAATATTTTGAGAGTAAAAGAAAAATAAGAAGGTGTTTTCACCTTTTATCTACCAGTTTTTTTAATCATTTTAACTTCACAGAATCTGGAGGATCAATAGAGGGATCAGGTGGGTCTATTGGAGGTGGTCCGGGTGAAGGTATGCATTGAATTAAAAACCTTCACCCTTTCTGTTCCTCTTTGGTGGAATGAGCTGCCAACCTCCACCTGATCTGCTGAGACCCACCACAACTTTCAAGAAACAGCTGATGATGTGCCTCTTTCACAAACACTTCACTAATCTACAAATATAGGCACTTCCTATATATCCCATCCTAAAAATAGTCTTTTGCTGTACCTTGTGTACTAATCCTGCTCGTACCCTAAACTTGGCACTATATAATATGAGTATCGTTGGTTCCTGTGACAAATTGACTGTGATGTTCCTGATCTGTAGGTCCCTTTGGATTAAAGTGTCTCCTAAATAAATAAATGTACTTTAAATTATCAGCATTATTTCACTGCCTAAAGTAAACTGGATGGATTCAGATTCCACAATTATAGGGAATTAGTGATATTTACTGTTTTTGTATTGTGTCTTTGTCTTTGAAGGTGTTACTGGTGGGGCCATTGATAGTGATGGACTTGATGGTGTTACTGGGACAGGAATACCTATTTTAGCTGGAGGAAAACCAGGTACATCTTTCATCCTTTGCATTTTGTTAGCTAATTTTTGTCACTGTATTTGTCTATAACTCACATTTACTTTGCATTAAATTAAACACTGCATGTTTTGTGATATAGCCAAGAACCACACACAAGCTTACAGTACAGGGAATAATACCAGGTAGATTATAGTGATTTAAACATTCTCTGCTCAACTGCTTCATGCTTTAATTTTCTTTACCATTAAACAGAAAATAGAGTATATTTAGTGCTGTTTCTTAATATATATAATAACAAAGGCAGCAAATCACAAGTTATTGTTACAGTAAGTTGTAGACAGGAAGAAAATAATCACATCAAAATACTCTTATGTTCAGTATGTTCAGTCTGTATGTTCAGACTTATTTGTGATGGATTATGAAGTACTAAACAGCGCATTCTGTGAACACAATTATTAAATTAATGAATTTAGTTTAAACAAATAAACTTCTTTTTTTACATTTTAGATGTGTCTGGATCTGCTCCAGGTTTGTATTAACTTTAGTATTTTGATCTTTTAATGGGTTTGAACATTCATGCTTACCTGAAAACACAATCATACTTTCTCAGGTGGAACAGGAGTCCCGAAATCAGAAAGTGAGATTTAACTTAATAACTTAATAAATAAAATTTAATTAATACAATTTGAAAGGGTGCATTGCTGACTGCGCGCATGATGACTGGATTCAATTAATATAAATTTCTCTGTTTCCTCTGTAGTTGGAGTAGGAGTTGTTCAGCCTGGTGGTAAGTTTTTATTTTAAATATTTTCAATACTGCACTCGCTTACATCGTGTTCATAAACTGGAAAGGTACCAATGTGCCAATGTTGCAGCTCCCTCTAGTGGTGAAGGAGTCTCATGCATGCGGATGTCATACTGTATATAACGTATGTGATTTTAATTTAACTTGTACTCTGATTAAAAAAATCATTTAATAAATTTAAGTTTATTCAAAAATATCGAATAACATAACTTGTATGCATAATCTGCATACATAATATATCTGATATAATATTTTGCTGTCACATCAAATTAGCTCACTTCATCAGGTAAAGATTCGGGATAATAAATTATGTCCAAATTGTGTCCAAACTCATCAATATGATCTCTTCCGTTATAAACAATAAACAACTATGTTCTTGCTTAGGAGGTGGTGATAGTGGAACATTACCAGGAGCCAAACCCCTAAAACCCCCAGGTACTTTAGGTGCCTTTTCATATTCAAAAACAGTTTTGCAGCTGAACCTTCATTGTTTATTTATTTATACTGTAGGTATTGGAGGCGGTGCTATTGCTGGCCGTGGAGATACTCCAGGCGTTATTGACGGAGGATTAGGGAGTGTAGGCCGGGTTCCAGGGGGAGTCGGTGGAGTTCCAGGAGGAGTCGGTGGAGTTCCAGGAGGAGTCGGTGGAGTTCCAGGAGGAGTTGGTGCAGGAGTTAAACCTCCAAAAGGTTATTTACCATCAACATGTTGATATTCAATTCAGTTGGCAATTGGCTATTCTCTTCACTTGGGAGCTTTCTCCCTGATTGTGTGTAAAAATGAAGAATGTTATTATTATGTTAAAATCAGCTTGTTAACACTTACAGCTTATGGCAGTGCAGGCGGAACAGGAACTCTTGGTGTTGGAGGTGTTGGTCCAGCTGGAGTGGGAGGAGCTGGACTTCTGCCTGGAGGTGGTGGTCTGCTGCCAGGAGGTGGTGGTCTGCTGCCAGGGGGTGGTGGTCTGCTTCCAGGGGGTGGTGGTCTGCTGCCAGGGGGTGGTGGTCTGCTGCCAGGGGGTGGTGGTCTGCTTCCAGGAGGTGGTGGTCTGCTGCCAGGGGGTGGTGGTCTGCTGCCAGGAGGTGGTGGTCTGCTGCCAGGTGCAGCCACAGGAGCTGGAGCACAAAAACCAGGCAAAAGTAATTAAAGTGATAAGTTCTTGCATGTTATTGCACAGTGCTAAATACATTTTTTTTAATTTTTTAGTTATATTTTAACTATTTTATTTGATCAAATACATTTTTGTCTTTAACCTTAAAATGTAAAATTAATGCACCAGTGTGTAAGGATTTGTCAATCTGCTTTAGGTTATGGTGGAGTTGGAGGTTTAGGAGCTGGTGGAATCCTCCCAGGAACTGGTACATTTGTATTTATCTTTCCTTTTTAACTACTGATATTTTTTTGTGTAATGACAATCCAGGTCAGCTGAAACTGAAATTGTCTAATGTTTTGCAGGCCTCAGGTTTCCAAGTGGCGCTGCAGTGGGTAGCAAACCAGGAAAAGGTATCAGAAACCTTCTTGCTGTTTAGTCATTTAGCAAGTGGTTTAATACAAAGTGACATACCTGTACAAATGAGAAATATCACAAGCAATTTAACATACAAAGTCCAAACTACACATAGTACTGCAATATTTTGTATTGGAAAGACTACTAAGAAAACAATTTCTTCATTGCTTTGATGAAAGCTTATGGAGCAGCAGGCACACTTGGTGGGCTTGGAGGCCCAGGGGGATATGGAACAGGACCAGGTGCTTATGGTGGTGGTCTTGGCGGTGCTGGTGGACTTGGCGGTGCTGGTGGACTTGGCGGTGCTGGTGGACTTGGAGGGCTTGGGCTTGGTGGTAAGATCTTAAAGTGTTCATCTGGTGTTTAATATTTTAGTTTACAGATGTTTATAATAGTTTTTGATAACATAATAAATGAAATGAAAGCCATAAATCATTAAAGAAATCTATAACAAATCCTTTTCTCTCTCTGTTTTGTTTTTAATGGCTTGGTTATGGTCCTGACACAGTAAAACCACCTAAAAGTATGTACAACACATGTAGTCAATGCTTTAACAATAAAAAAAACCTTTGTTGGTTATACAAAACTAATAATCACAAACCTTATCAGGCTATGGAGCAGCTGGAACACTTGGTGGAGCTGGACCAGGGGGTGTTGGTCCTGGAGGTTTTGGTGGGGGTCTAGGAGTAGGACCAGGAGGTGTTGGTTTAGGTCCTGGAGGAGTTGGAGGACTAGGTGGAGGTATTACGTCACTTAATATAGTGTACATTAAGCATACCTTTTAAAGCAGTGCAGCAAATTTCGAATGTAACACTAAATTCCGTTTTTGGTTAGATAAGTGAAGTGTCAACTAATGCTAAAATCTATTACATTTTTGGGAGGTCATAAATTACAGATATGAATGTTTTGTTGCGCAGGTGCCAGATATCCAGGTGCAGGCCTGGGAGCTGGAGCTGGAAAGCCTGGGAAATTAGGTTCTTATTTTATAGAATATCAACATTATTATCATGTAGTACAATGTGATCATGCTAGCTTTAGGGTCAGAAATATAACATCTAAAAATATCACTTGGAAATTTTAAGACAACAAAGTTACCAAGAAAGTTCAGCTGAAAATGCTAAATTAAAACAGTCCTGACATCCTTTGTAATTAGATGAATTATATTTTACGTGCTTTTATTGTAGGGTATGGGGGCTTGGGTGGAACTGGAGGAATAGGAGGTCTTGGAGGTGTTGGTGGGGGTCCAGGAGGTATAGGAGGAGTTGGTGGAGGCCCTGGAGGTCTAGGAGGAGGTCCAGGAAGCCCAGTAGGAACTGGTGGAGGTAAATAATTTTAAATAAGGATATAACCTTTGTTTTAACTTTGTCCCTTAAGCAATTATATATTTCATAATTATGCAATTATACTGTGTTATATGTAACATGATTCTATTTTATTTGTATTATTATATTATAATGCAATTATATTTCATACTAGATAGGACTTTAACATTTATTAAATTATGTTCATACTGATTAACAAATAAAAAATTTCATTCTGATATCGGTTGCTTTCAGGTCTTAGATATCCAGGTGGAGCAGGAACAGGGAAACCTGGTAAAACAGGTAAATTCATATACTCTGTATTGTGGTCAAGTTTAATCTGTCTCACCACCTTAATGAGCATAAGAATTAAGATACTGTTATATGCTTCTTTTTAAGTAGTTTAGTTACTTGCCATTAGATGGATGAACTATAATAACTTTGCTTCATCTTTGTTCCTTTCTTAAAGGTTATGGCACAGGTACCTTGGGTGGTCAAGGCTATCAGCCAGGTGAGCCGAATTCTCCTTTTAAATAATTATATCATACCTTGTGTTTCTCTTGACTGCTCATATGGATTAAAGGAGCCTGTATACAGAGTTACAGTAGATTTGTTTATCTTGCAGGCGGTGTAGTGCCAGGATATGGAACCGGTGTAGGTCCTGGTGGTGGGTATCAACAAGCATATCCAGGTAATAAAGTTCTGATGTTATATGAATTGATCTGATTTAGAGTGATTAATGAAAGTGTTCTAATATGTGATGTTGTAGGATATGGTGGCCCAGGTGCAGGTGGACCTGGTACTGCCCCACTTACACCTCAACAATGTAAGACACCTTTACAGTACGCAAGTGTATTGAACTTAAAAACTGAAATGGCTTGGCATGCACTCATCTGTTAACCACAGATCACAGTCATGGCTGTGGTTTCATGTGCTTCTGTATGTATTGCATTTAAACGTGTGTTGTATGATTTTATAGCGAAAGCAGCCAAGTATGCAGCACTCCAAGGATTTCTGGGTGCAGGAAGCTACAGAGGTACATTTTTCATCTGTTTAAGGCTCATACTGCAAAAGCCTGTCATGAAACACTGATTTTTCTGTTCATATCCACAATCTATGAATTAACAAGCATTTCAATATCCAACATGCAGTTTTCTAAACCTAATGAAATCAAACCATTAAAGGTGCAGTCAGTAATTTCTGACAAATGCACAAAAAGCGTTTCTCAGGAATCGCTTACTCCACCTTTAAGCACAGAGAATCAGCTTTAAAATAAACATTTGGATCGATATACTTTCTTATTACATGTTTTAGTTTTATGATGCCCAGTAATTATTTATAACTTTACATCAAAATGTAATAACATGATTAATAACATGAACTTTAATTGTAATTCTTTTTCGTCTGATCATCACCAAGCCCTTCTACTTTAAAAAGCAACCCTCCAGCTTGCTGTCATAGTTCATGACTCCCAATCAGTTCCCAGCAAATATAATGAAGTCCAAGCCTTCAAATGTTGTATACAGTTATAAACATAAGTATAAGTATGAAAACACATAATCAAAATAGTAAGATGTCTAATGCTGTAATTTGAGAAAGCTTTGTGCTGTCATACTACATATTGCATTCTAAATGCAGTCTAGTAAACTAGTAAACAGTCACTACAACCTGTTTTTTTCAACACAGTAAGTTATGCTGCATCTTTTCCTGTAGGGGGCGCAGGGTGCCAAGGCAAATACTGCGGAAGGAGAAGGAAGTGAGACACCAGCTTACAGAAATGACCTCATAAACAAGTGGTGCTACTGCCTGATTTCAAATGCACTTTTAACAGTTAAAATAGTGCCTTGTTTAATATGTGTGACAGAGATTTTGAACTTGCAATCATTTTTTTTCAACTGTTGATTAGGTGTGAAATGGATAGTTCACCCAAAAGTGAGAATTTGCTGTTTTACTCACCCTCAGTCCATCCAAGGTGTGACATTTTTCTTCAGTAGAACAATAAAGAAGATTTTAAGCTAAAATAATGGTCCTTGGCGATTCATAAAATGCAAACTTTGACCTATGCAAGAGACAGAACTGTATTTACAATATTATTAGCATGATCCATAGCCTCAGGCTGTGCTGAGCTATGCTGTTGACGCAGTTATGTCAGTTTACTTGCCTAACTACGTTACATTTATATTTATACATTTCACAGACACTTGAATTGAACCCACAACCTTTGCGTTGCTAGTGCAGTGCTGTACCAACTGAACTACAGGAACACAGCACTAGTCACAGGAAAGAAGTGAACTGCTTTGTTTGCCTATGCTCTCGAAGAGAAGAGGCACAGGGCAAGATATATAATAAAACTGGGTTTTCTCCATACCCAGTCACATGGAGTTTTTTTATGATGCTTTTGCATTTTTTTAATGTGACAAGAAGCTTGCATTTCTGAGGCACTCAGAACTGTTTAATAATTGTAATAACGTTGTAAATAATGTTCAGTTTCTTGCATAGACTAATTGTTTTGCTTCATAAAACCTCAGTATATCCTCAGGAGCTGTGGGGATTAATTTTGTTTTGAGGCAATCTGCTTTTTGAATCTTAAAGACATGGCAGCTGTGGGCTTGCATTTCATGAAGCACCACAATTTTAGCTGAAAATCATTTTTAACTGTTCTGCTGAGGAAAAATGCCACATACACCTTGGATGACCTGAGGGTGAGTAAAATAACAGCAAATTTTCATTTTTGGGTGAACTATTCCTTCAACTGAAATGGTGCCATGTGAACCTCTTTGGTTCACATATGTAATATCTCTTCTTAAAAATAATCTGTCACTGTACATTTCCTTTACAACTGTACCTTCCAGATTTTAATTATTTTACAGATTTTTTTATCAAATCACCCATGCCCATAATTTAATATTACGTTCCATCAGATTTTAACAGATGCATTTATACCATGCATCTTTAACGGACATCTGAATTGCTCACACATGAGTAGCTGAATATCCAGACATATGACGTGTAAGGATGCGGTGCTGCTATATCAGGATGAACTGTGACAGCTGAGGCAGCAGTATCATAATAGGCTACATGTTTCGTCCATCTTTGCAAACATATGTAATTCTCATTCTTTCATAAAGTAAGTGGAGCCTTTTGTCTTTATTTATGCATATGACTGCATGAATCCACAAAATTGTCTTTTTCCAAGAGCTTTAGTCATTGAAATTTGTCATAGAAATTTAAATCTAAATGTTTAATGTGTTTTTACTTACGTTCACAGTACCTGCCGAAGCAGTCTATAAGTACTGAGGATTATAAGCTGTCTTCAAAGATACCTCAGGAACTTGAAGCAGTTTTTTTCTAGTTTATCTGACCCTTGTAACACCTTGTTTTAAGTTTGTATGTTTTAAATGTAACACATATTAAATTAAAATGTTTTAAGGATATCTATGCATTTAACCTAACTAGTTTTTGGGTTTGTTAGCAATGTGTGTTGTGGATAGCGTATCTGTGTTCGTATAAGTGCAGCTATTCAAATGTGACCCGGAAACTCCTCTAATGGATTGTCTTGCATTTTGTTTCACCATTGATCTTTAGTTTGGTGCACATTACTTTAAATTTTGTGAAATTCCATCAAGTTCACGTTTTGTATGACTCAATTTTAATTGTGCCTTTCATCCTTCAAACTTTTCTAAAAATAAATTTAGTAAAAATCAAATCATATATGTTTTCATCTCTTCTTCTGTATGCATACACTCTAATAAAATGTGGGTATAATTGTGGGATCCAAAGGTTAATACAGCACTTTCTCAGGAGAAACAGAATCCTGGTCCCAATGACAAGCATGGCCCATATAATTTGGTTTTAGGAGAATATGATGAGACATCTTGAGTCATTGTTTGAATTCGTATTGAAATCTCTGAATTTCTCTGAATCTCTGCATCTCCTCTGATGTCTAAAGGTTATTCAAATGTGTTGCTATAAGATTGCTGTCTATATGAGATAATGAAGAAATGTTGTTTCCTTATTTGTTTTTCTCTAGTGCCGGGGTGAAGTTATATATTAAGCATATCTGTTACACCAGATGGCTTACATATCTCATTTCTAAGAGGAGACATTCTCAAGAATTAAAAACTTAACTAAATTAACTAGATTAACTAACTAGATTAACTCAAGAATAACTTTAGATTTTATACCACTCCACTCACTGAAAGGGTTTTTTTCCCATTTGCTCAAAGTCTATGACTGCAGGCTGTTCAGAATCTAATATTTGGTGAGCAGTTCCAAAATGAGATCCTTTCAAACATTCTTCTGCATGATAACAATCAGACAAAACCTCCCTTGATAAAAGAACTGGGATTTAAATGAACTCCCCTGCCTGATCATGAAGTCCATGAGGTCTCTCAGCAGGTGACACTGGTTGGGTAACTCTAGCCTTTGACAGTATGCATTCTTTCTGCCGACCAAAGCAATCTTAGAGGGTGGGCTAAAGTTAGGAAGGGCGGGAGGGGTTTAAACTCTTTACAGACACTCTTTACAGGAAGTAGTACTGTGCAACTCTATCCTGCATATGCAGATATGAAAGCAAAACTAGTACTTTAATTTTTTTAACATTATTCTATTTGAAGCTGTTTTCCTGGGCTTTCTTCTCCACCCATTGTAGTCCTTTTCTCCACCCCTGAAATGAGTAAAGAAGACTAGGACTAGTACAGGTCTACTACTGCTGTTATGCTTCGGTCTCGTCAGGACCTGTATTACCGGAGAGGGGGGAAGGCAAGGTAAGACAGATGGTGTTTGGTTTGCTTACTTGTTAAAGTTTTCTAGTAACATTTCAATTTCTTTTTGCCTTGAAATTCTTTAAAATGGGGTGGTTTTGTGGTGTCAGTGTTACATCCATTTCTTGTAAAAACAAAAACAGGAACTTCTTTGTCAACAGGCTGCTTTCAGATTGTCTTAAGATAAAATGCTTTTAACATGTCAGTTTATAGACTGCTACCTTATCCTGTATGTCACAAATGAGCTGAGCTTGGATAAGACCCCATTATCATGGTCCACAAATGCAGAATAGTGTTTGTTAGTGCGTTCATGTAAAAACAAGGAATGGAATTCAGACTTGTTTGTTTGTTTCACACCAGTTTTGCTCTTTCCCACTTCTCAATTCAGAATCCATTTTACATTCACACTGATGCATTGGGCAGATGCTTTTACTCAAATAGACCATATTTAAGTGCATGGGTTTATTAGAACCAGTGAAACTTTTACAAAACTCACGTGGAGAAAGCTTGGCAAAAATAAAAGACTTTTTTACTGTCAGCTTAGTAGAGAAAAACAAGCAAGTATATACGGTATATGTTTCAGAGAACATCTGTTTAAACGTTGTGTACTTACGTTTAAGCATACTAGGTGCTGTGACTAATTGTCTTTCTACTAAAATTTAGTAGATTAGTAGTTAAGTATTTAAAAGTAAAAATATAAACTTTCAAATGACTTTTAAATATAGTTTGAACAGATAAAGATCCTTGCTTGATCACAGTACGTGTTGATGTGTGTATAATGTATGTATACATGTGTTTCGATGATATACCTGCTGTATATTACATTGTTATGGAGGATGAAACAGCAGATGACTAGCAGCTGTGAAACACATGGCAGGCTTCCTCTTCAAATGTTACACAGAAAGGAAACTCCCCTGATGTTCACTCTAGCTTGTTTTTACTCTTGCTCAATCTCACTCTAACAGCAGTTAGTATTTGATAAACAATTGACTTGGTAAACAACATACTATTTTTATTTGTCATCCAACTCAGCACAACTGCCAATAAGTTATCCAACAAGGCCCCTAAAACATTTATTACAAAAAAGTAAAAATGCCTGTTACTTGTTGTTAAGCCTTTGTTGTAACACTCTTTTTTTTTTTTAGCATTTTTGCTAAAAATGCTCTTTGTAGTGGAAAGGGGTTTTAGTATGAAAAGGTTAAAAAGTAAAAAACGTTTACTGAAAATATGTTTAGAGAACCAAAAATTGCTCTGTGGCATTATGAGTGAAAACCCTCTTTTGGCACCCTTAACCATCCTTAAAGTTGGATAATATATGCACTAGATGTGTTACACAGCTATACACATCTTTTGATATTTGATATATATTTTCTGATTTAAATGTTGAGTCATAGAAATGTGATTCAATGTATATGGGATTTCCCTATGGGTGCTGTCTTCTCTTGATAGGCTGCAGTCAGCTTCATTCGCAAGTCCTGTTTAAAGACAAACCTAAGCTCTCTATGAATAAAATAAAATATATAACCCATCCAATATAAAGCTAGTTTACAATGTGTGAGACTATAGCAGGTACGTTTCCATTGGCTTATAAGAGTTCCCTCTATACTTTTAAAGAGTCTTGTATCTCTCTTCACAACAACACAGACACAGCTCGGTTCCTTAAAAGGGGCATTTATTCCTTAATTACTTATTCCTTAAGTCTTAATTACACCGTGAGAACTGCATTTGTAGATAAACAACACAACACATAAGCAAATTATAGAAAAGTGCTTAATATTTTACAGCGGAAAACAAATACCTTGTTGGCTGCTTGTCATGAAAAGAGTGATCAAGTCTTTTATGAAAACGAATTTCTAACAGCAATAACCTTAAATCTTATTATCTCTAATGTAAATAAGAGCAGAGGCTTCCTGAGGCGTTCACGATCGATTTGTCTGTAATATGCAGCATTTCGTCATTTCCACTGTTATAATATGCACCTTCGCACCTTCTATATGAAATGAACACATTTCTGAATCATATCTCCACGAATAGAACGAACTGATCAAATTAATTAAGAATTACACAAGGATTAAAGAAACAAGACTTAACAAGAATTAATTTATGAAACACAAGCATTTACACATAAATATTTACATAGCAACACTTACAAGTCTAAAACAATCATCCTTAACCATTTGCATGGAATTTGAGTTGTGTAATATATCCTTATTAAATAAAAATATTATACATAATACAAATGTATTTCCTATTTAAATGCCCTCCGTTTCTCTCTTTCTCTTTGTTAGGTGTTGTGAATGTAATTCTGTTCTTTCTCACTGGTACTATGAAAGAGATGGACAGTTCTTCTGTAAGAAACATTACTGGTCACGATTTGGAGAGCAGTGTCATGGCTGCTCAGAGTCAATCACTACTGGTCCCATTATGGTAAACACATAACACTGTGTAATCATCTTACATTAAGTGCACATAACTGTCAAACTCCTTTTAGAAACACTGGAAGCTTTGGATTAGGTTGAGGAGCACTCAGCTCAGTATTTCTAAAATCCACCTTCTCATTGACCTTGAAGTCACATAACTTATACATAACTTATTTTCACCCATATAGTAAACAAATATGTATAATGTAATTGTTTTCAACATCAGTCATTCCAGCTTTTCTGGGGAGTTACTGACTGGGGACAGATACATATGAATACATGCATTCCTCTACTAGATTCCACAAACAAACAACATTCCATTCACTGATGACTGTAAATAGACATTAATTGTATCTGTCTTATCATGGGAAGATTAGGTTGGAGTTTTGATTCCTTTTGTGTTTTCACCATTTCCCTCTTTGACCTGAGGGCAGTCAGCCCCTCCCACTCACAATCTCACTTCCTGCCATTGTGTTGCTTCAGTTCTGCACACTGATGTAATCCTCCCTCCCTTCCCCACCTTAATACTCACCCCATTCTATGTTGTTCAGTTGAATTCATGATAACCTGCAGTGTAAAATAATAAATAGCCTGATGTTTCCTCTTCCTTCCATCCATGCAGGTGGCTGGGAAGCAGAAATATCACCCAGAGTGTTTTCTCTGTGAAAGCTGCAACATGTTCATTGGAGATGGCGATTCTTTCACTTTAGAGGATTTTACCAATTTATACTGGTTGGTTTCAGTTGCTAAAACTTAAATTTAAAAATTTAAAGGTTCTCTAAACTCTTAAAGGGTAACAATAAGGTTTATAAGCTTTAAAACAAACATTTTGTAATTATGCATTTAAACTTTTGAACCATTTTTTTATACTTATACTTTTATACTAATCTAGGTAATCTAGGTTAATGTTAATTTATAAAAAGAATACAACGGGGTAAAGTACCATCATAAGAATGTGATTTTTTCTGATCTTAAAACGTATGACAACTGAAATTCTGTTTTGTCTGGTTTGTGATTTTTGTTTGTCTTTTAATCCATTTCCTCTCTTGTAGTGGACAATGTTATTACCAGAAGGTGTCAATGCAGAGTTTGGGGTCAAGACTTCCTCATACAGTGACGTCGATGTCATTTCCTCCCTCTGCAGAAAGCAGGCGAGGTTTAACTTACACTGTGGAACAGAATGAAATGGGCCCTGTGATCAGAGTATCTCAGTATGTCACCACTTTAGTCACAACTAACGAAAATATATATATTAAAAATGAGACTATTAAACATTAGATTTAATTAATCTTGATTCCCCTCTAAAAATTCCTGAATAAACAGGCTGGACTTGCACAGCATGGCTTCTGAAGTTAAGCCTTTGATCCATATTGGAGACAGGATTCTTGAAATCAATGGAATCTCTGTTCTAAACATTCCACTTGATGAGGTAGATCCTTTACCATCTTACAGAAGATAATAATACAGATAAGCTGTACAACACATATGAAGATAACATTTTACTATTTTTATGACTTTTGAACAGTTAGATTTGGTGATTCATGACACAGAGCACTGGCTGCAAATCACAGCTGAACATAACCCTGAAGACCTCACAAAACAGGAGGACTTGTCAGGCCTGCTGGGGGAAGAACTGGACCAGCCTGGAAACTTAGATTTCTTTCCTCTACCCAGCAGCAGACGGACAGGCTTTCGTTCTAAAAACATTCTGTAAGCTGTGAAAGCATCAAATTTGTAAGACTAATTGTTATTGGATAAAATACATAAAATATGACACACAAGTAATAATGAGTGCTTTTAGGACACTTTGATGATATCAGCATCTAGTCACATGCTATATTTCCATTTTTTTCTGGTTTGTCAAATTATATACATTAGCATTATGCTTGTGACCAAAAATCGGCAATTTGGTAGATGATAAATTCTTCAGATTTTATTACACAGTACCAAATGTTTAAAAAGGTCACATCACTATGCACTCCACTAACATTTAATTTCTCTTTATCGCCCTCTGCAGGCGCAGCTGCAGTATTGACAAATCTCCGTGCTCACAACGCCATGCTGTACTGCTTTCTCATAGAAGAGATATCAATAGATCCGAGTCTCTGCGTTCTGACTCTACTGACAAAACACAACGCATTTTCCGTCCCTGTGACCTTATATATGGTGAAGTCCTGGGAAAAGGCAGTTTTGGACAAGCCATCAAGGTAAAGCAGAGAAACTGAGTCTAGCTGAATAGTCCTTTGTCTTAATAGTACAGATACAGAAGAAGCAGTATGGATTAGAACCTACAGTGAGCATGTGTGCTACCCACTGTGCCACAGCTTCAACTAGTTAGCTGAATGTGCTTGAGAAAAAAATCCATATCAAAAAGATCACATTCTTATAATAGACATTAAAACAGCACTCTTCGTATTGTCAGGTGACACATTTGGAAACAGGTGAGGTGATGGTAATAAAGGAGCTTCTTCAGTTTGATGAAGACACTCAGAAGATGTTCCTGAAAGAGGTTTGTTACTTTACTGAGCAAAGTTTTGTACATTTGTGCACTTGTGCAGGCAGAATAGATTTTTTCAACTGCGCAGTCAAGAGCATATGATATGGTTTCTAACTGGAAGATATTTGGCCCTGTAGGTCAAAGTGATGAGATGCCTAGAACATCCTAATGTCTTAAAGTTTATCGGCATTCTTTACAAAGACAAGCGTCTAAACTTGATCTCTGAGTATGTGCAAGGAGGAACACTGAGGGACACCATAGAGAAAATGGTTTGAACATCTGTTTCTGTCTCTCAGTTCTCTTGGCTGAATATTTGTTCACCACACATAGATCATATAAACTCATAGTTATTTATATATCTTAATTTAGGACAAGGATCACCCATGGAAATTGAGAGTAAGCTATGCCAAGGACATTTCTGCAGGAATGGTAAGTAAAGGAAAGCAATGATGTGTTTGCAGAAAGAAATTTGATTAAAATGTTGAAAGGTAGCCTACAAACAATGTGAATCTGCGCTGCCTTATAGAATCTAAACAATGCAAGAGGAATCTTAGTAGGGATCTTTACATCTTCTTTCGTGTACCTGTCATCTTATTCCTTAATGCAAAGACTTGCTCCAACAGGGAATGAGAATCTGAAGCAGGCCCTAGAGCAGCTGCTTTTAGAATTTAATATTACGTCATACAAGTAGCCCACCCTCCCCTTTTAGCCTGCAAATGACACTACAAGCAAATATATTGCAGTTCATGAACCCTTACAGGAATAGCCATACTTTTTTTAAAGCACACACCTGTGAGTTTTTGTCTAGAAAACCTGTTGATTATCAAGTGATCAGCACTTGTGAGAAGCACTATTAGCATAAAATATTTTTAAAATGTATGACAGGAAGTGTAAGAATATACAGCTAAAGCTACAGGTCTGAGATCTTCCACTTTAAATCTGAGTACAAATACATCTTGGGAAAGATAATAAAAAGCCAAAAAGACGCCTGGGAATCTCATCTAGGCACAAAATTTCTATTCTGACATGCCTGCAGCTGTGTTTCTTCTTTCTATGACACAAAAATTTCAGGATTTATATTTGAAAGGTGTTTCATATAATGAATACAGTCTACAAATTTATTTCACTTACACTCTCTCTCTTAACATCACAGGCCTACTTGCATTCCATGAATGTCATTCACCGGGATCTAAACTCACACAACTGCTTTGTTAGAGAGGTCAGATGAAATCTTTTCGCATGAATGCACAACATTTATCCTGAACTGTTGGAATTGTGTGACAGCACTGGTTTTCCTTACAGAACCAGTCAGTTGTTGTGGCAGACTTCGGTTTGGCCCAGCTTGTGAAGGAAGAGAAGAAGGATCCCTCCTCACCTGGGCAAATGTCCAAAATGAACAAACTTGGTCGTAAAAAACGGTATACTGTGGTGGGAAACCCATACTGGATGGCACCAGAAATGATCCATGGTGAGATATATGGATGAAATATGACAGTAATGTGACTGACAGTGTTACACTGAAATGTTTTAAGCATTGCTGCATTTTACTGTATACAAACTGTATTTTCTTGTTTGCAGGAAAAGTTTATGATGAGCACGTTGACATTTTCTCATTTGGGATTCTGCTTTGTGAGGTAGATGACTTTTTATTCCTTATTGCTTAAAAAAATGGATACATAAAAATATTTTAAAGACACAAATGTTTGTTACAAGTAAGGCATGGCAATTAACCAGACAGAACATAAATTATCTGTTTTATAATACCTACATTATTCTTAAGGTGTTTATGTAAAAAATAACAGCTACATTTATTTCTGATGGCAGATTATTGGAAGGGTTTATGCTGATCCAGATTACCTCCCCCGCACTCAGGAGTTTGGACTGAATGTGAATGAATTTCTGGAGCGCTACTGGTCCACAGCATGTCCTGCTTCTTTCTTTCCCATCGCAGTTCTGTGTTGTGCCTTGGAGGCTGAAAAACGGTGATTGTCATTTACAAATTACCAAACTAAATCAAATTCCCCTGTGCTAAAACCTGTGGCTTTTTCTTTATCTCTGTTTTACAGCCCCGCTTTTGCTAAATTAGAGGAGTGGCTGGAGAACCTGTTAATGCACCTGGAGATTGGACTTCCTCTTATGTCAGAACTGGATAAGATTTGTCAATCATTTTGGGTGAACCACAGCCAAACAAAACAAACTTATGGGATTCCTTCCAAACAAATGGAGAACTCTGTGCTTGGCAGGAGCTGAGGTTTGAAGTGCAAAAGTTCTCACATGCAGGGTAATATTCATGTAATGATCCTCAAGTGGGAATCCCAGATTGTTATTGACAGTGGACCCCGAAAAGGACACGTATGCAACACCTATGAATTATATTGCATATGATAACAAAATATCAAACCATCTGTAAACAAATGTTAGGCGTTTCTCGCAGCTCACTGCACTTTTCCATTTTTGCCATTAAACTAAGGTCAGTTTAATGGATGTATGGAACTTATGGTTTGTTATACCCTCAGATTCACACAAATGACCTAGTAAACTACACACATGAATCATTAAGATTGAAAATTAGAAAGAGCTTTTAATATTTATTCATTTTAAACAGTATATAATAAGTACATGTGCTGTCTTTTGTTAAAATAAATGTTTATTTGTTTGTTATATATTTTGTTACATAATGCAGTTACATTCATACATTTTAAGAAGTGCTTCAGTGATTTTTGAGACCACTGTATATTGTACAAGCTGTAGGTTACATTCTCTTGCAGTAATGTTGCACTGTTCATACAGTACTGTATATCTCAGATACAAAGGTGCTGTTAGATTGTTCAACTGAACATTTTTACTAGTTGCAAATTTAAGCTAAACAAACAGTATTGATTTCATATATAACATAATGCATTTCCCTTAAAGGCTTAGTGATGTATTTTTTTTTTTTGTTTTAAAGTTTTTATGTTTATAAACAAGTGTTGAAATTTGAATTTTACATTTATAATATGTTCAATATACTGTGAAATTCTGGTCAAAGCTTTGCATCTGACTGAAAGAATAAATGTATTGAAATATGCTGCTGGTTTTCATTTGAGTCGTGTTTACATTTTAAATAAGCGCTTTAACGGAACGCAGCACCATACCGACTTCAGTTCATTCACCAAAACGAAGCCTCTTGATTACAAACGCGGATTTTATTTTATTTGTACTTCATTTTATATAGTTTATATAGCAATATTTAGCACTATTTAATACATCTGCCACACGACACGCTCCTGTGGTCTTTCTAAAGGCAAATTTTAACAGTGAACTAACTGGCGTGCCTTTATTTGGTGCAGAAAGCAACACTAAAAACATTTTCTCAACGAGACTATGGATAGTGACAGTAAGTATCCTATTTGTTTAACATTGTTATTACACTCAAATATTTATTTGTACGTTTTTTAAAATCGCTTAATGAAATCAATGGACTACTAATATTTTTGGTCGTAAGTTACTGTATGTACAAACTGGCTTAATACTATCATCTAGCGGAGATGATAATAATGACATTTTCATGTCGTTAACATTTATGAACAGTTTTTACATTTATTTGTTTATGTTATACAAAACAATGCAGCAAAGTAACACTGTCTGCTAATTCTTTCTAGTTATACAGACTGCGGATTTTGAACTTCAAGGTAACTTCAAGTGTGTTTTGTAAAACTATGGAACTTGATTGTACAATTATTGTAAAAAACAAATTTGTGCATGTTCTACAATTTTTCAGCAAATTGCTTATGAAAGAGGAAGAGCAGATTCTGTACATGTACAATTTGACTAATTAACTAATTGACCTTTTGTCCATTTCCAATGCCTCATAACCTTTGGATTAATTATCTGCCCTAGGTGGGGAGGTAGGTCATAAATTATATTAAAGGCATTTAAAAATTATTACAGATTTAATCTGCACAGCACATTTAAGCTTGGCAATTTTACAATGTTGTGATCAATTGGCCTTTTTGCTAGTTTTCTGGCTTAGCATTATATGACTCAGACAACAGTGGAATGGGCAGTTCTCCTGACAGCTTCTCTCAAGCAAAGGATGGAGATGAAAATATTGATATCACTGGCTCATTTTGCTTCTCACCTCTGTCTGAACAAAAGATTGATAGCATTGATGACAAATCATTTCTAAGATCCAGGAGGCCACAGGGTCACCTGTATGCCTCCTCACAGGTAAAGTAACACATTACACTCTTGGAACTTCAGTGACCAGAGAATTTGATGCATAACTTGCATAACTTCAGTGACCAGAGAATTTGATGCATAACTTGCATAACTTCAGTGACCAGAGAATTTGATGCATAACTTGTAATACATACACTGTTATTTTTCACTGTAATTTCCAGGACCAAGAAAAGGAATATGTCGGCATTGATACACTGCCAAACCAAGTCCACCATCAATCAGTGAAAAAGGGGTTTGAATTTAATCTAATGGTTGTCGGTAAGAACAGTAAACTGCTCTGTTACAAATGAATTTATATATTTTAAAAAAGGAAATCTACTGGTGTATGTATTCTCATGACTAGGGCAAATTGCTTAAGCATGTTGCCTCAACGTGTTTACAGTATATCATGGCTTTTAGTTCTGGAATAAAATAAATGTTTTTGGTGTTTTTAAATTCAAACTTATTCTGAATTGTACATTTAGGTGAGTCTGGCTTAGGCAAATCCACTCTTGTTAACAGCCTTTTCCTCACTAACCTTTACACAGACAGACTTCTGTATGATGTCTCAGGTATGTGATATTACTCCAGGACATAAATACTTAACAATAGTGAATTAAATCAGGACAAGATGTCCAATACTCATGTAGTTGTTGTTTTTATCTATCAGAGAGAATAACTAGGACAGTATCAATAACAAAGGCTACTGTAGAGATTGTTGAAAATGGAGTGAAGCTAAAGCTCACTATTGTAGACACCCCTGGTTTTGGTGATGCCCTTAACAATGATAAAAGGTATTACAAAGTCAATATGTGTTAAATAAATGTTTGAAATGCTGTTTGTCTTTACACTAATTTGTTAACTTAATTGGGTGGTCACCTTTTATTACCTGGTGTTAATTTCATGCTAAAATGTATTTACACATGGTAAAGCTGGCAGGCTGCAGTGGATTATGTAGACCAGCAATTGGAACAGTACCGCAGGGATGAGATTGGGCTAAACCGCAATAACATGACGGACAACAGAGTCCACGGCTGTCTGTACTTTATCTCACCTCATGGCCACGGGTGAGACATGAGGAGTTTCTGTAGTATTTTTATCTCATGAATTTTAGCATGATTTCATGGGTCATAGAACAAAAAGGTCAATCTGCTATTGCTCATTTTTAATGAGATCAGTCTGAGATATCAGTAAGCATGAAAATAGTGTCTAGTCGGTTAAAACATTTCCTGTCTCAGTCTTAGGCCAATTGATGTAAAATTTATGACGGCCTTGCATCAGAGGGTCAACATTGTGCCTGTCCTGGCTAAAGCAGACAGCCTCACCCCAGCAGAGATCTGTGAAATAAAAACCAAGGTGAAAATATCACCTTTAAGCTTTCAATGAGTGACAGTTGTTTTAAAAGTGATTCTGATACACACAACTAACATAAACATAATTCTATGTGAATGCTATGTGAATAACTGTATTTAATTAATAACATCTGTGTCCTTAGATAAGGACCGAAATTGACAAATACAAAATCAAGATATTCCAGTTTCCAGAGTCTAATGTTCTCAGGAAACAGGATCTAAAGGTAAAGACGCCAATTATTTATCTTGTACTTTTTACAATAAGTTTTAGTAGCATGATTCCATGTAGATGGTTAGCTTTTTTATAATCCTTTGTGATAACTCGCAATGTTTCCATGTCTTCTTATAGAAAACCATACCCTTTGCTGTCATTGGGAGTAATACAGTAGTAGAGAGCAATGGCAGGAGGGTACGAGCCCGTGTCTATCCGTGGGGCATTGTAGAAGGTAGGTTTAATTACAGCATGAAACATGAAAAATATTCAGGAAAGGAACATTTCTACTTGAGGCAGACTAAATGAGAGCTATTGAAACACAACCCATGTTCTTCTAACAATTTCAGGTAAGAGGACCCCAATATTCCCCAATATGACATAATTTTATCTTTTTCCATTTGCATACAAATAAAATAAATAACAATGCCTTTTAAAAGAGATGGTTTATTTAGACATACAATTTCTGCAGTTGCTGAATATATTAGAATACATCAAAGTCATATTGATTAATTTTATGATACCTTTATAGTGCTTTTTTCCATTATGGAGTACAATTTTGTGCTTTGTGCTTTTTGCAAAGTAAAGTATTCTGTAAACTCATTCCTTTTCTCTAATAGGCTGTATTATAAACTGTTTGTTTGACATTTATTTTGCTCTTCCCAACAGTTGAGAATCCATGTCACAGTGATTTTGTGTATCTGAGGAATATGCTGATCCGCACACACATGCAACACCTGAAGGATGTGACCCACAATACACTGTATGAGAGTTATCGCATCAACTTCCTGTGCAATAACCCACGCCTGGTACAGAATGCACTGAGACACGTGCAACTTTTTTCAGCCTTTATTTAGAGAAGCGTTTGAGCTTGTTAATAATTCAGTTGTTATTGTTACCAATAGGAGAGCGAGTAAGAATGTGGACGACAGATGACAGACGAGGACAACATGTGACTTACTGATTCAAAAAAAGAAAATGAAAGAGTAAATAGGCTCACTGAAACTTAAAATAAAATTTAAAATGCGTATAAGCAGCAATGTTCATTTAATTGAACTAAAATGGCCAACTACAACAAGGTGTACATAATTTCAAAGAATATAACAAGCTCAAAAATGAGGACTTTGTCACTACCCTGTCAGATGTTTAAAGTTGCTTTGGTGTGTTAACAAACAACATCTGTATATATAATATACAATTGATATACAATATCTGTATGTTTGTACAATTGGGATGTGGGATAAAGTGGGATAAAGCCTGCAAAAGCATCAGCGCATGTCATCTTGCTGTAAGAATTCTATAGAATTGTACCTACTAACATACCTACGCATACGTTTGTAGTAAGAGTTGTGGCACCATACTGCTCATGTCATGTTGTTTGGAATGACATGAGAGTGAGTTGATAATGGAAATAAATTGGGTGAACTATCCCTTTAAAAATGGTATGAGGTGGAGATGGATGGGTGCTGCTGAGGAGGAAACAGGTTGTGAGAAAGAGGGGAAGATCAACAGCTAATAATACACTTTAATACGCTAATAAATAAGCTAATAAAATACGTAAAAAAGTGTATTGTAAAAATTGTGTGTATTGGAATCAGCATATCTAGATACATATAATATAATAATATGTGTGTGTGCATTAAAATATATATTAAAATCTATCATGTAAAAGATAAACATGTACATAGAAAACAGAAATCAAACATGAGAAAAGTTGTTTGTACAAGCACTGCCAAAAGATCTACTGAAGCGAGCGTGTCGCAGCTCTCGCTGATTCCTCTTTAGCTGTTGCCAGATTCCTGTGTAATCCAGAGCGCAGCTGACTTTCGTCCCGCATGCAGTCGGTGTGTTGGTTTTGGCTTCTGTACCGCTAGTTTCCTCCGTAAACAACTGTGGTAACCTCCCAGGATATTTATGTACTAATTTCATTTTAACTGACAAACTGCACAAAGAGATTTGGGTAAACATCGATATCACCGACTACTGGATGTAAACTCAACGTTTGGTAATGGAGCACCTGTCGTCCACCACCAACCGGTTCGTGAATGCAATGTACCGACAGCGGGGTAAGAGATTAATTTGAAAAACAAAAATAGCAGAACAAATGTGTTTTAAAGAATTATGTCATTAAAACTTCAATGCTCTTTTTATCTTTCTCTCTTTCGTATTTGCCCCTTGACCAGATCCTGAGGTATGAATCTATAACAATTCATCTACTCATATACACATATGTTTATAATTGACATTTAGTTACAATTTTACGCTGTAAAATGTGCCTCCACACATAACCCCCACTACTCTAGCGTCTTACTTTAAGATGAGAGTATTAGTGTGAGGCATTAATCTGTCTGGGCTAATGAGAAGTGACAGACTGGATACAGTCACGTTATTTGGATTAGAGTCTGTGCTACTTACTTTCTGTGCTGAAAGCTCTGACATGCTGGCAGATTTTTTTTATAATGAATTCAATTCAACCAAAATATGTATAGTTTATATAAACTTTGGGGTAATTCTTGTCCTCAATGTGCAGATATCTAGTTTGGCCATAGAAGACTGTGAGGATGCTGAACTGGCCTATACCATGAGAGACCTTCCCCCTAGAACAGGTCACACCTTCTCTGGATGTGAAAGGCCCATGACAGACAGGGAGCCAGACAGCAGTACCCATCCTCACACCCCAGGAACACCCACTTTCACACGCCCCATGAGCAGAAGTCTCCTGGGCTCAGAGTCGGAGTTGCCCCATCGTGGTCAGCTAAGTTCCATGAGTTCTTTGGAGTCTCCCCTCAGCCCTTCTCGACCAAAAAGTCCTTGGGGCAAATTTGACCCCTATGATTCTGCTGAGGTAATGTAAAAGTGAAAAGGCATAATGTTGGCCAGTCTTACAGGAAAACACAAGTTCACTGATCCACTGATCATTTTAGGATCAAGAAAAAGAGTACATTGGCTTTGCGACGCTGCCTAACCAAGTACACAGGAAGTCTGTGAAAAAGGGCTTCGCATTTACCCTTATGGTGGCAGGTGAGGTCATATGTTTCATACTCTGAAGCTAATACTCTGAGGAAAAGGAAAGTTTATGTTTAAGCTCTTACAAACTGTCTCCTTTTATGGCTCCAGGTGAGTCGGGTTTAGGGAAATCAACACTTGTCAACAGTCTCTTTCTCACAGACCTTTACAAAGACAGGAAGATGCTGAATGCTGAGGGTAATTATGTATTCACTCACTTCATGACTCTATTAGATAAGCCAGAAGGTTATCTTTATCTTTAAAAAGCAGTTTACAGTGCATTCAAGCTGTACACTTTAATGAGTATGTGCAATCCCTGGGAATCAAACCCATAACTATGACGTTGCTAGTGCCATGCTCTACCAGTTGAGCTATAGGGAAGTAAAAGACATTTACAATGTCAATTATGAAGTCGCGTACTTTGTGCACAGAGCGAATCACACAGACAGTAGAGATCACAAAACACACAGTGGCCATTGAGGAGAAAGGAGTCAAACTGAGACTCACAATCGTAGATACACCAGGCTTTGGTGATGCTGTCAACAACACGGAAAGGTGAGGCTGGAATAGCTTGAAATAGACTGTTTACATAGGACAGTTCTGTCAAAAAGAAATTATTTGTCCACAGTGTCATGGTCACTTCCGCAATTTTGAATGTGATTTGTTTGAATAGCTGGAGGCCAGTTGTGGACTATATTGATGAGCAGTTTGAACAGTACTTCCGGGATGAAAGCGGCCTCAACCGGAAGAACATTCAGGACAATCGTGTGCATTGCTGCCTCTACTTTATCTCGCCCTTTGGTCATGGGTGAGTAAACCGATATATTGGCTGGGGAGATTAATCAACTCATATTTACCATTTAGAGATTACTGACACCATCTGATTAACAAAAGCGTTAAGTCCATGTTGCGTCATTTCCAGAATGTTCAGACAATAAATAACGTAAATTTCCTGATTTAAAAATATTTTTGAGCAAATTTCAGTAAATATTGCTGTTGGATATTGAGCAACCATTATTCAGAAAAATAAATTCTGTTCAGAATTATAATATATGTAATTTTAATTAATGTAATGTAATTTTATAATGTAATTTTACTCAAGCTTAATAGTATTATTTGATTTTGTACCACAGGAATCATTGTGGCTTGGTCTGTTCTTCACTCTTTTCTCAGTCTCAGGCCAATGGACGTGGAGTTTATGAAAGCTCTACATGAGAAGGTCAACATAGTGCCTGTGTTGGCCAAAGCAGACAGTCTTACGCCAATGGAAGTCAGGAAAATGAAAATGAAGGTGTGTGTGTTTATGTTTACAGTGTACAAATATATTAGCTAGTGGAGTGGTCTTTCATCCATGTTTTTGAAGTTCTTAGACCTGCAGTTTACTTCCAGCCTACTCCATGTTTCTAACAGTCCCTAAGAAATTGATTAACTGATTCAAGTGTGTTTATTTAGGATTGGAGCTAAAGACTGTGTATACTACTCTGCATACATTTAAAAAAGGGATTTTTGTTTAAAAACACTCTTCGTTTTGTAGTGTTTTTAAGCATTTGGCAAAAGTTGCTCATCCAGACTAAAACATCTGAAAACATTTACGTCTCTGTAATGCACATGAGTAAAATGTAGGATGCTTTTCCGTCAGGCATTTATTTAACATTGTGTTTATTTAATGCTATCAGTTGGAGAGCAGCTAAAACAACGTTGTACTGCTCTGTTTGCAGTACAACATTGTCGATCATCTTGCTTTGGGCTGAATGGTCACGTGACTGTCACATGACTAAAAATACATTGTTTTCAAAAGCCTCCATTTTTACTTTCCATACTGCAATGTGAAAATGGCATTTTCAAATTTATCCACTTTGGAGAGGTTTTTTTGTGACAAAAACACCATCTCAGTGTGGATGGAGGGCCAAAACTGAGAGAAAAAGATGTTTAAAATAAAAATGTGTTAGTGTGGAAAAGCCAAACTCTGCAGGTCTTTGGACCTCGTTGGAGACCTCAGGGCTAGTGTGTTTATGTAATCACAGTCTAACCCAGAGTCGGTTCATTTTTCCCTGTTAGATTTGTGAGGATATTGAGAAGTTTGACATCAACATATACCAGTTCCCTGAGTGTGACTCAGATGAAGATGAGGAGTTTAAACTCCAGCACCAACAACTAAAGGTGTTTAAATCAACCCATATTTATGGTGTCATGTAACCTTAGCTGATTTCATTGTGGCTTGCCTTTATTACAGGACAGTGTACCATTTACAGTGATTGGCAGCAACATCCAGGTTGAAAGCAAAGGCAGGCGCTTCAGGGGCCGACAGTATCCCTGGGGTGTGGTGGAAGGTACTTGGACTGTAGAGTAATAGAGTCTTCAGTCAAATCAGTCTTAACATCAGTTTGTTGGCCAACCTGGGAAGGCTAATACGCAGTGGGTTCCCACAAGAATATCCTTTGGGCTTCTTTGGGCAGTTTCAGATTAGAGTAAAGACGTGTTTAAAATTACATGTAACACTCAATTATACCTCAGACTGGAACTTTGAAGTCACTGCATGTGTTAAAAACGTAAGTTGCTAACTAGTTGCTATACAAAGACTAATTGTTTGATTCATCAAGCATATAAACTCACATCACTGTGGTATTTGTTGCATATATTTAGCAATTCGCTAGCAACATATATTTTAAACAACCCAGGGATCATCACAACACATCACATGTACAAATGGATATTTAACAATTATATCATATGCATTCAGATGATATCAGAACCGCCCTTGTAAAGTGTTTCTACATGCTCTTGCAGTGGAGAACCCCACCCACTCTGACTTCTTGATGCTGAGGAACATGTTGGTGCGCACACACATGCAGGATCTGAAGGATGTGACTCGGGAAACGCATTACGAGAACTACCGCGCTCAGTGCATCCAGAACATGACCCGCATGGTGGTTCTGGAAAGGAAACGCAGGTCAGAAGAATGAACACACAGTAAAAGATTTCCTTACTTCATGTTCACACTGCAAGCAGCAGGTCTGATGTGACACAGAACCTTTTCGAATCAACACAGATATCTACAATGAAAGCATAACAACACTGGGTAGTTGACTTCCCATTGATTAAAATGGGAGCCGTCTAGTTGTAACAGGTCATGTTGAGAGGTCATGATGATATAATGCCCCATTTGCACTACAGCCATTGTGGTCACTAAATAGTTGTGATCATAGTGGGTGTTTCTACTGTTGTATGTCCTAATGTTATTGGTGGGCTGAATAATTGGCCATAGCTGGTGAAAATCTGATTACAAACAATGTTTTACTGGTTAAAATAAAATGTTATTCTACTTCAAACATTAATATTATTATATTTTGGTCCATTAAAAATGAAAAAGTGTGGAAAAGTGTTTGTACATAAATTTCAGCAGTGCACAATGCATCGTAATAATTATCACTGCATAAATCATTTAGATTTGTTTTTTAATTTTACTCTCAAGAAAAATGTTTCATGTGTGAACAGTATAAATACACAATATCAGAGTATCAAAGTGCTGTATGAATGCTGAAATGCTTTGCTTAGTCTTGATCATGTCACTTTATTTGTGGATTATCTTGCTGTTTCAATGGTTCCCCTCATCCAGTCTTTGTAACCAGCTAAGAGACAGCGCTTCAGACCTGTCTATACCTCTGGTACCGGTAGACAGTGAAACTGAGCGTCTTATTTGGGAGAAGGATGAGGAGGTAATATTGGGTCTTAACTTTTGGAAATAGACTGTAGCGTCTTCATTCTCTTTAACCTGGCTATGTTTGAAATGACACAAAATTACTACCTGCAAAGATTACACTGTATATGGCCCTACTACTTTTTGATATATAAGTAACACAGTTGAACTCAATTGTGTTTAACTTTTTGCAGTCTAATTAAATAGTGACAAATAGTGACAGTTAGATAGTAACATTCATTTATTGCACTGTAAATTGTAAGGTCAATGAAGTGATTGTGGAATATTGCACATCAGTATTTCATGCAGTGTGCTCTGTTAAATACTGCACATTTTTGTAAGTAGGTCATTCAGATATTCTGTGCATAAAGAAATTTGCCTACTATATACAGCATGCATACTGTTACTTGTGCATTAATACTGCAGCTGTTTTAACATAATAACATATTCCTCTCACTAATTGTTTTAAATTGTTTCTGTAAATGTACATTTTCTTTAAATGTATTGAATTTTATAATTCATTGAAGATTATAATACTTATAATTGTAAGGCATTTCACTTGTTTGACAGTGTTTTGTCTCTGCAGTTGCGGCGAATGCAGGAGATTCTGCAGAGGATTCAGGAACAGATCCATCATGAGCATTAACACAGCATTGCAGTTCTAAAACAACTTTCTTGAAATGTATTTAAAAATGCTGCTGGACATTAGTGTAGAGATGTGTTTAATATGCAACGAACTGTAGTAAATGTTTAATTGTTTGTGTTTTGTGCACTATTAGTCTTCAGAATAATCAGAGAAAGGTGTAAAATACATCTGAAAGGAGCTCCAAAATACATCTGTATGTATAGCACATTGACTAGTTGACAAAATGAATTTTTAATATTTAATTTTCAAAAGGTGATGTAAATACGACCTGTTATTGTAAAAAGGCCAGTACAACTGACTTGTAAATGTCATAAGATTTATTATGAATCATAATTATGTTTTTGTAGTAATCTAGCATGTTTTGTAAGTTTTATTACTATTACTTTCGTTAAACATGGTGGACAATTCGATTTTAATGCAGCCCAAAATGTACAGGCGATATATAACTTAAACTTTCTCCATAGGGAAAATGCACAGTTTTTCATATATTTATATATAATATCAATGTAGAATGAGGTCTAACGGTCCCGCCCACATCATACAGCATGATACATGGTCCCAAAAAATGAAAGAGGGGAGGGGTTAACATTTAAACCAACAACAACAAAATAACTGCAATCTACATGCAAAACAAGGCATCAGTATAATCCTAAAATACATACACGTATATGTGAATGCGTGCATATATCTCACATATATACATACATCCATACACATTAAAAAAGGAAAAAAAACACTAATAAATTTCACAAGGGTTCAGCTATTTTTGTTTGTTGTTTTTTTTTTTTACTTAGTGTGTGAAGCACGGCTTGGATCATTTTCACATCCCCAAAAGAAGAGGAAAAAGAAGTCAACATAAAACAAAAAACTAGTGAAAAACATCAGATTTGGGAGTTTGCAGCAGGGTGTTGATATTTGGAGCAGAAATCACAGTGTTCCGTTTAAAGTGACAGTATAAAGCAACAACGTAGATACCTAACCATCAACAGTAAAACCGTGGAGTTTAGATAGAAAACGAAGAAAGATGGCAAAGTTTGTGCAGGTTAAAGCAAGCGAGTGCCTTCAAAATGCAACACTGCGAATAAAAGGGCAACTTTGACAGAAGCATTAAACTGCTATTAGTAAAAGGGCTGAAATCTTGATACTGTCAATGTTTGCAACAGAGAACAGGGCGTTTCTTTTTTTCTAAACCGCCTAAAGCCAAATGCATATACACAAGCCACCTACTACACAACAATTTACACAATCACGCATAGAAATGATAAAGACAAATGAAAAAGACTGCAGCGCATGTGCACAGTGCAATAAACACAGTGAACACACTCCAGCACCGGTCTACACGGGACTACCGTGTGCGCATGCGTGTGCACAGCCAGCCACGGTGTGACAAGGAGAAAGCTGCTGAGTTAACATCCTCCAAGACTTCGTGTGAAGTTTGACATCACCTTGGTACAAATGTGGAGCACAACGTTGATAATTCTGCAAATCTGAAAAGTGAAAATGCCCCACATCTTAGCATGCAATGTAGCACACCATACTCAACATTTTTAAATTCTTTAAAGTGTTTATTACGGATTACTAAGTGTTATTGTATTAAATATTCTGAGCACTTTCTGGGACTTATACATAATTAAATGTACTTTCAGATACAAGTACGCACAATTGTTCTCATATTTGGGGGTTATAGTTCACTCGTTTCTCAATAACGCCATTTAACTCAATTCTTTAAGACGGTGTGTGTTTCGTGGATGCCAACAGATGGTTGCGACATTAGGTCAGATCATGGCAGTCTTATGAGCTTGCGCTTATAAATTTAGCATTTTTGGAGCGGATATTTGGTATTGCGTTGCGTATGCAGCAGGTGGCACCACCGGGCTTGATTTGGGGGCTTAGGCACTTTTTCTCACAAGTACAAAGACACTTTGAGTAACCTGTTCGATCAGAAGTCTGAATGTCCTGTTTTTACTGAAAAGCTCCTTGTAAAGAGTTTTAAAAGCCGCCATTAATACACTGTAACACAGTAAACGTTTTCTTTGCATGCTTTCAATATTTTCTGGCCTTTTAAACATTCTGGTTTTTGATGAGCATTGAGGATTCTTCGGTAAATAGATGTAAAATGAGAAAATTTGCAGACCACTACTATATCTGACAGGATGAAATACAATAGAAAAAGAACATCCCGAAAAAGAGAGAGAATGAAGAGAGAAATGATTTGTTTTTAGCACTCTAATCTCACATTGCTAAAAACTGACACCCCACTGTCTTATAATTTAGTTAAGCAAGTGCATTACACGTATTCCATTCCAGTCAAAGACACTTGTGCCCCTTTTGCACGCAGGTGGCTAGAGGACGCTCCAATCCTGATGAAATCCCAATGCAGACGCAACAGCGGTGAAATTCTGAATTGGATCTGGTCACTCACTTATCATCTAGCTAGCGTGTTTCATCTTCAGTCTCTGGTGCTGGCTTTGTGAGCTGCTACAGAGAGCTCCTTTTATTCGACCCTAGAGTCTTTCTCACCACCCTCTTGCTTCTTTCAGGCCAGCTTTAGCGTACTGACAGGAAAGGGGGGTACTGTTACCATAGTCACTGGATTGAGAACCGTCTGGCCCACCAGCCCGGCGTGATGATGAGCAACCACCGCTGTGGGCTTTCCCACCATGGTACCCTGCTGGGCCGCAGTGGGCGTGCCATTAACCTGGGCGTGACTGTGAGGGTGGTGTGCCAGAGTGTGCGTGATGTGGCCCACAACTGTTGGCTGTGAGACGGTCACTGACTGTGGATAAAG
This sequence comes from Chromobotia macracanthus, assembly GCA_036877525.1. NCBI lineage: Eukaryota > Metazoa > Chordata > Actinopteri > Cypriniformes > Botiidae > Chromobotia > Chromobotia macracanthus. Next base: position 5,075,960 of record JAZGTH010000005.1, read on the forward strand.
GGCTGCAGGGAGGTGGGCCACTGGGTGCACTGTGATGTGTCCGATAGGCTGGCCACCACTAGAGGGTGCAATGTGTGCCAGGTGTTTAGGCCCAGCTGGGATTACATGGTTCACGGCTTGGATGACAGAGGCGTGGGATACGGATGCATGGGTGATAACCGTCGGCTGAGGAGGGGTCACCACATGAGGGGGCGCGGGTGCAATCGCCTGAGGGGTGACCACAGCGGGCTGAGGCTGGGTGGATGAAGCAGCGGGTGGGGGGTTGGTTTTGTGCTGGATGGAGATATGTGTGGAAAGGATGGTGGGCGGAGGCATGGTGGCACGGGGCTCAGGCAGCACCGGTGCAGAAGGTTTGGGTGCAGAAGACAACGGTGGGGAGGAGAGGACATCTTCCTCCACGTCTTGGTCAAAGTTGTCTTCACCCTCTGGAAAGAGCAAAAATTTGTAAAGGTAAATAGATTTTTAAATGTATGGGTTTCTTGTCTTCACACACCTTAATTAAATTGATCATAATAATAGAAAGTGAATTACTTTTGAAAACTTTTCTTGATTTTTTTTTTTAAATAGAAATGTCGTATGAATACACAGCTACCTCCCTAGATCATAAAGACCATTTATGTAGTGCAAGTTCCATTGCAACAATGGCTATTTGATTTTCAGAAACTTGGCCCACCCAGTCACAATGAGGTCATAAGCAGGATAAATTATTATCATATCAGCACAGATGACTTTGTGAAGCTGCCAAATTGAAATACGGACTTGAATAACAGAAACAAGGCTGTTAATGAAGAATGGGGCATGGGCAACACTGTTGGACTTTGGCATTGTTACCCAAACTACATGCAAAGAGGGCACGTACATACAGAAAGGTAAGTAAATAAGTTACAGCAGCAATAAAGGGGGGAAAAGGGCTGTTTAATTTAAAAATGGGTCAAAGAAAGGGTGAAACAATGGTAATGTAAAATTAAATAAAAATGTATGTTTTGGGTGCAAGACAGCAATCCTGATTAACACTGTCCACAAGAAAATAACCTATTATCCTTTAATAAATATAAACAGGGTGATCTGATAACCTGTGTTTTGTACCTGATGCTGTTGATGTGGAGGCCTGGTCATCTTCAGGCTGGACCGTCTGTCTGAGTATCCTGTCAATCTCCATGACATCCATACACTGGCTCAATTCGTTCTTCAGCTCGGTGAGTCTCTGCTGAGTGGCGATCTTCTCCCGCGCCAGCCGCTCCATCTCGTGCTCATACTCCTTTTCTTTTCTCTTCAAAGTCTGCAAGACATGGTAAATATCTTACTGTTCAAACTCACCTGCAGTGTTTATTTCCTCCAACATTAATCTCTTCATGTATGACCCATTTATCAATCATACTACCCAATATTAGCAGTAGACTGATTTATTAGCTAGCTCGAACAATCTGCCAATAATTGGCACTTTGAGATTATTGGCAGGAAAAACCTGACTACTTGGCCAATTAACTGATGTCTGAACTTCAGAGCGTACATTTTGTTTTTTTAAATGTCCATTTGACATTTGACCAAACATTTAGTTAAAAAACAGAAACACATCACCCATTGTCCACCCTGCTCTATAGATAACAATCACCCATTAAAAAATAATATTTTAACCCTACCACAAAACAGCCCTTCAGCCCAGACCCTATTCTTTCATACAGTTCATAAACAAAACCCAACCATCTATACATGCCAACCGAGGCAGACCGAGGTATAATATATGTGAACTAATCTGATAAGCCTATTAGCCATGGTTTATGGAAACTGCTTCTAGTTTACATAAAAATGTAAGGTGAAAACTAGGTGTAGTTTAACTAGGTGTAGTTAAAAGAGAAAAGGCCATTGACTGCTGTTTTAGATGGATTTTCACAGAACTTGCAATGCATTCTGGGATTGCCTTCTCTGTACAAAGGACACATGCAATGCCGCCTAAAATATGGCTGCACGAAAGTATCTCACAAGGCAGCATATTCATGCCATCTACATTTTAGAACAGACTACATTTATGGAGCATACCTATGACTGCTTAAAAAACAGCCTAAGTAGTAAACTTGCTAGTGTTTAAAACAGCATATATCAAATGCATAACCACTCGGAATCTAAACACTGGAAGCACCTAAAAAAAGTAAAGTGAAATATTATAAGAGCAACTGCGTGGAGTCATGATGGAAAAAAAAAGAAAGGAAGGGATGTGGCAGTGACGCAGGCAAATGGCTTGCTGACCCACTTTTTGCATTAGTCAGCTGACTGTGGAACATCAAACCAGGCTAACAGGAACAAACTGTTTAGACAATTAAACCCTTGAAGCACGAGCGGGTATGTCAGTCTACATTCAAGCTAGGTGCGTTAAAAAGGCGGGTGTGTGAGAACAACCGCCACAGGGGTGTGTGAACGGAGTTGCTCCGTGACAGCATGTTCAACATATGCAGTCATACACTTTAAGGAAACAAGTTGTCCATGGTGCAAAGAAGTTTATGCTCCCCACCCCATCTGTCAAAGCCCAGAGCATGCGACGACTCTGACACACTCACATCAGCCAGTTTCCTCCTCCCCTGCCCCTCCCTCACCTATTATGTGCCAAAGCAACTGTGTGACAGCATGGGCATTTTGGCTCCTGGCTCCTTGGTTTTCTCAGGAGGCCGGTAGGGTCCCAGAGGACCGTGGTGTACAGTACAATAAGACAGGGCAGGGCACATGCTGAAGTAAAGGTAGCAGTGAGACAGTGAGCATGCATGAAGATAGTGTAATTGTGTGGTAATGAAGGGTGGTAATCGTGTGTGTCTGGGATTATATAACCAAGCAATACAGTATCAACAGAATGTGAATGCGGATAGTGCAGTAGGTTGAGTGCAGAGAGAGAGTCTGCCCTTCTGAATCCTGATCCAGGATTAGTCAGATTGGGCTATCTGGCACTAAACCCCCTTCACACAGCAGGTCAACACTAAACAAACACACAACCGTACATGCGAGCCAGCACCTCGCATTTCCTGCATGGAACAATAGAAAACAAGATATTTTATATTTTATTTATATATATATATATATATATTCAAATACTAGATTTTTACATTGTCTGAAGGATTTGAATAGTGCTTGGTGTTTTGGGTGGTTATTCACTGTCCCAGGTCAAAACAAATTTTCTAAGATAGTTAGGTCATAAGATATAGCTTGGGACTCCTTCAATGCAAGCCTGTTTGTTCACTTATTTCACCTTCATTTGCTCCATCCAAACTTTAAAGCTGTGTTTACAATAATAAACAATGTAACGACTTCCTCTATTATGAATAAACAAGACATCAACTCAAACACAACTGTCTACTGAAGGTGAAATGAAATTCATAATGCAGTGCATTCCCCCTTTATCCTCCCACAATGCAAGAACGCACTTGTAGAACACTTATGTACACCAGGAATGCACGCCTGCAATGTATTGTCTAAGCATTCACATCTGAGACTACCCAGCACACTCTGCCCTTGACACATTACAAATAATATTAAAGGTATCATTATACTTTAGATGCTAAAGAATTAAAAAAAATGTTAAGGTCAGAATATCCTAACAATTATAAAACCCAGACTCACATCTCAATCATAACAAAGCTCACTGGAAAAACTAAAAAGTATTTGTCTCATCCTACAGTGCGTATGAAACAAGTACTGACTGACCCCAGGTCAGTTTTGACGGATTTCATCTTTTGTGTGTGAAGAAACTGAACAGACATCCCTATTGACTAGATACACAGATCCCACTGGATATCACCACGGCAACAGCTGGAACCCACCATGGTCTCCTTGGCAACAGAGCAGGGAAGGAGCAGCGTGGTGATGAAGAGAAGGTGTAATAGCAAGGCAGGGGCTAATGTGATTGGCTTCCATCGACCTCTGGTGTTTCACAGTCCAATGGTTCTCGCACTCCCTCCCCCCTTTTCACACACTGTCTTCCTGTGTGATTTCAAACCACTGCTCACCTGCTCCCACACATCCCTGTTTCTTAACCTTCAATGCCTTTCAATTTTATATATTGTAGTTTGAGGTTTATATTACAAGTTACATTGTAGTTTATATATGTAGTATGAAAAAGAATGTGACATCGGGAGACTCATCACAAGGAACACTGTATGTAAATATCCAAGATATAAAATAAGGCTTTACAAAATAAAGGGCTGGTACCAATTTATTAGTCATATGATTTTATTAGCTGATATTTGGCCCATTATTAAAAGTTTTATTGCTCCAAACACTTGTGAAATTAATCTTCCAAAATGATCATACATTTTTTTTTCAAAATTCTGAAACTGTGAGTTGAGTGATAGACACATTTATTGGTCTAAGATTATCGACTGATTGTACAGTTAACAGAGGTTTTAGTTCCTTCTCATCTCAGTTCCAGTACTTATAGATTATAAACATTTATTTAAATTCTTATAGAATATTTTTATTTAATTTCAGCAACTTAGCTAATCATAATCAGTAAGTTGTACTATGTATATGATGGCTTATATGTGCCATCAGCCACCCTGTATTAAAAAACCCATATGATCAACTACTAAAGCAATTAGTGTACAATATCTGCTTAATAGATATCAGTTACTGAAACAAAATTTGAGACAAACATTTGAGACACTAATCAACACTTTTGGGGCTGGACCAACATTGCAGCTGTGAACTGACAACAGATAGCTTAGAAAATACAGCCCTAATGGCCCTGATATATTACTCCATAACTGGTGGGCACATCAAAACATGAGACTCATGTTTGTTTAAGCCTACAGATAGCTTTTGACTAAATCTAGATCAGAACCCACAAAGCAGGATTTATTCTGCTGACACGCAGCACATGGGAGGGACTCCATGCTGTTTACTGACCACTCGCTCTGTTCTACGTGGTTGCCTTGGTTACAACAATTTACAAGAATATTGCCAACACAAAAGAATACTGACATGAAGAATAATGTGTAACCTACTTTACATAAGCATGCCAAACAGCAAGCAAACAATATTGGAAGGTGTTTTCTGCGCCATTGTTATATTTAAACAGGCTTCAGTCTGGCATACACACACTGAAAGAAAAAGAGAGAGACACAGAGAGGGTTGGATCAGCTGAAGAGAAGCTGACGTCACTGGGCTTGCGCTCGCCATGTGCTCATGTCTCACATGGATGCAGGAGCAGGCGGAGAGTGGGTAAGGGAGGGGGAAGGCGGGGCAGAAGAGGGATCTTAAAGAGGCAGTAGCGTGCAAAGAAGAAGCTCACATTCCTTGCTTGTGTTAATCGTGACTTTATAATCATCACTGACATTAGCTTCACAGTGTTCAGGATCATATTCAGATCTCTCAGACCAGTCAGCAGAAGCACAAACATGTCATTTTCTGCATGAGTTTAGTATTTATTGGGCAATGTAGAGGCAGGGCTCTTTTCTGTTACAATTTATGCATTAACATAAATGTTTTGATAAAAAAATGACTGAAGGGAAACTAGTGTGCACATTTAACAACTTACAATTAGGACGATACAACGCTGACCTACATTATGCCATTGACCATCAAATTAGAATTTATAATTAGGTATCGTTAATATGCAGGATGTTAATCAGTGTTTAGGAATAAACAGTTCTTTTAAGCTTTGATAACTTAAAACAGGTTTTAAACATAAACATTTAAACATTAAAGCTTCTCAGCAACCTGAACTACTGAAATTAACATGGGATGTTGAACTTCAGGCAAAGGAAAGAAACAGATGAACAGACAAATAGCCAAACGGAAAAAAAAATCAGACAGACCTCTGGTAAGGGACAAAAAACAAACAAGAAAACAGGGTAAGGAAAAGATATGACTTGGTGAATCCACTCAAGGAAGAACTGAGCTCAGGCTGTTTTGGACGATGCATATGACAGGATTCTGCCAGCAGAGAATGAGTGTGTGTGAGTGGGAGAGAGCAAATGACAGTGGAAGAGAGGAAAATGACAACAGAACCTTACTTCTTATCTATTTCCAAACCATTCTCCAGTGCTTAAGGCTTATGCCCTCAATATGCTGTAGCATAAAACTATACTGTTCTGATTGACCTGCAATCATGATTGCAATCGTGTTCACTTTCAAACATTAACTTTTACAACCACAGACACAGTTCATACCAGGTGTTCATATTTTTCGCATTTCAACATTAAGCAAAATTCTCGTTAGTGATGCAATGATCTGATGCCAGGATCGGCAATGCAGACCTTTTAATTGATTCTGGAATCCATAAGGTTGATATGACCGATCCAAATATCATATTTTGTTACTCATGCTCCAAAAAGATCCATGGAAAGTATAATAATCTGTAGATTGAGGACTATGTTTTCTATAGAACGAGTGGAGGAAAGTATTTTTAGGAGTGTTTTGCATGCTACTGGGAAAACACTGTCACAACACTGCAGTCAAACTAGAGTACAAAACTGGATAAATAGGCCCATAAATTGCATAGCACAATAAACTAGGTGCTATGTCAATAATTCTTATTAACATGAAAATGAATGTCAATCAAAGGATTTATTTTTTTAAATCTGGATGAAAGAAGTACCAAAAATACAACTGATATATATTCATGAAGATGTCAAAGGTAAAATAATGTCAATTCAAAAAAAGGAAATATTCTTAGACAAATTATAATTGCTCATTTGTTTCTTTTCATTTTGTGGTGAAATATGTTCTTGACAGATGTCAGGAGATTTCACCAGCTGCTATTGTATTCACATAAAAGCTTAGTTTCACAGTATGCATGTTTGATTTACCTGGATGTAGCGGAGAGCACTCCTAAGGACACTCAGATTAGAGGTTTTCTTCTCATCCACATTAGGAACGTTCCTCTTGAGGGTCTCAAAACATTCTTTAAGATGTGCTCGTCTGCAGCCAACATACACAGAGAGAAACATAGAGTTTTAACAGATGTTTGGGTTAAGCTTTCTAGTGATGGAAGTAATAGAGATGGAAGTAAACAGGTAACTGCTTGGTAATATGATATTTGTTACTGCTGATACACATAGACAGCCAAGATAAAGAAACAGGACACACACTTTTTGCTCTGAACCCAGACAACTTTCAAAATCTTAAGGCCATCCTTCATTCTGAACCAGGCTTAATCAGGATTTTAAATATCTGTTTTTTATTTGTTCCAAAAAATCAACTTAAAGCAAACAAAAGTCCACGCACCTGTTCTTTTCCAGTTTGTTGTGAACTTCTCGAGTTCCAGCTCTACAAGAAACATATTGACATTTTAGGCCACATGTAAACTTTCATTTCCATTTTGTGTGCACTTTTCCTTTAAACATTATTTTCTTTTTTTCTCCAATACTGCAACATCCCGTTCAACACTTTGCAACATACAAAAGCACAGCGTGGCCTGAGGGACAGCATAGTTATTCTTCTCGGGTCATGGTACAGGACAGTAGCTCTCTTTTAAAAAGTGCAATTGCATAACCAAATTGCCAACCCAGTTTCCACATGTAAACATGTCATTCAGTTATGATCACAGCTGTAATCTTTGAAAAATGTGCAAACTATAGGATCATCTCCCCTGCTCTGAATGGCTTAAAAGATTTGTTTGTATAAAGCCATAAAAAGGCTTACCCTCCTGGTCGCCTTTTCCCATCCAGGTTGCGTGCATCCTCAGCAGAGGTCCCGTTAGGCCTGTGCGGCTGGCTTGCCTGCACCTGGCCCGGCGTGGACTGAGGTTGGGGTAGAGCTGGCTGGGGCAGGAGGGCATGTTGCTGTGGTGGATGCTGAGTGGTGATGATGGGGGTTGGATATGGCTGCAGCAGTGCCTGTGGCTGTTGCTGTTTAGGACTGTTGCTTGACAGAGGCAAACTGCTGGCTTCCGCTTTAACATGTGCGACTAAATGACGATGCTGCGGCTGTTGAGGAGGGGAACTGGACTCCTTGCTAGTGGGGCTGAGAAGAGGGGCTGCTGGTGGAGACAGGGCTGCGGTCAAGGGCGTGACCACCGGCAAGGGGGAGACTGCGTGAAGGGGGGCAGCAGCCTGAATGGAAGGAACCGCAGGGTTGGCGGAGACCACTGGGATGGGAATGACAGCAATAGAAACAGGTGGTGGGAGAGGAGGGGGCGGGACCACCGGAGGGTGGTGCTGGTGATGGCGGTGCGGCTCAAGCCGCATGTCGTCCGCCCAGGTCACATGGTTGACTTGGACAGGTTGGATCACGGGGGCCGAGAGCTTCAGCTCACCCTCTTGAGACACAAGGGTTTTTTCTCGCCGCTCCTCCTCCTCTGTAGAACATAAAACATTAAAACAGATAAAAGTTAATGCTATGCACAAAGCCTTCAGAATGGATAAGTAATTTCTGTTTTTTTTTTTGCATGAAATTAGTGCAATTCAGCAACTTCAGCAATTCTGTGTACCTCAATTGCTTTTATCGAAAATTGTAAATTGCAAAGGACCTCAATTGTAAAGTTAAGTTGGCCAGCCTGGTCTCTATGTATCAATATCGATCAGAAGCACTGATTGTCACATCATAATGCTTGTGGTGTAGGCCTCTTATCTTGCATCTAACTTCCTGATGCTATTAATTTCTTTTAGGAGCATTTTAAGAGCGTTTTCATAGAAAATGGAATGAAATCTTCATGAATTTGCCACCTCCACATCTGTGAAAAAGAAAAAACACATCTTTCTACTGCTTTTTTTTAAAAAAGCATAAAATAAAAGATCAAATCAAGCATCAAATTTCCTGTTTTGTGGTCTTTGCTGTTTTATGGTGTTCCTGTGGCTCAGTTGGTAGAGCATTGTGTTAGCAGCACAAATGTTGTGGGTTCCATTCTCAGGGAGCACAGGTACTGACAAAATGTGTAACTTGAATGTACTGCAAGTCGCTTTGGATAGAAACGTCTGCCAAATGCGTAAATGTACATGGCCTCTGGAAAACAAACATCTGATTCTGGAACAGAATCTAATTCATAGCTATACACTAGGTTTACACAATAGCTGTTAGTCTTTCTCTGCATATTTATTTAAGGATAAATACCAATTTACTGATTAATAATGGCACTAATTAGTGTTTCTCACTGATGTCTAGACTCTAAGAAGTTCTCTTTGTCTAAATTTATAACGAACTGTTGAAGCTTTCCACACCACAGGGCAGACTAACACAGAGAATTCTGGAATCTAATACATGAAGACCCTGAATGTGAAATTCATGCAGAACAGCACTTCAGCCTCTGATGGAGTTTACAGTTTTGCCTTTTAAGAATTAACGCAGTGCCAAGGAGCAGTAATTTATGACTCCGCATTTGAATTAGGATGGGGTGTGAGCTAACTGTCCTGGACTGTCTGTCTCTTTAAGAGAGAACCCCAGTAAGAGACTTGCCTAGTCTCCAGCTTTAGAGAACTGACGTCACACAGCAGTGTGCACTAGCAGCCAAACGTCGTCCTAGGGAATGTGAGGGTGGGCCGCAGCGCCTGCAGCCTGAACTGGCCTCACCATTGGACGACTTCCCTGATTGACAGGTGGGTCTATTGCTAAGCCTAGTCGATACATATTCAGCTGCATCTGAGCCACAACTTCAGAGCAATGTTTGAATTTTAATGCGAGGGGGATGGAATTTGGGCAACTGTTCAATCTGACTTTGCGCCAACAGTGTTGTTTGCATCCCAATGATATTCCTGTACTGGAGAAACTCGCGAACATGCCACAGAACAGACAAAGGGCTGACCTGATACAAGCAGAACCTGTGAAAGGCTTTTCCTATGGTTACAACCAAGACATACAGGAACACATCAGTGTCAGCTGTGAAAAAGAAATGAAGGCTAAGCCTAAATTTTCAGTGCATACTTATTCATGCTTATTTCTTCATTATGTAACACTGGCTGGAAAAAAGAAACTGAAACACAATTATGCTGTTTTTTCACACTAATATTAACAGGAAACGGCATCACAAACACTTTAATCAAATTACCTTCTGAACCCTTGAGGGTAATCATGTCTTTGTGCATTATACAGCCAGGCTAATAAGCTCTGAACAGCCCTGTGTTAGAATAGCTCAGCTATGAGGGTACACTCTATTTCTCTCCAGAAATAAGCATGCAAAGCTCTTGAGACATTAGGAAACAGATGGGATACTATGGTGGTCCACTGTACATTTAACTAGACAGAGTGTGTGTCTCTGCAACAGTAATCGACACATGGAAAATGTGTAACTGGGACAAAGGAACTTTTGGAAGAATTCCCCTGACAAGAAGTAGGCTTTACAACATAACACACACACATTCCATTATACAGACCAATGCAGAAAACAAAAAAGTGACAAATAACCAAATAGACCAGAAGGGCCTTAAAAAATTTAAAAGGTCTTTTAGCAATATAATACTAGCAACTTCTACACACACACAAAAAGCAACAATATTAAATAAAAAAATCATACAAGACAAGATATTAATTTAAACAAATTAATTGATTAAAAGTGTCAGACTTAGCACTAAATCATCAAAGCAAGTGAAAGTATGATATGGCTAAAACAGGAACTAACATTTTTTTCAACAGAAACTTTAATGCAGACAGTTGCAGACATGTAACTGGGTAGTTTTCAAGATTTAACACAAGGTCAAAGATTCTGCAAGGGGGTGCAACATTTGCACATTTAGTCTTTCAAGAGAAAGATCTTGCTGAGTTATTCAAACTGTGCCAACAAATGCGTTTATTTTTATACTCCCTATCCATCTGTATTCCAAGAAACTCACGAAACAGTTTGCACAGAGAAAACCACTAGCTCAATATACCCAGCACGCATGAAAAATGTACATTATATAACTTCTGCATTGAGAGAGGGTGGCGTTGCCCTATTTTCTCCCCAATTGTGACCTGCGGTAGTCGGGTGGGCTGTCTTAATGAGAGAGGGAGGGGTGGGGGCTCTGGCGCGCACGTGGTTGAAGAGGGCCGTCCTACAGCACGCGGTATTTGCTGTGGGTGTGGCTTAAATGACACGTAGCCTGGAGAATGAAACAAAAAAGCCTTCGCGCAGTTTAAAGCAATACACACCTTAAGCGATATCGCAAGTAAAATCGTGCACATCACTGTTACTCGCCTTATCGACCTATATCTAACACAGAAAACGATTTTGAGCAAGAAGTGTAAAGGGATTTTGTTACGTGGAAGTGTAAAGGGAAAAGCAGGATGGCCTTAAAAGTCATGAGATAATCACTCGACAATGTCATTATGTAAAAAACCTTTGGTCCATTGGCACCGCCCAAAGGAAAAGAAATACAATGTTCGCTCACTTTCACATTCTATGTTTAGTAATGGTAACTAGTGGCAATAAAATGTTGCGATCATTTAATAAATTCGACACAGTCCAATATCAGATAAAATAAGTAACTTAATGTGGCTGGAAAAAACCGACGCGCCGTGTTCAAGTATCTGTCTGGGATAATGTACCCACCCACCGCAGCGCTACTGAGTGAGTATAGTAGCACACTAAATATAGCGTGGATTTAACCCGGAAACCGAGTGAGCGAAATATGCCCTAGTCACGAAGACTGCACCGTACAAAGAGGCGAAATCCGTGTAAACTACCTTTTAGACAAAGAGTTCATAACTAATGTTTTATAAATTCTAAACGAATTCTGAGTTAATATTAGTAATACTGTGATTGTTACTTGTGCATCAAGTAGCCGGCATGAAAATGCAATTTGCTGGGACAAATCAAGGGCAATTTACACACATCTAATTTCCTCTGTAGAACCATGCAATCATCCAGTCCCCCCGGCAGTTCTTCCCCCCGCCTTACCACGTGTAATCTGTTGTTGCTGGGCTTGCCACTCCAAATATCTGGCCGCTTCCAATAGAGTATCGATACTCATTTTAAACACCAATACAATGAGTTCCCGGTAACAAAATATATATGCAAACCCCGATACAGATATGTGTGGTTGACTAGTCACAGTATAATCCCCTGGCTTCCAAAGAGAGTCATAAAACATCCAGAGCGCTCCCGAAATACATCAGAAACACATTACTTCACTGGCAACAAGATGGCGATTGGAGTAACAGAAAACACAACAAGTCTAAAGGCATACCATTCAAGGTCCGCCCTCGTCAGCTCGACTCCTCCCTAATACTACCAGTGATTAAAAAGTAGGGCAGAGCACGCCGTAAGATGGGCGATCGGAACCGGAGTCTGTATTGTAAATGATCTCATAAACAAGATCAAAATGTATATACGAATATTGACCATTCAGAATGAGATTTTTATGAAACTGTAAACACCGCGTAAAATTTGTTTCCGTCCGTTTAATGGCGCGTTATAATGGGGACATACCGTGAAACCGAATCTGAATCCATGATCCGGGTTTTCACGGCAGCAATACCCCGCAGTACATTAGCACATGATTAAAACATGTCAATGCGAGGGAACCAATGGGCGTGCAGAACAACAAGGCATGGTGTCCGTCCACATGGGCAGCCGCTAAAGGAAGCGCGCGTCTCATTTGCATGTAGAGCTCGTGAGCCTGCCTCGCTGTCTTGGTACCTGCCAATCACGCCGGACGAGAATTCCAGTAACAACGCCCATTTTCGCGGTTAAAGCTTTTCAGGAGGTAATGTTAAGCGTAACACATATATCACAGAATGACGAGAACAAAAGTACGGTACAAAGAATGCGAATTTATTCACCTTTGAAGTATGCGTTAGTCATGCCCCACAAGTCATGTGCTGTGCATTTTGTTATCCTCCGATCATTAAAAGTTATGGGCCAATCAAGGGCGCGGCGAATAGACGCAGTCATGAGCGTCAAACATTCCGCGTTGCGTGTTCTTTAGGCCGTCTTTGTTATTCTGGGTAGATAAGCACTACATTTTGCTATTGTTTTTGCTACACTGCTATATGGCTGAATTACAAAAAACAACCCAAATAAAAACACAGACTGCATGTTGTTAGTGAGTCGTGCTTATAATCAGAAGATGAGTTCGTTTCGGGTTTAATTTTACCATATCTGACAAATATATCATTTTCACTTTGTTAGTTGGTTACGGCATTGGAGGAAATGCTTCCTTCTGACACTTCACGTCAAAGTAATAATATATAGGCCTATACATATAAATACTATTTATAATATTATTTAGCATATATAAACATTATGCATATAAACATTAAATATCCTTATACATTTAAATTGTTATTTTAAGAGTGAAAAAAAATATTATTATAACATAAACATGATCATTCGTCTTATTATTAGCTCTTATATCTTTTTATTATATATTTGATATAATTGTTTATTACGTCTGAAACCAGCATTTGTTCATAATACATAATAGGAAAGTGCTCCTGGAATCCTTGCCGTCAACAAACTGGAAAATACCACGAAGCTAAATTATCTTTATTGTAAATATAAGAAATGAACCTTGTACGATTACATTTTGTGTAGAATGAAAAAGAAACTTGTTTTGTGGTGCTTTGTAATAGCATTATGGTTCAGGCCATGCTGCTTTTCTCTGTGAATGAGCGCTTGCATGGCAACAGACTGTGATTGGCTGATTTGAAGGGATACCCTAGATGACTATCAAACAGTCAGAGTGTTTCCACCAATCAGCACTCTGCTGGTGGTGCGAAAGACACGGTAAGACACGTACAGAACAAATACACACGCTTACACAAACAGACAATATGAAGTGCATGCCCGGGTATATGCACTTGTTTCACACACAGCAAACACGTACACACGCACTTCACATAATACACACGGGCTGCAATAGCTTCTTTCAAAGACTGTCTGCAGTCTTGCTGCAAAGCCTTCTCCGCTCACTTAACAGGGTTCATTTGAAACGATTGAACCGGGGTCACTTCCAGCGATGATTAGAATTCATTGTGATGTCTTTTACTTTCTGACCATCTTATTACTCTATAACGTTTGTTGTTTTGTATTAACTGTATGGTGTGTGTCATCTATATTTTTTGTATATAGTGGACGAGAGCATATTCATATATCAACAATCTATATTTATAAAAAACAAATGAATACAAAGACATTTATTTATGGCCATGCAAAATACAATATCATTAGACATGACTTACTATTATACAATTAAGCATTACTGTTAATTAGAAGCGTGCAACATCCTTGTAGCTTTTAATATAAGTGCTCCCTCTTGTGGTGTAATAGCTGAAAAATTATAATAGATAAAATGATTTGGAACAATTGTTCAATGGCATTCTTGGAATAGAAACACTGCATGTTTGTAATGATTTTCTTCCGTAACAAAATGCAAGAGAACTGCATGACAAATAATGGAGCAGACAGTGGGATCAGAAATTAAATCCCGACCGACAAACAGAGACACAGACAGTGTGTATTATGGCAATATCAAGGATGTAGCCAATGACATCAAGTTAACATGATGCAACATATTTCATGTCTAACTTTTCCTACACGTATATACGCCAGTAGAGGACGTGGTCTTTCAAATAGCCAGGCAATGTTGAGCATACCTCCAAACAGTTTTTAAACGATTTCTAATACTGTATTGTAATACCATTAACATGACTATACTCATATACCTTTAAAAATACCAAGGTTAATCGTTCAACATGCCAAAAACAAACAACAGCAGTAACTATTTTTGAAAGTGTACAAAGAACACCAGTAAGCTCAAATCATTGCCTCTCATGTTTATTCGATTTTCTCAATTTTCGAGATCTAGAGACCTAGATATATAAATGCTGCAACTGTTGTTAATTGTTAGTTCATAATACCTAATGCATTAAGCAGTGTTAACACACTGAACTGTCTTGTAAACTGTTACCAATACTGAGTCCACTGGTAAAAATATTGTCACATATGGCAGGGTGCTTGTGTACACTTGTGTCCATGTATGTCATCTACCAATGACCACCTAATTCCTCATATTCTCTTGAGAGAATCACTCTATCACCTTCTCTTACTCATACAGGGACTGTTACCAGGTTACTGAGAAATACGAGGCAGTAGCTTATGTCTATCTGATGTAGTGGGCTGAAATACATTGAAAAGTAGACTGTCCTTTTTTATCATTGTTCTATTACCAAGAGGAATCACAGTATATTTCCATTGGCTAATAGAACCAATAGATGGAAAACACCCATGAACAAACCAACAATAAACAGCAGCAGATTGAAGATGAGACTTTATCAATGTGACCATGCTGCATCATGTACTGTTTCCATGGAAACCATTGTTTTTGTACAGTCTGTTGTTTTTCAGCCATAGAATCATCAGATGTGCTAAAGGTCAAAACAAGGTTGATGTCACGTATCATAGTAAATGATGACAAGAAACAGCCCAGCACACAGAATAAACCCGCAATATACATTATCATCAATTACTGGGAATTATGCGTTATTTTAGGAGTGATTTCATTGTGGGTTTGAGATTTTTGATGTAAATGATCCCAGGATCACTCTTCTGAGTGAGCTCCACTATTGCTTGCTTACTGGGAGATTGCTGACATTAGAGGAGGGTTTTGTAGATTCTGATATTTTTGATTTAATGGTCTTACAACAATTTTTAAGACTTCACTCTCACTATTTATTTTGGTTTTGATTTCTGTAATGCTGATGTACACTGCATGATATTATTGCAAAACCTTTAAGTATATAGTATGTTTTCCATTTTATGTAATTTACTCTTATTAAGGGCTACTTCCATATAAACTGGAAAGAAAATCAAAAATCATATGTAGAAACATTGCAATATTATAGAAAATACTTTTTCATGCCAGCAGAAGAAAAAACACCACTGGGCTGATTTATATTTACAGATATTTTATTATTTTGAATTATGTTGCAAACAATGACATCAAGATATACTGATGGTCAAATATTTATTTATGTGAGTGCACAAGTGTGTGTCAACAGTGAGACCACAAAAAGCAGAATGAAGTCCTCGATATTGGGGATTCTCAGTACATTAACAATGCAGATAAAGCAAACAGCTGGAGTCATAGCCCACTGTAGGCACATATGTACAAGATATGCACAAACATAGCCTTGACCTCCACATACACATCCATAGTCTACATCCATAGTTTTGGGATGGCAGTGGTTGGGCATATGTGACTCTGCTGTTAAAACGGTACACTGCAGACCAGCAAGCACAGCAAACTACTCATCACAGATGTAGTTTTAAAGTTGCTAATTGTTACCTTAGAATGGCAGCCAGCAGAAAAACTTCAACATAACTTCTATTGAACTTATCCATTCTGCTAATCGCTACAGAAATAAGGCCACCTTCCTATATATGTGTTTATGGTAAACACATACATACTTGTTTCTTGATAACACAGAGCAGCCTATAGTTATTGCACATCGATCTACCACAGAGGTACCGTCCTTTAACACAGGGCCATGCTGAGACAAACTGCACAAGGTCCAGAAAAGCGATCTTTCCCCACTGCATGTTTCGTTCCTCTGCAGAGCAATGCCAAAAACCTCCCTGATTCAACACTGACTAGACAGCTCATTCAGCACAAAGTCACGAAGCAGTACCACAAAGTACGGCAAAAAGCCTTTGCAGGCAACGTCTCCAGAACTCTTAAAAAATTTGCACGAGAGCAGACAGACAGTGGATGATGCAGACAAGCAGCAGAATGAAGCATACATGGCAGCTTTATCTCAATGAAGAGTGTGTTGCATAATGAAAGGTTAATGAAACCTATAAAGGAGCAAAAGCAGGATTTGAGAATGTTAAGGCAGAAAGCTGGGAGATATCTAAGTTTGTAGTTCGCTCTCCAAGTGGTTCCTAGGTTGTCTGTGGTATTTTAGAGTGAATGTTCTGTGGAGTGCTTTGTCCCTAAAGTAATAATTTAGTATGCAGTCCTCAAAACACTGAATATGCATACATGATTTTGTTCAGAACCGTAAGCCAAATTGCACTTCACTTGCCCTCTGTCAGCAAATCAGTTCTGTCAAGGCCCTCCATGACCACTGTGTGGCAATGGAGGGTTTTAGAGATTTTCCATACAAAAGTTAAAACAAAGAACAGAAACAAAATGTAAACCGTGTGAATCTGTATCTTGTCCAGGGTCAAGTGCATTTTACTGATCTGATGCTGTAAAGGCAATTCCTCTTCTCTTACTGGGTGTTTTTTGCTCTTCTTGTGTAGCAGGATGTTTTGTTGAAAATTGTGGTTAAAGCTAATCGGCCAGTCAGACTGGCCAAACATGTCACCAGCAGTCTGAGCCTCAGATGATTCTAATAAAGCTTTTTTTAAAGTGTGAAATTACATTTTTAGGAGCAAGAGGACATGAATGGCCCATGAACAAGAAATGGTCAAAATTCTCAAAACAATCCTATTATGTACGTAAGTGATGAATGTTGATCCAGAATTGTCCAGGGGAGAACTAGGCATAAAGTAGGATATTTCAACTCCCCCCTTATTTTTGTCTTTTTGTAATCTTTAAAGCAGACTGTAACTTAAACAACTTAACGGATCCAACAGATAGTTTTGAGTGCCCTGTATTCTGAATTCCCCAAACAGCATCATTCTGCCTTTTGTTCATAAACGCTTGAGGCTAGAGCACCACCTGTGCTCTTAATCCCTATGATACTTTTAGATGATAAGAAGCAAAAAATTTACAGTATACAAGTTTTGAATTCACCATGCAAGAATACTTGTTTTACTTATTTCTTTTTCTCCTTGTGAGTGTCTTGTGTAACATTTAATAAGCTCAAACTACATCCAGAGTAATTTACATAAAAGGACAATAGTTATTAGAAGAGAGCTGGATGAGGTGGTAACCATAGTAATGACTGCATCCTGAAGATCAGGTGTGGGCGTGGCCAAAGTGGTGGCATGGGGGAGGGGCAGATCCTATCAGCGACATTCCCACACTTTGACTGTTTGATCTACACTTCCTGTCACCACGTAAGGAGAAGTCTTGTGGAAATCTGTGAAGGAACATTGAAGAACTTAGGAAGCTTAAGAAAACTTAAGAACTTAAGTAAATCTATTAAAACATGATACTAATCTACTTGCTGGGCAATGAGTCAGTATTTTGTTTCAACCAAAAACACTTTGAGATCATTATCAGACAGTTTAAGTCATGCAGATCCATTCTCATCAAAGCATCCAGAATGTCCAGGCACAAATGCTCTCTCGACTTACCCAGAGAGGTAACAAAGTGTTCGTGGGCACTCAGGGTCTTCATGCAGCGCTTGTTTTTATAGTCCCAGATACGAAGGGTCTTATCATCAGCACAGCTCACTACAAACCTCCCGCCCGGATGAAACAGCACACCACGCACCCAGTTATCATGACCAACCTGAGAAGACAAAGGGACAACAAACAGAAAAATTGAATGATAAAGAAAAGTGATAAAGCAGAAAGTATTCTTTGGCTGCCTGATGCTAGTTTCTAGACGTGCAGACTTATGTTTCACTTCTATCCAAAGGATTGATTTCACTAATAGAAAGTGGCAACACTCACAGTTGGTCTGCAACCTAAATTTAAGTAGTGAAAGAGAAGGGAAACCAACAAGTTTAATTCTCCATTCAGAGTCTTTCTCTGATTCAGTGGTCACACACCACTTTTTCCTCCTCCTTTTAAGAACAAAGCAAAGCACTAGGTTTCTCAAACCTTTTATGCAACATGTACTCTGTTCTGTCCTCTGTAGATCAGGTGGTGTAATAAAAGCAGGTGTTTAAAGGCTTTCCATCTTGGCTTAAGGTTAATGTAGTATAACCAAAAAGGCTGGAATGCTTGACTGTTTTTTTCTGCCTGCCATTACATCAAAAATATACACATTAAACACAAAATATAGCCTACCCATTTGATTCAAGCAAAAATGTATATGATATAGTTAAAAGTTTGGGTAATGACAATTATTTTGCTATAAGTTGCATGGCAATGTGGTTGCTGATACAGATGCAACATAAACAATAAAGTCATCTTTATAATAGCTCTGCTCACCAGTGTCATAAGGCACATGCCTGTACTTATGTCCCACATTTTGATGGTCTTGTCTCTGGATCCAGATAACAGGAATGGGCCAGGCTTCCCACTCTTCTTGTTCTGCACAAAAGAAAAAGGAACATGTTTAACATGCAATTATTGAGAATTTTCATTTTTAAACCTTCATAAAAGATCCCATTTATGCAAATTTTCTGACTGCAGCAATACGGGTTGCAATGCAAACATGACGACTTCGAATAAAGAACAGTTACTGATTTCTCTCACCTCAGAGCCGGTGGCCTCAGATATGGTGGGGTGTGCGCTCTCTGGTGCCCAGGAGATGCACTCCACCACATGCTCGTGCTCCCGCAGCTCCGCCTTGCACTCCTTTGTGGCCACCACCCACACACGCACCGTCTGGTCATTGGAGCAACTGGCCAACAGTGTGCCATCCTGATTAGGCCGGACCATACGCACCCACTCCCTGTGACCCGTAAATGTCTTCACACAGTAACTGAACACAGACAGTAAGAATTAGAATACATTTACATACATATTGTATTGCTTGGATAAAGTTACATTAAACGTCATTTTAAATCAATTTAACAGTAACAATGTAGTCTCTAAGCAAATCTGTCAGGATTTATTTAAACAAGTATATTTACTGTAACATATTGGTAACCTCAAGTTAACATGAAAATTGTTAACACACTGAGAGCCAGACATGTGATTCTTTGAAAAGCAGTTGTGTCCTTCTCAAATACAATATTTATTTCACAATCAGCCCACTATATCGACTCCGACAATGAGCTTCAGTATTACTCACCCAGTAGCCACCTCCCACATTTTTATGGTTTTATCCCTGGAAGCAGACACTATGTGATCACCGTTGGGCATGATGGCAACTGATGACACATTATGATCGTGTCCTGAAAATGTAAAGAAAAATGACTGACATTTAGTACAAGGACAAGTGAAGTATCTTGACTAATAAAACGTTTCGTACAAAAAAAACATGTTTGGAAAACATACAAGCCTCCATTTGCATAGATTACAGCTCTGCACACTTTGGGCATCATCTCAACCAGCTTTATGAGGAGGCTTTAAAAACATTATTGAGGGAGCCAAGTATGACAGGTACTTGTTGGCCATTTTTTATTCAACATGGTCAATAAATAGGCCTAAATATACAAAACATAATAGAAACTGACTTTTGGTACCAAACACCCACTCATTGAAAATCGAATACAGCTAAAACACATTCACAAACTGCAAATAAACACATCTAAATCTTTTTTTAAATGACTAAGGGCATAGGCACCATGACATGATTATTTGAGTGAGAGAATAAAGCTGTCAGCTCTGTTGATTCTGACCCAAAACAAACCTTTAGTCCTTAGACCTTCAGGTCCTGACATACAGAGAGAGACACAGACAGGATTCTGAGTCACACTAATAAGGATCTCAATAAGCTTTAAGCCTATGTTGAAGGTGGCTGCAATACATGGTGAGTCAAAGGCGGCTGCAATACATGGTGAGTCAAAGGCCATTCAAGGAATGTGTACAACCAAACAATAGCTTTAAATAACAGTAATTATTTGGTGGCAAAATTTACCATGCATGGTCCTGATGCACTCAAAGCCCTGGAAGTCCCAGAGCTTGATGGTCATGTCTGCAGAGCATGATGCCAGCAGCTTTCCCGTCTGGTCAAAGGAGATGTCCTGCACTGAGTCGGTGTGACCCTTCAGCGTACGCTCAAAGTCCCCAGCCTCGTAATCCCAAACCTGCAAGATGACACACCGGGTCAGAATTACACTTCATTCATATGTTTATAAGCATTCCAAATATTTCTATACTTGACAGCATTCACATATTTATAAACAGGCTAATATTGTTAATAATATAAATATAATAATAATATAAACAGTTTATATTGTGTTTTAGTGCTCTGGCTCAAATTTGAGAGACAACTAGAACACATTTTGCCTCAGAAATACCATTACATAAGTACTCCTCTTCATCACCCAGTCTACAGAAGTTTAGGCAGGTTAATGTTGTTAAGAATGACAACCCACATAATGTAATGAAGTTACATTATGTGGGTTTGTAATGTTTGCTTTCAAGTCTGTGAGCACAAATCTTTCCATATTTACTTTGTTTTTACTTTCAAAGTTCATACTTTTGGCATATATTTGGTCATTATTTACAGGTAATGACACAGAATTACACAGGTATGCAGTTTGTGGACTGAAGAATTTTCTTCCTGCTGCTGCCATGCATTAAACAAATCAATTGGTATTTCTTTGTAATCAATATGCCTCTCTCAAGACAAATTCCACACAAAGAAATGCATAAAGACAGATGTGATTAAAGTGCAGGCAGAGAGGGCTTGTGACTGCACTGCAGAACTGCTCACTGTGCTGTTGCCCTGGGAAACCAGAGCATCACCATTTCTCCATGGAGATAGTCAGTGACTCAGCAGAAAGAAATGAGAGCAGATGGGTTTGGACACTGAAATGTGGCACAACAGGGTCCTGCATGCTTGATCCATGTAGCGCTCCAAATTATGAGATGTATTTACAGTCTATCAGAGGAGTCTGAACATGTCAGAACAACAGAGGATGTCTTACATTTTCAGATCCAAACATCTAATACCTAAAAACAGAACAAAGAAACACTCAACACACCTTTATAGTGGCGTCCTCTGAAGCAGATACCATGAGACTGAACACAGGGTGGAAGATGACACGTGTGACAGGGCTTCTGTGCCCACTGAGGGCGTACTTTTCAGGCGGGCGTGGGATCCACTCTTTGGGGTCTCTCTTCTGTCCCACGGGGCCTCCTAAAGTGATTTCCTCTTTAGCTTCATTTAGCTTGGATTCCAACTCCATCACCTAACAACACATAGGAAAGATTAAGGTTAGATATTCAAACACCATGCAATATCCAATATGTCCTAGAAAATGTGATTCAGAGGAACAGATCTTGGGTAACAGGGTAACAGGTTTTTTTTATTGTAATCATACTGAGCCATAAAGTGCTGACCTTTTTCTGTAATCTGATGACTGAGGTCCATTTCTTTTCCAAAAGGCCTGCATACTTCTTATCCAACTCTTCATTCTGAAAACATCACAAGCACGAATGAGCTGCTTACCAATACATCAAATGGCACCAAGCAGGGTCCAAAATGAACACTTGAAAGTGCCAAATGTGAGTGATAGTCAATCTCACCATTTGGCTGGTAGCTATATTATAACCTACAGAATAATAGGTCTGCCATTCAAATCAAACTGTAATTATGATACCACAGCCGATATGTGTGATTCAAATTACACCACACTGCCAATGTCACATTAAAAATGGCAAGCATACAACATTTTATTTAAAGAAGCAATGACTCAAATGTTCAATTCAGATCAAATGTTTTACATTAAAATTAAGTAACTGAACTACTTTAGTTTCACAGAAATCACAGACAGTTTTTATGATTTTAGTTTAATGATTTCCTTATTAAACCTGAAAAAAAACATTAAACTCCATTATTAGAGCAACTAAAATATGCTATTACCATATCCAGCTCTGCTTCCTTCTTAAAAACAGAATATGCCTCTTCATAGCCATTAGAGCGCAGATAATCTGCTATTGCTCGGTTTCTGAAAGATAAAGAGATGATGTAATTAGACAGAGATCATGCTGTTAAGCCTTAATAAATGTTCTCAGACTTCCTGTATTGAAACTATTATCATGTTCCTCAGTACAGTGTGATCACCCAAATCACTTTGGATTTGATGCATGTTCGGTAAGTGATTAAGGAGACTGGGCTGATTAGTAGTGAAGCAGAGAAAAAGTCAATATGTAGTAGGTCACATAACTGTACAGTAGATCTATGCAAATCCTGTTAGGTACATCAAGATTCATTGACAATGTAAACACTGCAAAGTATTGGGTGTGACATTGCAATGCGAGAATTAATCCTCTAAATTATGCTTGTCACTTCTGATGACAATGATAACCACAGCAAAGTTTTGTCATATAGCTAAACAAGAAATGTGTATGCCATGTAAGAGGTTTTACCCATTTTGGACGAAAAGACATGTTATTGACTAGGGAAGTACAGTAGACTGGCAATTTTTAAATGGCCATTAACAGAGGCACAGTGTTTAATTTATGCTCTTTCAGTTGTTGATCTGAACTAGCTGTCTGTTCACACTATGCAGAACCCACATGCATAATCAAACTCTATGTCTACACAATAGGATTAGGTGCTCAGAAGTGGAGTGACAACTTTCGTACATTACCAACATATAGAAGGGAGGCCATTCTTATGAACTTTCATGCAATACTTGTGTCCACCACAGAAGGTACAATAAATGTAATTTATTGACTAAACTATAATAAAGACCACAGTTCTGAATAATAACCAAGTAAGAACTTTTAAGATCTTAATGAAGGTGGAGACTGGAAAAAACACCAGAGGAATAAACATAATACAGTAACCTGTTGCCATGGACACCTGCCATGAAGGATGGAGAAGTTCTTAAATGACACAGCAGGAAATGTCAAAATGGAGGGCTGAGCATTTTCAATCCATCTCTCAGTACACAGATAAGTTAGATACATTCATTAGTAAGAACATCTCATAGACATTAACTGTTTCATTAGAGGAAAATGATATAATATTCGTATCTTCTATTATCTAACCCTCACAGGAACCTGCTGACATTATTAGAAATAAACTAAAACAGGATTTGGTTGATTTATTGGTCAGGTTTATTCTGACCAACTACAATGTCATCTAAAGTTTATAATGTCATTATATTTGTGAGAACACTTTAAATTCCCCCCAGCCCCAGGTTCTCTCTTTTCCTGAGCTTCATTATGTAAAAGAGTCCTGCACCTCTTCAGATGATGGTGAATATTTCATAAGCCAGCCAATGGGCTAAATTTAGGTAGTGATGTCAGAATCCTTAAGATTAGTTTTAGTAACATTTTTTAAAGGAAGACAAACAGCCCAAGTCTTTAGCATGTGTAAAACTCAAAACAAAGCCTTGTTTGAGTTGCCATAGTAACAATTTGAAAATAACCAATGGCAAGAGTTTGAGATGGAATTATCCATTTTTCTGAAGTGTTTGGAAAACTAGTGCTTCTAACTGCACATAAATTAAACACATTATCTTTAAAGCAGTACATTTAGCTTAAAGCTTGACAATTCCTTTATGTTTCCAATGAAAACAACTAATGAAAAATGTCTATTGTTTAGTTAAGCAGTCTAATGATTGTTAAGTTGCTGCATTTTAATGACTGGTCTCTTTGATTAAGTCTTTTGAATGGTGCTTTGGTGTATTTCCCAGCAGAAACTTTCCCTCCACACCAAACAGTCAACCATGACAAACATCCAAATGTGCATGTGAAATATTTGATGGAGGACTTCACAGAATTTCTCTTGCACTTAGATTATGCCTGGCCTTTGCACAAACACACAGTTTCTTATTAATATAGTTTCTTCATCGTTCGTTCAGTTTAAATGAAACATGGAAAAATTCACAGGTTTTCCAGTATACCCGAGATTACCCAGTGACCGTTTGTGCCACATGAAGCATGAAGAATGCACAAGGATGGTCACGCAATAATAACCCCATCCTCCACTCCTCAGTCATAATGCTTTATAAAATATTAAAGCTAACTAGCTGTCGTAGGCAGCTCCCTAAGGCACAGTCAGTCATGCTCTTTACTACACATTCTCATACTGAAGGGCTGCATTTTTGCCATTGCAGTCCTGCATGTTCTGAGTGCTTGTTTGTGTGGCTGCAGAAGTGCACTCACAGTTCGTCTCGTTGCCTCTGTGACAGCACCATTTTGGCAGGTGGATTGGGGTGCTGTCTCTGCCCCAAGTAGGGAGCTGGCGAACAGTCCCAAACAGCTCCTCAGCAGGATGGACGGTGGGACGAGACACAAAACCTCACACTCGAAGGCAAACCAATGTCGTTTGAAACACCTTTAGCTTGTTATCTGGAGACTTCCTCCACAATGACACGACAGGTCAGAGCGAAACAGGCAACCCACTAGAACGATCAACAGCGTGATTCACTTGCCATCTAGAGAGAGAAGGTGAACAAGAGAGTTAATCAGAAAAAACACATGCAGGTCATACAAAAACAAGGTGAAGCAGCCTTTACTCTGACCTTGACCTGACTGAAGTCCACAATGGCCCCAGTCACTTAGCCAGCCAATAAACACAATGACATATGGAGCAATTATTAATTTGCTAGCATTCTCACTCACTCTCCAATTTACACTCTGTTGCCAACCAAATGATTTGTGTAACTGCTATTTGGCCCATCCGTGCTCATAAGAAAGTATCACTTCACTCTCAAAAAAATCCACTGTTAACATACGGCCCCTCAATAACAACTACACTGGAAGTGCTGGTGGTGACAGTGGTGTAAATCTCTTCAGCAAATCCTGACGGTGGTCCAACACAACAGTCATCCAGAGGAATGAAGAGGTGGGCTGAGACAAGACTTTGTAAATTCTTTGACAGCTTAAAAATATCCCCTCTAATCTGTGTGGTGCAAATGAAAATAGCTTGACGCAGGTGAAAAATATATACTCTGGCCTTCAGTGAACAGACAAGAAAACCTGACATATGGCTTTGGATTTAGGAAGGGTCTAAAAATTGTGCAACGCAATTTTATTTTTTAACCAATGCACAAACAATATGCACTTTCATTTAAAAGAAGCTTTCACTATCAGAATTCAAAACTAAAATGGGACTCTATGACCAGGACATAAAATTTCTCATGACTCTGCTAACTCTGAAAATCACATATGACGTCACACTACACTGTAATAACAGGCATGCCAAAGTAAGGAGAGCTTGAATGAAAAACCCAAAGTCACTTAAAAGTCACTTTCTGAGCAACATGAACTTATACATTTAAAATAAATAAAAAGAAACAGTTTTATACCTCAATGGTGCATGCCGTCACCCTACCACAGCCATAAAGTCTTATAGCTAATCCCATTAGGAGAACAGCACTGTTAACATTATTAGTCAAGGAAAGACAATGGTTCTTACAGCTCAACAGATCCAGTATGAGGTATGGCACATGACAGAAAATCACTGGTTCTGTCAGTCATTGTGCAAGAAGAGAAAGATTATCTAAATACTAAATATGTACATCAGTGTACTATCTAGTGCATTTATGGGAGCAGATAATTCCCTTTTAAAGTGCCATTTATTGTTATAGTTACAATTTGAGAACCAAACTGGACAAATAACTTACTTCCCTGTAGTGCACAAAGAGTCAAAGTCAATATAACCTACCTCCATTAGTGGAGATACAAGAAAATGCTATCAGATATTATTTCTAAACTACTCATCAATACTTCAAGGCTCCAGAGACTGCCCAAATTTCCAATAAGCAACAAGCATTTCAAAAGTCTTATAAGATGTAAAATTATAGTCACAGACAGGATGCTGGCTGGATTTATTTAAGATTATATGACCTAATACATGCGGTCGATAATGGAATTTAATAACCGGTCAGCTCACATAGAAAGCAGGGTTTGGTGAGGCAGTGCAGTGTTTCCCACAGGATTTTATGAGACTATGAGGGGTGGACCACCTTCCCTCTAGGGAGTCCAGGGTGTGCTTGCCGCAAAAAATGTAGCACATTTTATAGTAAAATGCATCAATCTGGTGTATTTTGACAGTAAAATTAAATAAATCTATGAAGAACTCTTGTAAATTCTGTGCTTTTAAACATTGCAGTAATTAATTTAAGTAATTTTAAGTAGTAATTTAAACATTGATTGCATAGATGAATGGTGAGGATAGGGCTCAAAAGCCATACAGCACATGGTAAATGAGACAGTTTATAAATGGTCAAAACATAGTCTTCACTGTATGAATTCTTGTTAAAGCTACAAAGGTTATTCAGTGAAGAGCACTGAGTGATCTTTTTCTTTTGTTGTTTGATTAATATTAGCGCTATAGACAAAAGCAAGAATATTGTTGGTGTGTGTGTGTGTACAGAAAACCACCGTCTGT
The DNA here is from genome assembly GCA_036877525.1 of Chromobotia macracanthus. NCBI lineage: Eukaryota > Metazoa > Chordata > Actinopteri > Cypriniformes > Botiidae > Chromobotia > Chromobotia macracanthus. The sequence goes on from JAZGTH010000005.1 coordinate 5,102,941, forward strand.
CAGACAGCCTTGGTGTCTGCAGCCCAATTAAATAATATAATGCTACGTGCTTAGCTTGTGGTTCCAGTTCACGTGTGTGTGAGTGTGTGAAGTGGTGGTGGTGGTGGTGGTGGTGGTGGTGATGGAAGCAGCATTGGGGCAGTCTGATAGACAGAGTAACAAATGTTTTGCCAAAACAGAGGCACAAAACATAACATTAAAGATCTTTATATGTGGAAAAATTGGACTATGGTTGACTGCCAAAGGCATAGCATCAAAGCAAAGATGACAGTGATGACTCAGTGATGAGCTCCACATTGTTCATTAATGAGAACGCAGCAGAACCTTCATCCCTAGGAACCCTTTGCATCACAATGGTTGTTCAGAGATAGCAAGTGCAGAAGTACATAACAGATTATATGTCTGTGTGCGCTAATGAGCAGGTCCAGACAAACTGTGTCTTTCCTTCACAGTCACTGTACTCTACCAATTTTGGAGGAAAGCCAGATTTCTGAAGAAAGGATTTCATCATGATAAATAGAGCTGAGAATACTGTACTCATTGATACCTGAAAGCAACATCAAATGATCAAAACATTACGTAAATGAACAATCAAGCGGTGGGGTGTGTAGAATTATGTGAATTACAGGCCTTCTATATCTGTGGTGTTCTGCAGGCACAGATTCCCCAAGTTGTATCGAAACTATTTTAAAAACCAATATAATAATAAAAGGCCTGATTCTAAAAATTAATTAAATTAGTAGTATGAAGCAAAGATTATGCATATTGGTAAAGAAATTAAGTTTGGGGTAAACAGCCCAGCAATCAGAACATTTCCAAGCGCTATTAAAAGGTTTCAAGACAGAAATCAAGCCTTACATTATGGCAAAAACCACCAAGGCTCAAAGAGAGTAGCTGGTATTAGATGAATTGAGAATTGGTGTAGGATAGACTGTTCAATGTATACTAAACAAGGACAATATGAGTTCTGCACACACTCATTAACTGATTATACTATGAATAAAGTCAAAAACTACAAACTTTTCATCTATCATCACAATAATTCCAGATGCACAAGATTCACACTAGTAACATTTAAAGAAATTAAACATCAGCTGTTTATATTATACACTGTTAAAATGTCATTGCTAACCAGATAACGTGGGTCAAAACATTATTTAAAGTTGAAGTTCAGTGATGACGTCACTCTGAATTACGTCAAACTGACGACAAGTTAGGCCATGTAAACTAATATTAATATTGACGTATAAATAATGATCATTAGCTTCAGTACGTCAACGCCCGCGTGATAAAGCAGTCATGACTGCTGTATAATATTAAAATCAAGGTGTGTGTACGTTATTTACAGCAAGACAAACACTAACACACTACATGTCATGATTCTCGAGGTGGTGCGTCTTACTGGACTTAAACTTTACATAATAAAGCCAATATTTATTAATAACTGTTAAATATTGTTGTGAGAGACTCTAGAAAACGTATTGATGCATACATTTTGGAATAATTGCATACATAATTATTCCAAAACCTTACATCTTCATCACAGTCAAAACAGAATGGATGCCCGTCAGTAAGCGTTGATAGTTTGCCTGCAAGCTATAATTATGAAATACTTGACGATTAATAAAACAAAACAGAATAAAATATCACACATGCTTTTGCTGACTGAATAATACATCATCATAACAGCAGTTATTCACCGGCATCGATATGATGAATCTCCGGGCCTGACTTCACACATCTCAGGCACACCCAATTCCAAATATTACTGACACAATCAATTTAAATATGACGCTGAAGGCTTTACAAAGCCGCTTTAGTATAAAATAGGTTTTAAAAACACATGACTAGAACTGACACCAGCTGTTGCTACTTATTTAGCGAGTTTATAGCGGACAGAATGCTAACATGAACTTGCTAACGTTAGTATGGGTCAAACTATTTAAGGCCGGCTGTCAAATTTCCGTTTGTTATGAAACGTAAATACATGTAGTAGGAATGAAATACGACTGTCGTGTCGTACCTATCTTTTAAAGTATATTTTGACACTGAAAGGCGTTACTTTATATCGCTCTTAGGTATTCCCACCCTTATTTTGCTCTAACGGCCTGTCCGCCATTTTGAGTCAGTGAGGTAGGCGACTCCAATTTCTCAGTTCAACCGATTCACTTTCACTGTTTTGCAGCCAGTAACGAACACAAATAGTCCTTACCTTCTTATATAAAGTGTTTCGCATCTGACAAATTGCGCAAACAGGTAAACAACTTAAGACGAATGATATATGTCTCCGCTGAAAGTCACTTCCGATTTTCCGGCTCAGTCAGCGCTGATTCTCCTCCTTGATTTCTGCACCGCATAACCGTCTACTGGACGCGGACACGGGCACGGTGCTGCCGGGAACGCGCTCGACTTAACAGTCACAGTGGTCACATACATCATAACCTTCAGCCGACACTGCGGACGAGTTGTTGACAATATTAAAAAAAATTATCCTGTAATTCTTAATGACCTTAGGTTATTATATTAAGGATTATTGCCCAAAGGATGCTGGGATTCATTATAAATTTTATTTCATGTAAATTCCATACCCGCAAATTTACACACGGCAAGAAGGAGTTTAAAATGTGCATACAAAATATCCTGTTACCGCAGCTGTTTTATAAAATAACCAAAAGCACCAAGAAGTCCCATAAGACTTTTTGCACATGTAATTTGGCTGTAAATACCATGTACGTAGTAAATATCAACCTTGCTTGGTGTACTGTACTGGCATGGGTTGTAACAATAAATATGGTATTTTATGTAAAACCTGTGGTTAAAAAAGTAAAATATTTATATACATGCAGAAGGTGAATATGAGGGTGATCGGTGACTAGAGCTCTCACAATAGTTGCGAGCAATGAATCTGCATTTATAAGTGCAAGTTTAGGACAGTGAAGCATGTGTGTAAGTATGAATTACATATCAAAACACATCTTTACATTCCTGTTTAAACTACAGTATTATACATTATTAAAGAAAGGATAATGAAAGCAAACAAAATGCCTCCTTCACAGAAAGGTTTTGATGCAAATGTCTTAAAAAGAGACCACTGTGTGATTCCACTGTATTTATCTTTATTTGTGTTGACACTTTCACAAAGCGTTTCATCACAATAATATATTTCTTGGCCTCCATTCTTTACATTAGTTAAAATCAAGCCAAACTCAGTGAAGTATGAAGTGGAGCCATGAGCCCTCTTCATAAGTAACTGCACTGTGACCCTTACATATATGCAGAGCATTTAAATGTACAAAGGAAGACATAATGTAGAGGACAAATTCCAAGTATGGGTCACCATACTTGGCCAGCATGCCACTTCAAGTTCACATTATTTTTCTATATTTTTAAAGTCATCAAAAACTGTAAGGTCATTTGGTGAAGAGTAAGAATTTGTTTGGACCTTTTCTATTTTTATTATACATAAATATGTTGAAACCTCAGCTAGAATACTATTTATTTAATTTGATCTGTTTGATTACTTTCACAATCTTTAATTACTAATTTAATCAATAAAGCATCAGTTCTCTAGTAATAGCTTGCAATGTGTCATGGTCCTCACATGGTCCCTGCAGATCCTCCACTGACTGAACATCACTTTGTTTGACTTTAGACAACTATGTTGTTGAGAAACTCAGTGTCAGTCCTGAGTTTCTCAATGTATGTTACTTCAGGGATATAAAGTGGACAAAAGTGAGAAAGTGATTTAAAAAAAGGAAGGCCAAGAGAGACTGTAGACAGAACTTAAAAGAGAGAACAACAATTATTGCACAGGAGTGTTTCTTTAGGCATGGCCCCACTGGCCTGTGGCTGTGGTGACTGAGAGACATTAAATGAAATTAATTCAATTAAAGCAATATAAAATGTTTTGCAAGGCAAAGACCTTCTAGCAAAAAGTTGAATTGTGTTTTAAATAAAACCTAATCCCTGGTACATAACATTCCTTGTGCTTAGGGAAACCATCATTTATTGTATGATAATGTTAAAATTATGAAATAACACAATTAAAAAACTCTATGAATCTTTAAGTAAACTTGCATCTGTAAAGCTTATTTCTGAGGGGAATAAGTACAATGCCAGTAACAAGATTTATTTGCTCTACTGTCCAGACACGACTTTTTAGCTATATGAGGAGACAACAGAGCCGTGAATAGCATCATTCATCACGGTAATATAATAAAAGCTCTTCTTGTGTGTTTTTTCAACTCTTTTCAAGAAAATGACCATTTTTGAATATCAAAACACATCATTGACTCAGAGCTGTGATAGTCTCAGCAAATTTATATGGATACTAATTCTATGAAAACCATAAGCTCTGAGGAACTGACCTACCATTTTGGGATTGTATGTTCCTGCTTCCTGTATATGCTGTAGCACTCCTTTTCATGTCTCAATGCAGCACAGAAATCTCCTTTACTCTCATGCACCTTTGCTAAAAAGTGGTGACTGTGGGGTTGGGAAATCACAACTGATTCATACCGATTCATACTCACAGATTTATTTATATATTCTTCAGGTTCATACTGACAGCATCTGTCAAGCAGGGTCTTTCTTTTCACTCATCACCTTTGTGGCAGTTTAAGAGATGAGGGTCCCTGGTATTTGTAGATCAGGACAACAGCATTCTCCAGGAACTTCAGGACAAGACCTGTCTTACTCTGTACTCTCCACCCACCAGGAGCATCAGGTAATGAGCACGTATAACAATCATAAAGCAGTTGCTGGTTGCCCACCGGCAAAACAATAATCTGCACAAAGGGATAACACATCCAAATATATTACAAACAAACTGATATCTTCATTTGTTTATCTTACAAATTAGGACACCAGAATAACTGTACTATATTTCCGTTTACTGGAAATTGACCCCATGACCTTGGTGTTGCTAGTATTTTGCTCTACAAGCTAGCTACAGGAATTACAAAATAAGTAAATACTACATACATGTAAGTAATACTCACATATTCCTGTAGTGTTTGGATGATCAATGTTACAGAATATTTACTCATCATTGCAATGAATAATTCAAAGTAAATGTTAAGGGTCCAGATTTAAAGTTCCTGTATGTTTGGTTCTAGGTCATGTAATACCTCAGTGTAGTCTCCAAGGATGTAGTGGATGTATCCCAGCAGTCTGCACAGAACACATAACGGTTGAAATTAATATCAAAAGTATTCCTGAGGGAGGAGAAGATATGCTTGATTGAAGATCCCTGCTGGATGTTGTCGACAGGCACAGTTTGTGATGAATGTTCTGCATCATGGTCTGGGAGCATGACAATTGGTAAAGTAAACTAAGTAGTAGCTGCTAAATCACTTTTTACTGAAGATGTGCCAAGAGATTTGTTGATTTCTCTGTCATGCTCAGTTTTTTGTGAAAAAGTCTCCATACATAACTGGCATCCGAAGTGACTTATTTAAAAAAAGAGTTTAGCTCAAAACTTCACAGTTCACCTTTTACAAGGTCACCACACAATGATAAGCTAAACATATGTAATCATAACTGTTTGTTTCCTAGTATAGAGTTATATCGCGTCTTCTCCTCTGCCTGCCCCAACATGCATTCATTCCAGGAGTTGCAAAAGAGCCCCGGTGTACTATGTGCCTTGCTTATGTTCCTGAGAAATCCCAACTCATTGTTTCTGTTTCATTAAGGAAAAAGCAGAAGTACATGACATAACTTCCTGAATCCATCAATTCATGCAAATCAACGTACACTCTTGGGACTTCTGTATTCATAGCGTCAGGAGGAACTCCACTTGTCAAGTGCATTTTCCAGACAGGAGATAATCGGTGTTACACACACCTCTCTGCTGTCCTCCTTTGAATCAGCTGCTGGCTCAAGGCACAGTGTCTGATATGTATGGTAGGGTGCTGCAGTACCGGGGGAAATGCAAAGACACTCTGAAAAGCTCTAGCAGTCTGGAAAATGGAACACCATAATAAGTAATTTGAATTGAATCGAATACTCTTAAATATAATTAAGTATTTTCATTGTTTTAAACATATTGGTCACTATTTGTTTTTGTCTTCCATGCAGGCTTATAGCGATGAGACGCATGTGCACTAACTGTGATAGCTTTGAATAATAACCTACCAGTTGTCTTTTTTAAATGTTTTCAATTATTTTAAATGATTTATTTATGATTAATTTGATTAGAAGAGCAGATATATAAGTACAGTAAAAGCAATATATTTACATATATTGTCTATTTCTTCACAAGTTGTTCACAGGAAATATTAACTACAAGAACAATAATGGACAAAATAACACAAATATGAACAATGTTGTGATATTTAATGAATAAACCTTGACTGAACCGCTGTACAATATTCTCATTACATCGATTTTTCCCATCAAATGGAGACAGAGAGAACAAAATCTCAAAAAACAGCATGACGCATCTATTTACCATACCTGCCTGCTGGAGTGTATCTATTGAGATCACAATAATTCACTGCATTACCACAAAAAACCCATGCAAGTAAATACTTCTGGATTCAATAATGCAGCGAAAGCTTCAAAAAGGGACACAAGAACCTTTGAGGTTTTCAATTCCTCAGTATTTCAGAAACATTGCATCTCTTTGCAGCTTTAGATTTTCCAAGAATTTAAGTGTCAGCATTTGCAGAATAAGACACTGAGCATATTGACTTGTATAGACTAAAAGAAGAGATTCAGTGCAATAGGGTCACAAAGCTTCTATTCACAATTTTGAACTGATGGCAGAATACACACTTTTGTCAGCTAATTTTTCCCAAATCTTTATACCCAGCCTTTACATTAGCCTATAATTCTGTAGTCTCTGGTCCAATGTCCTCCCTCAGTGGTCGGTCCCTGAATCGACCTATCTGAGTCTCCAAAAGGCCACTTTCCCTCCAGTGACCTCTGAGGGACCTGTGTAGGGGGAGGAGCCTGTGCCTGAAAGGATAAAGGAAGAGGGTGGGGTCAGGCATGGGGCGAGGTTCCTCTGGCCCAAGCACCCTTTCACGGGGCACGCATTCTCTCACTCTTTCTGACCTCCGCATCCTTCCTGAACCAAGACTTGGACATGTGCTTTCCGTTGTTACTGGAGATGCCCATGGGGAGTTTGGAGCCCAGTCAGATTCCTGTGAATAGATGAAAGAAAGAAACTGATTCACTGATCAGATTATAAAGGTTTAATATAAGAAATGCACCATTCCAGACTGGATCTTCTTTTAGCCCCACCTACCTGCATGGCTCCTCCTTCTTCATCTTCCTCTTTCTCCTCTTCCTCATCATCCTCTGTCTGGTGATAGAGACGAAAGCGTGCAGAATGCAGCTGGAAGGAATGTTGAGCGGCCAGGTCGGTCTGCTTGCGGAGGTCACGACTCAGCGTCATAATCTTATGACTGCGACGTTTTAGCTCCTCAAGAAACCGTCGCTCTTCGTCTCGGAGCTGAACCTGGAGTGCACTTGCTACTGCCCCCTTCTTTCGTAGCTCTGCCCGCAGCTCCACCATCGAACTCTTCTGCTCAGCCAGGTGCTGCTCTGTCTCCAGTAATCGGGTCTGCAGCAATGCTTCTTCTAGCTCAACATCTGTAATAACATGCAGATGTGAAAGTATATCTATGTGTGACTATTTTGTACCCGACTATAGAAGAATGGAGCAAATGGAATCTTGTGAATTCTGACACGCACCTTCTCTGCTTCTTACTGGCGGCTTTTCACTTAGATTACAACTCAGCTCTGCACAAAGGTGTCAGGTAACACAAGATTAACATTACAAAGCATCATTATAAGGCACTATTCTTTGTTAAATGGCTTTAAAACAATATATGTAATCTGAAAAGATTACAAATAAAATTTATTAATCTATTTTAACTACTGACTGTTTTGTTGACCTAGCTACACATTCTTATTAAAATCAGAGGAAATAAACAAGATTTTTTAGTTTTCTGTATTATGCTTCATAACATCGGAGTTCAGATGTTCCAAATAGAGAAACTTCAATAGCATCAATAGCATGACACTAATTTAAAGACCATTGCATCGTTTCTTCAGGTTCCATATCTCCAGACGAAGACCAGTCAGGAGGATCCGGTGTTCCTGCTGCAGAAACACTGCATTATGCTCAACACTCTCCACCTGTTGGGCAAGTGTAGATCTATCCATGGAGAGCAAGGGGTTTACTGTTTACAGCACCTGTTTTCAATGAAAGTAACAGTAGGTAGTATGTCCATACAAAGTAAATACTTAAACCCTTAAAATCTAAAGCAATTAATTTCCATTAAAGCAGGACTAACAAATGAAATTAAATTTTCAACAAACTTGAGTCATACTTATAAAATCAAGGAATTTCATTGCAATAAATAACAAGATCCATAACTACTTTTTGTGAAAAGTATTGCTTGAAAAGTATACTATTATCTTAAAATAAATATCTTCAAATAAATATCACTTGTCTGCAATCACTTGTTATCTAGAATTACTTTGTTATCTAACATAATTGTATTCATAGATATTTAGATATTTAGCCCACAACGTTTTGCTGCCGTATATTGAAAATATTTTATCCACAGATTATTTTCCACGTATCTACAGAACTATTGCAAATCCCTGTTATAAGCAAACATTAAAATGTGAGGTTTGGGGCATAATTTGACCCGTTTGTTCCAAATTCAGCATCTTAAGGTTAAAGTGAGCATTATGTCATTGATACAGCCGGGACATTCTGACCCAGGAACTGCGTAACGACGGCATCCGTCTGCAAACATCGCAATCCGTCGTTTTAAAGTGGACCAAATATTTTTTTTGGAGTTTTTTTCTTCTACATATAACCTCACATAACCCTTACGACGATGTCAGCAGTTCTGCATCCTTTATAACTGTGCCGTTTTCAACCATACAGTTAACCACACCGATTCAACCTTCGCGTGTTGATTCTTTGAATATGTCAACAAACGATGATTAACTAAATAAATACGATACATTTAGCAAAATCAACTGGCTCTGCGGAAACGTATAAAATAGCCTATGGTGAAGTTTACTTTTCTATATAATGATCTAATTTTGGTAACAGCTAAAGAAACTGTTGGAACTACATCTCCGTCATTTCGAAACCTTGAAATCACTGCACCGTGTAAGACTTTAGGGGTCAACTGGATTTCATTTTCATGGTCAATAATATACATAAAATACATAAAGCATGCTTCAAAATGCATCGTCAATACTACTTACGATTTGACTGGACAGATGAGTGATGCAACACTCCAGCGCAAAGCATCGCCACTAAGCCAGTGCGTCAGGGACAGGAAAGGGTTATCCATCTGCCATGTCGCCCAGGATCTGATTCATTTAGCCAATAAAGTGAACTCAGGTGAAAATAAAGTCGTCTCTTTTTAGATAACACCTATCTGGATGTGCTTAAGGTCGTCTAACAACTGGTACAAAATCAGATTTGGTTGAAGGCGTTTGGTACGTGTGGAGACGTTTTTGTGACGCACATAACCGTGCAAAATAGAAAAGGAAAGTGTGTTATATTTTACGTACTTTCCCATTGCAAATTCTCGGTCGTTTTGCTTTCAGAACCCTGGATAGCTACACAGTGCGGCGTTTGCATTAGAAAACACTGAATATTAATGTGGTCAATGTCTGCTCACTATAAACGTCTCACTGGCTTGATTGATTCAGACAGACTGATTTAAAGCCTTGGAGATTGTGTTAAGTCTAGTTTTACCAGTGAAAATTTCTGGCTGTACAGAGAATTACGTAACAGTTATATATGACAAATAGTTTATAATATGAGATTAGACAAGCCTATTGACTCGATTTAACTGATTGAATATTAGTTATTGCTGCTTGATGTTTAAAGATTCAAGCACTTTTTAAAACATATTGTTTATTCTCAGTCATGCAACAGCCCACAAGTAGTTGAATGATTCCCCTAGTGGTCTGAAATAAGAAGCCATGTCAGTTTCTTTTTTTCTGATTTTCACACACATCGGCCACGTCGTAATAAATTATTTACATAATATTTTACTGCAATTTTTAATTAAAATCTTTAGCCCTCTAAATTTAACTTGAATAGTCTTAACGTAGCTTACTCCATTGTAAGAGACCCTTACATGTGTGAGACACATGACATACATTATACAAAACAACTAAAACTACAAAATAATAAAACACTAATTCAATTGAATTTAATTAGCTTTCATTTGAATTTAATTGTATTTAAAATTGTTAAGGAAAATAGTGTCACAAAATGCTGAAGGGGATAAAGTGTCTCACCCAAGTCTCCCCTAAAATTATTCAAAAGTGTCTTAAAATGGTCTAAGTGTCTAAAATTATTACATGCAAGTTATAAGTTATAAGTTAAAAAGCATGCAACATAAAAGATATATATATACAGTCATGATGGGGCTTCTAATGCTTGCTAATTTGCATTATAGATATGTTGGTCAGTACTGACAAATGAATAACCATAGGAGCTCTGCACTAAAATGTGATTGAGTACAAAGTGCAAATGTGTAGATGAGCTTGCTTGATGTTGTTGTCTCATTCCCAATGCTAAATTTCCTGACAGAATGCGTATGTGTTTTAATTGAGTAAACACTGGCTGAATTCCAATACTACAATGACTTCCACTGGTTATGATCAGTCAAACTGTGTACATGTACAAGTGTTGACATTTGGTTACTTAACTGAGTTTGTTGACTTGTTATTTGCTGGTTTGGCATTTTGAGTATGGCTATTTGAGTATTACTTTGTCAATTGTTTGTTTGAAGAGTCAGCAAGTTAAATTCAGATGTCAAATCTTTGAAAGTTTTTCGGCTGGTTGTTTTTCCTTCTTTTTCTATTCTTTACCTGGTGCTCTGACTTTGTCAATGGTTTCTGCTCCCTCATCAGAACCATTTATGGTTATAGGAGAGAAAGTCAACAGTCCTTTCCAACCACTAAAAGTATTAAAATAAAACGTCTTGCAGCAGGGGTGTAAACGTGCCGAGAAATTGTACTTAAGTTAAAGAGATCTGTGTCAACATTTTAAGTCAAATATTATGTAATGCTTTAAGCCACATCAGATGTTAAACTGAAACCAATATCTTCTAACCCATTACCTGAAATTGTTACACTTTGTATTCAGCACCAACTGTTTGGGCATTATAGTAAAGTTAGCTGTAAGTATACAGAAGCATTCAGTTTAAATAATATGGATTCCCTAAACTAATATAGTGAAATAGTTGATATAATGAAATACAATTACCCAAGTATTTTACACCCTGTCTTAAATTGATATGCCCAAAGAGAGAACATTGCAAAAAACTCACCAATTCATGTTAAAGAACCAGTAGGCACCTATTGTTTTAGTTTTATGGTTGACTAGTATAGCATATAGTTTAGTGAAGCATAGAATAGCATGAGATACTCATTTACATTTTAGTTACACTTTTTGGTCTGTTTCTCTAATGCTATGACTATTGCTTGACTTATAGTATACAATGCTATAGTGTATAGTACCCTGTAAGAGTAGTCCTGTTTTTTAGGATCTTTAATGTAAATCTAAACTTTCTAAAGACAATTTCAATCAATTGTATCTTAAAGTGAACGTGTGAACACGGGTGTCAGTGGTTTATACACAGAGGCGCAGAGTCACGCACTTTGCCCTAATGTCCATTGTTGTGTGTTGCTTGCTCAGCCGTTCTCTCTTCTGTTGTTATGCCACAACAAATGGCATGGCTCTTCTGTAACTAAATACCCTCTTTACAATTTAAGCAATCCCAGTGGCTAACAGCTTTTGGAAACACAATTTTCCTTTTCTGTCCTAAAACACTAAATGTGGCCTTTTTGGGGGAGTAACCAACTTCGAATGAGTTTAAGCATCCGGATAATGTACACGTTTAGTCTCCGAGATGAAGGACGTTCTCACCAAACGTTACATTCATGACTGCCGTCCCGAGAGTTTGTTTGTATGACAGCAGTCGCCTGAAATCGTAGTCTACCAAAAATATTCGGAAAATTCCTGCAAATTAATTTGTAATGTCCGAGGAAGAGCAATCAGGTAAGCAAACATTTATTGTATTATTTTGTTTTGTTGTTAATCCACAAAGCAAAACTAACATAACAATATATTATGTAAATAAACAAATATGTCATTTTAATATTAGTTTTATTTTATTATTAGGATTTATTTTCATTATCAGGGAATCATTTTCGTTTTTACTTTTCACAATTACGTTACCATTATAAAGAGCGTTTATAATTTTAAAGCCGTTCTGTCACGTGATGTATTTCAGAATTGCATTGCTTTTTCTCATCACTCTATTCAAAACGACATGATGCAATTGCCAATTGTACGGTCGCGCGCAATTTGTGTCGTCACTGTCCGCGCGCGCTAGCAGGCTGCTGGAGCACTGCACACTATTAAGTACACTTTACATACATAGTTGTAACCTGAAGCCTTATTCTATATATGCAACACCTATGTTAACATAAGCCACGTGTATAAACATGAATAGATATAAAGTCATTGAAATTATTAATATTAATATGAATCTTAAAATGTCATTGAAAAGTCATGGACATTTCTATAGTCAAAATAATGTTTTCTGGTTATGCTCACAAAAAATGTATTCTCATGCACTTTGTTAGTACAATCATAAAATTATTTTTTTAAGTCCTAATCCAGTGATCATGACAAACAGGATGAGTCATGGAAAATGGCTCACTAGCCAAAAGGCGTGGGAAGCCTGTATCTAATTCATTATTTTGCAATAAATCATGTCTGTTAATGTCATAGATTTAGTGGACAGTGTGGATCAAGAGGAAGAGGTGACCGATGCAGTGTGTGCGGAGTCACACCTCAAGGATGGAGAGTGAGTTACACTTTTGTCTTGACTTTTGAAATGTGATAAGGAACATTTTAAATAAATAAGGCTTCTAAAGGTCAATGTCAAATCCAAGATGTGAGTTCTTCTCCTGATTTAGAATGATGGAGGTGGAGGTGGGAGACCACAATGTTCTGCTGGTACGCTGTGATGGGGAATACAGTGCAATCAGCAATCAATGCACACACTATGGTGCTCCACTGAGCAAAGGTAGCATGTCATGAATTGGTTTTGTCAATATAAATAGTCACACCAAAGTCCCTTTAAAGACAGTTATCCCACTCTGCAGCCACATTTGCAAAGCCTCTCGGCAGCTTTTTCAGTCATACAAGACCAAGTTCTATCTGCTTAAATGGGGAAGACCGATAGCTCTAAAATTGCTTCCTGAGGTCACAACAAAACATATTTCTGACCAACAATTAAACTTGACATAAACTGTAGCATACATTTTTATGTTGAAATTGTGTAATTTCATTGGTTGCAGCTACAGTGCATGTGCAAAGGTTGCCAAGTACTTCAAAACACTGTACACAACCCCCTCCCCAAAATAATTGTTAATCTTGATGATTTTTTCTTTTGCTGGAAGGCGGGGCTTCCTTCATCATACTGAGTGCACTTTTTACCTTTCATAGTAATAAGACTGTGGCATCTTAATATGTATAGTCTTTGGCCACACTGAAAGAAATCCTCTAATATTTAAAATTTCATCATAATGTGCCTATGTAATGGTGTCTGCAAACAGGATTATATAAAATATACTATAACACTACATTGATTTTACAATATAGATAAATTATAAGCGTTATTGGAAAAGTCTTATAGGCTTGTAACATTTTAGTGGAAATTTGTTTTTCTGCAGGAGTCCTGTCAGGTCACAGGGTTCGATGTCCCTGGCACGGTTCCTGTTTCAATGTGAAGACTGGAGATCTGGAGGAGTATCCTGGGGTCGACTGTTTGCCCTGCCACAAGGCACTTGATTCACACACACACACACACACACACACATACACACACACAAACCAGCTAATTTACAAACAGTTTTGTACTACAGATAGAAACTGTCTTAAAAATGTAGGCCTATAAAAATTATACAAATTTCATGATTTGTACAGTGACATTTATAAAGAGTTGATATTTGCACATATGCTATATGGTAGTAACTTTATCTGACTCTGTTTTGACAGGTGAAAGTTGAAAACAGCAAAGTCTATGTGTCTGTTAAAAAAAAGGTAAACTCTGTATGTGGCCCTCTGTATTGTGCTTTGTTTCAGCATTTAAGGAATGATTAACTGTATATTGGATAGGCTATATAATGTATTAAATATTTTTTGAAAATTATTGAAACGTTAGTATAGCTGGTTAAAGCTTGTAGAGAATAATTTAAATGTGCATGCCAAAGAAAGATCTACTGATCATTCACTGATCCTCCTAAACTTTCTTCCTCATTCAACATAAACATCTTATAGAGTTTTATATTTCAGTGAAAATGTGTAACCTTTTGTTGAACTGTACAGATTCAGGGCCAACCAAAGCGATTAAGGTGGATGGGAGCTAGAGATCAAGGGGTATTGCACACTGTGATCCTCTTAGGAGGAGGTGAGAGAGAAACTTTTGTGTCTGACTTTGTGTCTGATTTTTTCTTGCGGGTGTATTTCCCCTTGATTTTGTAAATAATATATATATGAAGTGTTAATGTTTGTGGATGCTGGGGTGCTTTGCTGAGTGCAGGAGCAGCTTCTTTGATCTGTGCTGAGACACTTCGACAAGAAAACTACGGAGGCAGAATTATTATGGTGTCTAGAGATGATCTCCTTCCATATGACAAAACAAGACTTAGCAAGGTGAAGCAAATGATTTGTTTGTAGCTCACACAGTATGTGAAAAATGTTGCTAATATTGTTTGACTGACACTGACATTGTCTCTTGACAGCTTTGGAACAGAACAGGCAGTAAAATAATATTTACGTTTCGATAGGCTTAGGTTCTCCCTTTTGTTCCTTGTTAATGAAATGCTACTTTAGAGTCACTTTGCTGTTGTCATGACACCCACACATCCTGCTTTATTTAGACTGCACACATGAATCAACACATAGTCATGGTCACAGTGTAAGGTGGCTTTCAATGGTTAAATATATGCAGGGACAAGACATACTTATTACAATTCAGTGAAAAAATTTTTGTTATTTTGGTCAAATAATATGATTGCATCATCACTATTGATTGTGTTTAGAATGCTACAATTTTATAACTGTAAATAATACAAGACTTTTTTAAGACTTTTATCAAATTCAAAATGTATGTTTACAAAAACCCACACAGAGCTGTGGTTATGTGGTTAAATCAATACTTTGTGTTGTTACAAATGAACAAACTTTAACAAAAATAGAGAAAGTTGATGGGTAGGGGATTGCAAACTGCAAAATGTGAAGTTTAATCCAATCCTGTTTTAGGTAATGAATGCTGAGAGTGACAGTCTACTAATGAGAAGAATAGAATTTTTTCATAAGTATGATATTGAGGTCTGGCTGAAGAAAGAGGTGAGATCTGAATTGTGTGTTCCACCACCACTCTCAATTTATATCACCAGAATCATAAAAACCTGTGTTGCCTTTTATTTAGGCTTTATCAATAGACACAAACAAGAAAACAGTGACATTTGATGATGGCTTAATCCAGAGCTATGACCAGATCCTTATTGCAACAGGATGTCGGTAAGTGTCTTATTATGTATTGTTTAGAACTGTTGTGTATGTAATAAGGAAGAACTGTGCAGGTATTAAGTATTACACTTTTATCTATGCAGAACTTACATTCTTTATTTTTCAGAGCAAAATGCTTAGACTGCCCTGGTGCAGACCTTGAGAATGTGCTGATGCTGGAAACACCAGAAGATGCCAGGAGCATCCACTACGCCTGTATGGGCTGCAGGACAGTCGTTGTGGGCACTTCCTTCGTTGGTACAGATCTTCTTCTTCCCTTCGTCTCTATTTTCACTTTTGCTTGTTATCATGCGGAAAATTCCCAAACAAATGTATTATTGCCAGAAACGAATCCATTGTGTTTGCAATTTTAAGGCATGGAGGTGGCAGCCTACATGATAGACATGGCCAGTAGTATCACAATCATTGGAAGCAGTGAGCTTCCTTATCAGAAGACCCTTGGCCCAGAGATAGGAAAGGTCACCATGATGGTAAGTGATAAAGGCTGAGGAACATCTCAGTAATATAAATATTTGCTTTGTTTAAAAAAATGATTCTCTTCTTACTCTGCTTGTTTGCTTGTGTGTTTAAGATGCTGGAGGAGAGAGGGATAGTTTTCTACATGAACGATGCTGTTGCAGAGGTTCAAGGCGAGAACAGGAGGGTGTGGTCAACAAGAGTTATTTTCCTCAAAAAAGTTATATTTTATTTTCAAGCTAAAGCTGCAATCCAAAACTTGTCTCTTTATCGCCATCCCTTTGAAACATAAAACGGGAAATGACTTGCTTGGTTATTTTTGTAATGTGGATGAGCGTAAATTCTAAGCAACTAATCTTATATGTACTTGTTCTGATTTCCATAATTGATTTTTGTTCATTTCAACAAACAAAAGTATGTATTGCAGTTTTAAACAACTCACTAAAATAAAATGTTAAGAAAAATGGACCCAACTGGACAATGGTCAGTTTTTCTCCAGTTCATTTGGCCTGTTAACAGAACTACATGTTTTCACAGGTTAAAGCAGTGAAACTGAAGAGTGGCACCATTATTGAAGCTGACCTGTTAATTGTTGGAATTGGTATGTACAATAGGTAGAAGAATAGAGAACATTTCATTACAATAGCTCTAAACCTTGTACATACATCACAATACATCACACATTTTCCTTTATTCAGACACAATGTAATTATCTGAAAACTCCTTCTTGTGCTCACATCTCCCCAATTATCTCCATACAAGGTATAAATCCCAATTCAGAGTTTTTGAAAGGAAGTCCCATAAGGATGGACTCCAAGAGCTTTGTCATTGTGGATAAGGTAGGAGCTTATGATCACCTTTTTCTGCTCAGTCACTTTCTTCTTCAAATCTCCTGAATCATGCACCTGTCTTACAGTACATGAGGACCAATGTAAGAGACGTCTACTGTGCAGGAGATCTGACCTCCTTTCCTCTCAAAATGGCAAAAGGAGAGAGAGTGAACATTGGCCACTGGCAGGTAGCGCAGGCACATGGTAATCAAAACTTTTGATGTACATCTACTGTATCTCCTACACAACTAAAACTAAATAATACTAAAGTTTAATAGTATTATTTTATTAATAATACTATTATTAATAAAATAATTAATTTTATTAATAATAGTATTAATAATACTAAATAGGATTAATAATACTAAAGTTACACAATCAGTGACATTTCCTTTGCCATTGACATATTTCCTAATGAAACAGGTTGTTGGGGTGGGACATATAAAAGGGCTTGCCCCTTTTTTCTTAAATAGCCAATAGTCTTGAGTGTATAACAGACATAAGGTATGATTTCTAATTCCTATTGCTAAGTCAACACAGGTTGTTTTAGGAAAAGAGGCACATCATACTAGAGAGTTTTTATTGAAAAAAACATTGGAGTCAGCAATTGTTTAGGTCCATTTACCCAGACAAGATCAAAACTCCAATTCTGATTTCATGCTTTAATTGCAAGGATGAACTATGTCACTCAACATGTAATATGATGACACCCTCTGTATTTCAAATATATTTGATAGAAAGCTTAAACATTGTATAATTTGGCAGACACCAATATAATATTTACCGTAATAGGAAGGATTGCAGCCCTCAGCATGTTGTGCAGGGAGGTGGAGCTAAACACAGTGCCGTTCTATTGGACCGTCCTGCTGGGGAGAACCATTCGATATGCTGGTGCGGTCAAACAAACATCTCACACCCTATTTAGCAGCACACTTTCACAAATTGGTATTTGTATGCAAGAGTATGTATTGAAAGTAAGTGAGATATATATACATACATGTGCTCCTAAATGTGTGCAGGGTATGGAGAGGGATACACTGAGATGGTGCTGAAGGGGAAATTTGAGAACATGAAATTTTTGGCACTTTACCTCAAGTAAGAACCTGTAACATGTAAAACATGTAAAAGCACAGCTATACCGGTTTCTATGTAAAGCATGAAATATCGCTGTTTAACTATGAACTACAGGAATGATGAAGTGGTGGCTGTAGCAGGACTGAATGTTGAACCTGCAGTGTCAGTGGTGGCAGAGAGGTTGGCTGAAGGACGAGTGATTACCAAAGCAGAGGCAAAGTGAGTGAGCAAAATAACCTGAAACATCATGGAACAATTCAATTGCACAAAATTGTATGAAAACAATAAACTTCAGCAAGGTGCACCAGGTATTTCCTTTGGCAATGTTCGATATTGAACAAGAGTTTTATACTTTATACTATTAGAGATTTTACTGAATACTGCGCTGTATGTTTGTTGCAAACTATAGTAAACAATAGTGGGTAAAACAGTAGTATAGTATGCTACATTGCTGGCACATTATTACATCACAATTCATAAAATGAAATATACTTGAAATATCTAGAAACCATATTAAATGATGGCTTAAACTGTTCTTGGTTCATTTGTCACATGAATAAACAGAAATGTAGGTCAAGTGCATACCAAAAATACTATACTATGCTATGCTATGCTATGCTATACTATACTATACTACCATATTATGTTTTATATTTAGTAAACCAGTTTATTTGGAAAAATACATGGTACACCTTTGCACAGGTAGTGCATTACTGACCCATAATTAAGTGTTTGTGTTGTTTTGTTTCTTCTGTAGGTCAGATGATCTTAGCTGGCTGAAGCTCCAGCCCCTGTGACCACCGACAACAGTCTGAACTCAGAAAGATCTTCATACAACTATTCTGTCCACAGTCCATCCCATCCAATTGTGCCTCAAAAGACTCACTCACATAACTGTTTGTTTATGAAACACAGATAGAGGCCAGTATATTACAGTATGTCTCATCAAAAGCTTTGTACACAGTTCACAGTTTGCCATTTTTATATTCATATTCCAAGAGGAGACTTGCTACTCCTATACAGCTAAGGGAGGGGCAGACATTTTTATTCTGTTCTTGTATAACTATAATTTTTGTATAACTGTTATCTGAGCTTCTAAAGACATAAGTAAAACATCTGCTTGATGTCACACAGTACTTCAAACATCATTGTTCTGATCAACATGATTTATTACGCAGGATATTTAAACAGTGACAAACATAATTTTATACCTATATATATTATAGGCCTCCCTATATTATAGGCCTTTTCATAATTTAATATCTTAGGAGGCCCAGTTTTACTAATAAGCAGTTATTTAGGAATGAAGTTATGAAAGATGATTTATTTGTAAACAGTGTCAAGTTTATGTTCACTTAATGTTTTCAAAACAAAGTTGCTGTAACGGAGTTGATCAATTAATCAGTACATGATTCTGGCATATTGCTTGGTGAATCTAGGTGGCGTAGTTGGTCATCAAGTTTCAATGAAATGTGTAGAAAACCAGACAATCACTGACCAAACATCCAATCACAGAGCTTAGAAGGATTAGAGGAACACTGAGCAATGGTGCTGAATGTGACGCTGGTCACAAAGGGGAAGCATATATAATAGACCAGGACAAACATGTTACAAAAGAGCATTTACAAAAGAAATGCTGAGCTGCTCACTTATTTCGTCTCTTGTTATCTTTTTTGCAACACAACCTAGTTTTCTATCTCCAAACCTCATAATTCACTTCTCCTGTCCTTATCAGCAAGAATTTGGGCAAGGAATATGGGTCATATATGACAGTCCAAATCGGGAGGTGAAATGTGGGCCATGCAACAAAGTTTAAACCTAAAAGCAGCACAAGGCATTTGCAGAAAACTGTGAAGATCCCTTTTTCAAATACAGGACTGCGGATAGCAATACATGGTGACAAACTTTACATGATGCCATTAAATCTGAATGTCTTATTACAGTTTTTATTAAACAGGGTTCTTATAGTCATGGAAAACCCTGGAAATATCAGGAATTTTTCCTGGCCTGGAAATAAAAAAAAATCACATGTAAACAGACATGTAAAATTAATAGCAACTTTTTGTGAAAAAAAAATATATATATATATATATATATATATATATATATATATATATATATATTCACAAAAAATATATATTTATATATATATGATTATGCTCAAGCTAATGAAACTGCTTTTTTGTGGGTGATTTTAGCCTTTTTTAAAAATCCCTATCCAGTATTACAAACTTAAATGGATATGGAAATTCTAAAGTTGAAAGGAAAGAGAATTCTGTCTGCATATGGGGCTATTTTAGTACTAAAAACATCATTTTTATTGTTGTTATTAAGGGAGAACAGTGCAGATTATGCTCAGTAATTGATTATGCCACATTCCTGGCCAAAGGGAGGGGTATTCTGAATATAATTTTGAATGGGTATTTTGATATAAGATATTTGTAAACATTTTGTAAACACTCCCAAACACAACAGGTAAACTACAATATCACATTTAATGTGATTACTCTGCTATTAGTCCAGATTTTCAGGCATGTTGTAGTACTAATGCAGTATTATAGTATAGGACAGGCACTTTCAGAGAGGCTAGCAACAGCAAGCTAGATTTGAAAGCATAGGATCCTGCCCTCCCTTCAGAACACTCTCCAAAGCCACACCTCCTCCAACACATGACATTGGGACATTGCACAGGACCGAATGCAATTACTGGACTACAGATGTCTATTTCATAGACATTTAAGGATGTGAAGAAACTTTCAAATAGCATCACAAAAAATGTTGTTGAAAAAAATCAGCTAATCTGCCTTTAATGACATGCAAATGAATGAATCTGAAAGTAAAATGAGGTCCAGTTTACTTACACACTCCATATAAGAGGTAAAAACAAGAGGGTAACCATATGTTATTCATCAGTGTTTTAGATACAACATAGGCCTGAACTGTTGAAATGTATATAAAAGTAATCATTTTAATAGTCATAAGTTTACCTTTTTCAGAACATTATGATGTGCTGTATAGCCAGAGTATCATCTGCACTAGTTGGACAGTTTCAGTTACTGTACCTTATTTATAGTCTTATTTGTGTTTCATTCTCACAAACACTGTAACTCCTAAACATCATTAAATGAATTATGTTTTACTAGTTTGGACTTTGGTACTCTGATGAAATTGACAACAACAAGAATGATAATTATAGGCATTTGGTTTAATTGTCTAGTCTAGTAAAATATTATTTGATAAAAAAATATTTGGTGCCACAAAGTGAAATAATACAGTAAAATACAGATTAATTCACATGCCTTCATAAATAGCAATGACAGCAATGCTCTGTGGAGAACCGACTGCTAGGAGCTTTGTTATCGCTGACTAGCTTCAGAGAGAGGACAGTTCTATCACATTTAATGCATAATAGACTCTGTACATTATGAAAAATTCTCCATGTTACTTCCTGACTTGTTTCGTGTATTTAGTTTTGAGGAATCTTAGTCTACACATAAACCAGTCTGAAGGTTTTTTAGAAAAGCTTGTTTTGATGCTAAATATCGCTTACGGCGATTGGCTCTATAGGTGTCCAGCCGCTGGGCCTCTGCAACAGGATCTTCCAAGACTCCTTCCCACCTCAAGCTATTCTGTTCTTGATGGGTACAGTCGAATTTGTCCTCCTCTGTTGGAACCAGGGAAGCTTCTGACGCAACCTTCGAATTTCTGAATCTGCTCTTCTGTTCTTTGGCTTTAACATGACCTTTCCTGTGAGCATCACTCATCTCTCCGTTGGCCCACAGTTCTGTCTGTAGTTTCTCTAAAGGGTGGTTAAATAGGCAGATGGATTTCAGTGTGTAATCTCCCAGCACAAAGACACTATAGAAGGTATAATTTATCACACTGTGCCAAACACCATTATCTAACCCTCCTGCTCCAGTAAAAATATCTAAACACCATTGCAGCGAGAAGAATTAAACTGCGAAATTGGAATAAAATATTAAAACTTTAAAATCTTTTTTTACAGAGAATGCATCTTGGATTTTATAATTATATATAAATATTATAAAAATAAGTAAACTTGGTTTTGTTTTGTTAACAGAATTGTCTTTTAGCCTTACTCATTTCATTACTTTATATTTTATAAGCATCATAAGGCAGAATGTTTACAAAATCAGTCAACTGTCGAGAAATGCTTATAAACTAACCTGAGTTCTTTGATTGATTACCTCCAATGCTCGATTTCTTTTTCTCTTTATTTGTGTCTTTCCTCTTCTTTTTGCTGTCTTTTACTGTGGCACCAGTCAAAGGTGGCACATGAAACCCCCTTTTAACTGAAAGCTCCTCACCCATGTTTGTCGTTTGAGAATCGTCTTTAATTCGTCGGTCTCTAAACGATGCTATAACTGAAGGCTGGTTTAGTAGTAGTTTAGTAGTAGAGTAACTTACTTTGTTTACTTAGCGAAGACGATTGGTTTTGTATTCTGAATTTATGTCCAATCCAAATCTCGTTTTAATGAGATAAAACAAAAACGTTCTTGTTATGATATTGGAATAAAATAAATGTTAATGTCAAACAATGATCCTATAACTACTGTCCTTTGTTTATCCTAGTTAATAAACTCAGCGTTCAGACTCAAAGGTAATTTGTTGAGCGTGATGACGTTTTTCCATGGAAACAGAGCTCCTCCCATACTCCGCCCATGTTTTTAAAGCAATTTGTTATGAACTAACGTGGCAACAACAATACAAATTTGCATTATAACAGAAAAGATCAGGTGCATACAACAAATTAAAATAATAATAACAACAACAACAAATAGAAAGAGAGAAAATAATTTAATAAAGACTGAAATCAGCCTAAATGGCTAGTGCTCTCTTTCTCTCTCTCTCGGCATGGCAGGTTCACCCCAAAAAATATCACAGATCAGTCAAAATTATTATTTTAATCACTTGCCATTGGTAAAAATATGGTTAGCCTAACATTATATATATGTTCCTCCTAGATTTTATTCAAAAGGGATATGACCTCAGACATCTGCTTTTGGCTCAGACACTGACCCTATACTTAGAACAAGGCCATCAGTTAGAGTGTAGAACACGGTGCCGAGCAGCCAAACTTAGCAACAGCAATAAAGGTTACAGAGGGGAACCATGAAGAGAAATGCAAGCCAAATTATTGACTTTTTCACCGATGCCATAAAGACTAATTCACTAACCAAAAGGTTTTGAGAATGTAGCTTACACGCACATTTGTGTTTAACAGCATGTAGCTATGCTCCTCTTGGTAGACCTACACAAAACTCCAGAGATTGGTAGTTTTTGGAATTAAAATGTTCTCAATCCATCAGATCATTACATAATTGCAAAAAAAAAAGCATTACGTAAAGACGGGAAACAGGAGAGTGGAAAGAAAACAAAGAATATATTGTGCATTAAAGGATTCATATTTGTCTAGGCGTTTGTTGAATAAAATAAATTACAGTGTTATTCACCCAATAGTGAGTTAAAGACACTCACTTTACTTATGGATGAGATTGTATAATAGGGTTATTTGAGTATGCACTACTCCACCTTTGCATGACAAACGCTGGATAAACTTTCTTTGCATAAACGCAAAGGTAGTTGATTTAATAAGAACTTTAAGGAGTGTTCGGAAAACTTTCATACGTACAGATGATTGGCTGACAACGAATCATTCCTGAGTAGAAGACGTTATAATTGGTTGGCCACATTTTGACCCGCCTCCTTTCTTGGGAGTGCAGGCTTAACGTTGGCTGAAGTTGAAGTCATTTACCAGTTACGGAAGACCGTCGTCATCGCAAACTCTTGACGTCGGAGATCCAGTGGCCAGCTGTTACAAATCGCGTCACTCCCTTTGCCAGCTGATCGCAGACGCCGGTAAACGTGAGATGAGAGACCGAAGAAATCACTTTAACAGTGAGGTAAACGTTTTTTGAATCAACTTATCAGACATTATTCATCTTCGCTCTTTATCTAATGCGTAGTCTGCCTCCATCGGGTTTTCGTTAGCAGCTGCGGGGAAAGGCGAGGCAGTTCACCTACTCTACTCTCTACGAAGCCAACGCATGACTTAGGTGGGGCGGAAAAATTAGGAGCTGCAAAGAAACGAAGACTTTTGGTCATATTCGCGATTAAATGAAAGAAAATAAGGTAATGTTATCTTTAGGATTAGACTCTTATCGAATATGTTGGGTATACCGGTCGTGGGTTATTACATAAGTTTCATTCCATTATTCTGGCCAAACTTCCAGGCTACAAAAGCCTTTACTCGGCTTTGAGAATAATATGTATATTTAAAGTGCTCAGTTAGGGCATTTTATTTTGTTCCTTTTTTTTAAAGAAAAGTCTAATCCAACGCCGTGGGAACACGTTTGGCAAATATGAGATGATTATTCATCACGTCAGTCCTTTATATTGCTGCATAAGATGCCAACGTGTCTGCTAAACTGTTTCCTGATTTGGTTGGGTAAGAACATGCTTATGTAATTCATTCAGCCCTGATGAGAAAATCTCAGAAGCATTTACAATGTGAAGTTACAATGTGTTTGCTGCCCACTGGACGTTCCCATCAAACGCAACTGAATTAGGAATTGACGTAGAAACGTTATTTTGTAAGTAACAAAGAAGATATTGTGGCGTCACCACCATAACCTTTATACTGCAATGTGCGTAATAGCGTGATTCATGTTAAAAGGATAACATATAAATAAGTATTAGTGTTTCATAGTTGTGTTAAATAACAAAACTGCATTTGAGAGTTGAAGTAAATGTGTTGTATATGTAGCATGTAACCTACAGAGCAGATCTGAAATGCTTGTAAGAGTTGTAAAGCGTCACTGTGCCACACATAAAGGAACATGTATCTACAACAATTCTTGGTCCATGTGCTGAAAGATGAACTTCTTGACATTTGTATATCTGATATATAAATATGTATTATGTGAATCTAATTATGGTAAGCGATTATGGACGAAAAGAAAATATGGACTTTTCTCACTTGCTACACTCCTAGGAATTAGTTCTATCTGCACATCACTCTGTAAATCTAAATGATTTACAATGGTTGTGATCAACCTGTACTTTGACATATTAGAGGAGTGGGGGGAAGCAAATGTGTTTTCAACTGACAGCCCAGCTCCTCTTTTTGCAGATGATTCAAATGGTGAGGAATGTGTGCATCATACTTCCCTCAGTAATAGTTATGATGCTTTTAAGCAGGGGACACTTGCTATATTATATCTGTGTGAACGTTCAGTTTAAAAATCTTAGAACCTGTTTATCATAAATGAAGAGAAAAAACACAGAATGGCATATTTCTGCATTGATGTCAGTGCGTTAAAATGGCCTCCCTTTGCCCTTTCTCAGTACTTAGTCATGTTTGTTTCAAACCCAGGCTTTACAATGCTGTGCAATGCCTTATTTTTGACCTAGATGTCAAAGACCAATGGCAAATCTCCCCACCCTGCTTCTGATTCACTCTTGTTTGCTCATAGATTTGTGCTAATGCTGTTTTTTTAGGACTGACAAAGTCAGCGTTTAACCATAATGAGTATGTGGTTGTGGATGTCTAGTTATCATGTAGGCAGAAGCATTTTAATTATTTCTTCTCTGCAAATGCTTTGACTACGAAGGATGAGACCGTCTCCAGTGCTAACAATGTAGGCTAGCTTGTTAGCCATTAGCTGTAACGTGCTGACCTTAATGCTTCCTTTTTCCATTCATGCACTGCAGCTTGTGTACACCCAGACCAGATCGATAGATCGTCTGGTGACAGGGCTGAATGGGATAATTCCATTCTTTTGGATCAACTTGCTTCCAGCATCATGGTGTTAGACATTTGAAGATCTTTCAGAAGGTTCTGAATCAATATGCATTCTGTGTGGTAAGTGATGTATCTAGTCCAATGTTTTGAAAATTTTAATTATATCCTTGTGTTATAATAAAAAGTACATGCCACAAATATTACTTTATGCTTATGAGAATTTATTATATTTTTTTTAATGAGCAGAGAGTATGACTTTGAAGACCTTAGATTCTTATTCAACTGTTTTCAAAATGGCATTCTGGTAGTTAAGCTGCCTGTGTGAGAATGAAACATACAACAGTTGTGATTGTTCTATGGTTCATGATGATATTGTCTAAATTCTGCTCTTGACATGCTTTGCCTTGTTCTCTGGCCTTTCCCCATGCCTGCTGATTCATGTCTGCATGTCTGCAGTGGCCTGCTGGATGGGGGAGGGTGGAATGAATGAGGGACGCACAGTACTGCGAAAGAATGGTAGATGATTACCAAATGCAGCACAGGGAGGAGGCATGACACGAAGTGTGAGCGGCCTGACTGTATGCTGTAGATTTAATGTGAATCAGCACGTTTGATTTATTTACGCAGACCACAAAACGCGCACATAAGTGGAATGCTCTGTGATGTGTTGTGGGTGCATTTTGTTCATATACTGTAAGATGGAGTGGTGGATCTCAACTACTTTTGCTGCATGCAGGAACCTTCAAGAACTTTTGTGTTGGGCATCAATTGGCGATACAGTAACAAGATAAACTAAAGTGTTTTAAAAAAGTTAAAATGAAATATTAAAATGTTTCAGTATTACCATAAACTGCTTAGGCCCATCAATATTGAGAATGATAAACATAACAGGTTAAATAAGAGATGACAATTTCAGTGTTCATGGTTTCCTGCTTTCGGCAGACAATAATTAATTAATTTATACAAAAGTTTTTATCTTTGTTGTAAGTGAACCCATATTTAACTTAATTTTTTACCTTGCATAGTTTTCTTTATGGTTTCGAGAAGAAGGTCTGTGACGCAAGTTGTTCCTGTTGGAATCTGCCTGTTTTGGCTAGCAACTACCAAGTGACAGATTCATTTGTGCCAAAATTCCATAGTGTTTGATTGGACACAGCCTTTGACGTCAATAACAAAAGATGGGAATTCTTTTCTCTTCCCCTTTGACAGATAAGCATATTAATTTAACTGTTATAACCAATGCATAGTAATATGTAAATTGTTGAGACCAAGCCAAGGACCACTAATATAGAGGACGCCAACATTTTTATTTGCAACAGTGAGCAAGAGGAATATTGGCATGACTTGTTGGGAATCTGAGGAATGACAGGCATTCTGATTGGTCCTCACTCATGAAACACAAGCTCCATGACGCAAATTGTCACATTCAATTGTATGTTTTGTGATCAAGAATGTGCTTGTGTGCAAAAATGCAATAATTCAGGTACACATTTAAGGTCTACTTTTCCTATGCACTGGAAACAATGAATGGTATTAAAAGACCTTGATATACAGTAAGAGTTATCCTGTAAGATACTAGGCTTCATATCATATGTTGCATCAAACGTTTCACTTGCTCATAGCTAATTGGTCCAGTATTTGCTTGTGATCTGAAATCCAGTACATAACAGGTTAGGTGTGTAGCATATGTTACTAAGTCAATACACCCCAATGAAATCTACCTTACTGGTACAGAGAATTTAGAGTTTGCATAAAGTGAGCAGTGCAAAAACTGAACTAGCAGAACTAAGGTTAGAATTATCTGTTGAATTCCTGTAATGACTCAAGAAATAGTCATTGTTACAGCTTAAAATAACTTTTAATTTTACATTTATTCATTTGGCAGATGCTTTCATCCACAGCAACTTACAAACTTTGTTTTGATGGTACACAGTGCTGTCTCTGGATATGCTGTAATGGGACTATACCTAACAAAGTTGCAGGGGTACATTAAAGGAAAACAAGTCTGTCACTTTGTTAAAAACACTTGTAAAACGTCATGCATTATTCATTACTAGTAATTTTCTCTTTATTTTTGTCTTCTAGGGTTGGGGTGGATGGAGTTGGTGTGAATTTAAGTGAATATTGGCTGACCTACAGCAGTTCTTCTCTGGCAAACTTTATGACCCTGTCCAGACGCTAAAGCTGCCAGCTGAAGAACTGTTGTGGTCAGCTCTGTCCATCTGAGGCCACTTTGGACCTTTCATGCTCTGCACCTTTTCTGGTGTAGATCTTTCTCGGATGAAGGACTTTGCCTGCATTTGTTTTGTGTTGTCAAAGCTTCATGTGTTTTAAAAGTTTCCCATGCTCATGGAAGAACTAGAAGTCTCAGGGAGTGATGGTTTCCAGGCCTAAAACATTAAAATTAGAAAAATGATGGGCATTTCTAAAACATTGAGCAAATTAAAAAAACATCAACATGCACAGTATTTTGTCAGTTAGATATAACCTAGTCAAGTAACACCTGTCCATAAGCATGATGTCATTGTCCCTTCAGTTTTTCAACACCAAAATAAAAGAATTTATTGAAGCAATATACATTTTTATCTTTTCATAACTGGAGACATCTGTATAACATCTGTAGACAGCTGTAGACATCTGTAACCAATTAAGACAACTCTTAATTGGTTATTTAAAAGATTGATACATGGCATACAATTTTTTTTCTCCAGTGGTCTTGAATAATTTAAGGGGAATGGATAAGTGAAAGGTATCTAAAATGTATGAAAATAAAGTAATGAATACAAAACAGTCTTTGTTTTAAGTGGAGCTGATATCAAACATATTGAATGTTTCATATTCATTTTTTATACTAACATGAAAGAGGAGATATTTTGCAGACAAAAAAAATATTTCAAGTAATTGTCTTTGCAGGTATCCTTTGGAGCTGCTAAAAGAAAAGAGGAAACTGACACACTGTAACGTGCACTGTAAATGTCAATAGTTTTCAGGATGAATTGTGTCTGAAGGCTGTCTTGGTACAATAGCACACATCTATTTCTATATCACATAAGGATCCGTCATTTATGCACTCATAAAATATTTGAATAATTTGTGGTGTAGACACCAACAGAAGTGATGCCATGAAACCTATAAAAGACTATAACAAATTTAGGATATTCTAGTCTGGTTCCCAATAGAAAACTCTTTATTAGGCTCTGAAACAACTTAGATTTAGGACAAAGCGAGTACCAGGTTCAATCTAATCTCACACAGACAGCACAGACAACAGGTCTGTCTTCGTGTAGTGGAATTTTAAACCATATTAATGAAACCTAAAAAAGTGGTTTCATTGTTATTCTACAGTGAAACATTATTTGAATGTTTTTATAAATGAACACTATCAGACCTATAGTAGAAAACAGGTCTTTTGACTTTCTAGATGTGTGTGTGTGTGTGATTCTTAGATGCAATATTGTATAGTGAGGCCAGAAAAAGACGAAAAAAAATTAAACATTTAAAAGTTAATTTAAATCTGGAAATGAACTTGTAGGATTTTGAAAAAAATGTAAACAGAAAAATGAAGAATGCAGAAACAGAATAATGATGCATTAAATTATACAAGAACTAAAGTATCACATTTATAATGTGACAAATGACTATTTAAAATGTTTAAACAAAAATTCGTCCAAAAATTCTCCACTAGCATTATTCATTAGCACAAAGAATTCTGGGAGTCATTTTAAGATATTCATGTGCAGTTTTATCCCATTTATCTGTGAAATGGTGTGATTAGCTCACAGGACAGGTCTAATGGACTTTATTATTAAACTGTTCTCACAACAGCTCAGCAATTTAAGAGGGTTGTCACTAAATATTTTGGGTGGGCATGTTTTCCCCACTTTTTAATAATGTTTTCTCCCACGTCCTATAAGCAAGGTATAAACTAGGTTATAAATAAGGTTATACTAGTGTGGATCTTAGTTTAAGAAGAGTAACGTAACGGGTTGTTTCTGTGTCTGCTTAAAATGTGAAAGACCTAAGGGTGGCACTGGCCGAAATACTGTAAATTGCCCGTCCAAATGTTTTCCGAATGTTATGCAAATTAAATCCTAATGTTTTCCACTTGGTATAAAAAATTGGTATAAAAAATAACTTTAGTAAATTAAGTATTCTAATGCAAAATCGGCAGAACGCAAAACTACATTTTAATAATAGCTCTCTTGCCCTGCAATAAAGTGAACGTTGTAGGAAGGAAAGTGTGATGTAAAAATATGACCTATAGGGGGCGACAATAGACAAAGGTTGGTCAATACTGGTTGATACACTGGGTAATAAATCAAACTTACCTGCGACTATTTTTAAGTGAGAAAACACGTCTTTAAAAAATTATAGGCATAGCAAGTCAGCAAAATCTACATTAAGAGCTCTTTTTCTCTTACAAGTATCAGACATCATTCATGTCTAAGAGCGGACATCAAACTGAATCTTAGTGTTAGGAAAGACGTTCTGCACAGAAGTGAACGGTGCGCGCACTGCGTCAATTAATGCAAGTCCACCAATCAAACGCGCCGGCGGGGCCCCTCACAACCCACCCGATGCGAACTGAATGATTTAGTCAAAGCATCCAGATCTAGCTGAAGCTATCAGCTTAAGTCCATTCTCAAATGTAATACGTATCTGATAAAATATTGATGACTGGATGGATGTCCGATAGATGTCGCATCCTTTGTGTAAATTCTTCATTCTAACGCCACTGTGATTAATTGGATTTAAATGAAGAACACGTCTGAAGATCTTATGCCGACAGAGATAACATCATAAGAGTGCACGTTTATCTCAAATAAAGGGATCTATTCTGTAAGAAATGGCTATTAACACGGATGCCCCTCACTCGACAGGTGCCCTGAGAGAGAGCGCTGCGCTTCAGTCCACTGATTTTGGAGATACCCAGAAACTTCTTGACGCCTCGACCAAAGAGCTAAAAGCAGAATTAAACCACAAGCCGTCCGACGCACACAGCGTAAAATCTCTTGAAACGGATCAAAATGAACAGACAGTGGAGAGCATTGGTACAGTACCCCTCTCTCCATCTCGGGTCAGTTTCAGCCGCGCCTCGTCGCCTACGCCCGGGGAACGCGAGCCTTGTAGTTTTATAGGGGTGGCCGTGGTATCGTGCTTCTGCCCTGCGGTTCCTATTAACTTGTTTGCGCTTTATTTTGCGCACATGGTGAGTACACCCACCAAGTTAAACTTTATACAAATTATTTTTAGAGATCAGTACACTCTTCTGACGTATCACTAAGAGTTAATAGGCTATAAAACAAATAAAACGCTCCACCTTTAGGACTGTGGCCCATGGGGCCCCTGATAGTTAGTACTGTGAATAATGGGCCCTACAAATTTCATAGTTAAAATTTCATTTTATTAATAATTAATTATATTATTAATGATACTTTTTCTCTGCTTTAATTTTCATTGGATTAACTATAACATGTTTGCATGGGTGCTTTTGCTCCCCTTTAGTCTCGCTCTATGATACAAGCAAAAGATTATGAAGGTGCCAGAAGGCTTGGACGTCTGGCTTTGTTGCTTAGCATCGTTTCCATCGTTGTGGGTCTGGCTATAATCCTCTATCTGGTGATGACAGGTAAACTTCCTCTGTTTCCCTCCCTCTGCCCGTGAAGGTTTCTATATTACTGTCGAGGTTGGACATCAGTTTGTTTATGCCTAAATTTCTCTCCCACTCTCTCTTTCTCTCTCTCTCACAGAGTTTTGATACGCTGCCGTTCCGAAGTACATTTATTAGTTGTGGACATCCTACAGAATCTGAAATCAAAGCATGAATGTAAACAAATATTAGAGCCGAAATCAGACTGACAATGAATGCCATCCTTCTAAAATAAAAAAGTAGACGATCAGACTATTAATGCATTGTTTATATTATATACAGTTTTATCTTTGTAGTTTTGACATGGATTTAAAATGGTTTTGAAGTAACTTCAGCTGTATCTTATTTGTCTTTTTTGCTGATCTAACAAAGCTTTTGCCTTTTCTAGATCTAATTATTCTATGCTCTAATCTAATCTTAAATGTTTTCTTAAATGTTTTTCTTAAATCTTATTTTTATTATTATTTTTTTCAGAATCTCATACAAACTATATGAAATATTATGATTATCTTTTAATCAGCTCTTTTTACTTTAAAGAGCTATCATTTCTATGCAAATCACAATCTATGGAATTTTTATTCATTTGAATCTGTAACATTATATTAGCTTACTGTATGTCTTGCATGTTGCAATTCATTGTAAGAATGAGACTTTAATCTTTAATTATTTCTTAAAATCTATTTAACATGTAAACACTTAACGTAACATAAGGTCTTGCATAATTAATTTGGAATGAATCCATTGAAAGCACATAGTTTATATGGTTGTAATGTACATTACCTTTTATGTACAGTATTTATACTGCCACTAAGGCGAAATCCATTTTAGCTTAAAAGCACTTTTGAAACTTTCTCCTTGTTATTTTGCCTTATAAAAGGGAAGAGAAAGATCATCATTAAGGAGAACCGTAAAAATGATAGTGATAAGGCTGGGCCTCATCCTGGGTTGAACAAAAATGCTGTATGTATTGAAGTACTGAACATTTACAGAGTTACCCTGAGACAGAACAAGGGCTATATTCAGTTTTTGTTACTCCACATTACGCACATGCATGTTTGAAAATCTCTGAAAGAAACATTTTTTAACTGCAAATTTGTCTTATGCTGATATGGTGCCATATTTTGTGCATGTTATAAATAAAACAGAACATACTTGATTTTCTAGTGTTAATGTGTTTTTTGCAGATCTTTTGGCAGTGTTTCATGAGCCTTGTGAACCTGGTGGTGAAACGTTTTTAATTGTTGGAATGAACAATGTTTAAACTGATCTTGTAATTTGATGTACTATATTCTGTTTTGATCTAAGAGGGGTTAAATCAGGTGTGGTTTTTTCACTTTTTAAAAAAGCTGTAGTACATCCTGTTCTGCCCTCAGTCGGTTATTCAGACTTGAAACTATGGTGGCAAAGAGATTAGAAAAAACACAAAGAGCTTTAGTAATTGATATCATGTACGTTAAGTGCATCCCTTTCATCTCTGCATTTAGTCATTACCAACCTCAAATGGAAGCAGGTGGCTAAATTTGCCATTTGTGCATTAAAGTCCCATGCAGTGTCTGATTTTGTGTGCATTTTCCAAAGGACATACCTTAAAGGAAGAAATCACTTCTTAAAGTGTTATAGCAATGCTTAAGATCAATCAGATCTTTGATACTGATACAGGATGTTCACCACACAAAGACATTTGTAGTAAGCATCTGTTTTCCAACAACCTGTTTTCCACAACATTTTTCCTTTTTTAACCATTCCAAAAATGATCTCAGCTTTCACTAATATATAGTATAAGAATGATAAAAGCATTTTTTGTTGTAAATGGGTTTGTTGATGCACTTTCAGAGCCCAATATCACCTCACAACACACACTAAACAATATATCCCATTGAGGATTCCAGGTTACAATGGTAATTTTTTTATAAAATACATTGCTTTCACTTTTCCTGTTGAATCAAACATTTAAACATTATACATTATTTAGTGTGCAACAAAAGTTACTCTGGTAATCATTTTATTAATTATATTATTAAAGGTATTTTTAAACAGAATATACAATTTTTGTATAATTATTAATCACATGGTTCACATAATAGATAATTATTTAAAAAGTCTCAATACATTTACATAATGTTTTACAATAATTACTTATCAGCAAGTAATTAGTGATTATAATTAGTGATTACTACACTAATCACTTTATAATGAAATTAATTTAAATTAATAGAATTAAAAATTCTCACAGAACATTGTTCTGACCCGTTCATCACCATACTTTTCCCTTGAAAGATTTTTATGATCTTATTTTATATTTGAATCTAACACCCACAGTGCTGAGCTCTGTATCTTTGGAGGAAGGGTTTAAGCAGACTAAAGATCCTGCCAAATGAAGTTTAGAAAATCAATAGCACTTATCCATCTTATTTGTTCACAGACAGAAAGATCCAGCTGGCCCGTTGGGAGGGGTAATGCACGGTCGTCCATTGAGCTATACTTCAACACAACTTAGTGGATTCCTCAGCTCACATATCCAATGAGCACAGCATTAGACATGTGTTTTATGGAGCCATCATAACCCGAAGAGCTGACAGTAGCATGCATCGGACAATGTATAATTTCTTTCTACACTCCAACTATTAAACCAACATTGCTGCACATCTACTGAATATGAAACAACGCATTTGGCACTGATGATTTTTCTGTGAGTGCTGCTGAACATGTTGCATGCAAGTGGAGAGAGTGGTTAGCTAGAGCTGTTGAGGTAAACCACAGCTGTTAGGCTGCCAATTCCAGGAAACTTCTAATGGATGCTCCCACTCATGGCTAGTCAAAAGTCTCTTACAGGGTGAAAGCCAGTATAATGGCCATATGCCAGAGCGTAGTGATCATGACAACTATATCTGAAGAACAGAGGAGGAACACACCCTTCTCTGCATCAATGAAAAGGTCATTATCTTGAATGCACTCCAGTCTATTGCTAAAGATGTGGGCACTTAAAAGTGTTAGAGCTATCTGAGGTATAAAAAATTATCAATAAAACAATTAAATTTTAAGTGTCATCAGCATCTAGTGCCTCAGGTTATGCAGTGAATAAACATTAAAATTACATGTCCATCTTCAACCAGTGCACAATTTGGTGAAAACCGATGGTTTTAATAATGCAATGGTGAGATTAAGAATGAGCAAATTCTTAAACACACACTTGCATTCTTTTCTGTCCCTCACACTAACTGGAAAAGTTCCTGACTAGATTCACCACATCACTTATCAGCCCATCACTGCTCTTAACTGCAAGTTCTCAAACTGATTCGCACACTACAGCATGCAAGAGCCAGCTACTTTATTTACCTGAACAGAGCAGTATAGAGAGTTCAGTACAGAGTTCTTGGTCCACATCAGATGACACAAATGGTAGAAAATGTAGCATCTATGAAAATGATCCTCACCCTCATTCAGAAGAAAATACTTAGAGCAGCACAGAGAGAAACAGCTGGGAATTTGTTCACTAGTTTGTTTGAATTTTTAAAAATTTTGTCCTGATATTTAACTTATTAAACCATTGATTATAATGATCTAAGAGTCATCTAAAACACAAATAGCTTACAGCTCATTTACCTGCCTTTAAGAGGCAAAATTTTATTCATTTGGAAGCCTCTTACCAAATACTGATGTATGATTTAGTTATTTAACCAGTTGGTTGTGGAATACAACTGAAAATTGTAATTGACAGCACTACGATTTTGTTGAAGGTCTTAGTACTTTCACTGGCTCCTGCTGTTTGTCCACATAATTGTGCACCTAAAATAAGCAGACAAAACTAAGCAGAAAAAGTGCCATTTATTTTTGAACGAAAAACAAACAAACTGGAGTATCAAAACATTCTTGTTACTCAGGTCTTGTTACATTAACCTTTTGAAAAATCACAGGTGTGCTCAAAAACACAACAGTTCAAATGGACACATTCAGCGTCTCTCTACAAAGAAGGGGTCATCCTCACTCTCGCTGTCCTCCAGAAACTCCTGACGCAAGGGTGACTTTTCTGAAGCCATCGCCTCCATCCTGAGACTGTCCTTCTTACGATGAAACCAACAAAGACTGTCTCGTATGCGGCTGAACTTGGCAGAGCGAAGGTGCCAGATGAAGAGAGTGCAGAACAAGGCGCTCAACAAAGTGGCTAAATAAACAAAAAGAGAGGATGCAATTAATTATGATTGAGCAGTTGATTATCAAGTGCACTGGTTAGTATATAGTGCAAAAAAAAAAAAAAGTTAATGTGGATGTACATTATTGTATACGCATGTATTTATTTATTTTTTTTACCTGATGCAATTACAATCACCCCCTGGCCAAGGGGAATCTTGTCTGCTGTAAAGTCAATCACAATGGGGCTGGTTAGCCTGTCTGAGGATATATTCACCTAAAATCACAGAGATTAGAATTAGACAACAGTGCATTGTGTGTAATAGCACAACCTGCTGGACAAAAGCAACATGCAATCAGTCCTAGGCCTTTCTGCAGTAATTTATTAATAGGAATGCACAACAACAATCTGTTGATGAGAAACTTGATCGGAAACCACCCAGTCACAGTAAGGTGAGAAAGCAGTAGCCTATAGATGCTATTATTTATAAACACCAGAGGAACCTAATGTAAAATATGTAACTGTTCAAAAATCCAGTGTTAAAGTGTATTAAAATTATAGTTTAAGTGTGATCTTAATCTGTGCACATTTCAGCACAACGTTTTTGTGATCCTGTCCAAATGCAACACTGGCTTTGTAAACCAGCTGTTACTGAAGAATTGGTCAGTTTAAAATGACAACAGCCCAGTTTGCGAGCACCAGAGCACAACACTCAGAGCTGTTGCTTGTTTCACAAGTGAAGGCAAAACAGCTACATAAACATTATTATTTCTAACCACCAGAAAGAGTGTGGAATGTAATGGTCATGAAACTTATACCCCTTATAAGTCATTGGTGAACAAGGGCCTACCTGCTGGATCTCTTGTTGATACCCATGGGCCTGAACTTGCAGCTGATGTGTGCCTGGAGCCAGTAGAGTGGTGAAGTAACCCTGACTGTCTGTGTGAACACTCACAGATCCATTCACTAAAACAACAGCGTCTGACACCGGATGGCCTTTACTGTCCCTCACAACACCACTCAGCTTTCTGTGAACCTTTAGAGAATAACATGACATGAATAACATAACACATGACTGATTTTTGTGTCTCTATAGACCCATCACATTGAGGTTTATTTGACTATTTACTATTTAAACTATAAATTGTGTGTTTGACAACACAACATATTCTGAGATGTGAAAGGTGTTGATGTAGCTTAGGTGTAAATAGGTGCACCTCCAGTAGCATACGGAACAGAGGCATTCTATTCTCCATCCACAGAGAGAAGAGCTGAGATTCAGGTGGGTACATACAACAGCCTGTGTACACAGTGATCTCAGGGCAAACACCTACATCCAGACTAAAGTCCTAAAAGAGAGAAGGGTATAACTGTAGCCTGGAGATCTTCAAATGGGGGCAGGAAATTCCAAAACCAGGTGGGAGCTCCAAAATGGGGCGTGGCTTCCTACCACTGTCAGACAGACATGCCTAACCCAACCCATAACTGCCCCCTTCTGGAGGTACCACCCACTTTTGGAGTTCACACCCCATTTTGGAGAGCTCCAGTTATGTCAGTTTGTTGAAGGAGCATTACTTGCATTTTCTTAAAGCATTACATCAAAAAAAAAAAAATTCAGTTCTTATTAAAAAATTATTTTTTACCATCATGTCATTCAAAACAATTCCTCTGGTCAACACAAAAAAAAACATTTACCTTGAACATTAAATGTTCAAGGTGCTCTTTTTCATACAATGAAGTAAACGGGAGTCACAAAGTGAAAAGCTGTGTGAACACTGGTTTGAAACATAACGGTGAACAAATGTTAGAAAACAAAAAAAAAAAACCTTACCATTCCTTTAAACAAACAAACAAAAAAAGAAACTTATACATCAACCACCTCATTAAACAGACGTGAATAAATATCAGATCTGTCATTCAATCCACATTGTCAAGCAACCTGGTGAAGCACAGTTCACAAAGTCATAAGCCACAGATATCATCCACAAGAACAATATCAATAAACAATGACATTCAGATGTTCAACAGTTCAAAAAAATATCTCCAATACCTTCATACTGCCTGTGTGGGCGCTAAACGCTGCCCCCTGCAGGATCCCTCCTGGGATTTCCCCTGTTGAGTTATATTATCCAGACCACAAAACATATTAAAGAGGATTCCAACTATTCCATACTTTAAAACTCTGAATTCTGGTCTTTTTTTACCAGTACCTGAGTTGTCTGCACAGCCCACGTTGCCTAAGTGCATGAAAGGATGACTGGTGGCATATAAGGAGGCCAGATATCTCAATGTCTCTTCGTTTGGTGCTTTAAAAAAAGAATAACAACATCCTTCTGAGTTATCTAGTCATTGGTAAGAGGTTGATAGGATTTTTTAGGTGCTTGCTTACTGGCTATCCCCCACCCATAACACCACAACACCAAGTGTGTCAGCTAATAATGATGCGTTTTTACCATGTTGACTGGGTCTGTCATAGGGATATGTGGCCAGCAGAAAGCCTCCCTCTAGCACTACAGAGAGAGAGAAACCACCTCCCTCAATCAGATTCATTACTGCGCGGGTCTCTGGCTGAGCAGACTTGTTGCCTAAATACATGTAAAGGATATAGTGATTAGGGCTTGCACAATTTCTGACTAGTTACCAATGACTTAATTTTGTAACAGTAACCATAGCTGTAATCAGTGTCCAGATCTATGCCATGAGCGTTAGTGTAGCCCACACTGGAGGAGCAGTGACCCTCCTGAGCCTGCTCTCGCCCATCAGGGTTCACACATGGGAGAATCAGTATCCTGCTCCTGTCAATCAACTAATAAAAAAAGAATCCAAGATTCCCATTATTACTGATAGACACAAAATAAGTGATTGCTAGAGGAGAGTGTGAGTGAGAGAGAGAAAGAGAGAGGAAATGGACTGATTGAGAGGTTTTGATTGCCTGCCTTGGTGATGGTGGGGTTCCTGCCATAGTTGAGGCAGAGAACAGAGGCAAATTCGAGCAGCAACTCTGGCCCAACTGCTGCGTTACCATGGACACCAGCTACAAAACGGATCTTGGGCTCAGCAGGTTGAGGCACCTCCAAATTGCCAGAGATCTCCAGGGCCCAGATAGTTCTAAACTCAATGCTCTGACCCAAACTAAGAAAAATTTGCATTACAATTTAAAAGACACTTGCACAATAAACAATATTAGATCTGCATTAATATGTTCCCTCTAACAACTATGAAGACTGGTGCTTGCCCATGCAAAACTCTCCTCCATGATACCAGGACTTTGCTAGAGTGCTTAGTTGTAATAAACCTTGTAAACTAAACTATTAAGCCTTTTCTCAAGCAACACGATTTAAGCCACCCTTTGTGTGCAGCACAAACAGCTCTGAACAAGGTGTGCTTAAGGATAAAACCTGGGTTTAGGGATTTTGCTGTAGCAGGCACCACTACGTTTATAACTTTATAACTCTCAGGATGTTACCTGTACAGGCGTGTGATGCGGGGGAAGTTGTATGTAAGTCCTCTGAGGAACTCTGCACGTTCTCTATAGCTCCGATACTGCAGGGTCTGAGCTGGCAGAAGGCTGTGGACTAATTCTTCTAACTCACCAGTGGCTAAAAGCTTCCCCACCAGTTCCTGAAACTCCTTCTGTTGTTTTTCCTCCAAAGATGGTTGCAACATGTCCCTGGTTAGCTTGAAATCCACCTGCTCTACCCGAGTCTCCAACACCCGGATGGACGTGGACATTGAGGTGTAACTTAAGGTTTAACAAAACAAAAAGGGAAATGTGATTGCATAGATTGAATTTATTGTGAAGTGTGAGATGAGGAATCGCACAGATGTACTGTATCTCACCCTGCAGCAGAGGCTGTCATGTGGTAAGTACCAGGAGCCAGAGGTCTCCAGTACTGTCCTGTACTGCTGGTGTGGACATGGTGTCTGGAGCCATCCACCACTATTGTGGCGTTAGCAATGCCCTTGCCAGTATGAGCATCAGTTACTAACCCCCTCACAAACAAATGAACCTGACATGCATAAAACAGACCATGAAATACTTCTCCAATTTAATTAATGAAACATATCTTGAATACTGTTTTAAAAGCTTTACTACAGGCACCTCATTTGTTTGTATAAGAATCCCATGCTGTACAGAGCTGATATCTAGACAAGCTACTTTTCAGGTTAAAATAAGAGTTTTTTTTTCTGTAACATTTTAAGGTCATTACATCTCATTTGGACTGTTTTATGACTTGAGTACTAATCTAAAATGTAGAACACGATTAATAATAAAGAATGCATGGGTCTAAACCTTTGGTAGTACAGAGCAGTAAGACATAGAGGACATTACCTGCTGTAAAAACTGTAGAAGGGCTCTGTGATTCTGTTCCCAGTATTTTGCGAGCAAATCGACTGGTGGCAGCAGCTCACAGCTCAGGCCAATGTTAACGGCTAAAGTGTCTGCGTCGTGATACACCCACGTCAGCATATCAGTCCCTACTAATGAGTAAAGGCAAGGAAAGAGATTTGTTTACACTACAATTCTAGTATGGACAATGCAGAGTTTTTTTCCTTGAGACTTCAAGATTTCAACAAGATTTCAACAAGATTTAAGTCAACACAAAAGCATTCACAATTCTGCTCACTTTCGACTTCTTTAATTTGACATCCTGTTTTACTTGGAAATACACAAGGAAAAAAAGGCTGGAATTAATTTTACCCACTGGAAATTGGAGAATTTGAGGCAGGCTTCAATTTATGATTTTACGTTGACTTTAACCAGTTTTTGCATTTCAGACCTGTGGCTGATGGACGCCGGTGCTTGCTGGCTTTTTTCTCTCTGGTTCTCAGTACGTCACAGGCCTGGGGCTCTTGAAAAGCCTGAGATTGCTGGAACCAATGACAGTATCAGAAAAGTGTCCAAAATTAGTTGTTTTAATACAGGCAAGTGACAAACAAATAAGAAACCACGGATATCCTGCAACGTATTCTGTTCACGGTTTAGTTAGAAAACTACAATATGGTCACAATTGAGCATTTGATTACTTTACTAATTGTAGTTGACATACTCACCATATAATAGGCTTCTGAAACTGATTTAAACATGTTTTCATCAGTGGAGTCAATGGGGTTAGGATGCACCATTCCCCTAAACCCTACAGACAATGATAGTTCAGTCTGAGTATTTAAAACATTAAGTAATTATTAATTATAAACTAAAAACAATAAGCTAAAATGTTGCTCCACCTCCACGTATACTGGCAGACAGCACAAATAAGTGAGACTTGATCCAGTTCATCACTGCTTGAGTTTCTGGTTCAATAACATTTCTCATCTTTGACGATTCAGGGAAGTTTGTGTTTAGGTCAACACGGTGACTATTACCATGTCCTATAATACTCAGGTCCCCTGAAACCTTAAAACGTTCCATCTGAGCTTTAGGGACACAAATAATACATAAAATGAATGGAATAAAAACACAGAAGACACCACTACCACTGGAACAACCCATCAAACATGTTTGTTCTTACCTTTTAGTGCCAATTCATAACCATCTGGATTCATGGAAGGCATGATATGAATTCTAGTACTGTTGACCAGGCGTGTGACTAAAGGATCCTTGCCATAATTGCGGCACATGTATTCAATAAGGTTTAGGAGAATCTCACGACCAATGACCTCATTTCCATGTATGTTACCCACAATCATGATCTCTGGTTTGCCTGATTGAAGTAAGGAGAGGTAGGTACTAGAATGTAGTATCAACACATCAATAACCTCTGGAACAGCATCCCAGATTAGTTTGAAATCTTTTGGACAGATAGATCTAACCAGATACAATGATTGTACCTTGCTGATTAACACCAGGATTGGTGGATATCTCCATCACATAAAGATTCCTGCCCTGCACTGATCTTCCAGCAGAGTACAGGTAAGTGATGGATGGATGGATAGCACTGAACAGCTGCAGCAACATCTCCATTTCATCATAATCATGATGGCGGAAGTCCAAAGACTGGATGGGAGACTTTGGGGTGGAGGGTCCTGGAGTGTTGAGAACCTCACTGATTATCTCATTGGTGGGTTGTTCAGTGAACACAGACCCTATCATATACATCTCCTCTACAGGCTCCTCAAGTGTGAAGTTCAGAATCGTTGCTTTGCCTTCAATCACTGGCACTTCCTTTACAGTATTTGAAAGGTACCTGTAACACAAACTTGATATTAAAACTTTCTTGTTTTAAGTTTACATTGAATTGTTAGATGTCATAATCACCCAGGAAAACTAGCAGTGATGTCGTATGTTCCAGGTAGCAGCAAGCGATAATAATCACCAAACTTCCAGGTTGTGATGTTGTGGTCAATTCCAGAAACTGTGAGCGTTGCATCTGGAATACCAAGGCCTGACCTGGTCCTAACGAAACCTCTCACACCAATATGAGCCTTAGAATAAAAAAAGGTCAATCACCATTCATGGAACTACACCATAACATTTAAAGCATTCAAATCATCTCACTTTTTGCATGTAGATTAAAAGTGCCTCTCTGTTGTTGGCCCACTCAGCCGAGAGCTGAGATGCTGGGGGATACTTGCAGCAGCTCAATTCAAAAGTGACTTCAAAACAGTTTCCTTTAAGGTAGATGTAATCTTGCATCCCACCTGAACACAGAACACCAAACAAGACCTCATAAAAGCTCCACATAGGCAAGGTAAAACCTGAAAGTCCCAGTTAGCTCACCTTGAACGTCATACCACTCTGCACCATTTGTAATACCATCTTTGAAGCTTTTGCTGGGATCATCAGGACAGTGAGGTTTGCCCATCTTCATAACAGGATGGTACTCTGCGTATGTCTGTGCTAGATAACGAAACAGCGAATCATCTGCTGTGGGGTTGTAAAGTCCTGAGGTCTGATGAGAACTGCTGCCATCAAAGGGATAGCTGGCCACCACCGAGCCCCCATGTAGACTTCCAGACAAGACAAACCTTGAAAAAAATTAACAAGAGGCAAGTACTATGACATGGTGGTATTGTTATATGAATGTTAATCAGATGTTTAATCAAACTCATTAAAGCAATTAGTCTCAAGAAGACGCTTTGCGTCCCAACAACACTGAACTAGTGTCAAGCAATGTAGTTCTTCAGAAACAGGAACGCAGAGGCGCAGTAATACTGATGTAGTGAGTCGGCTCAACCAATCATAATCAAAAAGCGAAAAAAAATCAGTTTTATGAAACACATCAAACGTACATTTTTTAACGTTAACGTAAAGCATTTAATAAACAACAATGCCACGTACTTTTTCTCACGAATCCACCTCATCACCGCCTCAACCTCCGGTACTTCACTTAAAGTCACACTCGAGGAGTCATATTGGTCTGGGAAACTTCTGTTGAGGTCACGATGGTTGGCATTCTCCCGCCCTTCACTACTGCCAGCGCAGTCTCCCTCTTCAGCCATCTCAAAGCCATCAGGATTCATGCTGGGCATTATGTATATGTCCGTTCTGTCGACCAGCTCCGTCACTCGCACATCACGACCATACTGAGTTAGCAGGTACTCGATTAAATACACTAACACCTGCCTTGATAATGCCTCATCCCCGTGTATGTTCCCTACATACTTGAACCTCGGTTTCCCCGGCACGTCAATATTCGGGCTCGTTGTTACCCTCATCACCCAAAGTTCCCTTCCTTCCACGGACCGTCCGATACTCGAGAGGCTACAAATGTGCGCGTATTTGTGGGAAAAACTTTGAAGTCGATCGGTCAAGTCGGCGTAGTTGTAATACTCCTTGTAAGTTTCTTTGCTCTCGTCGTCGATGCTTTCCAGGCCGTGCGTTTGGTGTGATGATATTAAAATACATTGCAAAATGACCCACAAAATTGCCATTTTGAGTGCCAAAATTGCCATTGAGTGTTTGGTAGTCTGTCATGTAGTAGGCAACAAAATGTTTTAAAAATAGTTTGTTTTATCGTTGGTTGCCTTTTTGTTGCGCTTGGTTTTGTCCGTAAATGAATTAAACCCTTTGAATAAGAATTAGGAACACTAATAGTTGCCACTTGACATAATCAGTATAAAATTGGTTTGCACAGGGCAGGGTTAAACCAAAGCGCAGGACTGTACCACTGCCTCATTCATAATGACGCTACTGCGTAATTCATCAATAATGTGTCAGTAAACTTGCTTTTTTAACAGATTTTAGGTTAAGATATAAAATATATAAAAAAGGAAAGTGTTGTATTTGGGGAGACAAATACAAAACGGGTTAACATTTCTTGTGTGATGTTTAAAAAGATTTTTTTAAACTTCAAGTATACAATGTTTCCCAATAAAAGAGGGTAATTAAAATGAGCTTAAAATAGTTTCTGTTAGAATATGTCACAGTTTTAAGCCCTGTTATTGCGACTGCAATAGGTCTCTATTTAAGTCTCTGTGTGATATGTCCTAGTTCTGACATTTTTCTGTCAAAGGAAAACTTTACATTTTTTAGTTTTTGCTTGAAGTATTGTAATATACACATCACAGTGTGTTTAAACAGTGCATCGTTTATGAGATCTTTGTTTTTGTCACTAATAAAGTTGATAAAGTGGCTTTAGAACTCATAAGGCATCTAAAATATTATAAAAATGATAACAACAAACAAAATTAGAGGCCCATCCATCTATTTGTTGACATGTTCATAAAGAACAAAATGCTGTTTATTCATTCTGGGTGTCCTTCCCATTTTATGTTTCAATAAATATTTTGACAAATGACCCAAATTTGATTTTTAAAAATTTCATTTCAGTTTTCCATTTTATGTCTGTCTGTTAATGACTAATGTAAACTCCCCTTTCCTTTAAAAAGTTTGTCTGAATGTCTGTCCTGATAAGATCAACATAA
This sequence comes from Chromobotia macracanthus, assembly GCA_036877525.1. Lineage (NCBI taxonomy): Eukaryota > Metazoa > Chordata > Actinopteri > Cypriniformes > Botiidae > Chromobotia > Chromobotia macracanthus. Next base: position 5,147,317 of record JAZGTH010000005.1, read on the forward strand.
TACAGTATAGTCAGTTTTTTTTGTTTCTTTGGCTTTTTTGCTTCTTTTCTTTATTCATTACATATCATACAGTAGTTGATCAATTGCTACAATCATGATGATAGTCATGATGACAGCAGAGCAGCAGTCCTGGTGTCTCCTAACACCACGTCAATTCAGCTGTAATCATACAGCCTTTTCTTCTTTTCTTATTGTTCCTGCTGTCAATAGTTTGTTTCTTTCCTTGTGTATTGTTTAAAAAAGTGTTGTGAACTTATTACATTAATGTAGCACCAGTTTACCAGCCTGCTGTCCTGGTCAATTAACCATCTTGCGTGGCTGGGAACGGAGGGATAGAGGGAATAGAGGAAACGGGGTCAGAAGGAGGAAGAGGGGAAAATAAAGGAGGAAAGACACAGCTGGCTTCTCTCAGTGCTGGATCCTGCGGATTGACTGGATCTGGGGGGTCTGGGCATGGCATCCATACTCCCTGTAGTGCCTGTACTCGCCTCCGTGGCAATCACACTCCATAAGGTACTGGTAACCACGGTAACCAGGATACTGGTAGCATACAAAGCTAGAAAAAATAGGAAAGGAACACAGGCAGCGTGTAAGCATGTAGGATTTGATATTTTAAAAATTGACAGATACAGTGATGCTCGCGCTGTCTTCTCAAAATTTCTCAGTAAGGATGCCTGCTTCTTTTCTAACAGAATTGATTAGAAAAACGGAGAGCCGACAAAACACCTGATTTTTGGACAACAGCATTATGATTCTAGAAAATGATCACAGATTTGAGCAATCATACTTACGCGCCACTCATGACCTGAATGGAGTTGACCTCATTGTTGCACCATCCCATGGCCTGCAGAGAGGGGTAGTCACCACACACCTCCCACTGCCTTCCACTCATGTTCTCACACTCGAACAGAATCATACGGGAATCCTTATGCATCTGTGTTGAAAGAAAAGAGAAAGAAATGCAAATTTGAAGCATTACTAAATAAATTGTTGCAATATTGTTTCAAAATTTGAATTAGAAAACAGATTGTTTTTCTAAATTCTGATTGGTTGTTTAAACATGGTGTACAATGACAATAAACTCACACCTGTGAACTCACAAGTTAGTATGTTGCTAGGCAACCAAAAACAACCTACAGTTGGGATAATTAATAAGTCTTTTCTAAGCAATAAGCCACTCATGTTGGTGCATTACAGTGATTTTACTTTGAATTATTGCTTTAATAATTCAATATTGCTCAAAATAATTCATATTGCTTATAACATTCTGAAAATATATTACTGAATGTGTTTCCTGTCTCCAGTACAGATGGTTTCACTCACAGCAGAACAGATGGGGCGGAAGGACATCAGTCTCTCAATGCGATAGGCATTGCTGCCACTCCAGGCCTCCCAGCAAGGGTAATCTCCCTTCTCCAGGATGAACTGCTGGCCATTAAAGGTACTATGCTCAAAGCCAACCCAGCTAGAGTTAGAAAAAGTGATTAGGAGACAGGCATGGGGCAGAGGATGAGAGATTTACTCAGGTACAGTAATTAAAGTTGCTGGTCTTTACTCACGCGCCACACTCCACCTTCAGGGAGCGGACGGTCTCCATTCCGAACTCCATGATGTTCTGGCAGCAAGCGGTGAATTCACAACGCCTGCCCTGGAAATGCTCCTGGTCATAAACGGTAATCTGGAAAACAAACAAGCAAACTGCATTCAACTTTTGAACATGGACCAGATTGTTTTCAGATGCAAAACAGATTGAAATAGTGTGTAATGGATAATGTTTTTAATGAGTTCAGTAATTCAATACCATTTAATTTAGAAACAAAAGATTTATACTGCTCCAAATTTTTCAGTGTTGCTTAGATTAGACATTTTTAGACACATTTTTGATCTAAGTCTGAAATCATGCTGGTTAAGATAGTCTAGAAGCATTTGTGGAACACCAGCATCCCATTCTGGCCACCAGCATTTAAAAGACCAGCTATGATGTTTTGTTCAGCAGGGTGATCCATAAAACATGGATGAATGAAAGTGTTTCAAGCCACTGTACCTTCCATGGTCCCATGGGCATGGACATAGGGTTTGTCAGAGCCATTGTTTCAGATATCTCAGCGCTGACTGACCTGCATGCAAGAAATGGGTCATTTTATCAGAAGAGCTTACACACAGACATTGCACTATATCATACTCTGCCATGTCCACAGATCAATGATCTGAGTGTCAACAACAGAGAGTCTGATTCTACTTATAAAAGACACAACATTTTGTCATGGGTAGTGACATATGAAACATTATTGCTATCTGTGCTAACCGAACTGTCTAACAAGCATGATCGGTGCTGGAGTGACTGGCTTATATTTCTGTCATAAAATCCTGTCTAATCCTGTCAGTTCTGCATTAGGTCTTGTTCCAATCCCTGTGCTGAAACATCTGAAATATATGCCATTAATAAGTCATCATTATAATAAGCATGTCTGGCTGTATCAGTTGATTTGTCATTCTCTGTTGTAGGACAGTCCACTCAAAAAGAAAAATTCTTCCATCATTTACTCACATTAATGTCATCTCAGACCTGTATAACTTTTTGGCTTCAAAACCCAAAAGAAGATATTTTGCAGAACGCTGGTAACCAAACAATAGTGACACTCATTGACATCCTTTGCATGGACGCGAAACCGCTGAGACATTTCTCTAAACATCTTCTTTTGTGTTCCACAGGAGAAAAAAGTCATAGGTTTGGAATGACATGAGGATGAGTAAATGATGGACCATTGTTCATTTTTAGGTTAACTATAACTTAAATGTTATTCTCTGTGGAGTTTGTAGCTTGTTTAATCACTAAATATTTAAAATTCATAGATGCACAGGCTTCACCAGACTTACCCAACAGAATGAAGTGTGTGCGTTGAGGGGAATCCACCACACAGTCTCTTGTTTGGGCATATGTGGGGCTATTTATACAGATGCCACTTCAATGGGGCTCCCTGACTCACAGACCCTGGCTGCTGTCAGCACTTTGCTTTCGACGCCCTTTGTTTCTGACCTGAGCTGTAGTCCTTTCTTTCCTCCAATGAAGTGATGAGCACCAATGAGCAGCTGCAGAGCAATGTTACATGTTATACTAGCCAATGATCACTAAGCCGATTGGGCCAATTGTCCACTTTTACACTATACAGAAAGCATACTAAACTCTTTAAACATCATAAGTCACATTTATGTGCACTGAATATACCTTTTATACAAGCAATAAAGACTGCAACAGTTTTCACAACAGGTATTGTATTATAATAAAAATCAGGGTCTAAATTCAGTGAAGCCTATTAAAGGAAAGACAGTAAAAGTTTTCAGTCTTTGCTTTATCTGAAGATAAATCTGAGATGAATGTTTTCTGGGCAAATGCTTTTTTCTCAAATTTAGAGTAACAGTGTTTGATTTATGGCAACAGAAATACTTCAATGCAGTTTCCAGTGTGCTTCAGGCTTTAACTGATAAAGCTGAGGCTGTTAATATTCAGGCAAGTATATCATTACAACAGTTCCAACTGTTGTAACTGTCAAATTGTTTTGCAACCTTGTGGAACAAAAGGAGAAAGAATGTGAAATTAATAGTTTCAGAGTCTGAACCAGTGGACAACAGTATCATTGGAAGATACATACTGCATAGACAACATTTCAGCCAATGTGACAAAAATGTATTCAAATTAAAAACAAATTGTACACAAAATACACCTCACAGTTTGTAAAATGACTTAACAGAACCTCAACACAGGTCTCTTTTCAGAACAATAGCTGTACACAGATTTCAGTCAGCACATTGTTCAGCCAACAGAATGTCCAGAGTGGAAATGTGTGTGTGTCAAATGTGTGCAACGTGTGTATTTGTTAGGCTTTGTGTGTGTGTAGTTTCAATGTAGTTGTTTGTGTGTTAAAATCTCTGTATGTGCATGCATGGGTTTCTGCTGATGAGAGCAAGCCGCACTGTGATGACAAAGAGATGAGCCAGCTCAGCAGGCCCAGATGAAGCGAGTCTGCCCTCTTCTACACATATGTGCTTTCCCAGTCTGAGATATTATGAGATATACATCATAAAAAGGTAAGATATAAAGTCACAAAATTATAAGAATTGAACATACTTTGGGTGTAGTACATTGCAAAAGAGACAACAATACCATGACTGATATAATATATCAAAGCTGCAATAGGCAGCTATTGCAACTATTACCACTGAGGAGAGGCCAGAAACATAATATTTCTTATTTCTAAATGTATTTTACATTATGGCAGTATTCATACATTCAAGTGGTAATTATCTGTCTAGATCATTTTTACGTCTGCTGTGGCTTGTTTGCTGGGCCTCTACAGTCAGGGGCCCCTGGCTCCATTGGTGTGGTCTGTAATTTGTGCCAGGATTTGTATTGTAGTAGTTTTCCAAACACAATAACAATATAGCTCAGAAGGTGTTTCAAAGTTAATGTGCAAAAATGGCAGACACACCGTTGAATTATAAAATACAGTAACTCAAACCTTTGTAGCCTGCAAATGTGCTAGATTTATACTCCCTTTATTTGGCAAACCAGCCTGACTTCAGAGTTAAATTTTGTTCACATGGATTAGTTTTTTTGTTATTTTGTTTATTTATTGCTTCCCACATTTTAACCAGATTTGGCCCATTGTTGTTGTCTGGGTGTCGCGTTTGCACAGTCATATAAGATATTCATTTAAAATGATCAGCCTTTTTTTGCTAACCTGTCTTGTGGCGTCCTCTTGTGGACTTTAACCAACTTTAACACCGCTAAATGACTTTTGTGTAACTCAGCTGTGAGCTGTGACTGGCTGCGACGTCAATTAAACACTGTACTGAAATACAATTGTTTGATCTTGCAAAATGAATAAAACTTAACATGTAATCATCTATTTATAAAACAGGTTACATTTTAATTTCATTTAAATAATGATCCTCACATAAGTTGTACATAAGTTGATAAGTGACAAAGATTTATTGTTTAAATATTTGATTTGTTTTGATTTATCTGTGCTGAGGCACGTTTGACCAATTCACGAATCAACTTGGGTCGTACCACACGATAAACAGGGGAGAACACAGGGAAAAAATACAAATATACAAAACATCTCCAGAACACGCTCTATACAGGGATGATCATTTCGGACCACTCACATTGATTTACTTTATAGAAAGTAATATCTACAATAATGCATTTCACTCCAGTGAAAACAGTTTTGGACACCAGTCAAAAGATTGCCATCAAATGGTGTTGGTTGTCGCCGTGGACCAGTGAACGTCAGACGACCACCCCTCCTCCCCGACGTACAGTAGTACAGCCCTCAGCAGAAGCGCCAGAGTGATTCAGGTTGAACGTGGACGCAGACGCTGAGCGGAGAGCAGGATTTAAATACCTCTAAGCGGGCGACCTGCTCAGCCCTTCGGGTGTGGGAGGGTGACTGTTTTGTGTCTTTGCTAGACCGGGGGAGCAGGGGGAGGAGGAGGAACGGATAATGAGCTATTCTTGTACCAGCACAGGCAACAGCCAGGACTCATCGAGCTCTAAGAAGTCCGGCGGCGTTAATCCCGGTAGTTGCAGCGGCGGCGGAGACACCGGTAACGGCAACAACAGCCACAGCGTCCGCGGCGGTAAAGCGAACTCGAACCCCGATTCAACGGAGGCCATGAAAGTCAAGAAGGGCTGCAATACGACAGATGTCGGGGTTCCCGTAACCACAGAGGAAGAATTGCTTGCGAACAAAACAATCAGTCCCGAGGATGTGCTGGGATTGCAGAAGATCACTGAAAGTAAGTAATCGAGGGATCGGATCTCACTCGGAATATTTCGCCACACATCGTACGTTAATACGTTGTCGCAAAGCTTTAAATATATATATATTATTGCCAGTCACATTGTAATGAATAGCCAAGGCAATTATCATTTATTTACATATTAAAATACAGTATAGCAGTTTGTAGATCAAATATATAAACGCATATAGAAAATAACTAAAACAAAAGAAAATGAAAAACTAGTAAGAGACAATCATACAAATAACTTAATAGAGATCTAGTGCGTTTGGCGTTACTATTTTTCAAACCAAGAAGTAACTCGAAATGTTTGGTTTATATTGTCGCAAAGCTGTTGAAAGGGTTACTCTTAGAATAGACGTAGGAGGCTGATGCTATAGCAGACTGAGTAATCACAGATCATCCTTGTTTATGAACATTTGGCTGTGCAATATGCGCCATATTGTAGATATTACAGTTCACCAAATAAAGATCCGTCACCAAACAGTTAAATAACGAGGAACTTGCTTATCAAGAATGAGGGTCTATCAACCATCAACATCTCAACCTGTTGGCGTCTAAACGTTGCAATTATGCATCGCGAGCCTATAAAGTATTTGGTCTCGGCTTGTATGTCTTTTATATGGGTTTTGCAAGCTTATTGGACATACCAGTTATCAGAGGTATGTATGACTACAGTAACTGAATGAAATGCATGGCATTTACAGTGAGAGTTCCCAAGGATCAGCTATAATTAACCTCCTCGGATTGTTCTGCCCTGCAGTCCTAAGCATGGTTAGGTAACAGGTGGCAAATAAGCCCTCATCACTGTTTTCAAAGTACTGTGTAAAAGCTTATACAACATTCATATCCAGAGAATCTTAATAAAGTGCCTTCATCTAACCCCAGCCTCCCAAAACTGCTTTCCAAAAAGTTTTGAAGCCAAACCCATTTGCGATTATTATTTATTCAGATATATGCATAGTAATAGCTGTTGTAAGATTGAACCTGTGCACCTTTTATATTTTCAGCTACTTCTCTATTTGGTTGACATAAAATGGATTGTTATATACTTGCAGCTGCTGATAAATGTATTAGTGTACATGACGTGTTGCACTTAGTCAGCCCAGTCTCCTTCCTTTATCTCTTTCTGTTTTCTATGTATTCATGCATTCAGTGTTGAACAAATGAGTTTTACTCACATATCCTCCCCCACACACTCATACATTTACCCTTCCTAGGAGTGTACCCTTCATGTGGCAGCCATCGTCAACTATTTATGTTTTAATGTACAGATGGTACATCTTACCATCTTACCTGAGTCCGTTCCCACAAACATGCAAGAACAACTTGGTTTGGGTGGTTCAGAGTGCCTTAGGCTTTGGGAAAGCTCTTATTTTAAACTGTTTATTTAAAATGAAATTAAAGATGATAAAAGCTCAATTTTAATACATAAACTCTTTTGGTGAACAAATATTGTGCATGTAGCATGATTTGTACTCCATTCTAACTGATTTATCCAAGACTGTTACAATCATTCAACAAAAACTTGTCAGATTTACAAGAAGAACTTGTTAAATTGTTAGTCTGCTACATAACTTTAGATATTATTGATAGATTTAAATAAATGAGGGAGAGTTTATTGCTGAGTAGAGGGTTTCTGATGTACCCTAACATAAGAGTTTGTATTTGTTTTCTGCCCACTCAACCAACATGTTCATTTGCTCAAAGCAGTTACATAATTTCACCTGTTTGCAGGATTTGACTTCATAAGCTGTCCTGTTGGGCCTCTGTAAACATCTGAAAAATGCTGCCCACACAGATCAACAAACCTGGGCTTTGCTCACAGCCCAGAGGACATATTTCTCGTTTGGTTGGTTGCTCAGACTCATCATGCAATTCTAAACTCAGCTCTGATTAATGTAGTATTAGTGCTGTCAGTTCTTTTGATCTGTCAGCATTTGAAACCCTTTAACTGTCTTCATTTATCTTGCTTTGGAGTCCAAGTAATCATTTTTATTTAGTTTTCTTTTATGTTTAGAAGCCCTAAACTGTCAGGTTTCAAATCATACTAAAGACTCTCTCCATCTCTCTCTCTCTCTCTCTCTCTCTCTCTCTCTCTCTCTCTCCCCCCTCCCTCTCCCTCTCTGTAACATGGGCCAGTTACCGTCATTCAACCTCACATTTTAAACCTCACCATAACCTTTAAATTTATTTGTCAAGCCATTATCATTATTAACTGAGAACAGTTGAGTGGGGGGGACAAAAAAGGTGTTGGCACCTGGTTATTCTCAAAGGGCCCAATGTTAGTACCATGAGCTAATGCATAAAGTAATTGTTGAGGCATATGTATAGATTTTACCATGGAAACTGTTCCAGCAGGTTAAAGGTGGGACGTAACCCCTCATCTCCACCTAATTAGTGCAGGTCTCCTAGAGACCTGAAGCTTCAGAGAAACGTTTACCCCGCTAGGGCTTCTGGTAACAACTCATTCAGAACTGTTTTTAACAGATGTATATTTGTAATTGATGTATAAAAGATAATACACACTTTTTTTAAGCACTGTCTGGTGTGGTTTATAACACCTCCAGATTTATCTAATGTAAACTTTGGATAATTTCGCCACCTGTTTGTTTTTAAAATCTGACCTTCTGTCAGAAATTTCACTCGATTATGTTTAAGTTGGAATGATGTCTAAATTGCCATGTGTCTAAAGTGAAGGGTCACTACTAACATGAAATGGGTTTATACACCAACAGCACAAGATAAAGGAAGTACAGGAAGGTCAGAGGATGTTAAGTGACTTTTTTTGTACTTTTTAATCATTAATCATTTGCATGTGGTTTGGATCTGTAGGTTTGGTGAAGATTATTAGCTTGTATTGTATACTGCTAGAAATAACTCATTTTGTATGCCACGGAAAAAAGAAGAGATTATAGGTTTTGAAAGATATGAGGGTGCGTAAATGATAAAGAGGTATTTTTCTCAAGATGCAGAGAACATTTGGGGTTCACAATGTCCAGCAACAGCAAAAAGTTACACGAGTTTGTGGAGAGCCTATGGAGAACAGTCTTTCTGCTAACTGGCTTCTAGTTGACCCTATTTTAACCCTAACCATTACTAGGTGAAATGAAACCTTCAAAACATCAAACATTACCATGTAAACATCAAATATTAGCCCACCACAGGAGAGTATCTATTTCACTTCCTGTTTTGTATCATTAACCAGTCTTTCATTTCAGCCTGTTGTAATTGTGTGCTCTTTGTAATATTCAAAGAATTAGTGCATGATAAACAAAACTATTAAAATGAATTTTAATTAATAGTATTGTTACAGTTCTTGGTTGGAGTCAGACAGGAGTTATGAGGTCTTGTAATTTAGTATGGGTCAAATGTTAATTCACTAACTCCTCTGACAGATTCAGTAAATGATTGGTTAGAATGATTTAAACTGGTAACTCAGTATTTGGGTATTTGAGTCTTTTGATCTGAGAATTAAAAGAAGCAACTCATAAGAACCCATTTGTTTGTTATGTGGACGTTTGAGATTGTGCTATATATTGGCTGTTGTGTTGTGCTGTAGTGAAGACAAGCAGTAAGAAAACAGTGAATCTGTTGACAATGGTTTTGGCAATGATTCAAAAGCAGGTCTCTCTAAAACCTCGACTTCTCCAGCAAAAATAAAAAAATAAACTTTGATCATGTCTATCCACAGGCCTGTAGCCTCGCTTTTAAAATGAGCTTCATTATTGCCTTTGCCTTTATTTTTGTTCAAAGCTCTCCAAGATGCAGTACAATGAGGTTATGTGTAAAAACAAATGTTGCAAATGGTAGATCTTCAAAGTTTTAAAGAAACCAAAATAAGTATAAAAAAGTTATTTTATGAAGACTTTTGCCACATAAATATATTTTTTGTTTAGCTTTGATTTAAATAAATGGGTGATATTCAACAACCGTGTCATTTCCTATGTCTATATCGGCACCTTTAAACTTCAGATGGCTAAGCTGCCGAGCTTAATGCACTAAAAATGGACACCACTTCTTTGCCACCTAGTATCCTTAGTGTGGCCTGACACCTCCGGTGGCTTCGATTTACACACCCTCCTGTTCACTGTTAATTGCAACACAAGTGATTTGACAGTAGAATAGAATAAAGTCTTTATGTCTTTATGCCTTTAATGAAGTCTTAATAGAATAATGTTGTGTCTATGTCTCAAACTTGTCTAAGTCTCAAAGTTTTAGGGCCTTTAAAACGTTTATTTCATGAGTCACGTTTGTTCGGTTTTAAGCAGGGATGCTAAAGGGCAGAAAGAAAAAAGTTGGCAACATGCATACAGTTTTCTTCACATACATGTGGTGGCTTCCTGTTGCCCTTTTTCACTCTAGACTTTTTGTTCTAACTCTGTTTGGTCTGCTGCCTGCATTGGACAGGCCTCTTGACTGCTTGATATTGATGCAGGGCGATCCAGGGTCACATGCAAACTGCCAAAGGCACGATAGTCATGTCTTCTCAGGCCTTGATGCAAATTTCTTGGCTGGGCATTTGCTATGCTGAGCCTAAACCATCTAGGCATGCTTGTAATTTTGTGATCTCTATATGTTTCTCCTTCTCTGTGATGTTCATGCATGTTTGTGTTTGGAGATAAGAACATCAAGTGCCTTTGAGGTTTTTACCTCATGTTTCAACATCCTGTTTATGTGCATGCAAGTGTTGCATGATGTTGCAAAACAGTTAAAATCCTCTGATTCTTTCATAATTACTAAGAGCTTGATAAGTCATCTAGGACAGGATTTTAATTCAAATGTCAGGAAATGACTGCTAGCTACAGCTTGCTAGGGACTTCATGTGGGGTCTTTGTGCTAACAGTTTTGTTGAGAAGCTCTCTGTCTTTTTTAGCATCAGAGTAAAAAAAATAAAGGGGCACAGTCAAAGTCTGTAACTGTGATGTTAACGCCTCACAATGCGACATGTACAAGCAGTAATTTTCACACACAGGAACAGCTTCTAGTTTTCACTGCTTTGACTTTAGTGCACCTGCCTGCAACATGCTTAAACGTTTTGTAAGAATTGCACATTGAGGATTGGGATTAAATGCATGCATTAGTGATACAGATTACTTTGTTTTATGGCTGAATGGTTTCTTATTTATTTTAGGCTTTTCAGGTCTTGTAACTTTGCTAAACTGTTTTACATTCTATGACAGTGCAAAAGCTTAAATGTAGCAAACATCTTGTGGTTGGTTTTGTGGTTAGGTATGACATAAATATACCCACAGCACATGTTAAGCTGTGTTTCCAAAGGTCAAAAAAGTACTGATGTCTTCTCTTTACTCGTTTACTGTTCATGTTTAATATACATCTCTGTATTTGTTAATTTGAGATAGAGAAAAAGGGCAAGATAGGGATTGGAAAATGTTGCAAGCCGGATTTGAACCTGTGTTGCTCCTTGCCACACCACATGCACAAACTGCATACTAGATCACATCTTTGACAAAATGTTGCCTATATTATTATAATAATATTAAAGTTATTATAATTAAGAGCCGAAGCTCACGTGAGCTGTTGAACAGAACCCCTCTGGCATGCTCTGTCTCTGCCGCCCACCATGAGAGATGTTGACACTGCCTCATTCCCGACCCATAGACACACACCTGCTACTCTGCGAATTACCTCACTGTTCTGGGCGATCTGCCCAAAAGCGGATTACACTCCACCTATTATTAATGTACTGCTACACACATATTTCCTATACACACTCACATAGACTCCCTATGTTCAACTCTTTGGTACAAGAAGTTGGCATGGATTCATAGCCAGATGGAGTGACGGGGTGGAGAGTTCATTTATGTGAGACTATATTTGTGGTCAGTTGTTCACAAATTCATGTAGGTCTTCATGTAGGTGTCAGTTCTTATATAGCATAATATGAAGAATTACATCAGTCATCCTCATATTATGGCTGTCATTCACTACACATATTATTTAACCAGTTTAAGATGAGTCAGGAATTGTAAACATCTGAATGAATACACATCACCTAGTTGTTTAACTGTGCAACTGTGTGGAAAAATAAATTGCAAACTTTATTCTTTTAAAAATAAACCAATATAGAAGAATTTGTCTAGAATGGATTTCATTGTGCTGGCTGGTTGATGTAACATAAATATGCATAAATTACTTGTGTTGTCTGGAGTCTTGGAGACAAGCTGCTTTTTGCTGAGTCCAGTTCAAATTTTTCTGGTTGTCACAGCCATGGCCTTGTGGGCAGTGTTTTGACATATCACACAGCAGCATCCCAGCTTGAGGTCATTTCCTGATCCTGTTTCCTGTCCCTGCTCTCTACTGTCCTGTCCACTGAAGACAAAAATGCCCCAAAAAATAACTTTAATTGGACTCTTGTCCAACTACATTTTTGACTTCTGACCTCATTGGAAACCCCTCTGAATTGTTTTAGAGTGCAGGTGTGTTTCTGCTTGCTGTAAGAGAGTAAAGCTGTCAGAAAACGGTGTTATGTCACATTGTGGTGTTGACAGAGAGAGGTACATGGAACATGCCTTCCCTTTAAATCCCCTGATCACCTCCCAATCCACCACTGTGATGCTGAGATGCCATAAGCCGCTTAGGGCCTAATCTGGACCCTGGGCTCCATGATGTTCTCATGATGTAGGTATTCTAGTTATTGTTAAATCAAACAAAAATTTGGATACCAATGTGAAGTGCAAGATGATTCTTTAATAATTATAAAGATTTTTTAAAGACAAAGTTTTTCAGAATTACTTTTAAAGCTCAGGAATACACTAGTATGTAGCTACTGCTAATAGGATGCAAAGGATATGCATTAGATGTGTGTATATAAGCCATCTCATTCTTTTGTTGTCACAGAGAGTTATGGAAAATTTTGTCACAAAAAGTTGTCAGCTCATACACCAACTAAAGGAGCAGAATGTTCTGGCAAGCTTTATTGTTATTCCTCAATTCCTTATTAACAGTATACAAAATGTGTATCTAAATCTAATATACCTTTTCAGTATATTGTGAATTAATTCATATTGATTCAAACTTTTTTTGTATTTTGCATACCTGGGAATATAACCCCAATCAAATCAACTGGTCTCACTGGTAATTATGACATTGTGGTGCCATTATTATTATTATTATGTGTGTTAACTTAGACTTGACTTGAATATTACAGCCAATAAATGCAAGCCCTAAAAGCACACCATTGGTTAATTCTGATGTTTTCTGTAGACAATTATTAGTTGTTTGTGATACAAAAGGTGTTAAAATTAGAAATTAATTTAGAATTTTGATGAAAAAAAGTAAACATAAATAACAGTATTCAGCTGGAATGTCACAGATCTCTCCCCCGAGTGTCTGCTCAGGAAATCAGAAAAACAACTCTGAATATTAAGTGCCAACGACTGTGCATGTTAATAAAGAGCTCATTTGCAATTTAAATGTTGCTGTTGTGTAAGCGCTGATGAATTGCATGTGATGTTCTTATTCCCTGTATTGTTTGGCCTTGTATTGTACTGCTAGGCTAAATGCTGTAGGGTGGGCGTTTGTTCCCTTGCAGACATTTTTATTTCTCTCCAGATTTGTTCAAATGGTGTTTCTTTGGAGATTTAGAATTATCAATGTTGTAAAGGTTACAGTATTGATCAGATTATTCAGGGTGTAGCTGAATGCATCTATAAATAGTCTTAGTTTGTCTGGGCTTTCTAAAACAGGAAGTTATGAATCACACACAGTTGTTACTTTAAAATACTACTTAATTATCGTTGCTCTGTGTTAAACATGAGGGGGGATTTCTAATGGCTTATGTTTAATGGCCTCTGTTTGTGTTAGACTCTCTAAGCAGGATCTAATTTATTTGTCAAATAACAGCCCACGGGAACTGGCATTCTGGCATCTTCAATGAACTGCCTAAGAATGAGTCAGAATTCCGACCTGTACAATTTATGGGTCTCTTAAAATATACCCACAATGCACCTGTAGAGCAGCAAACACTAATTGGCACTGTCACGTCTGATGACTACAGGGATTACTGATGCAAAATCGGCATGTACTGTGAGCGCACGTATGTTAAACGCATATGTGTGCAGGGTTAGTGTTAACAGTGAAGGGCTCTGCCAAAACAGACAGATCTTGACTGTTTTAGTGGTGTTTAAACTAAAACAAGCATCACTATGGAGTGATTCATTTGGATCTTTAACTCTAAATTTAAAACTTCTGTGTAACATGACCTGAATGAATTGTGCTAGGAACATGAATTATACTTCACATCATGTAAAATGTTGACAGATGTATTATTATTAGTTTTTAAAGTAAGTGAACTTACGGATGGGCCAAAAATCACACATACTTATTGTGAAGGAGGCAGAATATCATAGAAACTTGAGGACTCTTTTGACTTGGCCCAGTAAACAGCCATCTTAGCAACCACACAGCAACACCCCATGACACCCTAAGTTTGTGGTATTAATTTTTGTGCAGGTAAGCTCCACTCACATTTTCTTCAGAAATCAGAAAGAGTTTTGTTGTCTCTGAAGGACCGTTGTTGGAAAATGTCTTTGTGTTCTGAGTGTCTTCATGCTGGAGTTGCTGTACGGAAAGCGACTGATTGATGTTTGGTAACATACTGCAGTGAAAGTTTATTTCATTTATGTACAGTCATGTGAATCACTGAAATAAAGTTGTTGGCAGGGTTAAGAGCTTTGCTTAAGAGCTTGTATAAGTAGTTTGCCCAGAGGCTTTATAGAAAGTTCTGGTTCAAAACAAAACAGCTTTAACCTATTACGAACCTCTGTCTAGGTCTTAATGGTAAGAACTGAGGTGAAAGTTTATATGTAAGAACACTTGTACTGGCTGTGCAATTTGAAATAATTTGTTGCTTTTTCCTGTAGGGTTATGCAGCTTATCAAAATCACAGGTTTGGTTTTGCATAATTGCTAAATCCCATAAAGCTGTGAGTTAAATATGTATTCTGAATGCACTGTGTACTACACAGTACAGGTGTGGTCCTCTGTTTGTATTAGCAGAAGAGTGAATTTGGAAGTATTGCATGATTTCACATGCCCTGTTTTTTTTTAAAAATCTTATTGTGCTTTTTGCCCAGATATCAAGCAGTAGCATATGCAAGGTGAATGACTTATTGTATTATATCACATTTTGCAAAACCACACACTGCAGTTGTCAAAATATCAAAATAATTGCTTAATATCATTTGTATCAACCCACACAACTGTAATGCTCATAGACCCCCTTAATAACACCAAACCAGAAATATCATCTTAACTCATGTTATACCAAATATAATTTAGCAGCATCATTAATAACATTAAAGTGGGTAACAATCAATTTAGTGAAGTGTATTCTGGTGCCAGTGACACAAAAATGAAAGAAAAAAAATTCCAAAAAGGTTTTGGAACAGAGCTGTTATGTACAATATGTTATGAGTCATTGTGGTGAGAAACCATCTGTTAGGAATATAAATGTCAATGTAGCTATATTTGTTTCCTGTTTTCTGCAGATTATCTGTGTAGTCCAGAAGACAATGTGTACAACATTGACTTCACAAGGTTCAAGATCAGGGACATGGAGACGGGAACAGTTTTGTTTGAGATCACCAAACCTCCAGCCACAGGTGAGAGTGAGTTGTGTGGAGAGTATACAGTGTGATACACCACCAGTGTCCATCTTAACATATCCCTGCAAACAGAGATCCCCACGTTCACACTGCAAAGATGATTTTGTGTGTGTGTGTTTATGAATAAATCAATGAATAATGCAGTTGAGTAGTGACACTTGATATGGTAATGTATCAAATGTCTTGTTGACTTATAAAGGTGCGTGTTGGCGTCAGGTTTGTATTCTGTAGGCAGCGCAACCTCATGTTATTAGCAAAAGCTTGTGAAATTTGACTTGCAAAAAACTTTCCAATGACTTTCCATTGCAGTGTTTTTATTTTCAGTCAGCTATTCACTTTCTGAAGAGTCATTGGTCATTCATTGTTTTAATTGTATTTATATTTCTAAATAAGTGGTTTTAACTTTTAAAAATTGTTTTACACAGTGAATTACAAATACTAAGGAAATGACACTTGACATGTGGAGATGTTAATGAGGTAATGTAATGATGTAATGACTCGAATCTTATTATCAGTGTTGTATTGTTGATCTTTTTTTAGACAAAGGTGGAGATAAAAGAGATGTAGATCCAAACGCTGGGCGATTTGTACGTTATCAATTTACACCTACTTTCCTGCGGCTACGACAAGTAGGAGCTACGTAAGTACTGTTTTAAAATCGGTAAATAAACGTATTGCCTTTAATGCAAAATGATTCAGAATCAGAAGATATATTTTTATGTTTTATAAGAATTGTACATTTTAAAAAGTTGCATGCATTGTAAAACACTGTAACATGTTGTGCTGTCAATGCAGAAGTGGGTATACCTTAAATTAAAGTCAAGTCAGGTTGATTGATGTCTAATAGCATTTTAAATTCAGTAGGCAAATGAATTAAGAGGACCAGCTGGATTTTTGAAAGCTTTATGAATGCTATTAATGATTGCTTTAAAAATAGTTGATAATGTATTATTCGGTAAGGCATTTAACTCGGATATTTTCTGTGGTAGACAGCAAGTCACTGCTGCTGGAAATTACTAACAAATAACTTGGAACCATTTTAAACTTAGAACCTTCTTTGTTTAAGTGTAACAGTGGAGATGCTAAAATGAACCTCTGTGGAATATGAGCATGAATAGAATTATATCGTCCCATCCTATTATAGTGCCCTCTTTTGCAAGGAAATGACAAATTTAGAAAATAAATAAGGTAGCATAAATAAGCATAGAGACACTCATTAGTAGAGCAGTATTATCTTCTAGTAGAACAGTTTTCTGCATATTGGGGTCAGATACAATAACCAAATAAACCAAGCATAAAATCATTGCTCTAAATTAAACCAATACAGTGATAGTCCAGCCATCACGCTGAAGGCCAGAATATACATGTAGATGCAATACGTTTCTCATTATCAGTAATTAATGCATAAATGAATGCTAAGCTATAGGAAATGAAAAAAGCTGCCAAACAGATTCTGAAGCTAGACAACCATGGGTCATTATGTTGTAATTTACACTTATATATCTTCTCCTCTGTGTTGTCATCTTTTCAGCGTTGAGTTCACAGTAGGGGACATTCCCATCAATAACTTCCGCATGATCGAGAGGCACTACTTCCGTGAACAGCTGCTCAAGAGCTTTGACTTTGAGTTTGGCTTCTGCATCCCCAGCAGCAAGAACACATGTGAGCACATCTACGAGTTCCCCCCGCTCTCAGAGGACCTCAGTGAGTGCCATTATCTCTGTTGAGCTGGTAATTCTGACAATGAACCCTGAAGTGATTCCTGTAAATGCTGTCAGCTGCTACTGCTCAGCCTTCTTTGAAGAATAATCCAGCTGTCTGCTTATTTGACTTTTTTTCATGAGGAGAATACTTAAGAAAATTAAATCTAGACTTCACTAAGACTGCTCTTTTAAATTACTATTATGTAGCACAGTATGACAACTGTATTTGTTGGCTGAAAATGAACATTCAGTCCTCTGACATGTTTTCCGCTCTCTGGTATGTTTTCTTTTTATTTCAGTACGCGAGATGATCCTGCATCCCTACGAGACGCAGTCTGACAGCTTCTATTTTGTGGACAACAAGCTGGTCATGCACAACAAAGCAGATTATTCGTACAGCGGAGGCCCTTAGGACAGCAGCGGTCAGAGAGTTTGACTGACAGACCTAAGAACCAATCAAATGTCTTTGTCCACCAGCCATGCCCTCCTTGAATCAGTGTCATAGATAACCGCCTGCAGTGCGCCATGTCTGTTTTTCAGAGATCTAGAAAGTCATATCATCAGGTCATGTCTAATGCATACATATCCTATTTTCACACTGCCATTGTTAAGTACATCAGCAAGTATTTCTATTTAAGTGTGTTTTTTGTAATATGCCCTAATCAGCAAATTAAGTGCAGGTCCAATTTTGTATGGGCAGGGCACTGTAAGGTAACGTGAATGCTACTTGGGTTTAACCTTGTTATTGTTTGTGTGTGTTTGTGTGTTGTGGGATTGACAAAAAGATTGTGTGTGTGTGTGTGTGTGTGTGTTGTTTTATGTGTGTGGAGGGTGTTTAGTTGGGTATTAAAACCAGATAAGATGATTGTTTTGCAGGTGTCAAGTGATTCTTTTTCCTGTCGGAATAAGCTACACACAATCATATTTCATATTTGTGAACTTTTCATCTTACAGTACATAGAATATGGTATCATTACTTGGTGAGATCTTGACAAAACAATTGATAGATTTGTGTTGCATTAGATATATTTTGATACGTGAACAGTCGAAATTCACTTAATTTTAAGATGTTTAATATTTGTGTGGATAAAAAACAAAAAATAAGCAAAAATAAATGAAAGCAATTGACATTTACACAAAGGTACATATCTGTCATGGATCTGACATCTTTAGAGCCAGTGGGGTGTGGTGTTCAGGTCTGTGTAAAAGTACCAATAAAGTGTGACACGATCAAACGTTATTCATGCAGTGAACAAGAGAGGTTCTATGTTTGTGTGGAAAACATTGAACTGAAAAGGGAACACAGTGATCATTACAAGCTTTGACATCTCGGTGTCAGGAAGGTGTGGTCTCGTTTGTATTTCTTGAAAACAAATGAAGAAAATCCAGTTTTTCAGCTTCGTAGTACAGTGAAGTCCAGAGTGATCAAAAGCATCTCTCTGTTATTCCCTTCCTTCCACATTCCAGTGAGCTCTAGGCCCCTCATGGATGTTTAGTACACATAACCGAGGTTAGATCTATCGTTCTATCCCAGGATGTGTCATATCTGGGATCTACTCAATGTGCAAGAAGTGCGTTTAGGAGGCTGGCTGGTTCTGTTTTGAGTAAAGACCCTTTTTAAGAACTCAGTGTCACTTGAGATGAATAAATAACTCGGAAAATGTTTTTAGTCAAAGATGTAACAGCTTTATTTATGATTGTGATTTACTGTAAATGATTTTGAGAAGAAAAAATGAAAACATGTTTTGAACAGTGCAAATGCCACTATGGAATAAAAGTAAAATAAATGTATATGTTGAATTTTTTGAAGACATTGTCTTTGTTAAAAAAAAATGTTTTGTTTAAATGTCGTTCTTGTCCTTTAGTTCTAGTTTAATTCTCTGTCGATTTAATCACTTTGAGAGACATCATTTTGGCTAAGAATACTAATCTCATACATATTGTGCATATTTTTTCTTTAATAATCTCCTGAAAATCTTTTCTCAGTTCGTCAGGACTTTTCCAAATAGACATTTAGCTATGTATAATTTTTCCTTGCTGTTTCTGTATGTGCTGTAAATGAAGCTGCCTCACGCATTTCCATACAGTTTAATTCAGAAAAGCACACCACTGTAAAGTGTAAATTACATTTCTTTCCAAAAATTACTTTAAAATAATAAATGATTTTTAGATGATGTTTAGATTGGAGTGCATGTTAAATTACAAGAATTCAACTGTTTATTAAAAAGTAAATATAGGATCAGTGATCCAAAAAGGGATCAGACATATAAATGGTCTGAACAAGACCCTATAAATTACGTTTTGTGAGCCAGCACACCTGGAAGACCAGAAAGGCTCTTGAAAAACAAAGCCCCAAAAGCTCTGCATGAACTCTTCTCAAGAGCATAGATCTTCCACCACTATGGGGCAGCAAAAGCGCTACATGGAGCCAAGTCACAGTTACAAAGACCTATTTGGAATGACTAAAATACTGAAATATGCAGCACAGATTTCCAGACAGTACAAAAATGCCTTAAATCCTTACGGAACACTTTGATGTGAGTGCTTGACAAGAATGAAAAGTAGATGTTTAAGAAAACATGGAAGTTTAGCTCCATGGTTGTTGATAAGGGTGGAATATATCTCATTGTTTCTAGAATTATCCCACTCTCTGCCTTTTCAGTACTGTCTTTGTCTAAACCGAAGGATTATATGGGAAGTTGTTCATGGTTTTGACCCATGTGTGGCATTGGCCCATGTAGGAAAAGTGTTGAGATTGAACATGGCGGATCCCCAGGTGTTGATGCCAAGATTGATGCACAGAATGCCAATGATGTTAAGCATGAAGCCTGCCTTCGCCTTCAGAGAGAACGCAAAAAAAATTATTCACTCATTTTTTTCACATGTACAGGAACTCATAAAAGGCAATATAAAAGAAAAGAGCTTATGTGAAAAGTTCAACCATACCATGTCCAGGACTTTGAGGTTGCCATAAGAGAAAGCAATTGCATTGGGTGGAGTGGCAACAGGAAGCATGAATGCTAGCGATGCGCTAATTGTGCAGGGCAGCATGACATATAGAGGATGAAGCTTGATAGTTGTGGCCTGGGGACAAAGACGACTTACTAAGCACTTTCATATCTTACGTGAGATACATAGCATAATACAGAATACAGTACACAATATATACTATTTTTATTTTTTGTGGAATATTGTAGTGTTTATTATAAAAGATTTTTTCCATGCATGTAATTGTATCCATTCATTTCATGTGCCCTGGTAATCTTTAAACAAAATCTGAAAATGTGCTTCTCCTCTGGAACACCAATACTTCTTTAATGACATCAGTTGGTGGCTTGGGCGGAGCCAACTCCCCTCCAACAGTATACTGCAAGCTTTTAATCACCCACTTTTCTACAGCCAGTGAAATGTTCCCTTTAAAAAAAACAAGCCACATCCCTATTTTTTGTTTCATTTTGAATTGTCAGAACTCTGAAGTTTGTTGGAACTTCCAGTTTACACAGACTTTAAGCTTCGTCTTTAGTAGCTTTGTTTTAAATGAGCATAGGCTAATTTAAGCTATGTTACTTATGGCTGTTGGTTAGCTTTATGCTATGTACTCACCATAGAGGCAAGAATAGGCAGGAACAGAGTGGTGGTCGCTGCGTTGCTGGAGCACTCTGTGAATGTTCCCACCAGCAGACAAAGTATTATGGAGGTAGCGAAGGGTGGGATGTTCTGCAGAGGGGCCAGACTTTCACCCAGCCATATAGACAATCCGGATTCCTTCACAGACATATTAAGATGCCATGAATGAATTCTATCAGTTCCAAAGTCAAGATTAATTGGTCATTGCGAAGATTAGTGGTATTGCTAAGGAAAGCTATTATTAGCTACTTGTACTGTATTATTGCATATACAATAATTTATGTTAAATTGAAGTCATATATGTAGAAGGAGCTCAAGCCAAATCTAGAGATCATAAATGCCACAGAGGCCCTACAACAACACCCTAGTGTCATGGCAATAAGGTTTTCTTCAGAAAATGTAACCTGGTTTATAATTCAGTGTACACCATTATGTGATCAAGGCTAATAAACATTGTATTGTGTTATCCAAGCATCATTTTACCTCACTGCCACTTGCCAAAGCAAATCCTCCCCCAAGCAGCAGAACTATGTTCCAGGGCATACGTTCATGCACCACCTTCCAGTTCAGAAGAGTCTGAGGAGCCTTCAGCTTCTTCTTTTCCTTTTTCTCCAGTGTGTCCTTTGTATTTTGTTTTCCTCCTGCTTGATAAAACAGATGACCCAGCATCTCTGGTTTAACATCTGGTATAAACAGATTTGCAGAATGTTATGTCTGAAAGACAATTCAGGATGCTCTGAATGAAGGAGGAACTCACCCTCCTGCTCTGCTTCTTCATGATCATCATCATGATTATGTCCATAATCATAATTACTATCATAATTCACTTTGGGTGAACAGCAACATTCTACCCGAGATGGAATAACGAAGAATAGGGTTGACATCAAAATGGCCACAGTGCCATCTGTGACATATCTTTGAAAAGACAAGAGCAAATATGTGGAAGAAATTAATGTGCAAATCTTGGCTACTGTGTCATTGATAATGCTTAGATGTTTTTGTTTTTTGGTGAAATGGACTCACTGTCCATTTTTGTTGAAGAGCTCACTGGCCCAGCCTGGCATAAAACCTGGTTCTCGTGTGAACCACAGGACCACCAACAACACAAAGACAGCAAGCACTGATCCCTCAGCGAAAGATATGCTTCCCAACTTCTTAAATTCGTTCTTTATCACGTTGTAGGCCTCTTTGTCTCCCTCATTCGTCTGACCACAGCCAAATGACTTTTTAAAGCTAAACAATAAGGTAAAAAATAAGAACAGTCATTATACTGTAGCATTAAGTGTTCTTTTCATGAGGGTCCCTTGAGATAACATTTACATTCAATGGGATGACCATTCTTATACAATTTACAGCCATCTAATCTATCCATCTGATAAACTCACTGTCTTCATAGATACACTGTGTACAGGGGGCAAGTTACTCACTTAATCCCCATGAACATGCACTGCAGCCAGAGCCAGGCGAGCACAAGCATCAACACCATGTTGGGAAAGGCAAAACCGAACCAGCTGGCGAAGTTGATCACATCAGGGTTATCTGGATAAATACTGTCAAAAATGCAGCAATTATTAAAAAAGCTTGATGTGTTTTTGATTATCTGACAGTTATGACTGATTTTCTTCTGTTGCACTTTATTTTACAGCACATGCACTTACTATGCATTTACCTTTCAAAATACTAAATAATATGAGGTAACTTCAGGGATTTAATATAACTTAGGGTTAAGGGTAGATTCACAGCTGGTTCCAATGCATAGAAGTGCATAGAATAAACATGTAGAACAGGACTACAATAAAGTGCTTAAATAAAGTTACTTGCTGCTAGGTGTTACTGTATTTTACTGTAGTAATACCACAGAACTGTCTGGTGGTCAGGTAAAAGAAAGGTCTAATGTGTTTGCATCCTTCTCTCATCATCACAATGCGTCTTGTTTTATTTCTATCAGTGTGTTAGTGTATTTTTGTGGGTGTGGTGTGAAACATGATGAACTCACTCATCCAGCTGGCCCTTGAGAATGAGATTCGGTGTGGTGCCTGTTAATGTAGCGGTTCCTCCAATGCTGGCAGAGTAACACACAGACAGACTCATTCCTTTAAAAAGACGAAGATACTTCGCCTCACGTTCCTGCCTTCTGCGTACAGACAATGAATTGATTCCCACTTCTGGATCTGAGGTATCTGTCAAGATTTAGAACCATGTTGCCTGTAAGTTTAAACTGTTATTGAACTAGACAAGAGGGATATTGTATTGTGTATATGCTGCACCTCCTTTCAGTAGTTCATTAAAGCCAGTTAAAATAATAAGTTTACCTTAAAGGGATAGTTCACCCAAAATAAACCTCTTTTGTTCCAATCAGTGGAACACAAATGGTGATTTTGGGTAGAATGTTAGGGACTGCCCGCCTCAGTCATCATTTACTTTCATTGTATGGAAAAAGATGCAAGGGTAAATGTGTTTTGCCTAAAATAATATTTTGTGTTGCAAAGAAAGTCATACATGTTTGTAAAATGTTTTTTTCACATCCAGACACTGTCGTCAAAATTATCCTTGTTCGCATGGATATGTGAAAATAACTAAAAATTCTGTATTATGCATGCCAGGCCAATTGTTGGCGATGTCACAATTGTTGGCAATGTCCCTTTATAGACTGAACACGTAATATACCTGCACATGACGTCACCGTTTTCACAAATAAGCATTTTTGTAGTTTACACGGACATGATAATTGTATCATTTTCAAAGGCTTGCACTTTGAAACCTGATTTCAAAACCTGTTTACAGGCCTCCAAAATGCTGTTGTCATGTAAATGAACAGCCACAACAACAAAACTTGTAGTTTGTCATGTAAACGCCCCTAAACCATTACCTTGTTTATTTTGGTTAAACCATCCCTTTAAGGTAAAGCTCTTTACCTTGAATCTATCCCATCAAAATTTTACATCAGGGATATACACACACAACACACACAAGCCCATAAATATATAACCAACTATGTTAAGATGTCAGACATACTATTGGATTTGTTCCCATTAGCATTGTCTAAAGAAGGCTTGGTGTTGGACACCTCTGCCAGTTCAAAACCCTGATTATCTTGCCCTTCTTTCTCATCAGCATCTGCCTCTGTGGCACTGAGTTGCTCGAGAACTGCCTGAGAAATGGGCAACATCATGGCCGTGGTGGCCGTGTTGCTGATCCACATGGAGAGGAAGGCTGTTACCACCATGAACCCCAACATCAGCCTGTAGAAGATGATAGAGGGAAGCAAAGACCATCATTAAAAGTCTGTCAGTTATAGAGATGAAGGACAGAAATAAATTAAATTTTGTTTTATTGTTTCTGACTGTGGTCTTACAAAGCGGGTCGAACTCCGACTATTAGGAGAACCCGGAGGGCGATGCGCTTGTGGAGGTTCCACTGTTCAACAGCTATGGCCACCAGCAGCCCCCCAATAAACAGCATGTTGGTGTCCTTTAAATACTGCACACATACCTGGAAGACAAATAAACACCCAATATCACTTTAATGTGAATACTGATGCTGAAATTCCATTGAGCAGTAAAGATCTCTGCAATCCCAGCATTCAACAGCAGAGTCAATGATGGGCAACGTCAGACAGTTTGACAAGCATGATACGATCTCAATAAAAGTGGAAAGAAAGATAAAGAATGTGAAAGCAGTTTAAAATCTGTGTGATGACATATTGTGAGGTTCATAAAAACTGCTTTTATGGCCTGTAGAGTTTTTCTCTTAAGAATTATTGGAGATATACTACAAACAGAGAGAAACTCATGATGATGCTGGTAGTTTTTACTGGACATGTGATAAAGTCCTCTGTCTTCTGTCTTCATTTATATTCTAATATGATACAAACTATCACAGACATACTGATTTTTAAATTAAAGTGTTATGTGGGTAGTTTCCATGTCCAAATTATGATGTTCTGATGGACAGACAGACACATACCTTGCCAGATTCCATGATGCCCATCATGGGAAACAGGATAACAGGCAGGAGGGCTGTGACGGCCAGTGGCATACACTCTGTGCACCAGTACAGTGCCATAAGGATAATGGCATAACCACATTTTGCTTCCTGAGGAGCAGAACAATCATATTTTAAATCAAGTGATTAAAATCAGTGATGCAGGCACTCTGAATACATTACCCATTTACATAGTGCTGTAGTAGGACAGATATCAATGGAAAAGAATTGTTAGACATGAGTAAGATATCATATCATGTATAATAAGGGAAATACTCAAGTGGCAAGTTTTAAGGTTTCAGTGTGGTTATTTATATCTCACTTTAACAGGTTCTGCATGGTGAAGATACGTGGGGTCAACAAGTACTGTATCGCTTCAAGATATCTTAAGATTCATCTCAGAACACTGATAATAGTAACCCTTGACCATAAAGCATCATAAACAACTTTTAATGCATTTGTCTTTTATAGAGGCACTATAGAGATTTATGATGAGGTGAAAGGCATTAAAACACATTTAAACTCTCTTCTGGTATTCATCAGTTTAATGTATAAATAAATCTTTTGTGTAAGTGAACATACAAGCATAAATACATACATGTATACATACATACTGTACATATATACAGTATATACAAAAAAAATGTTCTAAGTGCTGCCAAAATGACATCAGGTATCTTTTGATTGTTTCTATTTTCTACTGACTTTGCAACATTGTGATATATAGAATAATTGCCTCAGATCCTCAGTGTTTTAATGTGAAGTAGGGTCCTTGAGGACACAATGAACAGTTTTTGTGGGCCACATTGCTTCATTGTCTTTGTTTGGAACTTCATCTGTCTTTGGCTGACCTCTGCAAGCTGTATAAATACAGTCTCCAGCATCCCACATATCAGACGAGCTGCTAATGAGATGCTTATTTTTAATACAGTAACTCTCAGCTGCAGGAGGGACGATCAGATATCTGAACTTAACTAACATGTTGATCCCTTATCACATTCTCAGTCATTCCATTGCATCTTATGGCTTTTACAAAACCACATACACAAAATATAGACTGTAATTGTTCTCTTAAGAATCTATTTATAGCTGATGTAACCCTTTAAATTTTTTCTTACATATACAGTGAGGTTAAATTTTGAAACCTGAATAATGTGTTTGACATATACAAGTAATTAATTTAAACGTTACCACAGAAAACCTTTTCAAGGCCTCTGAGAAGCATTTTAACAAATACTCAAACACAACAGCACTTACTGGTGTGGGGACGACCAAAGGCAGGGGCAGGAACACAAGTGGGGTGATGAAGATGATCAGGTAGTTCCTGTAAACCCACAGCCATCGCAGAACTCTTTTGATGTCCATGTCTTCTGGCTCTAAGCTGCAAATGTCAGGTGTGTACTGATGATGAGAGCTGAGGGAATAAAGCTGAGCATGATCAATGTGTTTATAGTCATCGTCACATATGAAAAATTAAATATTAACTGTGTGAACAAGGGGAGGCTAAACAGGGTATGAAAAGAGTAAAAAGGGGTGGGAGAAAGACGACACACAAATGTGAATTATCATATTATTATGTAATGTATAACAAATAAAATGTTCTTGGTTTTGAAATCCCAAGAAATATTTTATATTAATGCAGTTCCTACAGGATTACAAAGTGAAAAATGTAAACATGTGTAAGAATTACAGTTAAAATACAGTTAGAAAGCAGGAAATAGATGAATGATCAAACAACAGGTGAACCCATTCAAACTGAGGCACACATTTCTCTAACACTTGTGAAATGCTTCTTGGAATTCAAGTAAATTTGAAGTGGATAAATGTTGTGTTGCTATATTGTTTAGCACAATCCTGGTTCTCTTTGTATCAACAAAGAATTTGTTAATACATGAAAATGAATACGTGAAACAGTGGTGAGTTTTAAAACAATATTTTTAAATGTTGAAATATATAATATACTTAAAAACTGAAAAATGTCTTATGAACGTCATTAAATCATAACAATCAAATAAACACAAGCAAGACTTTTCCTAACACTCAATTCATGCATGTAAATAAAAGATGTGCTGATATAAAAATGATGATTTAGAACAAAACCCACATGATTAGCATGAGATTCACCTGATAATGTTTAGTTTGGTACAGAGACCACTAGCTATACTTTTTTTAATTAATTATTAATCTTTAGAGACATTGAACTCTGTTTGTAGCTTTTAAGCAGGATTTCATCTGGAAAGAAATTCTTTCGCTAATTTGAACCGAAGTGTCTGTCCAAGGATGAATTCCTGATATTTTGTATTGGTTGCAAATGAAACACTCTTGGTTTTTGCTTTCACATGGTATATGCTGGGCACATACAGAGCAAAAGCAAATCTCATTGAAAAGTATCATAAAAATGTCTATTTTAACATTTTCTCACAGGCTTATTAGTTCTCTTGTATCTGCCTGATGTGTGCTAAAGGTATGACATATACTATATTTATTTAAAGCTTTGTTCATCCTCCAAAGAGTGTGTTAGTTAGAGATAAAGTTTCTTGAGTGTTCCATAATCTTGCTTGCGCAACGTTTGGAGTGCCACAGTACATATGTGAGGACAGCTTTCAATAAAAACTTAACTTTGGACATATTGTAGTTAAAAGTGCAGGAACAACATTTCAAAGCATCAATAGATCTAGTGTCATATTGTACTTGATAACTATGTTGGGTGTCTGCAGTACAACAGTATTTCCTTGCCTTGAGACTGAAAATAAATAGATATTGCTGTCTTTACAGTGTCATAACAACAGTAGCTTTATGGAGCAATTCTGCATTATTCTAGACAATCTTTTTATTAGATTAGTACATTAGTAAATTGAGCTTTAATGGATGTTAATGTTGCCTAAGTCTAATTTTATCTGGTTACTCTACCTGTTTTCCAAACGCAATCAATTGAGAAATAATAGCTGTTTTTCTGTACACTTAGTGTACACTTTTCTGTTCTGTACACTCTTGAACAACAAATCTGAAAAGGTTCAGCTTCAGAATTTGTAAATATTAAAAACATAAGCCTGATTATTACATAACACTGGTTGAAAACTTTGATATTGGCCTGTTGTTTCTCTCTTGAGGAAATTACTGTAATGTTACTGTAATTTTACTGCTATAATGATAGGTTGATTAATGTCAAAGACAGATGGATGACTGCCATATAGTCTTTCATCACACAAATCTTAAACTTAAGTGAATTTTTGTTTTAGCAGGAGTGTGCTTGTTCTTGAGTGTGAGTTTTCTTTTATTTAGATTTTTATATTTTTTCAATAACTCACTTATGGATTTTGTCCTCAGCATAAGAACAAGTCCAGTCCTTCTACACATTACCATCTAATACAGAAGCAATTCTATTCATTTTATTTCTAAATAAAATCTCAAGTCACTGCTTTACAGGACATTACAAATGATGGCATAAAAATGATATGAGAGTTATCTGAACACATGGGGAAATATATTCCAGAGAAAAATACCTGAAAAATGAAATGAGTACCATAATCAAACTATCATTTCCATAATATAAAAGTAACACAATATTAAATGGAAATAATTAATAAAGTATTATAATCTATAGATCAATCATTAATGTAGTATTGGTTTGGAAACAACAGCAATTTAAATTTACAGAATAATCACAACGTTCGAAAAATATCACTGCAGTGTTAATGAAAAAGCACTGTAAAAAAATCGAATAAAATTCAAATAACCATAGTAGAAACTCAACAGACCCCAAACCCTTCTCATACCAGAATACAGGCCTAAATCTCGAGGCTTGTACGTATAAATATAAATGAATTGCAGCAATAACCTCCAATCTTTCTCCCTTCTAACTTTGCTTTGTTTATTATGGGCTGTGGATCCAATTAGAATGTCAAAGTCTGAGCGTCAACCATTTTAATACAAATTCAGTGTTACTGTGTTACTGTGGAATCAATAGCAGTAAGTTGTTGTTTGCTTTAGCTCACAGTTCAATACCTGATGTAGGTCACTCATACAGTCCCACTTATGAAAGACCCAATTACTGTGTCCTTATATAGACCAAATTGCTTAAAACCTTTTTAAAAGCATCTTACCATTGAATGGACCCAAAGGCCTTAATCATAACATTTACAGGTAACAGGATAACTTTTGGGTGATCGTTGTTTATTTCTGAACTAAACAAACAAGTGGGTGGGTGACTTTTGGAACCATCGATCGACCAAGCTGTCCTCCATCATATTATCACACTGTTGTGAGATGTTTAGATGCTCGCTGCTGACTGATGTACAAATAAAAATGAGATCTGCGATCATATTGTTGCTTTTGTTGGCGACTTCTTTTGCTGCTGAGGGTAAGTGGCCATGGCACAGTTAGTTTGTAATAGATTTATGACATATTTTCATTGAAGTTTGAAAACAATACTCATTTTATTGCATTTCCACAGAAACATGCGTAGGACGTTGTCAAAGTGGCTTTGATCCTACACAGAAATGTCAGTGTGATACAATGTGCAAGTACTATGGAAGCTGCTGTGAGGATTTTGACACTGCGTGTCGCAAGAGAAGTAAGAACTTAAGCTTTAAGTTTTAAGCTTTAAAGTTTCTTTAGGTTTTTAAGTTTTTCTAACACTTAACAACTTTTGTTACAACCTATATTATTGCAATAATACCGATTATTAGTTTGTGCATATTCAAACTGTAAGAATTGTATTGTATGCAAATTCAGTCTTTTAAGTATTATATAATCTTTTTTAAAACTTGAACTGTGTAGTTTTAAAGTTACTGTAAAATATGCTACTTTGGGCATTTTAACTGTTAATATACAGGGAGAACTATTCAATCATTTGTAGGCTGATACAACCATATGAAACTGCAATCTCTGTGACTGTGTCAAAACTTGCACTGTTTGTTTGACCTTCAGGCACAGCAACAGTGGCTTAACTAATTGCGAGATATTGTCACTGTCTATTTGGCAAACCATTTGCAAATTGGGAAAGTAATTTGTTAACAGTCATCACTGTTGTTGATACTATTGCTGCAGAAATTATACACTTTGGGTTTAACAACCAAAAAAACAATGTTGTGAACACACTGTACTGTACTGTACCGGTCAAAGGTTTAATTTAAATATTTTGAAAACAAAAATTAAATCTAAAAAAATGTTTAAAAAAAGACCTCAAAAAGCTGGGTGATAAAATGTCAAGAGTTTATGCAAACTGTAGGGTGACTACTTAAAAATGCTAAAATGTAGCATAGTTTTGATTTTTTGGGGGGTGGGGGGGTTTAGTCACAGCATAATTCCCATATTTCCAGCTGTGTTATTCAGTTGTGTTATTGCACTTATTATTATTCTAAAACGTGAGGAAGATGAATAGGTGATGCAGAAAGTTTTTTTTCCCAGCCCGTGGCGACACGTTTGAGGAGCCTGATGAGTATCTGACCTCTCCAGCCACACCAACAGCAGAATCAGGTGTGTCGTCCACCACTCTGCAGCATACTACCACAGACCACACCCCCACACTTCCACCTGATCCAGACGCCGTCACCTGTAGCGGCCGCACCTTTGATGCCTTCATGCAGTTAAAGAATGGTTCTATCTTTGCATTCAGAGGTGAATAATGTAGAGGATAAATTCATTATTCATAATAATGATTCAATGCTTTTTCTTGGTTACAATAAACCAGTGCTTCTTTGAGACAGTCAGCCAACATTTTTAATTTGTTTACCAGGGGACTATTTCTTTGAGCTGGATGACAAATCTGTAATGCCTGGCTATCCGAAACTCATTAAAGATGTGTGGGGCATCCCTGGACCCATTAATGCTGCTTTCACTCGTATCAACTGCCAGGGAAAGACTTACATATTTAAGGTCTGTATGTATAAGTATAGATGTAAACTCATTTAAGCTAAACTAAAATCTAGTTTTAAATTTCACCATGTGCCTAAACGTAGGGCAACAGGTATTGGCGTTTTGATGGTGATGTCCTGGATGAAGATTATCCAAGAGACATATCTGTGGGATTTGAGAACATTCCAGATGATATTGATGCTGCATTTGCAATCCCTGCCCCAGGGCATCGTGGGAAGGAAAAGGTTTATTTCTTTAAAGGTGTGTAAAACGGAATCGGACTTAATGTTGTAAATACGCACAATTCCCAATATAATGGCAAACTTTTCATTGTGATATTTGTCACTTGCTGTTTCATTGGCCTGCAGTTATATGCAGAGAATTGATTTATTCTACATTGAACAACTCATTTGTGCCATAGGTGACCAATACTACCAATATGAGTTTAAACACCAGCCGTCCCATGAAGAATGTGATCGCATGACCAAGTCCTCACCTTCTGTTGCCTTTAAACGTTACACAAGTCTGTACTGTGACTTGGATGACGTTTTTTCCATGCTCTTCCAGGGCTGTAAGTCTGTGTGTGTATGTCTTCATCAAGCAACGGGTCTATAAATCAGTGGTTCTTAATAGGTTTTATTTCACAACCCAATGAACATTTTATGTCAAATGGAGACCCAGCCTGACAAGGCCATATAAAGTTTTAATATCATCCATATTACATAAGTGACTGCCATTATTGTGTCTGCTTTATTGCCATATGGCCTTTGACATTGAAGCATTTTTTGCTCCCTATTAAAAGTTAATTTGCCATCATAACTACTACTCACAATTATATGGTTAGCTGCATTTTTATTTTTGTATCAGCATTGTTTTCTCCCTGCTATTGACCACTATCAGAACAGACTTTCAATCCATCTTTGCTTCATGACCCACCAGTTGAGAATCACTGTCATAAATATTCATTTTGCTGCTTTTATGACAATCTTTCATCTGCTGCTATTGATCACCTCATTTAATTCACTTTTCACTTAATTTCACTGCTTAAGTTCAAGGGAATCACAAAGGGCCACGCTTCATCTCCAAAGACTGGGTTGGCATCAAACCTCCTGTGGATGCTGCAATGGTGGGTAGATTGTACTTAAGTCCTGGGCCTTCACCCTCCCCAGCAACCACTTTGAGCAAAAGCCGATCCGGACGGAGAAAGAAAGACAGGGGTCGAGGATCCAGAGATAGTCGCTCGCTCTTCTGGGAAGACTTTGGCCTGGACTATGAAGAAAGGTGGAAAGGCACAAATTCTTATGTAGCTATACATTGAGTTATATATAGATGAGCCTGTTTGAATGTATTTTTGTTGAAAGCAGATTGACAGATGAATACATTATGTGTACCTACACATGTTTATGGGTTGTATAGATATTTTGGAGCAGAGAAACGTGGTAAAAATCAGAGAAAGGGTCGTGGAAGACGTCCATCCTTCTTTGACTTGAGCTACGACCCCGATGATTACATAGGTGTGGATGTTGTCCAAGAGAAAGCCACGCCTGTGCAGAATGTTTACTTCTTTAAGAAAGGTACAAAAAACACTAACTAATGTCAATTTATTGGGTTACATTCAAAACAAGTAAAGATTCTATAAATGTTATCTTCTTTTGGATTTTTATATATGTGGTGCATTTATTGTAAGGCAACATATTGTTTTATTACATTTTACCTGTTTAACTGTTACGTGTAATTATTTCCCTCTAGATAAATATTACAGAGTGGACCTGCAGACCAAACGGATTGACTACGTGAACCCTCCTTACCCAAGATCTATTGCTAAATATTGGTTGGGATGTAAAGAGAAGGACTTGTCAGAGAAGCGATAAGAAACAATGTTTCAAAGAGTTACAAACTTAAAATCTTATAAAAAATTAAAAACTATAAAAGAACTTAGAATTAGATATTGTTATTAATAAGAAGAATTAGTAAAAAATATTAATGATTTTTGATCAGTTACAATCCATTACATGTATTAGGAGATAACGCTTCTGGTACCAGCATTTGTATTTAAACATTGAAGAAAATAAACAGGTTGTCCAGTACAATTAACAGTGTCTCTAACTTTTGCTGTGTTTGGCTGTGTGTTTGGTCTCTATTAGTTTAAGGATGAGTTCAAAGTCTTTATTAATACACAACCACACACTTCAAAGAACAGCTGACACTGGCATATGAATAGAATATACATTATGGTTGTGCATTCTCTCTGATATCACTAGAACTATCATGTAACGTCTGATAATGGCACTCGCTGTTATCAGTGTGTGAAGTTCCTCATTATAATCTCAATGTCAAGAACAACAATAATGACTGATAAAAACAAATTACAACCTGTGTTAAAATAGTTTTATTAATTTATTTTCCTAACAATACGACAGATTTTTTAGTCTCCCCACTCACACTATGGTTGGTTCTGTGTTGTTATGTAACACCAATTTTACAATATTTATTAATTTCCAATGTAAAACCAATGTGCTAAATGTTTTTTCCTGTGAAACATCAAGAAAACTGTTATTTACATTGTATTGTTCCAAACCTGTATGATTTTCTTTCCTTGGTGAAGCACAAGATGTTTTTTGTTCTAAATACAATAAAAACGAATGGTGACTCATTCTGTCAGTCATTTACATTTTGTGTAGCATTTATTTTGTATTTTTCTTTTGTGGAACACAAAGGAACTCATGTGACTGACAGAGTGAGTCACTGTTCAGTTGTATTGTATTTAGAAAAACATCATAAAAAATTTCTTATCTTGTGTTCCACAAAAGAAAGAAATTCATATGGATTTGGAAAAATGTAAGGGAGAGTAATTAATGACAAAGGACATTTTCAGGTAAAGTATTAAGCCCTTGAAAGCGCTTACTCCAAGTTTAATATACATAGGCCACTATTAGTCCTTCTAAAGTTGTTCTGACAAGTGTAAATGTTGTGCCTCTGTTTTGTTTCCAAAACAATTAAGTTTGAGAGTTGTTTGTTTGAGAGGCAACAATTTTTGAATTTTTTTTTCAGAAAAATCTTTGTTTTTGAAAATGTGCTGTTCTGTTTGGTGCTGGTGGTTGTTCAGAAAACACACACATAACCTTTAAAGGAACTGTTGCTGCTTCTCACAACTTAGAAGGACAGGCTGGCTTTCCAGCATTTGAGTCACAACCCCTCCTAATTTAATCTCCTCCTGGAAGCCTTTAATATAACGCATAATATTTTGAATGCTTTGAAGTATTGAGTAACTTGGAAGCCTAATTATATTGCACAATAGCATGTGTCTGTCAAAACACCATAGTGTTACCAGAAGTCATATTGGCATGAATACAAAATTAATGAGATCTAAGTAACTTTTGAGGGAATAAAATTTTATGCTTCCCCCTGGTTGCAGTGTTAGTCCTGAATTTTGAACATCTAAGCAGCACTTTAGCAACAGGCCCACACCATCAGGTAAATATTTGATTTAGTATGTTGGCCAGAGGTTTATATTAAGTAATATGTGGTGTTATAAATGTTTAAATTAGCATAGACCTAATAGGGATTTGTTAAAAAATAGTTTAAAGCTATAAAGGTTTTCTTCCTAACGTCTTGAGCATATGCTTAAGTGTGAAATTCTAGACAACAGCTCCCTCTGTTGATTGACAGACCTGTCTCGTCTGAGACAAAAGTGATTTCAGCTATTGTCACACCACGGTTTAGCCATTAATAAAATCAATTCAGTTGTTTCAGTAAGCAATAAAAACTTTATTTTTTTAGTTCCTTTTGTAATGTGTTTACATTGGGTCTCACAGTTGTAACAGTGATGTGAGAAGCTGCAGAAAGGAAAAAATTAATTTAGTTTTAGTTGAAAAAATCAACATCTACTATATTATCGTGAAATATCGATATATGTTATTAATAGCCATCAGTGGAGCCAAACCAGACAAACCGTAATCTCACATAGACCCATGATTGCAGCAGTTGTCTGGTGCTGCTTGACTCTTAAGTTTGTTCAGTTTATTTTCAGGCAAAAAATAATAAAAAACAAGGAAAGCGTTTTAGACTGCATTTGATGAAGATAAATACAAATGCTACCTTTTGTACAGGATTTAGATATCATATGGGAAATTGTGTTTTGGTAAATTAACAATAATGTAAACCAGTAATAAATTCTGATTAGAACAAGAGATTAAATCAGTCAATTATTTCCTATAGGCAAGATTTTCCACATTTAGTACAGATTCCTGTATGTATAAGGCTTTAGAAATTAGTCTAAAGTAGGCTGATAGCAGCATATTATATTTCTCTCTAAACCTTCTTCTAAATTAACATTAACTAAATCATAACCATAATCATGCCTACTTAGTAGTTATCATGGTTCTGGTTAAAGACATTATGATTTGATATGTCTGTGAGAATGATTTTAGAGGGGTCATATCATGCATTCTTTTCATTTAATGTTTTCCCCCAATTATAATGTTAGTAAAGTTTATTTGCCAAAGACATTTTTTTGCATTTGAATTATTATTATTATCACAATTATAAAGTGAGAGCGAACACCTGAGTCGTCTCTTGAGGAAAATATTTCAAAAGTTTGTCCAGCTTTCATACTTTAGAGCTGCAGTGTTACTGGCATGATTTTTAATCCAAAGTCAAAATTGTGCCACGGAGATCCACCTGAAAGAGATCAAGATAGATTATACACAAAACCTTATCAGATCTTTGTGAATAAGGAACTCCTCTTTTCAAATAAACCTTAAATAATTTATTTTTAAACAATAGTACACAATAAACATTGATAAGATTTCTCATTTACGCCTTCGCTTGTGAATTAGTTAACAGTAAATTGCAACATTTTATCAATATTGCTGAAACACCATCGTCACTTCGTCTAAAACTGTGTCGCTGTCTAAAACCAGGAGCATAAAGAATGAGCGACATGAAAAGTGACCAATCAACGTGCTGCTTGTATGGGTTTCTGTTTAAAAACGCAGAGGACTCGGGCCCAACAAAAACAACAAAAAAGACATTATTATTAATTATTATTATTAATTAATTATCCGTACTCTGACAATAAAAAAATGTAATGTTTACTCTGTGAAACTCTGTAAACGGTAACTAATAAAATATTTCTCCTGTGTACTGACTGGTTAGTATCGCAGTTAACAACGTGAGCAGTATGAGTCTGTAAATGTTCGTTTTGGTCGTTAACTATAATGCAAAATACTACGTCCTGCTTTGCTGTCAGTGTGTTTGATTATACGTAAATACGCAGATTCATCGCCTCCGGGCTGGTGGCGCAGCATTATAATCACGCCCCCATTCATGTGCACCCGCCCTCCGCTTGTGTGTTCTGCTGTTAACGGAACAACAGCGTATCATGTGTGCAGTGTACCCATCTTTCAGGCTGGGTGAGCTGTGTTATATGAGCTGAAGGTTTCATCTGAGCTCTGCACAACATAATCATAACCGGCACAGTGACAGGCGTGGACGGAGTGTGAAATAATCCGAGGTAATGTATTGATTTGAAAGGTTTTCTGTTGCTATTCTCGATTCATCGATTTCCTAGTATTACAAGTATACAAGCGCTGAATGTAATGGAAAGGAAACTGGCAGCATTTTATCCCATTTCCTCTGATTATAGTTTATTGCAGGGTAATGAAGTTGCAATTACGTCAGGCAGTAATACATTAAGATTGTTGCATGTTTTAAACCGTATTCGGTGAGCGTATATGAGAGACGTATAAGTGGCACGGAGGGCTTGTAAATATGCGTATTATTATTATTATTATTATTATTATTATTATTATGTGGTCTTACATGGCACTTTTTGAATGACACTTTCGCAGTCCGCTATATGTTCCTGACTTCTGACCTGCTAAACCAAAATGAAGGCGGTCACGTGATAAACCTTTAAAGCGCCATTATTATATATTATTGTTTATATGTGTTTTATTATTATTGTTGATATTGTTATTATGTACTGATTTATTAAATAGTAATAATAAATAAATCCTTTGTTATGTATTGTTGTTATTAAATAGTAATAATAAATAAATCATTTTTAGTAATAAATGTCATAATGTCTGTAGGGAACAAAGTTTTAGGTCATGAGCTGTGATCAGATGTTTCATATTCATTTGCGAAAGTCATACTTTAAAACAGTTGCTTTGTTTCCTTGGTTTTGACGTAATTTGTTTAAAACTTTATCTTACAGCCAAGAATGCATTTCTTATTTTCATCTTTTTGAATTTATTATAAAAAATAATTTTTGCATTTATTTCCTTAGTTTTAATTCTCATGAGAGTTTTGTTATTTACTTTTCAAGAGCTCAGATGTCAGTCTACAGAGTCTTATATAACGGGCTGTCACTCATAATATATGGGATTATTGCTTAAGTAAACTTAAATGTGACAGAAGTGTAAACAGAGCAAAATGAATGCTTCCTCTTTCACAGTATGTCTCGAGAGCAGAAAGCAGTGGAGCGGGCCAGAAAGGCCTTCCTCACAGGCCGGACCAAATCATTGGACTACCGCATTTCCCAACTAAAGAACCTGCAGCGATTTATTAATGAAAGACAGAAGGAAATCGCAGAAGGGCTCAAAAAGGATCTCAATAAGGTTAGTGTATTGTTCAGTGCTAAACCATGTTTGCTAGGTTGTAGTGCTATATGCTGAAGTAAATCCATGCATGACTATTACAAATGATAAAGTGCTTCATATATCTGGTGACAGAGTGAATTTGGAACTCCTTTGTATGAGACCCTGGGTATGGAGAGTGAAATAAACCAGGCTGTCAGCAAGCTGAAAGAATGGGCAGCTCCTCGACCCGTGACCAAAAACCTTATGACCATTTCAGACCAGGTCTACATCCAGCCGGAGCCTTTGGGGGTAGTGTTGGTCATTGGAGCCTGGAATTACCCCTGGGCTGTTACCATCCAGCCCCTGATAGGAGCTATAGCAGCAGGTAACCTTAGTGTATTGGAAATTATGTGTGTAAGGGTTATCTGTGTTTATTTATAATCTTTACTTATCTATATGCAATATGCAGTGTCCTATGCTCAAAAGTATGTCAGCTTTATAAGATATGAGTCATTTGTCTGAACAATGAATTTTGGAACTTAATTCTCTTGTGTTTTTGTAATGTGGCAGTGATAAATGAGTTTTAGTCACATTAGTTAAAAGCACATTATAGATATCTGGTTACATTGTACTTTACCCTTTTACTTTGATATTACCCTGTGCTAACAGAACAAAGTACAATTCCTGTTTCAAACCTTTATTCACTGTCACACTCCCAGTTACACTTTAAGATTTTTTTGCTATTTAATTATATAAATTACATAAACTAGTTTATCTTACTGTTAATCTACTTTTAAGATGGTTGGTTAGTCCATTATGCTGACATGTTTTGGTTGATCTCAGAAGAACTGACAGATCATGCCACAATGAGCTTTAATCCTGTCTGTTATCTTCAAGAATGTTGTCACCCTGTACTAAGTGAAGGGTCAAGTTTGGCTCAGCTATAATCAACTACAGAGAAATTGAGTGCTTACCGACAGAGTGTAATTGTTTAATATTAAGATGTTTTTGTGTTTTACATCTGTCTAAGCACCACATCAGGACATGTAAGCATAAAAGTCCAGTGCAGATAAAAAAAAGGTGATTTGTTTATTACATGTGTCATATACCTCAGTCTAGGCAGACTGTACTGCAGCATACGGTTCCACATGAGCCGATAGGGGACAGCTTTTCCCTCAGTCTATCAGACTGCTAAGCACCCAAAATTTATACACCCTCATACAGCACACCCACACTCCATCCCATGCCACACACTGCAATGTACTTTACTTAACACCACAATTTCAACAGACTCTAAAGTACATGCATTGCACTTTACTATAATAATCACTCTGCCTTCACCCACTTATCAACCCACTGCACACCTACAACTCTATTAGCACAATTATCATGTATATTATCAGTGTGTATTATATAGAATCTGTACCTGTATATTTATTGTGTATTTCTTCTGTGCATGTTGTGTATATCCTGTATATCATCTGTCTAATGTGTATATAAAGTGTATTGTTTCACTCACCACGGCTCTTGTATGTGACAATAAAGTGATTTGATTGATATTTGATTACAAAAAACACTGTGTTGTTTGGCAGGAAATGCAGCTGTGATCAAGCCATCAGAAGTCAGTGCACACACTGCTAAAGTCATGGAGGATCTCTTACCTCTCTACTTGGACAAAGTAAGAACCCACTGTCATATTTTTTTGAAAAAATATAAAGCCTTTTGTCAATTAAACAAATAAAAGGCATTTTTTATTGATGGGTGTATTGGTGCTAATATTGTTTTCATTGGTTTTGTGAAAAGGGATAAGATGGAATATGATGGATGAATGCATTTGGAAGCTGTTTGACTACAATTAGTAGACATTTTGCGTGACAAGATGCCACCAATTAGCTGTTCTAAATTTGCGTTGTGATGATGAGACCATGAAGTTGTAGGAGAGATATTCTGCATCGCTATAGAAATAAATTGAAATTGAAAATTTGAATGAAGTAGCACTGATCAAATGTATAGTTTAGCGGCCATTATACAAATTTATTTGACCAGTCAACATTGCAATTGACCAATCACATGTGAATCTGTATACAGAGTAATTAACTATGCATTCTAATGTTAATCTCAGGAGATGTACCCTGTTGTCACCGGTGGGGTAACAGAGACCCAAGAGTTGCTGAAACAGCGGTTCGATCATATTTTCTACACTGGAAATGGTACAGTGGCTAAAATCATCATGGAGGCAGCAGCTAAACACTTAACTCCCGTCACTCTGGAGCTGGGGGGGAAGAGCCCCTGCTACATTGACAATAACTGTGACCTTACTGTTGCCTGCCGGTCAGTTTATTTAAAATCTCTAGTTATCTTAGCATTGAAGCTGTGAAAGGATTTGGAGGTTTTTTGAAAAACACATTTGTTGCTTCAGGCGTATTGCGTGGGGGAAGTATACGAACTGCGGTCAGACTTGCATTGCTCCAGACTATATACTCTGTGACCCCAGTATCCAAGACAGAGTGATTGAAGAGCTCAAGAAAAATATAAAGGTATGTATAGTCATTATTTACACTACTAACAATACCAGATACAATGTGATCTTATTAGTAATCATAAGCATTTGTAAGGTGTAATTCTAGCATATATATGTCTTTGTAAGCTTGGACTGAAATACAATGTGTTAACATCTAACTTTTCACCACAACTTTAGGAATCCTTTTTAAGATACTTCAACATAAATATATTTCATTCACACTTTTTAACACAGTTAACTGTATTCACAATATGACTTTTATTTTATGGTCATTCCGTGATTTCTAAAGAGGTTGAGCCATTGTAACATCACAAATACATGCCAGTAAATGAATAAAACTTATTTTAAAATGAATTTCATTTTAAATGAATTTTAAATTCTGAAAAGACATACTGAAAAGACTGGGAGTCTGGTTGTGGGATTGTGTGTTAAATATTAAACTTGGGTCACCTGTGGCAGTTCCCAAAGAAAACGCCTACTGATATACCTTGAATGCAAAGTAAGTTGTTTTGGATAAAAGCATCTGCCGAAATGGTCTACCACTTGAGTTACAGGAACATTTTTACTTCTCCAAAGTTGTGCATTCGTCAGATACATACACAGATGTCTATCCAGTATCTATCCAGACCCTATTATCTGTTTAGCATTACTAGATTGAACTAGAATAAATAAAAAATGCACACATTATAACCCATAAATGTTAATAGTGAAATAATGACATAACAGCTAATCAGTTAGTATTTATGGTTATCAGGAGTTCTATACTGAAGACCCCAAAACATGTCCAGATTATGGACGCATCATCAATCAGCGCCACTTCAAGAGAGTGATGGGAATGCTGGAGGGCAGCACTGTTGCTGTGGGGGGAGAAAACGATGAGCCTGACTGCTACATTGGTATATATAGCTATATTGGTATATACTGCTACATTGGTATGCCACTATAGCTGGACTGATGTAATTTTAAAACATTACATTTACTTGTCATTACATTGGCTAGTCACTGATACCCTTTCTGTGTGTGTTATATTAGGGTCTGTGCCACGGGTACTGAGGCCTGTGTCCCTTATGCCAAAATGTTACATTTAACCAACCTATTATATGTTTTTCATACATATATGTTTTCTTCATACACTCTTTGCCTGAACAAAAGTTAACAGAACTAATGCATTGTGTATTCACATTTATATCTCTGTATTCTGTTGAATCTTCTGTCCTTCACAGCTCCAACTATTTTAAGGGATGTGAAACCAGATGCAAAGGTGATGCAGGAGGAGATTTTTGGGCCCCTGCTGCCCATTCTGACAGTAAGCAGTGTGGATGAAGCCATTCAGTTCATCAACCAGAGAGAGAAACCCCTCGCACTCTACATCTTCTCTCTAGATAATAAGGTTCAAACTTGTTCCCTTAATTCATGATTTATAGAGATGACATTTTCCTAATATGTACTGTACATTTCAGCTGATTAAGCGTATGATTGGGGAGACCTCTAGTGGAGGGGTTTTGGCCAATGACTGTTTGATCCACTTCTCAGTCAACACTTTGCCCTTTGGTGGAGTTGGTAAGTTTTTTTCAATTTACAATAATATTAGCAAAGAAAATCAGGTGGAGGTATCGCTGAAAGACACCGCAGCTTTATCTTTCAAGCAATGAAATAGACAGTAATGACAGACTAAATAAGCTCTCTGGCTCCCCCAACAGGAAACAGCGGGATGGGCAGCTATCACGGCCAGTTTAGCTTTGACAGGTTGAGCCACCTGCGTGGCTGTCTGATCAAACAGCAGAAGATGGAGGGGATGAATAAAATGCGTTATCCACCTCATACAGCAGATAAGCTGAGCTGGGCACGATTTTTAATTCTCAAACAAGTTGACTTAGACAGCCTGCGCCGTATGTTACTGCTGGCTCTTCTGGTGGTTGTCATTGCAGTGCTAATACAGGTAATCAACCATCATTCATTGGAATTAAGTGGTTGTGTTTAGTGGTTGTGGAATTAGGTGTTGAATTTATCTATCTCTCTCTTCTCTCTCTCTCTCTCTCTCTCTCTCTCCCTCTCTCTCTCTCTCTCTATATATATATATATAATATCATTGCTGTGTAGTAAATATTCAAATGCTTTTATGTCCCATCCAGTCATTTTGCCAGAACTATCCATTTTATAACGTAAACATTGCTGTTCATACTATATTTTATAAGCTATTCCTGTCTAACTCTGTTTTTCTTTACAGAGATACTTTACTGACTAAGAATATGAACTATTATGATGAATGTTAACCTCCACCCTGAAGACGCACAACCACAGGACATGTTGGTTAGACAGATAATTCCTGTATAAGTGCTGCTTCTCTCCTTTGCCTTTTATTGTCAACGACCTTGATACAGACCAATGTTTATTTTAATAATTATGAAAAATGCATTTCAGAAGTGATTCAAACTAACAAATGCTGTTTTAATAACGCTAAAACTAATAAATGGAATATTTACTGTATATGAAGCACTTTAATCAGTGTTTATTGTAGTACACTGTATACTCTTTTAACATAGCTGAAAACCTTTGCTTTCACATCCATTGTTTTTTAATGAAGGAAAAGAAGGCGTTTCAGAATACTGTAAAACTGGTGATGCTGCTTTCTTGAGCAATTTAAACTGACACTGTATGTTATTTTACACAAGAGGTCCATTATTTTGATGAAGTGCACATTTCAAAGTCTAAATATGAGAGTTTGGTATAGTACACCAACCAACACATTTTGTGCTGTTGTCTGTATGAATGATCTGTTATACCTCAACTGTTTTTATGAAGTTGTTTCATGTTTAGAAAATATTATTTTCTAAAAGATAGAATAAAAAAACATCATGAATGTTGAATAATGTTGATATAAGAATATCAGATAAAACAGAACTTAACATATGTGTGTATAGTAATGCTCTAAAATTTTTTTTCTAAATGATTTTAATAGTACAATAAATGTTTATCACAAAGTTGTGTGTGGGTTTTCTGTTTAATCATGTAGATTTGGTATCTTACTGACTGTGTCAGACTAAGGAATGTTTATCATGTTTGCCATTTTTTTTTTAATCTGGGTCTTTGTGTCCCTCCTACACATTTACAGATGAGAACAAATGCGAGATTTCATCACGTGTGGCTTCTCCACGTGTTTGATGCCAGTTAAGCATAGTGCTTGACACACTGACATATTTGTCATAATGAATCATTTCTAAAGGGGAAAATTTTATATCATTATCTTCATAACAGTTTTAGTTACTTATGACAAAACATCACAGGTACCATACAGAAGGCACGTGGCTTTTATGCTTCTTTGAAGTGCTAAACAGTAAAGGCACCTGAGGCATCAATATAGATGCCGTAAACTTATTACAGCAAGTCTTTGTTATGCACCTGTTCTGCAGGCATGCTGTGCAAG
The DNA here is from genome assembly GCA_036877525.1 of Chromobotia macracanthus. Lineage (NCBI taxonomy): Eukaryota > Metazoa > Chordata > Actinopteri > Cypriniformes > Botiidae > Chromobotia > Chromobotia macracanthus. The sequence continues at coordinate 5,190,449 of JAZGTH010000005.1, forward strand.
CTCTGTACATTATACTTGTTGGATTTACACGAGGAGACTAAGGTCAACTTGACTATTCCCGTGTGGAATGAGGAAGCAAAACTGGTTTTGCAGGCTCAGACTTGTTTCGGTTGAAACTGTCTAAAAGTTGTTACACTCATGCACTATATAAAAGCATAAACCAATTCTTATGATCCATGTATGTAATGAAACCTACTTTATTTGTCTAGTGTTTTCAAACACATATTGGCACTGCATATATTTTGCAAACCAAGGGCACCTTAAGCCATTAATAAATACTTACCGAACAAGCTTTTCTACCTACCTTTTGAATTTTGAGAGCCCCTAGGGAGGTGTTAAGGTGTCAAGTATCAGCATAACACTAAAATGGTGTCATTAAAAACACTGTAAATTAGGTTATAAATAGAGGGTTAAACGGCCACAAAATGTCATATCATTTGATTCTGTCGTTGATTTTGTTAACCATTCAGTCAATCAAATTCTGTTTCGCAAACAGTAATTAATCATTAAACCCATATCGGTGGATATATTACGTTAAGGGCTGCTTATGTTACGCCCCTCCTCTCTCCAATGGGCGGGCAGAAGTAGAGACAGACAGGTGGTGCGAGTAAACATTTCCCTGAGCTGACTATACCTTACTGAAGACGGAAATGTTGTGATGGGTCGATTGTTTTCCAAGTGTTTGATCGACAAATAGGCAAAACGACGGTTCTTCATTTTTGCAGCAATACGGAAAAAACTATTTATACTGTTCTCACTTATTGACCTGATTTTTTTATAGGCTGATATATAAAATAAACCAGGCATTATGCCAGGTTTGGATTTTAAGTTTCTGGAGCGACCGAGGAGGAGATTTTATTGTCCTTTGTGTAACAAGCCAATGAGAGAACCTGTGCAGGTGTCCACCTGCGGCCACAGATTCTGCGACACCTGTCTGCAGGAATATCTCAGGTATGCTGGTCCAATACTGGGTTTAGATAATTCAGACAAATTGCATTTTATTAATGTTACTTTGTAAGTATTTAAATACTTGAACTACACGTGCTTAATGTGTAATTGTGTTGTGGAGCTGCTGTAAACACTTTTTAATGCTGTTAGTATGCAGATTCATTCGAATAGGTTTAACATGCACACTGTAATGTGAAGTGTGACCGAATACGAGAGAAAATCAACTTTTTAATGCTTTTGTTGTTTTAGCTTTATAGGAAAACAACTATAGGCTATTTTTTCAACACTGTTTGAGTGAATGAAGAGGTGTTTACTGAATACACTGAATGCAGCAAAAACAAATCGAAGCTGCTCACCTGGGGTATAGTACAAAAATGTATTGAAACTAGGCTACTGCATTTAAAGTACCACAGACACATTGGAACTAGCAGTCTTAATTAGGCTATGGATTACAACAATTTATATAGCGTATTAAAATATATATTATTAATATATATATATATCTGATAGCCTATGCAAAATGTATAAACTTATATCACTTTATAAGCTTATTGAAATGTTCATCATAAAAGAGTTGCATCCACGTCATTGAATGATTTGCATTTTTTATGTATTTTTAAAACAACATATTTGGTTGATATTGTCTATGTGAAAATTGAAGTATTACTTACTTACACAATTGGTTCTTTGACAGCCAAACAGGCTGAACAGGATGTCAGAGATATGACACAAAAGACAGGTTTTGTCTTCCTGTAGGTTCAACATAATGACACTGTTTCAAGTCTTACAGAATTCCAGATCATTTTTAGACAAATTCTAAGACTTTTGTCACAAAATACAAACACGACTACATTTAAAGATACTGAATTTGATGTTGAAAAGTGTTGCCTTTACTTGACCAAGGAAATGATTTATTTTAGTGTTCGTTTTTTTGTTAATTTGTTTGATTATTTGCAAAAAACTAACAGACAAATTGTTTGTCTGTTAGTCGCATATGTATTCTGATAAAAGTATTAACAATGAATTAGCAATACTTAACTTATATAGGCCAGCTATATGGAACAGTTATTCCATACAAACAGTGCCAGCTGGGATGAGTTTACAGTAAAATTAGCTGCAAAAATTGATTTTGAATGCACTTTTTGTAATGATAAAGATATCCTCTTTTAAAATGGTTAATTTGGCATGAACAGAAAGCATGCAGTGAGTCAGTTTACTTCGTAATATTACTCAGCTGAAAGTAAGCACAGTTTTGTGTTTAGGAATTAAAATATATATTTGAAATGATTTCATTGGTTCAGCATCTTCTACAATTTTTCTAGACAATTTGTCTTACTTTTATTTTCAATACCAATCAGAAATCAATGCATAAACCATCATACAGCATCTTTAGGGAATGGGCACAAATCTCTATATAGAAATCCCCATAGAAATCTTTGTATCTTTCTATGCAAAGATAATAAGATAAAGGTTTAGCTCATTACTAAAGTTGCCTAGTGCATTTATGAGTAAATATCCAAAAATGACAATGACACATGACGGGTGTTTTAAGACATCTATAATCCCACAGAAATACTTACAGATTGGAAAGAAAACATGGTACCTTCAACAGTCTTCAGGAGTGGAATAACCCTTTAAATTGTGAAATGGATAAAAACAGTGCTGTCAGGCAATATAGGTCTGGCAGGTTTTATGGTTTAAAATGCGATACAGTTAATATGACTAAATCACAAATGCAGCCCTATTACAGCTTTCTTCTGTATGAAGAATACAAGCTCCCTGAAAACATTGAAAAATTTCCCATGGGATTATAAAATGACTGTGGGCACGTGTGTCACATGTAATGGAAAGATCGCAGCTCTATTAATGTTCTGCTGATGTGTTGTGCTGACTATTCACATAACTTATGCTGTGGGTCGTCATCATCCCAGATGGATGATCCACTCATGTTCTCCTGAAGGCAGTTTATGGTGTGGGAGGTGATTCTGATATTTTCTCCCTGAAGTTCCTGTAAAGACAGTTTAGATGTGATTCACTCAGGCTTTATAACACTGGAGCATCATTTCTGAATTGCTTTTCAACTATGCTATAATGTAGAGACATGATTTAAATACAGATGAGGTTCCAACACATTTATGTGTGACAGCTGCTTTCTGTTATGTAGAAGAGCACAATAAATTTCTTTTTTCTCTTAAAAGAGAAATAAATTTCTCACATTTCTCTTTGGTCCAATACCTTTTCAGGTCCAAGCAGAAACTAAACCAAGCTAACGGCTGTTATGCTAATGCAGTAATCCTGTCAATAAATGTCATTATCAATGTGACACAGGCAGCCCTAAGATCTAATGATATTCAGAGAAATGAAAGCATGATCAGATGATGAAAGTCATTGAGTATGTCAAATCGCACACTGAAGAGTGCCAATATTTTGACAGTGACCTTCAGCCCAAAATTTTGACAGCGAGTCAAAACTCATTTTAGGTAAAACAGGCTCGTAAATCTGGTAAAAACTAACTCTGTTAAAACATCTGTCCAGTGTAATATAAACAAAATCTACATTAGTGATGGTGGTTGACTCAGATTTCATGCAGCAGTGAATTTATGTGAATCATGGTGAAACTTCATTTTTCTGTTTGTGCACTTCCCCAGCAAAATACTGGTAACATGTACTTAATATGGGTTTGGTTAGGTTTAGGCTTTGTACCTAGCAATTAAACAGTTAAACAGTAAGTGCATAGTACACACATGTGGAACAGTAGTGTAAATAAAGCTAACTGAATAATTTATACAGTGTTGTTTGACTGTGTCAATGTTTATCTCTATTAAATGTCAATAGTGAAGGAGTGTTCAAGTGCCCAGAGGACCAGCTCCCGTTGGATTATGCTAAAGTAAGAGCACCACATTAAACTTTATAAACCATTATGCTTTAAACCTTTACCAAACCTCTGCTCCAATGTCATATTGCTTCTGACTTTATACAGGATTTTGGTCAGATCTTCCTTTTGACATTTGCTACATTGCCATGTTGTACTGTGTTTGTTTTTCTGCTGCATATTGGAACTGCAACATCAGTACCCTCTCTCTGACCCTCTGTTTAAAACAGGCTATTTTTTGTTACAGTACTTTTAAGATGTCTATGAACTGCTTTATAATTAAAAGACATTGCATGTCATTTTTGATGTTAAAACATTTACCTCTCTCCCAACTTAATGTGTGAATATTTACAAGTTCAAATTCTCTTATATCCTCCACCCCAGCAAACATTAATTAATATGGAATTCTGACTGCAGATCTTCCCAGATGTGGATCTGGAACAGCAGATTCTTTCTCTGCCCATCCGCTGTATCCACAGTGAGGAGGGCTGCCGCTGGACCGCACAGAACAAGCTGCTTCAGGTGAGAAGAGAAACATACATTCCTATGTCCCAGATAATGGACTTTGCCTCCTCATATCAGTTGTCCACTTCAACCAAATTAGTGTGGGAGAATCTCACTCACTCTAACTGGATGTCTGTCTCCTTCATCAGGCCCATTTGTCTGTGTGTGAGTTTAACGTGGTGTCATGTCCGAACCGCTGTGGTATGAAGCTTCTGAGGAAAGAACTGCCTGAGCACCTGCAGCATGAGTGCGCTAAAAGAAAACTGTGCTGTGATCACTGTGGGGAGGAGTTCAGCGGGGAGGCATATGAGGTCAGCCAATCCTGTTCTCCAAAACCAACATTCAACAGCTATTTCTTTATTATATGTTTTAGTACTTTGCAGTAATCCGTATACTTGCTCTAATTCTTTATGTTTCTTCTGCTGTTTATAAATCACTTGCTTTCCATATCTTTGACATGCTTTAAAAATAAGACTTTCAGTCGTCATCTTCGATATTCTAACAACAACACACGTGTAGAGTGCTGTCATAATTGTCAAGAACTCTGAATTATTTATTAACAGTAGTGGAAAGGTTTTAAAGGAAAGTTCTCAAAAAGTAAACTTTGTCGCCCTCTGTTGGTGATTGATGAGCATGACACTCTCTGTAGAACTTATAATAGCCATCATGCTCAGACATCACAATTCATACAAAGCTTGTAGACCTTTTCTCCTAATGTAACTAAGGAAACAGTTTTTCTATTTATAATCTATGATACTTGCTTGAAAATAAGTAATTTTAAGAATGATGCTGCCTCACTACATATTTGAAAACAGTAATCTAATTACGTGACACATTACTTTTAACTAATTTCTCCCAATGTGTGTCAGTTGTTTTTTTATAATTTTTAGCATATATTCTATAATTTACTTCTATATTTTATAATATCTACTGTATATGTCCTCATACAGAGTCATCAGAGTGTTTGTCCAGAGGAAAGCATGTATTGTGAGAATAAATGTGGTGCCCGTATGGTGCGCAGACTGTTAACCCAGCACTGTGTGTCTGAGTGTCCCAAACGCAAGCTGCCCTGCAGATACTGCAGAAAAGAGTTTCTCTGTGACACTATTCAGGTCAGTGGACTATGTGCTTCCATTTTACATTTAAAATGATGCATTTGACAGATTTGCTCAGTGTTTTCTGGCATTGAACCCATAACCTTGGGTTGTAAGAGCCATGCTCTACCAGTTGAGCTACAATAACACTTTGAAATGATCAGGGTGTTTGAATAGTCAAAGAAGCACACTCATGAGCTCATGGTGGCCTAATGTTTGTTGTGTTATTCACAGAATCATCAGCAACAGTGTCCACGCTTCCCTACACAGTGTCCCAACAGGTGCGGCACACCAGGACTCACCCGAGAGAATGTCATGGCCCATATAAAGGAAGGGTGCAGCAGCGCTATGGTGCTCTGTCCCTTTAAAGAGGCTGGCTGCAAACATAGGGTATGATCTTAAGTTGGTTATAAAGATTACATATATATATATATATATTTTTTTTTTACCTGACCTACATATGTGCATTTTTAGTGTTTTAAGGCCATGTAATTGGATAATAAGGTAGATTTAAAACTATGTTGGTGGGCAGTAGCATAAATTATTTGTCAAGATAAACTAAATATCAGCATTCTTGGAAAGTTTCTTGCTCAAACTGATGAGGACCAGCTAAACTAAATGAGTAACAACACAACTAATTGTGTTGTTAAATTGTTGTCCAGACCTTGGGAACCTCAATGGAGGATACAGCCATGATAGTATAATTATATATAGTATGACATAGGCCTATGGCTGGTTTACTGGATGATTTGTAAGTCACTGTTCTTTGTTAAACTGCTTTAAAATAATGCAAATTGCAAAACAAAACCACTATACAAAAGCATTAAATTGAGTGAAATAGCTCGTGTAAACATACATGGATAGCTTTAATGTCTTTTTACAATGACTTCTGCAAGGACTTCCTACTGTATTATTTTTTACTATGTGAGAACTGCAACAGCAACATGTTCCAAGTTGGCAGATATGACAATGTGTCTACAGCGGTCAAAAGTGGAACTAAATATACATTTCTATGGTTTGACCATCTAATCTCTCTTCCACCCATAGTGCCCAAAGACCGCAGTAGCCCGACACCTTGAGGAGGCCGCACACACCCACCTCTCTCTCCTGTGTGGTCTGGTGAACCGCCAGAGACTGGAGCTCAGGGATCTCCGGCGTGAAGTGGAGGAACTCTCAGGGAACCGAGATGGCACTCTGCTGTGGAAGCTCACCGACTACAGCCAACGACTTCAGGAGGCTAAGAGCCGGACTGATGGAAGTTTGGAATTGTTTAGCCCTGCGTTCTATTCCCATAACTATGGTTACCGTCTTCAAGTGTCCGCATTTCTCAATGGTAATGGCAGTGGGGAAGGCACACACCTGTCTCTCTACATAAGAGTTCTGCCGGGAGAGTATGATGGGCTGCTAGAATGGCCCTTTCCGTACCGCGTTACCTTCTCACTTATGGATCAGAGCGACCCAGCACTCACCAAACCCCAGCACATTACCGAGACCTTCAGCCCAGATCCTACCTGGAAGAACTTCCAGAGGCCACGGCCTGGAGCTCTAGGTAGTGTTCGTGGGGGCTGCTTGGATGAGAGCATGTTGGGGTTTGGCTACCCTAAGTTCATGTCCCATGAGGAGATGAAGAAAAAGAAATATATCAGGGACAATGCTATTTTTATTAAAGCCTCCATACATGTGGTCCAGAAGATAATGAATTAAATGAATGTGCCAGCAATCATGGAATAAATGTTAAAGAAGGTAAAACTGTATTTCTTATGGCTCTTATTGAAAATGAAGATGAAAATCACTGCATCATTTTAACATGTTTAAATATCATCAGGGATCTACTGCAGATGAAGGATATTTTGGTACTGATAATGCCACTAATGTAATTGGATCATCTTTTACATGTATTTTCTCTCTAATGTGTTTGTTTTCAATAAGTAAACAATGGGACTTTTAAAATGGCTGCTGGTTCTATTGTTGTTATTAAACTATGACCCATATATTCTTAATTCTGCAGTAAAATCTGCAAAACATTTGCATATCCATGTTCTTGACCCTGGAAATATGTATAAGATGTATGACAAAGCATCAGCTTGCTAATGACTGAAAATCCACAGTGCCTGATTTTGACCAAGTCTAATGTAACTGCAGAGAGCAATCCAGCAGCATTATTATTCATCTCAGTAGCAGTTTGGTTGGCACATACAGCACAGCTGCCATCCTTGCATTATGAGCACCAGACATGCCAGATGTGTGACAAAAACAGTCCCATGACCAATAAAACAAGCTCTATAGCAAAACACAAAATGTCACATACAGTTCCTGTAATGAATTTTCAATGTTTTATTGTTTTCCTTTAGGCCTATTGTACATAGCAGAATTAGTAATTTTCCATTTAGAACATTTATTAAGAATGTTCACAATTGCTGAGAAAAAGCCTTATGAAGATAATTGAGAAATTAAATTGTGCCTTTCTGTGCATGAAATGCAGTAAAATGTAACTGCATTTAAGGTCATGTAATGTACACAAAATTTGGCACACCTGCCACCCTATATGCACTGTGTTGTCATATATTCCAGTATTGAAATGTAATTCAAATTGTTGACCATATAATTTTATAAATAAAATGTTTTTTCTATTTAATTTTTACATTTCATTACATCTTCATGACCACACTGCTACGTTAAAACAGAAACATTATCTTATGATTTTGTGAAGCTCCAATATGCTGAATGGCAGTAACCACACACACTGAGACTAACACAACACTCCACTCAGTCCGGGATTTCCACGTCTCATCCATGACCACTCAACAACATGTGGATTGAGGGTCTACCAAAGTTCTGCATGTAGCTCCATTTAGGAGTTCACATCTGTGGCCTGAACAATCAGATGAATTTACATTTATTCAAGTAGTGTCTTGCACCCATCTCTGACTACCTCCTGTAGTGACATGATTCCAGTGAGATTACAGCACATAGCAATGCTACATAGCTAACAATAATAGATATACTGTATCATCTACATTCAGATTCCCTATGAATCGAACCCATAACCATGGCAATGCTAGTGCCATGCTTAAGCAGAGGAGTTGCATTGGGAAGATGCCTAGAGTTAACAACATACTCTGTTCTAACTCTTGATTGTCACAACAAACACTTCACATGGAGTGGTCAACATTTTATTAGAGATAATGATGGTAGAAAGAAATTAACAGTGCCTGTACAACACTGCAAATCTTAACTCTTAGAGCTGGTCTCTAGAGATGGTTCTTCACTCGCTTTATCTGCTTTCTTATCTGCTTTTCTTTCTTTCTTCCTAAAAAAACAAACAGCAAAAAGTGAAAATGAGGAAGTGAAATCTTGAATTCATCAACAGCCTCCACTATAAATTAATGCATTATGATAATTACATTTCTAATTGCTTAATTCTTGTACACTATTATAAACCACAGAAACTAACAAATTACTATTAAACTAAAAGTTCATCAAACTCATAAACAATTGCATTCCTGCCCTCAGATTCTGTGAGGTCAAATCAAACACTTTCCACTATCTACATACAACTGCACAAGACACAAAACAAACCTTTTTCCCTTGTTAGGCTTGTTCTTTAGGAAGGAGCGAGGAGTTGTGTTAATTGTTGACCGCCTGGGTGGTTTCTTTGCAAGCTTTCGTTTCAATTTACTGTGGGGAGAAAATACAACAAAAATACAACTGATGAACTGATTTTTTTTTCATCTAAGCATGGTAAACTTCCCTAAATCACTGTAACAATAATAAAACAGACACTTGACCTTACAGAGATATCATGGTATAAGTGAGAAAAACCGTATTAGTGTTAGAAGTGTTAGAAGTGTGGTCTTGAGAGAGCATAAGTTACCTTTTGATTTTCTTAAAGCCAATCATGTAGTCAGGGACAGGGCATCCGGCTTGCTTTATGACTGTAGCAATGCTGCTCAAATACAAAAATATAAACAGTTAATGTTGAAAATCATATTTTTATCATGAAGCCAAAAATGAGTCAGGAGTCCCCAATTTCTTCTCAATTGACCCCTGTGACCCCAATTATTGACTTGAATTGAAGTATCTGTGAGATTTCAAATCATGTTCTAACCTAATAAACCATAAAACATACATCCTGATGACAGTTTACATACAGAAATAGTACTATATGCAGAATTAATTTTCAGATATAACATTGACAGTGTACTTGACTAGTTCAAAGGTGATATTACCTGCGCAAGAGCGGTTTGTCATTCTCTGTGAAGAAAGTTATTGCCTTGCCTTTGTGTCCTGCTCTTCCTGTACGCCCTATAGAGCAGAAAGAACCACGCTTAGTATAAGTACACAACATACTCAACACAAACATTAATACTCTACACTTAGCTGAAACACTAACCAATCCGATGGATGTACTCCACAGCAGTGGTAGGAAAGTCGTAGTTGACGACCAGGTTAACTCCCTTGAAGTCAATTCCACGGGCCAGGAGAGCAGTGCAAATCAAAACCCAGATCTTCCCTGAACGGAAACTGTTAACAACATTGTCCCTCTACAATAAACAAGAATATGGAGAGACAAAAGAAAAGAAAAAAAAACGGATAAATACTTTCAGAAAGGTCATGAGAAGATCTTTCCAAACTTTCCATGTTATAAAGTATTATTGCTTTAGACAAGCTGTGATTCTGCTAAGGGGTGAACAGCATTATTTTTGTCAATCAACCTGCTGTTGGGTGCGCTCTGCATGGATCACATCCACATTTATTCCCTCATACACCAGCTCATGGAACAACTCTCGGGCTCGATCAATAGACTGAACAAACACCAGCACAGGTGGCAGGAATCCCTGAAAAGAAAACATTTAAAGTTATAACAGAACTTGAGTGCTAATCAAAAATCACTTTCCCTTATGAATACATTTCTTCCATCATGAGATGACATCTCACTTTCACTCATGACTGAAGTGACTCACTTTCACTCATCTGATTGACTGAAGTGATAATTTTACCTACCTTCTTTATAAGGTTTCTCATAGCCAGCAATTTTCCACTCTCTGTACCCACAAATAACAGTTCCTGTTCCACAGTCTCAGCTGCTGAGTTTCTGTGGACACAGACAGAAATACATATTAAACATGTTGTTGAAGAAACAATATTAAACCTCTTCAAATATTGAATTGACCAAAAGAGATCACACACTATGAGTGATTTTACTTTCTTTTCTTTTAAAGAAAATGCATTATCTTACAAATAATTTAAAAATCTAAAATTTTAAACTAGATAATTAAAAATGATCTTTAAATGATCTCAAACCAAATATGTTTGTCAAATAATTGTCAAACCTGGGTCCAATATTGACAGAGATAAGGTTATCCAGGTTTAACTGACACCACTTCTCCACATCAGTGGCAAAGGTTGCACTAAAGAAAGCCCGGCGGATTTTAGGAGAAGAGCAGGCCAAGAAAATGGTGGCGAGCTGTTCTCTGAACCCCGTCTTACCATCCTCAAAGAGCTTATCTGATTCATCCACCACCAGCCACTCCACTCTGAAGATAACAGAGACCAAACAAATATTCACACCAGAGAAGAGTCTTGATTAACTGAACATGACCAAGCTCAGAGGATTTGTGAACACACTTTTGGGCAAGCATAACAATCAAAGCGTATAATTAGCATTATAACAATCCGTTTTCTTGGAAATCTGTTTTTTGCAAATCACACTCACCTACTTAAGTCTACAGCAGGGGGGTCTTGATTCAACAAGTATATCAATCTGTTAGGAGTGGTCACCAATATATCTGAAAACCAAAATAATGAATTACAAACTAACATCTATCAGGACAGTATTCAAGCCCTTGTGCCAAGATAATGCACCTACCAAATTTCTTTGCTGACTTGGGCCCATATTTTTTAACAGCATCAACTCCTTTATTAATCATGTGAACCCTGAAGCCCAGACCTTCTGACAGCTTGAGCAGCTCTCTGTGGGTCTGCAAATAAAAACAATCTATATATCAGTCAATATGCTGAGACAGTTGTCAATAATTGCCACACATGATCTTACTGCATCATCTGGTGTACATTAAACTGATGCGGGCTGAGCATTTACCTGACTGGCGAGCTCTCTGGTAGGGGAGATGATGAGGGCTCTGAAACCCTTATTGAGGGGCTTGCGAAGGTGGGCCAGCAGGGGCAAGCAGAAGGCCATTGTCTTACCAGAGCCTGTAGGAGCACATGCCAAGATCTCCCTCTCCTAAAATGCACAGATCGATGGAGAATCAGGGAAATCAGACACATTTACTGGTTCATATCTGATTCAAAACAAACACTCCGGAAGCCAAGCATGACGTACGTGCATCATGAGCGGGACAGCTTGCATCTGAATGGGTGTGGGGGTTTGGAAACCCGCTGCCTTGATGTTCTGAATGATGCGTGGGTCTAAATTATACTCTGACTGCAGCTCCTCAAAAGTGGAAACTGGATCCGGAATGTCAGTCCCGTGCACATTTATCCGGTTTTGGTGACGTATTCGATTAACCTAAAAAAGATATCCACTTTTTTTAGTCAACAATCATGGTTATTTAGTTAGAAGGTGCTCCTGTAGCTCAATTGATTGAGCATTGCATTACCAGCGCAAAGGTCATGGGTTCTATTCCCTTTACAGAGGTCACTGTACAAATTATTTGATACAGAATGCTGCAATGGAGCAGTGTTCCATTATATATTCCAGAGGCGTGTTACAAACAAGAACATCTCTCTGTACCTTCTCATGATGAAGCTGCTGTAGTCTTTTCAAAGAGGCCTTTTCTTTAGTCTTTGTCTTGGGGTCTTTCGCCTTGTCTTGTGATGACATCCACTGGATCCCCTCTCTCTCTTTTTGTCCATCACTGCTGGTTTTATCCTCCGTGTCTGCATCCCAACATTGAAGTGAACAAACCACAAAAGTACAATAAAAATTAGTAACAGATCCAGAAGTTTACAAACCAGCAACACAGCAAGTCGTGCAACTTAGTACTGTAACATTCTCCAGACTGATCTGTCATCTACTTCTCTCAAATAATTTCAATGTAAAAAAAAAAATGATTTACCTTTGGCTTTTCTCTTCTGTGGCGTCTCCACTGTCTCATCCACTTTTGTCTTTTTCCGTTTACAAGAGACCTTCTCTTCATCACTCACGTCGTTCTTCTGCTCTCCGTCATCTTCCTTACTGATCCTGGACTTAAGAGTCTCTCTGCCAAAGAAACTAATTCCTGCCAGTGGATCCAAGCTCTCCGTGTTCTCAGATTTCCCTAACTAAGGTAGAAGTTACATGAGAATTAGTATTGCCTTAAACAGCGCATTTTATTTAATGCTTTGACAACTGAAGTACATTACAAGACAGCTGTAGTCTAGGTTTTGCAGTAATGTTACTGTAGCTCAATTGGTAGAGCACCCAAACGTTGTGAGTTCGATTCCTAGGGAACATATGTACTGATAAATTGTAACCTTATAAGTCTATATATACATAATATAAACAAATTGTAAATGTAATAAAACTTACGTTTTTTTAAAAAAAAACAGAAAATTCAGCTACAGAAAATACATTAGGTTTTGATCTGATTAGCATTAGCATTTCCAGTTACGTTCAATGAGGAATGGAAACACATGTTAGCCATGTGGCAGGTTTTCGAGTCGAAATCAATACATTCCTGTAAAGTAGAACAGCAACAGTCTAAAATACATACACTTCACATTGTGTTTTACATCAAATTATACCTTAAACCGCTCTGCATCTTTAGCAAATCTTTTCAGATCAAACTTTGCCCCAGCTCCAAGCTTTCTAAACAAGTCAAACGCGTCCATCGCTACAGCGTTAAGACTAGACTAATCGACTAACTCGATCTGAGTTTACGGCTACAGTACGGAAGCGCTCGATTATTACGCCTTTATTCGTCTTTCCTATGCCATCCACAAGAGTGCGGTGTACAATTGCTAGGTTTTCACTGATGCAATGACCATCTGCTCGATTTATCACACCAACAATAGAAAATAGGTCAGAAATTCATAGGTTTTAGTCGGTTGCAAGTAATGTTTATTATTATGGGGATTTGCAAAAGGGAACTGACAACATGCGTATTGAGTTCCTCTAATGCCCGGGGTCTTACACTCTGCTCCTGAAGCCCACTCTCTTGCAAAATGTATTTCTTATCTGAGCACACCTGCCTGTGATCATTCAGCCATCCTGTAGACCTTGTTTAGTTGGTCCAGGTGCGTTTGAATAGGGTTGTAGGTAAACTCTACAGAGGGTCTGTAAGAGCAGGGTTGAATGAGTTCTTATTTGCTTAAAGCTGCAATCCATAACTTTTGCTATCTATCGCCATCTCGAAAACATAAAGGTAGGGAGATGACACTGTTCTGTTAAATGCTTGCTCAAAAACCGATTTTTGTTCATTTTTAACGGATTGTACCAATAAATATTAAGAACGTGTATACAGACTTTATGATAATTGCATGAAGCTTGTTTTGTTGGAAAAATGATTTCAGTTATGTTCACATTATATATTAGTCCAGAATTGTAATTAGCCCATGATATGTTTTCTTTTTGGAATTGTAGGAATTGTATATTGGAAGCAACAAGTTTGAAGTTTTCAACTCGTATGAACTGTCAACAAAGCCCTTATCACTGACAAGACTTGATTTTTCCAACAACCCTTTAAAAACCTTTAAGCTCACAGAAAATATATTCCCAACTCTCAATCACCTTGACTTCTCTTTTTGTGGTCAAAATGGAACCCTGGTTTGGAACGTTACAGAAAAGACATGTTTCACTTCAGTGAAAACATTATACTTTATGGATGTTCACGTCACCCCTGAGTGTAGCTACTGTGCTTCAGAGCTTCAAGGGCTCACTGAATAAAATCAGGGTTAATGGAAATGTCAGGTTTAACAAGATACACCTCCTTCAGCATGCATGTTCTCCTATGCTGAGAGTTGTGCGACTAAATGGAAATAAAATAACAAACCTCACTGAGCATATGTTTGACCCCTGTTCTCACTTGACAGACTTAGACTTAGGTGATAATGAAATATTCCAGTTGTCACCAAGTATATTCAGAAGATTTATGCACCTGAAAAAACTGTATTTGCAAATCAATAAACTAACCCAAATTACAAGCTCCTTTCAAATGCTCTCGACTCTGGAGTTTCTAGACCTCAGCAGAAACAGCATCAGCAAGCTGGAGTGTTATGATTTTGCCAGTTTAACACAGCTAAGAGTTCTGTACTTGTACAGTAGCAAAATCTCACAAATCAGTACCTGTCATTTTAAAGATCTGAAGAGTCTTGAAATCCTCAAGCTTGGAACAAACAATCTCTTAACGATTGCAAATGCTTTTAGAAATGGCCCACGTTCCCTCAAGGACCTGCAACTGACTTTTAATAAGCTAAGCATAATCGAACAAGACACTTTTAGAAACTTATCACAACTTAACAATTTGGACATAAAAGACAATTAGAAATTGAAGCCTATGCATTCAGAGGACTGGAAAATCTAACCACTTTGTTACTGTCATCAAACAAGATATCAGCAAGAACATTCAGACACCCTAATGTGTTTTCAGGCATGCCCAACCTACAAAGTGTAGAGCTGTTTTCCAATAGCATTTCATTTACTAATGATACACTGGAAAACCCTCCTTTTAAAGACCTGAAACTTCTTAAAATATTGAGCATACACAGTCAACGTCATGGAATTAACAAAGTGCCCTCAAATCTGCTTCAGGGTTTATCTTCCTTGGAGATGTTTTATGGTGGAAACATGAATCTTCTCCATCTAAATTCCTGCACATTCATGTTTGGCCCTAAACTGTGGTTTCTGGACCTCTCCAAGAATGCTCTCTCAGATGACAACTCCATCTCTGCCGAGCTCTTCCATCCCATCTCAAGGCTAAGCAAACTCATTCTCTCGAGAACTCAGCTTCATTCGCTGAACTTCCTGTTAAATGCAAATCTCTCTAGACTCAGTTCCTTAATTGCCCAGGGCAATGAGATTGATGCCATAAACAAAACTTTGATTCAGTCTCTGCCTAGACTGAAAGTCCTTGATGTGCAGCAAAATACTTTTACTTGTGACTGTAACAATGCCTTCTTCATTGACTGGGCCATGAACAGTAATTTGACTCAGGTCATTTATTTGAACAAGTACATCTGTAGTTATCCTTCCACTTTACGAGGCACAAGCTTATCCGATTTCAACACTGAGTCCTGCAATGTGAACATTGACTTCATCTGCTTTCTTGTCAGCAGTATTGTGGTCATTGTCACACTGCTTGTGGCTTTTATCTGGCAGTTTCTACGCTTGCAGATGGTTTATGCATATTACCTCCTCCTAGCTTTCCTCTATGACAGCAAGAAGAAGCAGATGATCCACCAAAATGCATTCATGTATGATGCCTTTATTTTCTACAACAACCAAGATGAGCTTTGGGTCATGGAGAAACTTCTTCCTGAATTAGAGGGAGAGCAAGGCTGGAGATTGTGCTTGCACCACAGAGACTTTGAACCAGGAAGACCCATCATGGACAACATCACTGATGAAATATACAGCAGCCGTAAGACCATCTGCCTGATCACCAGAAACTACCTGAAGAGCAACTGGTGTTCCAGTGAGGTCCAGGTGGCTAGCTTCAGACTCTTTGATGAGCAGAAGGATGTGCTGATCTTGGTCTTCCTAGAGGACATCCCTACACATCAGCTCTCTCCGTACCACAGAATGCGAAAACTGGTGAAAAAATGAACCTACCTTCGCTGGCCTAAACCTGGAGAAGATACCAGGATTTTTTGGCAGAAGATGAGAATGGCTTTAGAAGACAAAGAGGGTCCCAGTTCAGAGAGTCATATTCTTTCCAGGCTTTAAAACAATATTCTGAGCAAAGATTTTGATTATTCTCATTTATATAATGAACCTTTAAAGGTTAATTTGTACCCTTTTCAATTTTTTAAGAATTTAGAATACTCTATTTGTTTATATTTCTTCTGTGTTAAAGAGTGATAGCAGAATTTTTGAAAACTGTTCTATTGTTTTGGTACATAGAAATTGCATTTCCATGACAATTTCATCAAAATCGCACTCAGTGATGCATTAAAAACAACAGTCAGCATGTTTTAAAAACTGTCAATGTAAACAAGTTAAAAACTATGAGGTCTCTGTGGGCTGATATCTGGGCCCATATTGAACCCCTTGATAGACATGGGGGTGAAAAGGATGAGGAGGTATAACCTCTTACAGCCAGATATATTTTACTGTCTAGTTTAATCAAACCCACATTGTAATTCACTCTATGACTTAAGCCTTAATAGGTCACACTGAAAAAGTCACATTACAAAAGGCCACATTACCACCACACATTATAACATTTATCACTTAACATTAAGTTATGGATGAATGAGAAGGGAACAAGAGTAGACTCAGCTTTTGTCCCTTTCATTTTGACCTTTAACACCAATGAGTGTCCAGGAGTAGTTGACACAAGATCAATCTGCAGAACAGTTGTGTAGAACATGCCTTCACCTTGTCCCTTATTGTCCACTTCCCAGCATGTGCCTCACAAAATCCCTTTGCACTCTTCTTATTAGGTTCTTATGCAAATCTGTAATGGTTTCATACAATTAATTGTGTTCAGGAGATTCTATCTCATGTGAGGACCTGATCATCCTCAGACATGGAATGTGCCTGCAAGTGCACTTGGCATGATGGAAAGCTGTTTAAAGGGACAGGTTAGCAAAAATATGTTTGTTTTGACATTATGTACTTGTTGGTAAAGGCACCATTGTTCACTGAAGGAGCTACAACATGAGGGCTTTAGTAACCTAAGCAGCAGGGCCTCTTTCATCTCAGTCACTGGAGGACATTTATAAGAGAATGTTGCACAAACCACTATATCATTTTAGGCTTGGGATGTTTCTTTGCATGTATAATTGAACAACTAAAGTCAGGTAATGCACAGTATGTTATTTTAATTTGAATTTTGTCTGACTTTCGATTTGTTTTTTGTTGTCTGTGTATACAGTCTGTTGCATAAATTAGGGCCTACAGTACAGTGGGTCCAAAAAAATGAAATGCATATTTTGCATTTTTCTGATGGAATACATTTTAAATTACAAATTCTTGTAAAATTTTAAAGTGAAAAATTTCAGTTCCTGAATTTCTTTAGGATTTTGGATCTTTTAATTTTGGACATTAATTTTAATTTTAGATTTTGGACATCTGGACTCCATTGTATCTGAAGTCAAGCAGGGGTCATCTTCACATGGTACAGAATAGCATGACAATACCACATGACAATTACTTTATCATTTGGGGAGGAAATTATTTTCCTTGTCCAAGGTGTGATCGAAAGTGTTTTATTTTTTTATTGATGTTAGGAAGCACATAAAAAACTCAGTAACTTCAGTTTTATATTTTAGTTGATTTAGTTTTCATGGAGAATAAACTGCAATTAAATGCCATGCCAAGTCATGTGATGAGAGTTAAGGAAATGACCTCACTTCCTAAAAGTGAATTATACTTGTCCTTTGACCAGTGAAACAACAGAGGAAATAAACCTAATGGGGCATGGAAAACAAAAACACACTTTTATTGCCCATCTCAGTCTCTGCCCCTCTTTCACACCTTTGTGTTTCTGTTAAGAGTGTAAAAACATTCCAATTCAGTAAGACACACAGAGTCAAAGTGTGGTCCTACGTATATTTATGCTACATAACTGCTACAAGATACATTACCTTTATCTGTTCATTATTCCACAACTTTTTCTTAAAGAAACAAACTTCCAGAAAAATGATCTTTGCATTAAAGCGGTAGTTCACGCAGATATATACATTTGTTATCATTTACTCTTCATCATGTTTTTCCAAAATGTGTATGACTATCTTCTGTAGAACATAACAGGGTGACAGTCACTATTCACATTCATTGTATGAATAAATTTCTTCTGTCATTCACAAAAGTCATTCTTGGAAAATGTAAATGATGACAGAATTTTCATAAGTGAATGAACCCTGACCAGTCCCATCCCAAACTAATACCACATTTAAAAGTTGCTGAGATACTCAGACAAACAGAACACAGTCACAGTTTTACACTTTTAACATAGTTGATATGGCATATTAAGCTGGAGAAAAAAATTGAAAAAGACTTTTAAACTATTAACAAAAAATAAACACTACAGCCAGGAGATATCCTTCAAAAATGTATTTATTTTTGAATTTACACAAATATAAATATGATTGATTTGATTTCAAAATGTATATAAAAAATAACACAGCATTTTGGCAGTTATACACATTTTCATAACATTAGCTACAATGGAGTACAATGTGAAATCAATCCCTGAGAAGCAATTACATCTGTAGTGTTTTAGGGATAAAGTTTATGTGCAAGTCCATGCATTGAAATGGATAAACCATCTTCTGTTGTAAAAAATGTGATTATACATGGTTATGTGACACATTTCAAATATATGTGTAAAACAATCTTATCCATGATTTTTTTTGTTTTGCCTGAAAAGTTGACCTTGTATTTTATAACAAAACATTATATGTGGACGTTATATACAATATACAATTATTGTACAATGTACAATATTGTGGACGTTCCCATCACCCAACAATGATTGATGCAAAAACTTTGGCTCAGTATTTCATTTTCTTAGCAAGTTCCACCAGTTTGTTCCATCATCCGCTATGGCTTAGAGGGGAAGTAAATAAATCACTGTTCTTCATTGTCATAGAATCCAGAGAGAGGGCCGTTCCTATTGGTTTTCTGTGCTGATGGGTGACCAGAGTAACTGAGGAATGCAGATGTCAGGCACTGCTGTTGCTAAGCTGCCGTTGAAGTCCTCATTCCAGTGTGTTCCTTCACCAGGCCTGCAAAGGACACTGCGGTAATGACAGAGAACATTGATTAACCATCATAGACTCACATACAGTGCATATACACACAGTTTATGTGTTATTAAGCTGTCAGTAGATAATATATAAGCAGAGAAATGAGTTTGACCTGTTTGCTGGAGCCCAGGTGTGTGATGGTGCTGGTGTCCATGGTTGTGTATCGCGAAGCATGGGAAAATGGAACTGCTTCCTGTTTGGGAGAATACACTGGGAAACACGAGAGAAATTTAGTTTCACATATCATTATCATTATTTACAGCATGTTTGTATTTAAGCAAAGAAACATTTACTCATATCAAAGAACTGTATGTAATTGTTTCAGAGGGAGTTACAAGTTAAGATCAAAGGGTCAGTGTTGTCCCTGCTGGTAGATGCTATAATCACACCATCTGAGAATATACAACGTCTTTCTTTGCTAATATTTAATTGTGTTTTGCTAATATATTATTGTATTGTAGTTGTTGTATTACAGGTAGCTGATTAAACAAAGGCTCTCAAGAGCAGGAAATAGACATTTTTAGATTTGTTTTAATATATTATTATTTGTATATTAGAACCTGGCATACTTTGGGAGTGCTAAAGGAATGCTCATTAAATTATATTAGCTATGTATTATAGACCTCCTATTGGATCTTAGGATTCGTATTGGAACCGGTAATTAGTGTGTGAGTGAGTGCATATTCATATTTTATATGTGACTTGGAGATATGTGCTGTGTATTTACTGCGGGACTGGGGGGAGGGGGCGTGGGGGGGGGGGGGTTGTTTTTTTTTTGTGGGGGGGGGGGGGGGGGGGGGGGGGGGGGGGGGGGGGTTTTTTTGGGGGGGGGGGGGGGGGGGGGGGGGGGGGGGGGGGGGGGTTTTTTTTTGGGTGGGGGGGGGGGGGGGGGGGGGGGGGGGGGGGGGGGGTTTTTTTTTTGGGGGGGGGGGGGGGGGGGGGGGGGGGGGGGGGGGGGGGGGGGTGGGGGGGGGGGGGGGGGGGGGGGGGGGGGGGGGGGGGGGGGGGGGGGGGGGGGGGGGGGGGGGGGGGGGGGGGGGGGGGGGGGGTGTGGGGTTTTTGTGTTGTTGTTTTGTTTTTTTTTTTTTTTTTTTTTTTTTTTTTTTTTTTTTTTTTTTTTTTTTTTTTTTTTTTTTTTTTTTTTTTTTTTTTTTTTTTTTTTTTTTTTTTTTTTTTTTTTTTTTTTTTTTTTTTTTTTTTTTTTTTTTTTTTTTTTTTTATGTGCTGTGTATTTACTGTGTGACTGTGTGAAGGGCTGCTGGGAGATCTGTGCTGTGTATTTACTGTGTGACTGTGTGAAGGGCTGCTGGGAGATCTGTGCTGTGTATTTACTGTGTGACTGTGTGAAGGGCTGCTGGGAGATGTGTGCTGTGTATTTACTGTGTGACTGTGTGAAGGGCTGCTGGGAGATCTGTGCTGTGTATTTACTGTGTGACTGTGTGAAGGGCTGCTGGGAGATGTGTGCTGTGTATTTGTCAGCTGTGTGAGGGCTGGAGCTGTGTACTTTGTGAAGGGCTGCTGGGAGATGTGGTGGGGGAACTGCATGGGCTGCAGGGTGGTAAGTCCAGACACACTGTTGATGACGGGCACACTCTGAGATGGCGGAGACGTCAGACCTAAAGACATAAAAAGGCCATATCATAAATATTTGTAGAATTGTTTTTTTCCCTGAAGTGTATTTGAATTTAATTGTTATGCGCACACTTAAAAATGTTTTTCTTGCAACAAAACACTTGCATTTATGTTTTACACAATGACTTTCAACCATCTTACTCTCTATGATTTTGCTACTGTACCTGTAAGGCTTCTATATGTTAAAAAAAATGTTGTTATTATTGGTTACCTTCAATTTACTGGCTTTTACTGGCCAAAAATATACACTACACAAGTTCACAAAGACTCAAAGGTTTAGCCAATACATTGCAAGTGAACGGCCCGTGTGCGTTATTGTGACAGTAAGCAACAGTCCATTGTAACATTCAACTTAAGCAAACTTATGACTACATTTTGACAATGTAGGATGTGGAAGCTATATAAAGAGAAAATGTAATGTTAATCCACTCACTTTGAGCAGCCAAGCTCATAATGAGACTCTGTGCTTGATGGTGATGATGAGATGATTGAGAAAGGCTGTGAATGTTGGTTAGAGTGCTCACAGGAGGTAAAACTCCACCCGAGACCGAGATCTGGATACACATACGTTATGTAAATACATATAATGTACACAAACACTTTGCAAGTAAGGACATGGTCCCTTTCCTTCAGGGAAAAACGTCCACAGTATGCAATGGTTTATGTGTTGTTGTGTCAGAGTTTTTAGACTGTGAAAGCACTAACATAGCTCATGTTTATTGGGGGGGCAATTCATACCAGTCATAAAACTGAATACAGGCATGGAAGTAGTGTTATATGTACTGGCTGCAGCATGCTGGATCAATGTTCTCTTTGACCTAGCTGAGTTGGGTCAGTTTTCAAATAAAGGCTGACTTTGTCAATGAAGTCTGTAAAAATGTACATTGATTTCTGCGGCACCTTTGTTACACATGGTTCCTGGTGGAAAACAAATGCTTAACATATTCTCTGTATAGGCGTTGATCGTGTTGAATGTGCCATGCTTGAGACAGAACACTAGATTGTTTTTTTGCTTACCATTTTGGCATCTGTGGATAACAAACTGTGGCAGGGATCCAGACCACCTGGAGACACCTGTTGCAATACTGATTGGCTGCTGCCATGGTGACTGATGGCTGTCGAGGAAGTGACCTCACTAGTTCCTTGTTGACTGTACCGGAGTTCTGCATTAATAAAGAAAAGAAATGGAGGGAATTTTCTATATGTATAATTAATTACATTTTTCTGCAGCTATTTTTATGGAATACAAATGTGCAGTGACAAAGAACTTTAATACAGTGAGAAAGACAGAAAACACGCTAGTGCACATACTGACCTGATTTTGTTTATCTTTATTTGACCTCGTTGCATACCTGTATATCAGCTAAAAGTGATAAGAGACTTCACAGTCCAAACACTTACAGACTGCCTTTATAAGACCATTGCTGACTTATATGCATTTTTGTTTGTAACCTAAATACATTCCCCAAAAACACATACCTTACGATTAATTATACAAAATGTTGTTCCGTTTCTTTCCTCATATAGGCAAACAAAAACAATTAAAGAGCTTTTGAACAGTTTAAGGTCAGTGACTGTAGCAGAATACACAGTATAAGCAAACATGCTTCTCTTTGACTCACTCTCCTGACGTAATATTAATCCATTTGTAAACATTCTGTGGAATTCGCCCTATTTCACAGGCTGACAGTTTAAAGCTTTTCAACAGAACAAAACTGCATTTCTCTGTAGATAACATTTTCAATATATTGTATAAGCGTGTGTTTTTATTTCACCAATGATCAAATCTTGCTGAATAAAATGTGTGCTATTTATGTGATTACTCCTTTCCAGTTAACAAGCTGAACCTTGACTTGACACTGGTTTGACCCCAAGATTGTGGCAAGTGATTTTTTGTCCTTTAATCTTACTTGTGTCTGCGGGTGTGGCTCTGTGTTTTTCTGTGTTCACACATTATGGAATGGAGGAATTCCAAAGAAAATGCACACACTCCTGCTTACCTGTGACCCCATTTATGCCTGGTCTTAACATTTGTTTCAAGACAGCACTAAATGCAAGTGCAAGCATGGTCCCAACTGTTTTGTGATCCAGTCACTTAAACCACATTCAGAAATTGTTAGAAATGCATGTGACCCATGTAGGGTTTTCGGGTTCAAGGGTTTTAAGCTTTATCAATTGCGTGTGTTAGCAAAATTAAAAACAACTGTCCATTCAAAATTTGGAAAAGCCCTAAAACAACCAATAATGCATAAAAAATATTAATAACACAAAGAACCTCCCTATTTTTTTCAAAATGAACATGCAGTGACACAGAATATAGAAATGCATTTTTCCAGCTCTGTCTCGGCTGAACACTGATCAGATGACCCGAGACGCATGTTACTGCCAGTTGTAAACATGACCTGTGATTCTGTTTGTGATTATTATATGTGAGTGTTTGCAGTGAACTCACTAGATTCAGAGTTACTGTGATGATGCTGCGTGTGTGATGATGTGTGAGACAACAGGGGTTCATGCTGTGGGGAGTGTACGTGTCCATTGCCAGCTTCTGTCTGAAAGCTTCCTCCTTACGTCGGTTAGCAAACCAGTTGTACACACGTACTTCTGTGACCAGATTAGACCCCAGTCCATGTGCTTTAGAGGGGGACACGCCCCTCTGCACACACTCGGCCCTGTAAACAACCAATGAATCACTGAATTGGTCCCATAATTCCAGATCAATTTAATATATCTTAGAGCTAAAAAAGAAGACAATTGTAATCATTTGGAACAGCGATTATAAACTAAATAATTTTGGGCATATTTAAATATAAAGTGGTTGTCATGTCACATAAAATATTGTAAATAATTTTAATAACACCCTTTAAGAAGTGAATGTTTGCAATTTTATTTTATTAGATAACATCATCATTAACATTAATTTATGTTGAACTCAGGTTTAAATTCAGTTTCATTACTAAAAATAATATTGCAGCTGTACTGTATGTCAGTGGATTTATATCAGTAGTGGGAAGGAAATTTATAAAATTTAATATTTATATTTATAAATTTAAATTTATCTAAGGGTTGTGTGTCTGACAGAACATTTCTGCTCAGAATTTGCTGCTTATGACAACTGCTGCACACTTGCCTCAAAACATAAAAAAAACTGACGCCATTACCTGTTGCATTCCTCCACAAGCGCCTCCCTCTCTTCTTTGCTGGGGTTCTTCTGCCGTTCATAAGCCTGGTAGAGGATCTCCTGAGACGCTGGACCCCATTTGAAACGGTTTCGCCTCATTCTCTTAGAGCCCGGCTCCCCCTCATCCCCGAGTTGCCCTCCAGAACCTCCCAGGGTCCCTGAATTGTGTCCGGCATGATTGAATTCTGGGAAAAAAAACAGGACCTGATCCTGACTGCCTGAGTCACTGGGGTCAGAGCCCTGAACACGATCGAACTCTGCGGAAATAAGAGGGGGACACGATTGGGGCAGAGTAAGGCAGAATCACCATATAGTGCTTGGATGGGGACTTCCATTATAAAAGTGTAATTATGAGCACAGATGGGTGCAATGGTGGGGCCTGTAGATCTGAGCTCACATATAGACTATCTATTGACCTTGTGAAAGGTCACCTTCATAACTGTTAGTTGTTCAGAGCACATCAGGTAAGTAACTTGATTTTTATCACAGTTTACAATATAAATATATTGCTTTTATAGAAAGGACAATGATTGGGGATATACAAAAGTATATAGCCTGGGGATATACAAAAAGTATAAAAATATATTTTATTAAATATACATAAATAAATATAAATTTAAATTAGACAAATTACATGTAATAAACATAATATTACATATAAACATACATATTATCATGAAACAGTCTAGTCTAAGTGCTCAAATATTCCACTGGGCCTGCAGAACAAACAATTTAATTAACACTAAAAATAACAAGAACAATAAACGAGAAAGTAAACGTTTTAACATCATGTGCAACATCACTTACGTCGGTCGATTTCGCGTTGTTTCTGGACGTACCAGGTGTACAGCGCGGCTCGTTTCGTTGTCTTCATCGGTGTGCCTTTATTGAGGTGCTGAGACAAGTGCGACTGATTCAAACCCGTGACGTCCACGACCTCGCGCTGAGGAATATTGTGCTGCTGCATGTAGCCTTTCACAGTGCGCGCCACGCGCCACGGGTCCTCTCTAAAACAACACAGACTTTAATAAGAATTCATAAACAACAATTTGTTGTCATTGTTGTTCTGTTCTGTCAATTTTAATTTGTAATGTTTGTTTTGTATAACATTATCTCCTTGTGTTTTTTAGCTTGAAATGTAGGCTAAACAAAATAAAAAAAAACTTCAATAAATAAACACATTTTTAAAAATGAAAAATTAAATAAACAATTTTATTAATAAATAAAAATTAAACATTGTAATAAAAAAATGATTTTATATTATTTAATTAGTACGTATTTGTTTTGCAAGGTTTAGAGAAAATAAAGAATGCCCTTTTTCACTCATGTCGACAGTCCTTTGGGATAAATACAAAAAGAAATACACAAAATCTTAAACTTTGTAAGAACAGGGTTTTCCATCGCAAATAATTGTCAAAGAATTATCAATTATGAAATAAACACAGCATGCAACGAGTGGGCCTAACATTTGTACTATAAAACTTGAGAACAAAATTAATAAAATGAAAAAATATGTAACTGCGTCCGATGTTGTTTGCTTTCGGTAATAACTCCTCACATTAGAGTGTGGTCGAGAGTGTTGATTTAAGCCTATAACTTTGGACAATGAATAACTAGATATCTTTTCCCTCTATTCCTACGACATTGTGTATCTTTCTGTTGATGATTTATAGAAATAAATTAATAACAACTACACGTGGTTTCATTTTGACTGCGTTGTCTGTAAAACAATTTCCCCCAACTTTTAAACATGAACGTTCATGTATATATATATATATATACTATATATGTATAAACAAAACTGAAATAAAACAAACAACAAAAATAAATAAATCAAATATCAAAAGAAGAAACCGAATAAATTGTAACTGGTTTCTTTGTCTGTCCTTTCTCTTTGGCAAGAACAACTAAACGTAAATATATATCAGTATCATAAATATTAAAAATATGAATAACTAATAAATAATTCGGCAATGAATAGCTTTACTGCCTTCTGTTACCCTACAAAGTGTTTTAGTTACAGTTTAATTATGTGGCTACTGAGTATCACCAATGATCTGGATAGCCAGTTACAGTGGAGCTGCTCATAATCATTAATTATTAGAAATTTCTTGTAACACGAATACTGTAATGTAATGCTCTGTAATGTAATGTAATGCTCTGTTTTACATAGGCCGAATATTTTAACAAGATTCAGTAAGACTTGCGTGAAAAGACTTACGATAACATGCGCTCCACCTCGGCGCGCTGCTCCGCCGCCTCCTCCGTGTTCAGAGACTGCAGCTCCCGCAAAATCGGTGGCGTGTCAAACTCATCCCCGTCATCTGAGCCTTCATCACCGGACAGTTTGCTTGCTTTGCTACTCTGGACGCTTGTCAGAGTCAGAAATACTGGCTTTGAATCATTTGAGTCGCTGCCGCCGTTTGCGCTGGCCGGGGATAAGGGCTTTTCTATTTTTATTCCGAATTCAGCCGGACACGGACATAAATCCTCCAGCGCCTGAACCAGCACATCCTTGGTGACCCCTGAGTCCAACAAGGCGCTCAAGAGTTCCTGCTGAAGCGATGTCAATTTGGACACCATGTCAATAAACATCAATCCGGTCTAGTTGAAAATCCTCGCGGCCTCGGTAAATAGACGTGGGGGAAAGATACAATTTTAAACACAGAAGACTATTGTGTCCTTTAAGCAAAGTTTTGCAGTTGTTCAGTGCAGGTGCGCACCTGCTGAAGGAAGTAGTTTCTCGTTCTTGTGGGCGGAGTTCTGGACTTGAATTCATGGTCATTGGCTGTTAGACATTATGCAAATAAGGCTTACTCGTTAATGAGTTATGCTAATATAAACGAGACTGTGTAATGATGTTTTATATTATATATATTTGTATATTTGTAATATAGTTATGGGCTGATGGTGTACTTAATGGGTTTATTTTATTATAAGTGAAATGTGCAGTTGTTACCTTAAGGATTAATTTGTTGCTAGTACGGTTCTTAAAAATGTAATTGAAGTACTTTATATGAATAGTAACTATCAATAATACATACTGTTAGCTTGTCATTAGTCTGTATGTATTATGTGTTATATTAACTTTCGATTAGTTACTCGTTAGTCATTCGTTGCTTGTGAGTATTGACACATTTATTTCCATAACTGATTGACAAATTAATTGAATGTGTACATCTTATCAAGATGTCTGTGGTTATAAATTGAAATTCATTTTCCATTACTTACATACCAAGCATATGATTTGAAGTGATTAAATGTTTAGGGCCTTTGTTCTTTCAGTTCTTCACAATTTGTGATGTTCTGTGAACCCCATGATACCTCTGTTTGGAAACATTCTATTTTCAAATCATATAGAAAATTAAAGCAATGCTTATTGACTTAAATCTGGAATTTTGAGTAAAATGTGGCTTCTAAATAAGCAAAAAGCTCATGTTTTATACAATGTACACAATGTATACAATGAATTATAACTAAATAATAACCAGTTATATTACACAATAACTTTACAAATGAAGTGTTTTACAGAAGAATGTTGTTTTAAAGTAGGGGTCATTAGGAAGCAGCTATACACTTAGGTCTTAATCCAGTAATTCACAGCCCAGATTTGCTGCTGGAACAGAATTTTAATGCATTCTGGATTTCAGCATTTCTCACACATTCTGAGGACTGGTCAATACTCAATGATTAACAGCAGTTAATAACAAACTTACAGAAATTACATATTTTTTTCCAGGATGTGAAACCGCTTCTGTTGTGAAAGCTGCAGTGGAGTGTGACTGTATCGGATGAATAATTTGTGTGTTTTTTTACCAGGAGGTAGCACAGGTTATGTGATTCCTCTCTGCTGCAGCTGTGCTGTTTCCTTAACAAAGCCTCTTCCTTGATATTTTTTTTAATGTAGTTGATTTGCCTGTTGGTTGAGAGCAAAGGGATTCTGTGTGTTACCAGTAAGTCAGTATACCTCACTGTGTTCATCAATATTTAAGATCTGCCTGTTAGTTTATCTCCTTGTGGCTAAATTGAAATATTTCAGTGCTAAAGCATGGCCTTAGCAACACCAAGGTCATGAGTTTGTTGCCAGAGGACAGACCAAAACTGATCAAATGTATCTTTAATGCACTGTTGCTTTGAATACACATCCTAAATATTAAGCCATAATAAATACAGTTCATGTTGTCTGTCTGACACACACATTTTAGACATAATGGGCAATCTGAGGAATCAGTGACCAGAAAGATGAGTTCCGGTCAGTAAGCCGGACCTTGACTTGGACTCAAAAGTTCACATAAGCACACACACACACACAGTTTATGTTTATATGCTTTGTGGAGACTTTCTATAGACTTAATGACTTGTATACCGTACAAACTGTATATTATATCCCCTAACCCTTGGTCTACCCCTAAACCTTAGCCTCACAGAAACATTTTAAAACATTGAAACATGTGAACCTTAGCCTCACAGAAACATTGCATTTTTACATTAAAAAAAACAATTTAGTGTGTTTCATAATCAGTTACCCTTGTGGGGACCACTGACTGGTCATGTAGGTATGTGTGATTTTTACCATCCTTTAGAAAAAAGAACACACACTCTGAGATAGAAAGAAGAATGGAAAGAGCTTTGTCTTTAGAAAAAAAGACTTAAGATTTGGCTTGAAAGCTGATGTCCTGAGACTAGGGTGAGATCCCGAGACATTTATTATCTGTCTTTGCAATGAGAGTTCACAGGTGTCACAACATCTTTGTAGATCACCCGGTTAGGCATTAACCTTAGAAGTCTAACATGAGCATGAGCTTCCATTTCATGATGATGAGCAATGATTAGCATTGTTTTGTGCTGTGAAACAGAGTCTTGCTGTATAAATATGCACTGCAGTGGTTTTCATGTTTGACATTTCAAGGATGCAAAATAAAATCCAATTGGGTTTGTAAACTAAAATGCTTGAATATTATCTTACAATGCAGATCTTGCAATTGTCTTTCCATTGTTACTTGGGAGAACTGACAAGGTTAGATGACAATTGCTTTGTCTAGAGTTATTCACAAATAAAGCTAATTCATGCAAACAATTTATTTCATCATTTATTTTAAAAGTCATTTATTTTTTGTAATCACAATGAATACAAGTTTTTTAATAATTTTTGCAAGATACTGCTGTTTACAATTTTAGACATCTTTGTTATTGACTCATACATATTAAAACAGCTTAAAACATCATTAAAACAGACTCATTTGTGAACACTGAATATTGTTCATTTAGTCTAATAAATGTGAGAGTGCTTGAGGCAGACTGAAATTCACTGAAGGCTTGCAGCATTTGTCAAAATTAAAGCGACTTAATACATGAGACTCATTTCCTTTAAGGAGGCAGAGGAGCAAATGAGATCAGTTAGAGGAAATAAGGAGTTTGAGTGAAGCTACTCTCCCAGAACGCACTGCAGTCCTGAAGCCCCCCGTCAACATGCACTCATACACATACACTTAAACACCTTTGCTACAGTAACCATAGTACATGCTAAAAATTTTTTGTCTACTATAAAACTGGTAATTTGGTATTAGCCACCACTGTCATCAAAAAACAACAGAACAATTGTGAAAGGTTACACCATTTGAAGGAGATCCCATATTGTGTAGGCTATGATTATATGATACTATGATTTTACAGTACCAGCTATAACTGAACAACTACAAACATAGTTTGTTAGTTGTGTTGTCAGCACAGAATATAAACATTCACAAGTCATAGCTCTTATAATTGTAGCACAGTAGAAACCAAGGCCCAGTTTTTTACTACTTTTGACCTACATTGTTTGCCAAATCACCTTGTCATTTCATGTAAATTGCACAAATGCCAGGACTATAACACTGTATCTGTGA
The DNA here is from genome assembly GCA_036877525.1 of Chromobotia macracanthus. Lineage (NCBI taxonomy): Eukaryota > Metazoa > Chordata > Actinopteri > Cypriniformes > Botiidae > Chromobotia > Chromobotia macracanthus. The sequence goes on from JAZGTH010000005.1 coordinate 5,220,479, forward strand.
ACAGCTATGATGCTGTACTGTGGTTTTACAACACAGTAAAGAATTCATAGCCTTTTTATGGATACAATGTTCAACAGAAAACTTTGATGGCTCCTCATGAGAGGTCATTCATCTGAGGAAAACTTACACTGTTTTCAGTCCAGTCAGAACATGTGACATGGGCATGGTTGTATGCATAGAAATAAATTGATCAGCAGAGATCAATTTATGGAACACAGGGGATTCAACATAACACCATCTCATTTTGTCTTTTACTTATTACTCTGCTGGAGGAACATCAGTCACCCATCCCGTACACTTAGTGATTTAGCTAAATGGTTAATCAAGTATTCCTTTACTAATGTGTTGCAAATCTTTAAACCAACAAAACATTATGTTAACACCTCATGTTAACCGTCTTTCTAGACAATAAGTATATAGAAAGCAATCTGACATAGCCTGGCAAATTTCCAGAATTTACCATAGTAAAAATAAGTATAAAAAACGTAAAGTACAAGTTTTTCGCAATACGTGGATTTTTGTTTATCAGAAGTTTATTAGAGTTTTGAGGATATTTATACCTAGCCCATCCATATAGGTTGGTTGTGTCTTAATTGTCCCCCCCACACACAATTTCAGTCCCACAATGGGAAGAGGAGGGCTTGGGTGAGTGCTCAGGAACAGACATGCTTGAATCAGCATTATAACCCCCAACCTCCCAGTAAGAGGCAAGTGGACTTTGCCCCACTGAACCTCACGCTCGCTTGATCTGTTCTTTACAGGGATCACACGTTCTGTCCTCATCTTCATCTTGCTTGCACTCCTTCTTCTGCTTTCTCTCACACCTCAGTAACCTTGAGGCCCCGAGAGGGCCAGAGTCGGTCAGGGAATCAAATCAAACTAAAATGATTTTATCACTGCTTTTTAGATGGTGGATTTTCCCACCATTTCTTACAATAATAGTATTTCATAAAATTATGAAAAAATAATGAACAGAATTTCTTTGGAAAAAAAGTTTATTTTGAAAAAAAAAACATTGGGGAAAATGCTTAAGATTTTAAGAGCGTAAGATTTTAATGAAACACCAGGCCTCATGTTTGCTATAAAAGGAAAAAACATATATAGAAAAGACATGCAATGGCCAGTAAACTTTAAAACTTTTATTTAAAATTTTTATTTTCTATTAATTTTATGTATGCCATTTTTGTAACCCTACTTTGAAACATGGGTTAATACAAAATTACACTCTTTGTGTAATCCTTAATTTTCTAGCAAAAAGAATTTAATTAACATCAAAATTAAATGGATTGTTATGGCTATAAATGGGATAAAGGGTTACATTTATAATCTTGATGAAGATGATTTGACTTGTGGTTGTTGAAAAGCATTTAGTAAATGTCAAGTAAGCTTCAGATAACACTTGTGATTAGCTTTGTACCCCCAGTGTAAACCCAGCAGCCCTGACTTATGCATGCCAATCAATTGAAGTAAGCCATTAAACATTAAAATTATTATATATTTCTATTTCTAATTTATTTTTTAAACTAAAATTTGAGATAACTATATAGTATGTGAATGTTGCTCTCAATTTAAAATTAATATTACATATCAGGTTATAACAGAACTTGAAAGAAACATGCAAGTCAGCTACATTTGGAAAATGTTATTGTTTATTGATATTTTGGGCCCTGTTTGTAAAAAGCGTTTTTTTTTACTTTGGAAAATGTATTTTACTTGAGTGATATTTAACATGTAACTCCAGACTCACTTGTTTAGGAAGGCAAAAGGAAATCGTTGACACACACTCAGTCAATGCGTTTTATTTTGTCTATTTTCCCTAGTTATGAATTATTTTGCCTAGTTATCAATACGATAACTAGGCAAAATCCTGGAAATGTAATTTGCTCAAAGTGATGTTTTTATGCAGATCAAGTATTGGGCCATTTTGTCATACTACTGAGTGATTTGAAAGATAATTTGAAAGATAATGATGACATCAGTCCATACAATCTGTAGTTCAAATAAATAATGTTTTAATTATATTATGTGATATATATACATAAATACATTTGTAATTAAACTTAAAAAACAAGTCTTAAATGATCCCAGCTGAATGTTTCTGTATTCATTTTCTAATGTCCTTTAATCCTCAACACTATCCAGCACAACCTCTTGGTGGAGTTCCTTTAGCCTCGTCAACATAGCATTGAGAACCATCAATCCATCTTCATGCACCATATGATCCCCCTACACCTTCCCTCTCAGCAGCAACCAAAGCCCCTCCCCTAACGCAAGAGTGACGAACAAGGAAGCACTTCAGTACTGGTCCTAATTGGTCACTCAATGCCTCAGCACCGGAAGGTCATCAGATTGGCATATGGACACAAGATGTAAGAGAGCATGACAGAGTTGAGTGCGTAAGCTAGCGCAGTAACAATATTCAAGGAAATCTTCGGTTTCTTCACTGTGTTCAAGAGCTTGTGCCAAAGTGCGCCAGACCTCAGCGAATTGGCAAGCGTCTCCATAGCATTCACGTGTTGCAGGAATAGAAAGCGCTGCTGCAGATTTTAAGTGTATTTTAAAGTTCCTGCAGGAAGTGACGACATGAGATAGGGCAGAATGAGCATCACTTGACCAGTCAGTTGTACCTGAGGGTGAAAACCAAGAGTATTGTCTTTTGTTTGCTTTTGTACCATTATTTATTGTAAACTGTACTGAAAAAAAACATTTACATAGTGTTTCAAATGGTTTTCAGCACATTTCTGTGCAGTCGCTAAGGAGTTCTGGGTGGTTGCTACTGGCCCAAGAGTTATGTCATTACAGCAGTAATCATGCAGATATTACAGGTCTTTTCTCACCCAGAGGCAGGCTGTGATTTCTAAAGGCATTGCCCAGTGCATAGCAGGCGTTTCAGTGGACTTTCATGGTTGCATCTCCTCTAACCGTATCGATGAGCATCCTTATGGCCTTCTGAAGAGACTGATCAAACGCAGTCTTTCTGAGATGCACCGGCTGCAGGAAATAGAGCAGATTCCCCAGTACACGGACAGCACTGCTCTTCCCCTATAGTAAACAAACTCATCATATTTAAAATTCATTAATTCACAGCATTTGTTTCCTTTGCCAGACTGTGTGCCAAACCCAAGTCATGAAATTTCCAATTTTTATATATCTATATTTATATATTATTATATATAATATATATAATTTTTAAAATATGTAATGCATTTTGCCGTCAAACTGTTTAATATTCGATTATAGCTCTGGTTGAATGTTATCATGAGTGGTGTTGGTGTAGTTTTCTGAGATCAGCTCGGGCTGTCAGACGGTTTCAGTGATCTGAGCTTATTAAAGCAACGGCTGATCTAATCCTGCGCCTCGGCATGTTGTGTCTGTGATTGAGAAGTAAACCATGTCGCATCATCGGGTGATGTGGCCTGAAAATGTGGCCTGAAAATGTGGCCCGTTTGTGCTGCTCAAAATGAGAAGAAAAATTCGTAACGCTGGAATCAGAGAGACACATTGTCAATAATGGCAGCTTTACTATGGCAACCAAGATCCACATCCTAGGTTAACCGGAAGTTCTCTTTTTTAAAAAAGAAGGTTTTTAAAATACTTATTTAACCTTTACAGTATTTTATTTACTGCATGACGACACAAACTGATTATCTAAAATATAAAGCAATATATATTATTTATATACTTTATATGTACTATTGCCAAAATATTCGCAGGACAGCGCGGTTGACTGTGTTACATATTAGAAGATGCTAAAGGGCTAAATCTGCGTAGAAAACCGTCAGAATTGTTGCTTATAAAACAGGGACCCTTAGTAGCACTTTAATAGCATGACATGCAGGCTTTGCAGAAAGTAATTTCATTGCAGTACATATAGACTCGAGAACCGCATGCACATTTTTCTGATTTTAATACAGTTCGGGGAAAACGAGCTTCAATAGCTACACATAACTGTTGCCGTCGTATGTCTGGCTTGTTGTTTGTACATATTTTTTTTTCCCCCACAGGGGGGGTTTTTTTTTTTGGGGGGGGGGGGGGGGTTTGTCCCCCCTTTTTTTTTTTTTTTTTTTTTTTTTTTTTTTTGGGGGGGGGGGGGGGATTTTTTTTTTTAAAGGGGGGAAGGGGCTTTTAAAGGGCCTTTTGTAAATGCTAGTCCTTGAAATCCGATAGGTATCGTGTCCCTTTAATGGTCCTGTGTTTGCAGACAGATCTGCTCATTAGTAATTTAACTGTACCTCAGCTGAAATCCTCCCTGCAAGTGCTCTTCTCTGCTAAGGAAAGTGTGTTCAGTTCTTGAATTGCATGTCACACAATGCTACCGAAGAGAACTGACCATCTTACATTGTTGTGCATAAAGAAGCTGCAGCAGGGTAAATTCTAATTTAGACCATCTAACTAGTGTTTGGAAATACAACTTCAATGCATACAACTTTTAGAAGATCTCCTGTTTAGATCTAACAATGCTTGGGTAAAAGAAACTTTACACAAATAAACAACAAAATGTGTATGATGTGACATTCTTTAATATAATTTAAAGGCAGCAGTTAAAGCATTTTATACAACTTCAATGCAAAACAAATTTGAACTTGGAAAAAATAACAAAAATTGTCTTGTTGCTTAAACTCGTGCAACTACAGAAAGCAAAAGTTACTCTATTGCAACATATACAAATTACAAAATAAATATTATACACGGTCCATGCATTTATGCACAGCCTCTATAGCTAAATTGATGAGTATGTATGTAGGACAGAATGTAAGCATTTGTTGTGTGTGTGTGTGTGTGTGTCAGAGTGGCTCAAGCCATCAGTGCATCACAGTCCAGGTTTGGAGCTGATGTCCAAGCTTTCATGAACAACAGATGTTTCCTCAGCCCGATTTGAAGAGAAGAATGGCCACTTGACCCAAATAAAAGTAGATGAAATGCTTTGTTTCATGTGTCACGTAACTTCCAAAGTTTCGTCCCACAATGCAATGCCATGTCGGATTATACTTCTTATCAAATTCCTGTGAAACAACAAGAACAATCAAGATATAATTTACAGTGACTTGTTGCTTTGTAAAATCTTGATGCGTGTGGTGCTGTCAATCATAAATATTCTGTGGATTACCTTCTTAATATAAGCAGCAATGTCCTTCTCAATGTTGTACTTCTCCATGGCCTGTGTGGCACAATCCACTGCATCCTGCTGCATGTCCTCAGACATATCAGCATTCTTTATTACTGCCTTTCTGTCAGTCATGATGGCTGGGAATACAAAAAGAAAAAAACATTCACCAACCATATGATCACAACAAAGTCTATCTTTTGGTTCAGCAGTTTAGGAGAAATCTCAGGATATATATTTTACATGACACAACAGTGCAAGCCTTTGCTTACAAATAAATACAGCTGGATTTATGTCAGTTGTTTTGATTGGTTCATTAGATGGCAAACACAGTTGAGATTGGGATCTGGGACCTGTCTGAGTTTACAGAGCATCTACCTTTCCAATCAGCTTATTAAAGAACTAGTGCATCTACGAAAAAGGAAACGTGCAGTCATGATTTGACAAAAAGGAGGCCACCTCAATCAGCTCCCTCTTCAAGACTCTCAGGCTCTGTGTTGGGCCCATGAGAGGGAGAAGACTGATGAAATCCAACCAGTAAGAAGGATGCGTGACAATATAGAAATCTTTATCCTGCTTAGTTTAGTGAAATCAAACTAAACAAAGGCATGATGTTTAAGTGTACCAACAATATGTAGAACAATTATATTGTTATTTCTATATTATTGATGCAATATCACATACATTGTTTAAGTGAATAGTTTTGTTTTCTTGTGTTTTATTGTTTACATAGTCAACTATGCAAAACTTGTTTTTTTCCAAACAAAGGTTTGTAACAAGATACTGCAATTGCGGTAGGCCTGTGAAGAAAACAATAACCAATATAAGTGTGCAAATATAAATAAAAATATAAAATACAATAAAATATAGTTGATGAAGGCCTATACACTATGCACAGGAAAAATGACTAAAGCACAAGTTGAGATTTAAATTTCACTGGGCAGGAAAGTGAGTGTAAATTATGCTGCAAAGCATAATTAATAATTTACGCATCACAGGTATCTGCCTTTGATAAGGTCATGGAGAGGGAATCACAGAAGGGTGATACAACTGCATTACATTCTGAGTTTGTTGTAAACTGTGGTTATTTTACGTCACATTAAAATAACTTTCACCCAAGTGCTGTCTTGTCAACAGAACAACATCTGGAGTCGAGGGATGAGGCCACTGAAGCCACACGCTTTGTGATGTCCTCAGCATCTGCTCTCAACTGTCTCTCATCATTGGCAGAATTACATAACAGCATTTTCTCCAGACGCCGACTTCTTACTTTAATTTCATGCCACCGCCCTACTTATTCCCCAGTGAAACAATTTACGTAGCATTTTAGTTTGTTATTGCAAAAAACCGTCTTTTAGCACAAATTACAACAATAATGATGACGTAAATATAAAGGGAGAACTACATAAACGCAGCGTTTTACGCTGTGTCCATGTTGCTTCATTTAAATACTGCACTAATTACTGAACTTGTTCAAAGGTATTTAAATATTTACATGCATTATTTTTCTCAGGAACTATACGGCCGACAATTCGGATGCATGCATGGGAAATAAAATACATACTGCTCACCTCTTCTTGTGTTTTTACACTAGGACACTGTTTGGTTTCAGGCTTTTCTTGAGCCGCTGTGCTTCACGCTTGACTTAACCACTATTTATGTCGTAACTCTACCCATGCGGCTGTGCTCGTAACTCACTTCCAACTACGCGTCAAGAAACCCAACGTGCCCCGCCCACCACACTGCACCGGGACTCTGATTGGCTCATTCAGAGCCTCTCCCCGCGTGTTTGAGCATTTTCCACTAGCTTCCCACTGCCCGCGTTTTATTTCATCCCACAATGCACCAGGGCGAACTGGGCCCTTGCTGGACTCGGTACGTCATCCTCAGGTCAGAGGTATTGGCTGAAATGTGGCATTATTTAACTAGCTTACCACACACAATGAAAAATCTAACTTTCTATTCATTTAAAGAACATTAAAGACAATTTGGTTTATTCTTATATGAATTTATAATGTAAATCTTAACATACTAGGCTGCAACTACATATGATGTAGATCAGAAGTATTTGCCTATAGATGTTACCTAATATGGTCTTTGAATTTGTGATGGACTGATTGATCAGCCTATGTGACCATTTAAAGATTATCGTCATTTTGCTCATTTCACTCTTTACTGTGTATATTACTCTAGAAAGAGCCAAAAACCAAGCATCATTAACAAAATGAACCAGTAGCAGATTAATCCTTCAAACAAAAAACTATTTAAAGCATTTCAACGTGTCCCTTGTTTCAAATATAGTACAAGGGATGAGTATGAAGATCCAGTTAAAATGTAAATGCAATACAAAGACACAACAGGATCATGGGATAGGAGACAACAAAAAGGATTGACAGAAAAGAAGAGAGAGGAAGGAGTGCGTCGATTTACCTACACTTAGCAAAATGACAGTCATATATCTAAAATAACTCTTAATGTTTGGATATGATGTGACAAGCCAGTGGAGGAACAAAACAAATCAAGAGAGCAATGAAGATCAATGAACTACAACAGAAGGATCCAACAGAAGGTGACACAGGGTGTACAACTGGATCCAACCAGTCATCTGCAATGTAGATGTTTAGGTGCGAGAACAGGAGCGGCTGTGGTGGGGTGAGTACCCAAGATCCTTGGCTGCGGAGTGGAGAGTAGCTGTGATTATGTATTATTCTAGCATTACACAGGCTACCCTTGATCTCTAAATATTGAACAACCGTTAAAATGGCTCTTATCATATTGTATTAGTCATTATTATACAGCTCTTATTGTAAGGAATTAACAAAGGAGGCGTTTTTACATGTACATTTGTAAAAACTACCTTACAATCTGCATCATCAGACAGACATACCTACTAACATATTTTTGAACACTGCTGTCCACTGATTTTAGTGTTTTTCTGGACCAAAGTGCATATATTTTTAGAAATGAAAAAAAAACAACATACACGTCAATTGGACATTCAATCTTTATTTAAAGAAGTGTAAAGAGAAAAACAACACTACAAACTACAAATAGAAAATAGCCAATTGTGGGAGAAAACAACACTGCCTTCACAACAAATGTTTTAAGTAATTTGTGTTTTTGAAACCCTAAATAAACTACAACATCCCGCTCAAAATGTGCCTATTACCCACCCTCCCACTAATTGCCCTCTATTTACCACGCTCCTCATGTGGATTCCATCCAAAGCAACTGATCCAGCCTTCTGGTTCCTTGCTCTGCTCCTCCTTACACACAAAAAACTCATCTCACAAAACAAAAGAGCCTGGATCCATTCTGCGTGCATCATTGGGTTTCCATGAAAAATGAATTTGGTTCTAGAGAAGCCAATTAAGACATCAGGTATCCTTTCCTGTGTTAACTCCTTTAATTGTGGTTTGGTGAGGGGATGTGGGGTTGGGATCCTCTCCTATGGTTCCCATTCCCGGTAAATTGATCCTGCTCCATGTATGTATCCATCCTTATCCTAATCCTAATCTTGTTCCTGATCCTGAACTGATCCAATGATCCGGCTCCAAGGATCGGAACAGTGAGCCCCTCCTCCAATCCAAACCTTTGAATACCAGCAAAATCAAAAAGAGGGAGGTAACAAGTTAGAATCACAGCTAAATAAGAAAAACCGTGTATATCTATTATTGCTTCTATAAATTTATCATTGGAGCGGTATTTGATTAAACGATAAAAAGGATACCAGACTATGAAATGCTCCGGAAGAAACTTACAGCACCACCTAAACACATTAAATTGAGCTTAATACACTGGAAAAACAAGCAAAACTAACTTATAGCAAAAAAGACACTTTCCCTGAACAACGCAACCCTTTGTCTTGCTGGTTTTAAGTCTACATGGTGGTTCTATAGTGGTCAAATCCCAGCACATTTTGGACAACAGGCAAAAATGTTTTTGGATTTAAACAAGAAACACTCAAAAAAGCTGTCTTAATGTGTGCACAAGCTTTGCAACATCCAGACAGTACACATGCATGCTTAGCAGCAATGACCAGTGAGAGAAGGTAAATTATACAGAAAAGAAAGTGTTGTGAAAAGGGTGGGAGGGAATGCCAAAGCAAAATTAATGTCACTGGACTAAGAATATCCTGGAAGTCTTTAGGAAAATAAAAACTGCCTGGTTTTTGAAGGTGACTAAAGCTGCTTGCCATCATACCATTGCCTCAAATGAAATGCCTGCTCCTCCTCCTCCAAAAATGCTTTATCCTATTATGAATGAACTGTGCTTCATAATCCTTTATTCCAAAGCTTTCTTTAATCCTGCTCTTCTGTTGTCTATAGAAAGACACGAAAAGGTAAAAATAGAACAGTTTCCCAATAAAATAAAAAATCCCCACCCCAGAAAGAGCCAAAAACCAAGCATCAACAAAATGAACCAGTAGCAGATTAATCCTTAAAATAAAGAACTATTTAAAGCATTTCAATGTGTCCCTCATTTCAAATAGAGTACAAGGAATGAGTATGAAGATCCAGTTAAAATGTAAATGCAATACAAAGACACAACAGGATCATGGGATAGGAGACGACAAAAAAGTATTGACAAGAAAAGAAGAGAGAGGAAGGAGACCATCGATTTACCTACACTTAGCAAAGTGACAGACAAATAAAACTCTAACGTTTGTACATTATGTGGCAAACCAAAGATGAAAGCAAACTGGGAACAGTGGAGGGACAAAACAAGTCAAAAGAGCAATGAAGATCAATGAACTACAACAAAAGGGTCCAATAGAAGGTGACACAGGGTGTACGATTGGATTGTGACCAGCCAGTCAGCTGGGATGTAGAGGTTTAGGTGCGAGAACGGGAGCGGCTGTGGCGGGGAGAGTAATGGGGAGATCCTCGGCTGCGGCGTGGAGAGTAGCTGCGACTGCGGCTGTTGCTCCGGCTGCGACTTTTGCTGTGGCTTCGTGAGCGTGAGCGCCCGTAACTGGGGCTGCGCGGACCATCCACCTTTACGCGGATGTAAGCCGTTTCCCCCTGAGAAAAACATAATACTTTCTAATTAAGAACTTTCATTCATGGCTACCAACAGCTAATTGATGGCTCACTCTGCAAACTTAAAACAGGTTATTTAGATTTATGAACGCTATCCCACACATTAAGTGCTGGTTCTATCGGTATGCAGCCCACTTACATTTAAAAGATCCATTCCATGGATCCTCCTAGTCCATGTGGCTCCATCATGGGTCTCTGACATCAAGCTTACCTTGATATTCCTAAAATCCTTAAGCTATGCCCTGTCCTGTCCTTTCCAATGGCGGTCCACATTTATAAACTCACACCTACCTCATGTGACCGGAACTTAGTGTTATCCAGCTTTCGAACGGCGTAGGTCATGTCTTCTTTACGCACAAACTCCACAACGCCAGTGCCATCTCGGAATACGTCTGCATAACATACATCACCTGCTTCACGCATGTGATCCTTAAGGTCCTGCCAGCTGCCACTAGGAGGAAGTCCTTAATAAAAGAAGATAAGTCATAAACAGTTAATCAGATATGAGGAAAAGACGCATGACTTTTACTGGATAATTTATTAGATAAATTTTATTGGATAAATTGCAATACTTAAAGGAATATTTTTTTCAAAAAATGAACATTATTACATACTTTACTTGTGTCATTCCAGACCTAAGTGACTTTTTAGGTCACTTTCAAAAAAGGACCAAGACAGAGAAATTCTTTTACTTACCTGACACTATAACCCTGTATTCAGAACGCCTGGATGGAGGGCCATATCTGCCTCTTGGAGCTCCAACACCACCACCACCACCTCCACCTCTTCCACCTCCCCTACCACTCCTTGGGAACTCCACTCGAAGACGATAGCCATCATAGTCATAGCCATCTCGTCCGTATACAGCATCCTCTGCATCCCTAAAGAGATATAAAAGAGTTCAGTTCTAGAGAAGGTGCATCTCCCTGTTCCTTATGATTTATCAAAACCAATATAAACAGCACGCAGAAAATATCATTTGTATCATGGAGGCAGCTGGAATTCCTATTAAACATTCATTGATACAAGTTCATTAGGGCAACTTTACAACTTCCTTATTATGCCTTGGCTGTCAACTTTGAGCACTTTTTATATATGCAAAAAAAACACCTGTCCGTTCAATTCGCTGTTACATGTATTGTATGTTTAAGATATTTGTGAGTCGTTTTAGCTTTAGTTTAACTAAAACAAACAGTAATTCAATACTGCAGATTGATCACATAGACACGACCGTCTTAGTTTGTGTCGGAGTGAGCTTTATTCGGTTGTGTTTACCTCGGATCTTCAAACTCCACAAAGGCAAACGGCGGACCGCCTCTTCTGTTTTTAAGGTCGATATCCCTAATTGCTCCGTATTTATAAAACACGTCCTCCACGTCCTTGGTGCGAATATCTGGAGGTAAATTGCCCACATAAATCCGACAGTCGTTGTTTCCAGCAGGGCCTCGAATTACACCGCCAGACATTTTAACAAAACGTTAAGCTAGTAACGGTAAGAACTAGCTATTGTTGTCAGTTGATATAAAAGTTGATATCAAAATATCACTATTCTGTCTGTAAGCTGACCAGTTATTTATCTCTCAGTGCGAGAAAGGGAAAACAATCAAATTCCTCACAATATGGCGCCGACCCTTTCTCCCTCAACACACTTGCGCCTGCGCAGTGGTGCTCCTGACAGTTTTTCAGTTAAACTTAATCAGACGTTTAAACAGAGGCCATATTTGTTTCATTATATAAACCTTATTTATAAATATTAACAAATGTAAAACAAATAACCCATTTGATACACATTCCATCAACGTACAATTGTCGAAACGAATTAACAAAACCATACAATTGTCCCAAATGTGACAATTCAGTGTATTTAAACAGATTTTACCACATAAACAGGTTTATTTTAACAGTCCAGCAGACAGGTCTCTGTTTGGCTTAAACATCATTTAGTAAATGTTAAATTGATGTCTCTGTAATTAATATCACTCAGTGCACAGTATTTTAATAAGCTACTGCACTATAATATGATAAAAGCTCATTTTTTTCGAACCTTGGGAATCACACTGTGAAACATCTGTTAAGGCATTAAACATACTTTTGCAAACATAATTTTGCTTTCTTTTGCATAATACAGTTATATTGTAAAAATGTTGACATACTATAAAGTGTAAACAAACGAACAATTAAAACATCTATCAACCCAAACATTTCAAGTTGTTATTATAAAATGTTCATACATAGATAATAATTTTGAATAGCAGTAAAAACTGAGATGTATCCAGTGTTACAATGTCAAAACAAGACATGAAGTGCAAACACTTAAAAAAAACTGACTATAAACTTCCCCCATACAGGTATTAATGAGTTCATTCATTAAATAATTGAGCACAGCTGTTGTAAATCAAAGCTGCAAAGAGATATTTTCCAGAATTCACATCGTGACAAATTCTTCAGCCATGACAAATAGTTTTTTAACTGATGACTCTGCTAGCCCACTGGCCTAATAAATATCAATATAATGTACACACACGTGCTGTCTTTTATTGAATTAGGGCATTAAAAGTGCATAACACCTAAATGCAGCTGTCTGTATGCATACATCAGATCCTGGTCTTTCAGTCATGTTTGGCTTGCTTTTCTGCTCGCTTCTTCCTAGCTTCACTCACAATTTTCAGCAGCGAGAGTACAATGGGTACACACATGGGCAGGAAAAGAGGAATGTAGATAGCAAACTTCTGATCATCAGGAAAATAAAGAAGATGCAAAAGAGAGGGGTTGAAAAAGGCCCTTTCTGAAGCCAAAATGGCCTCCCTGCTGTACTGGAGTGCAAATGCCAAGTTTCCAGCTTCCAGCTCAGCAACAGCAGACTGGATTGATGTCACTGCACTGGAGACCTGTGCAGGAAGTAATAGTAAATTAGAAATTAATTTTGATTGATGAGTATGAGAAACATAGTGCACATCTGTGTGGATCCCCCACCTGCTGTGCGATATTGTCATTGATGACAATGTTTCCAATCTGGTCGAGTAACTGAGCAAGCGAGGTGATGGTGGTGCTGGCGGTGGCTATGTTCTCAACGCTGCGGCTCCAAAGGAGTCGGTCCAGCTCCCAATCTGCCAGGCCAGCACTGCCTGGACTCTGCAACATGAAGCCTGGTGGAGGATGAGTGTGCTGCACGCCCAGCAGAAGCCTGGAAACACGATGGGGAGAGACAATGATACAGTAATTGTGAAAAGAAGGGAAAAATATACAAAAAAGGCATATTTGGCAAATAACATTTAGCTTAGTTAAAGAGACATCCAAAATGTGCACTATTGGAGGACCTCCAGGAACAAAGTAAGTGAACAGACGAGGACTAACCGTAGCTGTGCCAAAAATACACCCATCACTTTAGTCATATCAATGTTTATGTCTACAGGAAGTTGAGCTTCAGGGCCATACATGTCATTCACGTTGTACACCTGAGAATGTGGATGAGGAAAAAGACAAGCATTAAAGCACATAAAACACTAGATCTAACGTGTCTATGATGTTTGCGTCATAATTTTTGCACAGTACCATGATCCCACCCCAGCGGGGGCTGTGGAAGGCATTGGAGGGTACCTCCCTTTTGCTGTGGTCTCTGATGAAAAGAGGAGAGTGGTGGGCGTCTGGCACATACAGCAGGAAGTTTAATACAGGGTTAGAAGAGGCTGCATTGGAACCTGCAAGAGAGAATGAAATTATGAATTACTCTAGAGAATGTACTATCCTAGAGAATGTGTACAAACGCTGCCTATTCAGCTAATACAATACTGTTAATACTGACATGCAAGACATTATTCTAGTCTGATTAGAATGACAGAGTGTGGTAAACAGCTCTCATAATATAGAGATTTTCCATAATTTGAGAAATTAAAATGACTCTATAAATCAATTTAAACCCATTTTTCTTGCTCACCTAGTCTGGCCTCCACAGGGTTGATGACATGCGACAGGCTGTCTGCACTGAGTGTGTAGGCAGATGCGCTGTTGTCAAATCGAGGGTTAACACCCAAAACAGCATAATACAGAATCTGAAAAATAAACCAGACATCCACAACTTCAGATATAATGACAAAGACCTTTACAGTCCCAACATGCTCTATGATAAACTAGAGCCACTGCCTGCCTGGTTTAATATTCTTAGTGTCTTTCCACAGAAAAATATGTTTGTTTCTTGATACCTGAGAGTCAACAGAAAAGTTGGCTATGGGGGCAAGTTTATTCAGAAGAGGTTGAATGTAGCTGTGAATGGCAGCCTCAATATTCCAGTGAAGACTGTGTGACTTTGGGTCTGGGTTAAGCAGACTGAATGTAATCTCATACCCTAAGAAACAAGCAAGTCAGACAGAAATAACAGATTTAAACTGTTGAAAGTCATCTGATCACAACTGGGTTACTGGAAAGTTCTACATGCAGGTGTAAATGGGGTCCAAAACATTTTATGAAATCTGATAAATGGTGACAGGGGATGCATTTCATATTCATGTAAACAGTGATCGGTCAATCTGACCACCTGTGATATGAGGTATAAACAAGACCAAGGTCTTCTATTGAAAGAACAAGGCAAAACAAGAGTTACAATACTCACCTGGGCTGGATTTGATGGCCCTCATGCTGTCTGCCAAACTTTCCTTAGTCACTTTGGTTATGCGGACACGGTCACTCAGAGCAGCTATGATATCCTGGTGAGCAAAGGACATGGTGTTCACTACTTGCTCCACATGTGGATCCAGATCTGAGAGGACCTCCTTCAAACTCCACGAACTTCTAACAGGAGTGGAGCGTAGCAAAGTGGTGCGCCGCTGTCCCACATACACATTCACATCCTGAGATTTTGGATGAACAGCCAGAAAAAGGACTTAATGAGCTTTAAGATTAAGTATTCAGTGCATACATTTGCAAGTGCTAGATCTCACTTCTGGCAATAGGGTAGAAGACTCCGGGATCACATATACAACCACAGACCCACAGGAACTCTCTGTGAGCATATGAAGAGATAGATCTGCCTCTGTACAAAGAGAGAGAGTGAAAAGGATCATGGGCATTATCTTTAGTTATACTATCAGACAAGCTAATGTACAAATCTGAAAAAATTATATTAATATTTTTGGCCAAAACCCCTGTTTCTTTCCTCTGTACATTTTGGCCAAAAATCAGGAATAAGATTTTATGTTTTGCTGAAAAATATCAAAGAATGTTTGATGTATCCCTGCTAAAATGAAAGGAATTTGGCAACAATAAAGGTGGTCTCCACCTGCAGCAGTTGGCTGATTCAAAGCATCTTCCTCCATTACAGTGGCAGTGCGATATTTGGTTTTAAATCTGTACCGCAAACCTGTTTTAACTGAAAAGAAGAAAAATCAATATCCTGTTGTTTTATGAAGTTTCAAGGGAAAAAACATATGTCACTTACCATCCACCTCATGCTCTTTTTCACTAACATGGCTGAGTGGAACCTTTTTCTGCTGTTCTGGGGTCAGAGTGCCCCTAGAGAAGACCACCTCTATGTCAACACTTAGCTGGAGCTGGTAAACACACCACAAAAATAATATATACTTAACTCTTCATCATTTAAAACATGTTTTAAAGTTCACTAAGTTAGTACTTCCTGTACCCGTAGCGTGTCGAGCTCGCTGATCTCAGAGAATGGGAGCCAAGCGCGGTAGGTCTCTGTGGTCTTCCACCATAGTGGGATGCCCACCACAATTACCACTGCAGCAATGGCAAGGGCAGCAAATCGCCCTCGCTGCTTTTCTGTCATAATTATGGAGGAGCATTACGATCATTAGCCAACAAACAACTTTAACGAGATTAAAATTTTAATATTAAAGGTATGACACAGAGAATATGCTTATGCCACTTTATACGCATGAAAACCTAGTGAGTGACCCAACCTATTCGTTTTAACGTGAAGTGCTTAACGTAAAAACCCCGATGCATTAACATTTGGCTTTCGTAATAATAAAGCACACTGTGGCGGTTGGGACCCATTATCACTAAAAAGTTCCTAAAGATACCTAACATATAAAACATAACTACATCTTTATGAATTTATGTACTACACTTACCTAGCTGCAGTGGTGCCATTGCTGTATGCCATTACTACCGCACGGCACGCTATTGGTGGATTCTATCCTATCAGAGCCTAGAAAGTTCATGTGCGTCCAATCATGCTTAAAGGGAGACGTTTGGCTGTAGCCAATGAGCCTATCTGATGAATTTCATTTCCGGTTCAAATGTGACAAATGTGCTGCTGGAATAAAATATACAACAAATAATAATCCAATATATTGCAGGAAGACAACGTTTTGATATTTCAATCTGGCAATCCAGAAGTAAAGCTGATTAATTTTAGAATAACATATGTTTTACTATTTAATTTTATATTAAGTGTTTTCCATTATAAATGTTATACTTTTATAAAATTGTCTTGTTATATTTATGAATATTGTGGCACAAAATGAGTAATACTGTATGTGTGCAAACTGATAATAAACAAGATCTAAGGTTTTAAAATATTTTTATTTTAGTTTTTACTATCTGACACACAAGTCTTTAAAGAACATCACGTCACAAAATCACATTTTTGTCAATAAAGCAGTGACCGCTCCCCAGAAGCTCCACAGTTTGGTCCGCTCCACCGTATGCAGCCAATAGAATTATATTAATTCATGTAGCACTGTGTCACAAATAAGGGGAGGAAAGAAAAGCATGATACACTCTAGCACACAATTACAACAGAGCACATTTTTTAAAAATAACTCAATGTTTCAAAATAATATCATTAGTATTTTACATAAATTTCTTCAACAGTATACACAGCCCAGGCAATGCCTTAATATTAAATGTGAACACAACACAAAATAGTATTTCCCACTTTCTGGTGGAGTTAATTATGTTAACTTGTTGAGAGGCTGTCAGTGTTTTATGTAAGACTACTGAGCAATTATATATTACTCTTTCTCCACATAATAAACTGCCCCTGCTGACAATCACAACTGCACTCCTGTAATCAAGTCATCCACCCAAGACTGTACATCTTTATTATGAGGACTGTAAAGGCCATACTGCACTTAAAAGGAATGTGACAAGTAAACCAGAGGCTGGTGCCTGATTTGGAATCATGTATAATGGTAAAAAAACCCAGCTGACATACATACATGTACATCTTTTATAACCACAAAAAATACTGTACCCTTGATTGTAGCATGAAACCACACCTACAATGTTTAAAAAATAATAATTACTCATTTTGATTTCCTACGTAACTTTCTTTATCTCCCATTTCTAAAGTTTAATACATTTTAAATAGATACATTATGAGACATTGCAACGACAACCCTAAAGTACAGAAGACAGCGCAGGCCTGTGATTGGTTGGTGACAGAAAGGGTAGCAGCTGTGCACTATACTATTGGCTGGCGGAAGCTGAAATGTTGCGACGCAGTATGTTCAGTAGGCGTGATTGGCCACATAAAGGGACTGTCCAGCTGCTCCACCGGTTCCACTGGAAATGTACTTGCCAATAGCCGCCAAACCATTAGCCTGAAAAAATGTTTAAACAGGTCAGTCATGTTGTGTAAATATGCGTTTTTGTGAACAGTGTGAACAGTGACTGCAGGCCAACAATAGCCTATTTTCTGATACAAATTCATTTAACAGATAGCTAATGTTACTGTAAACTCAATTCAAAAAGGCATTAAAAATCTGTAAATTTGCATTACAAGGAAATGACTTATGACTGACCTCAGCACGTTTGATGAACTCCTCTGTGGCACCCTTTTCGTTTTCTTTGACTCCACGCCAGGAGTTAAGGGCAGAGGCCTGCAGGGCACGTCCGTAGGAGAAGGTGAGGGCCCAGGGCTTCTTCAGAGGGCAGGTGTTGATGGCGTTCAGGTTAATGGAGGCTTCCTCCTCGCTCTGGCCTCCAGAAAGGAATGTAATACCTGGATGGAGACATCTTAATCTATCATTGCAATTTTAAACAAAGTTGCAACCTTATTCTTTAGACCTCAAAATTGTAAATCAAACCTTTCTGAAGCATGCAACCTCTGCCTGTGTTTGTGTCGATTGCAACACTCGACTGGTGTTGCATGACTCACCTGGTACTGCAGGAGGAACAGTGCGGCGCAGGGCTGTCACTGTTGCCATGGCAATTTCCTGATTGCTGAATTTGGTAGGGCAGGAATGTCCAGCAGTGACCATGTTGGGTTTCAGAAGAGTACCCTCCAGATACACATGATGGTCAGACAGGGCTTTGTAACATGCAGCAAGGACCTGGAGATACATGTAAAAGTGGTTAGATACTGGCCTTATCATCAAAGAAAACTGAATGGAAAAAACTATAAAACAAACCACAACCCATTTCAATGGCATTCCCCACCCCCTTTCACATACCTTCTCTGTAACATACTGGCAGCGCTTCAAGTCGTGGTCACCATCAGGCAAAATCTCTGGCTCTACAATGGGCACAATGCCATTCTGAAGAAACAAGCAAAGACTTTTCAAAAAGCTTGCAAAGACATCACACTCCAATGGTGACCTGTCTTATCAATTCAGCAGGTTTATCTCATCTCAATATTCTCTCTTTCTAACCTTAGTCAACCACCCGGACCACAACATTAATATATTTATATACACAAACATCATGTCTTTGTATTCGCTCTGACATTAACAGTTTTTTTAGGAGTTTATCTAGGAGTTCTTGCCTTTAAGAAAAACACAAGGATAAACCAGGTTTTATTTTTGTGAAGATTTTAAGGCGCTCACCTGCTGGCAGATGCTGGCGTAGCGAGCCAGGACATTAGCATTTTCCATGATGGCTAACTCAGAGGGCGTGGTGTCACTGATCTTTAGTACAGAGCGCCACTTGGCAAAGTCTGCACCATCTTTCTTATACTGAGCACAGCGTTCTGACAGACCGTCAAGCCCTAACAATAAACACAACAGATAATTAATAAAAATTAACTAAGCATTTTAGCTAACAATTTAGCAGCAAGAATTCATTTTAGCTAAACGTTGGTCCTTTCAGCATACCCTGTGTTGTGGTCTCGCCATTTGTTCCTGCCAGAGGTACGACACCCTTGTCAACCTGTGTTGATGAAGAGCTTTTATTAGGATGAGCTAAATTTTTACTTTTTACTATATACTGTGCAGTATATTTAAAATGAAACAATGTATCACATTTAAAACAAGATAAATTTACCTATAAAAAGCAAAAATGTGCAAGGTATTAGAACTTATTATAAGAGATTGAGTCTTTGAACTATAAATAGTAAAGCAATGTTTAAATAAAAATCACACAAATCTATTTTGCAATCACAGGTTAAAACCCTTGCATAAGTTAGAGTAGAGCTCCGGCAAACAGTAACTATCTGCTTTAACCTGATAATCTAATCCTAATCCTCTACCTACTGTGTTATTTATAAACTCTATTCTTTTCTCCCAATAAGCACTGCTATGTAATACAAGCTTTAAAAGCTTGTATTAGGGTACTAGGGTTTATTCATATATATATATAAAACCTGTATGAATAAACCTGTATGTATCCTTATACCTTGATGCCCACAACAATTCCCCTGTCCTTAATCATTTTGGCGAAGGGGGTCCCATCATCAGCAGTTTGATAGAGGGTCTCGTGAAAGAAAATGACACCCCCGATGCACTTGTCAATGCGCTCGTCAGCTGAGAAAAGGAGCTGGCGATACAGACGACGGTTTTCCTCTGTGTTCTCAACGCCGATGGGGTTTAAACGCTTAGCCATGCTACCTGTATACATGCATGCCTTGTGTTAGTACTGGCAGAAATCAGATGTAGTGTTTCAGTCTATGTTCTGTTGTTTTGGAATAAGACAGTAACCCTCACAGACCTGTGGATTCATCTGCAGCCAGGATGCCCTTCCCAGGAGCTACAATTCGCAGAGCAATGTCATGCAGCTCCTTCTTCTGCTCGGTTGTGAGTGCGGGGTACTGGTGCGTCATGTCTGAAGATCAAAGCAACCTGCATCAGAAAAAGACACTCTGTCAATTTATCCAACTCATACATTATGATTTCCAAATGCTAGAACATACAGTTACCAAAAAACAACCATATGACCCTTAGTTATATAATTATATTATGTAACAATTAAAAATTTGGAAAAAGTGGGATTGCAAATTTACTTAAAATTCAAAATTTTTATTTGAATGATTAGCAAACAGTTAAAAATATATACTAAAACATATACACAAATATACTTGGAAAGCTACTGAAAACCGCAATTGCTCCCGATTAGGAAAACAAATCATGCCTCGCTTGGGAAACTGGCAGTGTTCCCTGCTGCTTGGAATCCTTGTGTTTTATTCAAAGACTGTCACACAAGGAACAACAAGGGTCTCTTGGTAACACACTACTGCTGTCTACAGATCAACAAAAATGTGTCTCATTTTTCAGGCCATCACAAAGTGTTTGGTTAAAATTCGACCCCACTCACTGTTCCCCAGTGAGGCTGAATTGCATAATAACTGCTAACTAAAGCCAGCAGAGTATTTTCTCCTCTGATTCCCAACACATCTCTCTCAGATGACTGTAGCGGGAGACATTATGCAATCATACCCGTTTAATCTCTACTGTCATTCCCCATTAGATATGCTTCAGTGTCTGTAACAACTGTTTTTCAACAACTGAGTGCTATACAGACAATATATTATTAACAGGGTCACTCTATTGATCTATTTCACCATGTGATATTTCACAGTGACAGTGCAGTTTATGGCTATATTGATCACCATCACACTTCCTGGTTCAGTGTATCCCCATACGTTTGTGCTCAATAGAACGACCCAAAACCAGCACAGACTGGCTGCCCTGTGTGGATATAATGCGCGGATGGATGCACATGAATCTCAGGCTAGTTCATGCAGCGATTTAATTAAATACCTCAAACCTATAGACTAAACCTAATCAACATAAATCTCTTAGTCAAGATAAAAAGTTTAATTTCATTACATATTGTTTAATTAACCTATATTTATATCTTACTGAAATTAATTAATTATGCACACTGCTCTGGGGGTTCAAATGCCAATCAACAGCTTTATAACCCTTGTTGTTTCTCTACATTCCAATGCAGATGGCTAATCACAGTATTAGGGTGAAATGTGTACTTTTATCTCTATAGGGTTGGCCCTGTACAAACACTATTCCTGTGAATCAGTCTGCTTCATTGGTTTAGCTAACCAGTGGAAGTTGCTGCTCATAGGGACCTGAGTAACATACAGATTTTGATGGTGGGCTCTTTTGACTTGGGCCAGAAAGAAACCATTCAGAAGATCTTAGCAGCCATCTTAACCAAAAAACGTTTCTGGAAAAACAATTGCCTACCCTGCCCTTAATTGTTAAAGTCTTTTTTAAACAAATCACACAGTGGGTTAAATGAATGGTTACAAGGCATTAATCTGGTATGATCCCTGGATACACAGCAACAGACTAAAAATAGCTAGATGATTAGAGCTAACCAGTCTATAATCAATTACAGGCATAAAGAGCAACAACCTCTTCTGCTCTTAAGAGGAGTGACTGGAACTAACCTAATTTAAACAGTGGACAGAATCCTAAATCCCGGAACTAATCTGTCCTCCAAGCACACAACCAAGATCTTAACAGTCTCAGAAACATTGGTGCATGGAAACATAATGTCAAATGTTTTAGATAATAATGCAATCCTACTATAAACATCATCATTTATTCCCAATCCTTTATTAAAACAAATGTTTTAGAGGTTTGTTGAGGTGTGGATGGCCTTGTAAAAAATGCCATTCTAAAAAGAAATGCTTGAGGCAGAAGTGACAGATGACTGATCCAAGCTGCATCCCTTTGACAGGATCTGTTTTTCTGCACTGCATCATGCTGAGGTCAAACCCCTCCCCCACCAACAGTGACCGACTGTTTTTCTGCGGCCATTACATGTTAACGCTAGAAGAGATTTTTACCCAGAACCCTACTGCTGTGCACTATCACACTGTGCTTATTGTGTCAACAGACCTAGAAACAGATCACATGAATTATTAAGCATGTCTCATCTTTAAACAGATGCTGTCAAGAGAAATTGTCATGCAAAATATATATGGAAGTATGCATACAAAATAAAAACATTTTAGTGCAAAGGCTCACAGGGTAGAGGAACTCTACATCCTGACCTTGATCAACAGCTTCGTTTAACCTTTAGCAATGCTGTACCTGTTGCTGTACCTACGTCCTCAAAGAGACATCACATTCAGCACGTATACACGACACACGAGGGGATGAGAACAGACCCCATGATTCATTTCAACCCATCCTTACTGCACGCGAGTGACGCAACGCGACAAGAACGCTTCCTTTACATCATAACTGGAGCGTTCTAGTTGCGTCGCGTGGGTTTTGATAAAGCAATAATAAATCCCTAAATAAAATGTACATTCTTTCAGATGCTCTTAAGATGATGTGATGTGTGTGTATATATTAAACACTAAATGGATCGAGGTAACATCATTTTCCATCGTTTTTGCACGACAGTTGATGTATGTGAGCTAAGCTAAGCTACACTGAGGTAGGAAATGCGTACGTGCAGATCGACCACACTCTATTACGCATACATCAGTCGCATCCATGATGCTTTCCGGACATATATATGCTTCTGCTCTCCCAAATGACGCTTTATTTGCTTATCGAGCGAATTAAACACTGCTGAAACAGGCTCGGTTTGTCCTGTTTTTCTGGCCCTGCGATCAGATATGCGGAAGAGAGATGATAATGGTGATGTGACCGTGGGTCATGGTGACATTGAATACCATGAATGTCAGTTGGATCATGTTTGTCTCTTTACAGATGGTTGTTTTCTAAAGCATTTTAGAGAACATTTTTTGTAAAAGAACATTTTACAACAAATGATAATAATGAGAGACGCACAGTATATGCTGGAGCATCTGATACAACAATATACATGAATAGATAATTATTGTACAATGATGGACAAGGCCTTAGGTAGCTAACTGTGACAACCACCTGTCGAATAACAAAGATTTACTCTTGATCATTTGTCAATCAATAAACTGCATTTTTATTTAAAAATTGTACTTTTAAATACTATTTTTAAACAAAATGACAAGACGGTTTGTTGTTTACAACAAGAATACATCACACTGTAGTCTTTTAATACTTTACTAGAACATCATTATAATTTAATTGTTTAGAAAGATACAGTTTACCTGTTTAGGAGATGTGTGATGCAAAGGATGCACTTCTGTCGACAATCTCCCGTTTCAATGCCGCAACGCAACGTGACCGCTTAGAAAAATAAACCCACCTAGGGGCGTGGCTTTAAGTACGACTCTGAGTACGACGATTGTAATATAAATAAATATTCATAATCTTTTAAAGAGAACCTGCACGTCACCGTAAGCGTCACCATTGCATTAGGCGATCCCATGCTTGAGGTGCGTCGTACCAGCACGTAGGCTTATAAGAAAGGTGAACATTATAGTATATGAACTATATATATGGTATGTAATAAAGTCGTAGTATAGCTAACTAGTTAGTGAAATTAAAGGATAAACCTTGAAAACGTATTTAACGTGACATTAATAAACCCTATATAAATATATAAGAACCCTATATAAAGGAATGCTGTAATTCTTTTAATGTTAATTATACATTACAGAAAAGTACTTTGGTACTAAATGTTTTCGTTGTTGGACATGGCACTACTAAAATACCATGATCTTTCGGAAAATGTACTAATGTAAAATTCTTTCAAGTCCAATGCCCTGACAAATGCCGTAGGCAATTCATTCTGTACTATGCTATAAGTAACTTATAAGTATGGATTGTACCTATAAGTATGCTATAAGTAACATGATTGTACCATCTCATACCACCACTGTATCTTTGTACCACCACAGAACATATAAAAATTCAACTTTTATTTACATTAATTTATTTTGATTTACAGAACAACATTTGTCTACTGTATTAAATCATTGTTTTAACTCAGATATCCACTATAGATACCAAACAATAAATGATTATAATGATTAGAAATGATTTGTAAAAAAGGAGATTATGTATACTTCCTATGGAAATAGTATTTATGTATGTTAGAGATTTTAGGATGAGATTGTAGGCCGGAGCTGACACAGCAGTACTGTGAGCTCTGGTGGGTGGGGCTTAGGAAATGACCACATATTAATTACAACATCACCCATCAGCTATACGCTTAACCAGTTTATATCTGTATCTGATGTTGTTTTATTCTATGGATCACTTTAAATTGTATTGCATTTATTGCTCAACAAATTAACAAGTTTGGCAGAATATCTAGTTTGGTGGAGACATTCTGTCAGGCATCCTGGACAAAAATAAGAACTGTCTCTATGTAAGGAAGACAAGGTTAATCATGCATAGATGAGCATCGACCCAGCCAGGCCTTCAGCTGCGGTTAAAATAACAGCAGTAACAATAGTGATTAGCTAAATTTTTATAACATGTATCCACACTTCTTTTTATAAAGATAGAAGATCTTAAGTACAAAACAAATATAAATGCTTTAGCTGTGTTAATTCTTTTGTTTTGTTAAAAACATTTTGCTTATCATTCTATATACAAACATATTCCAATAACAACAGTTATAAACAAATAGAAATAAAGAGCATTAGGTGAAATATACCCAAAATGCAAAGTGCCAAGCATAAATAGGTATAGGTATTCACTTTTGGGATATTACTATGTTACTTATGACCAATAAGCGGGTTTTTTAAAGAGGGTTGAGGTTAGTAGTTAGGTAAATGGTAGTTAACTAAAGAGTACTTGTAGCATTGAAATATTTCCCTGAGGGTTTGTGTAGCTTTAAAAACCTTATAAAATGGGAAGAATTTAATTTATGGTATATTTGTTGAAAGAAAATGCCACGTTAGCTTATTAATGATGACAAAACAGTTAAATAATGTAAAAGGATATGAAGAACTATAAACAACATTTTAAAAAATGTCTCAACAAAATGTAAAGAATTTAGTGTAATGCTAAAGTGTCTTAATAAAAATAAAATACACAGCCAGTACCGCTTCATAAAAGAATAAGTACCTATTAACTCTTTTATCCTGCATCATGTGCTAACCCATATGTTTCATGTACTCTTGATGGATGCTTATGCAACTCCTGAATGATTGCCTTAAGCGTTCTTGTAGCTCATCTAGTACGGCACACTTGCAGTGCCGAGGTCATGGGTTTAATTCCGATGAAACACATAGTGAAGCAATGGATACCTTGAATGGTCTGTAAGTCGCTTTGGATAAAGCACACGGCAAATGCAGAAATGTAATCCTTACATAAGTCTTAGTGCAGTACTGACTGGCCCCTCTCTGGTATTTAAACAAACACCTCTCTTTTGGAAGCATCGTCTTGGGATACATGGCTTTGCATAAGTGCTTCTACTCGCTCCATATTGGCCAGCGTTGGGGACAGGTCTGAGGTTGTTTGTGTGCACGGTGAATTTAAGAGGAAGTCACAGTCAAAGTTGGGGAAGGGTTCCAGAGTCAGGCCTCGACGGGCTTTGGCAGGGCGGTCAGGCCGGTTCTTCAGCTCCAGGATCAAGTCCATTGGGGTCTTTTGGAGCAGGTGGGAATCGAACGGTGTACCATAGAAAAAGGTTTGGCGCTTGAAGCGGTCCAGTGTCCGAAGGCGACGTATTGGTGTCTTACAAAGAAGCTGGCAGGAGAAAACATACATTTAAAGTTCTGTATAAAAATGCAAATATCTTTTGAATATATCATTTGTTTCGCTTAGACAGCATTCACAGATTTAATGGAGAGTAAATTGAGCCTTTTGCTTAAGTTATCTAGTTCTTAAATTTCTCTGAGACATCAGTAATCTCACAGCTTTCTGTTGTAGAAATGTAGAAAATATCTCAACACACAGGTTTACCAAAATCCAAAAGTCTGTATCTGATTTCAATATGATTTCAATATGAAACATTTATCATCACATTTTTCCAAGGCCAAATTATATGAGCTATGCTATCCACAATAATTGTATGGCACTTTATACATAAACAATACTCCTATTGCCATTTTTATTCTTTTTTATTCGCCTATATCTCCTAAGACATTTTATATTAAAAAAATCTGAAACAAAATTGATACTTAAAAATAAATCAGAACTTAATTAAATCTCCAGAGCTATGGACGTGCAACCCCTGGGCAATAAAAATGTTCTCTAGATATTCTCTAGATCTTGCTACAAGAAATGGTTACCAGCTAATTTGAACATTTTGTGGCACAAACCACCTCCACCAGGAGTTTAGCTCTCACCTCTGTGAGCAGGAGAGCAAAAGGAGGAGAGAAGTGTTTTGACATCTCATAGGGAAAGCTGCGTACCCTCCTCAGCATGCTGCAGTGATCTGGCTCTGGAGATACAGGAAACTGAGACAAAGGGGGAGGGGCTTTAGAATGACTTGGCAGAAAAGAAAACCAGAGGAATACACCAGAGGAATATTTACATTTACATTTAGTCATTTAGCAGACGCTTTTATCCAAAGCAACTTACAAAGGACGAGAGCATTGAACATTTTGTCTTTTTGTTTACAAAAACATTTTTACAAATACAAACATACAAATAATGCATTTCTTACACTGTGACCAAGGGTCATCATCCGCTGTTTTATTATGAGGGCACCAGTTTCAAATGGCATGATGTTTCTGCTATGTTATTCTAGACATTACAGCATAACACTATCGTCATCACGTGCATTTGACACGCTTTGTGACCTCACCTTGCCAGTGGCCAATGCAAAGAGGAGGATGCCAAGAGACCACCAATCAGCAGCATGATTGTAGGGACCACCGCTAAGAACTTCAGGAGCTGTACAGACAGAGGTAACATTCATAAGAGCCTTGTTTACATTCAAGACATTTAAACATTATGTCTGTAGCTAATCCATAAATATCATTATTAGATTAGTCAAGTGACAACGGATGTAAATTACGTCATGTATACACACACACACACACACACACACACACACACACACACACACACACACACACACACACACACACACACACACACACACACACACACACACATATATATATACACACACACACAAGTATTTTTTCAATGTTGTTGCAATTCTTGTTTAATTACAGATTTACCCATGTATTGGATAGTTCCACAAATAGTGAATGCCCTCCCTCCACGCTCAAGACGTCGAGACAGACCAAAGTCAGCCAGCCGCAGATGACCTGTAAAAATAACATAACAACACTATGTTTCCACTTTTAAATATTAAAAGATTTAAAAGACAATCTATATTATAATAGGACTGTTTGTAACTGTATAGCAAGCACTATGTTGTTTGTTTTATTGACCTAAATTTTGACATTTGCTTTGGCAGAATTTTCAACAAATATTGATATAATACACTAGATTTAAAAAACAATTTAGTGTTTGTACTATTCATCTATTCTGTTCTGTGGCTCCAGAGTCCAATGGTTGGATGTTCTAGAATATTCCATGTGTATATGAAAAACAAAGACATACACTGCCCTCCACTGGAGGATCTTAAAAATACAGGCTGTCTTACCTTGATCCGTTAACAGGACGTTCTCCATCTGTTTAAATGTAGAATCGAAGATATTTGAGAATTTTTAATAAAAAATATGCAATACAAGTGCAATCTTTGATATGACACAATGGTTTCAGGGTAAATAATTATTTACCATTATAAGGCATTAAATCAAAACAGTGTGTACCTTCACATCACGGTGGATGATTGCACAGTCATGAAGGAAGCCTGTAAAACAGTGTGTAATACATCACAATGATATCATAAAACAACACGAAAACATCCTAATCAATCCTACACAATATGTAAGTAAGCAATTTGTAGATAATTTCCCATAAAGTGTATTTGTGGCTTGAATTTGTGGCAGGGTTATCTGTTTCTCTAACCAATCAAAAATGAAAAATGGAAATTTGTTCAGTAACAGTAGTGACACAAAAATAACACACTGCAGCTTTAAGGACAGCTGCTGTATATCTGACAGGAAACCCAGATTTGGATTTGATGTAGTTGCAGTAAAATCCAGTGCTTACCTAACGCAGAACCTAATTCTGCTGCAAAGACTTTTACGACATCCTCTCCAAACTGACCAATCATAACCCAGTATGTGTACAAGTCTCCTGTGCTGCAGTAATCACACACTGAAGAAAGAATAAACAGAATTAAGTCATTTAAACAGTGCCTGGTTGTACAAATCCAACACTCAGACAAATAAACAAAAAAATTCAACTAATACATGGAAAAGGCAAATGACCACAGAGATTACATCTGTCATTTTGGGAGATAACCAGATTCATACTAATACATGAGTGAGGAGCATCTGTTTCAAACACTGCACTCACACACACACACACATACAGTACAGACAAAAAACTAGCAAAACATCATAGTCAAACCATGTACACAACATTCTATGTTGGAAAAGAGGATCTAAGGCTTAAAGTCCTTGGCGATATAAATCAATTCCAATAGTAATCTAGACTGAATTAGAGTTCCCTTTCTGCACTCATTCTATGTGTTGATCATGTGACACTAGGGGTTCACCCTTAAGAACTTATCATCTCTGATTAAAGGCCAATAAAATACTGGTGAGTGAAATTTGCATACCAATCTCCGCCCCATACATACAGGTAAAAAGGGAGATGGCATGCAACACTCAGTATCACGTCATCAACACGTCTCATTCTGTCGATCAGGGAACAGAGGTTACAGTCATAATGAGACATTTTCACAAAACAGGAAACTGTAAACCACATGTGCAGGTCAACAAGCACAGGAAGTGGCACGTTCATCACAGCTTTAACTAGAAGAAAGCATTCAAGGGGTGAACATTATAGTAGAAAAAGGATATTCACACTTACAAATGCAGTTAGAAATAGGATCAGTGATAACTCAGATAAATCTAGGTTGGGAAAAGACCTAGGTATAGACTGAGGCATCAACCAGGAAGTATAACTAACAAGTTAAGGAGAATAACTTACAGTTCTGCTGACATATATTCTGCTGACAAGTGTTACTTTGACATGCAATTTCTCTCCCTTGAGCTCTGCGTTCTATGTTGCAAATGTTCCTTATACCAAACACAACTACTTTCATGGTGTTTAAGAAAAGGCTAATTATGAACAGAACAGGTGACCTCATTACTTACTAGCACTATGGGGGACAATATGATTTAACTGTATATGGTTGTACATCAAAGTAAAGGAGTGCCATACATCAGCACCATGGATAGTGGCAATTATACTTAAACATTAAAACTGCGTTGAAAAGCTTGGAATTCTGTTTAGAGTGTGCCACATATAACTAGAGCAAAACAATTACATTTGAAAGTGAAGCGTTTATTTCCCAATAAATATTTTACATAATTCTCAAGATTTCATCCCATTTTAACGTGATCAGACAACTTTAAGTCCTTCATTGTTTGATTTTCCCCAACAATGTAAATAGAGATGTAATGTGTGCAATACAAGTATTGTACTGGTAATTACACCTTTCATTTCTAATGTCATTTAATGGTATATTATTACCTTTTTTATATTAATTCTCTCATATGAGGCCTATTAACTCCTAACGATAAATCACTTTTAACTTTAGAAAACATGCTAACATAATAAACATCTTCAGAATGAAACTGGGAATATAGTTTGCAGGAGCTCCAGAGAGAAGGCAAGAAACACATCACAGTAGTGGTAGTCTTTGTGGGCACAGGGTCACATGACACCTGGTGTGAGGGAAGATTGGCTGTCTGGTGGGAAAGGTGACAGGACAGCTGGGGCAGGGCGGGGGATGTGGTCTGAATCACTCACTAATGTAGATGTGCCGCTGGGTCTGCCAGCAGTCCTGCAGATCATGTACAAAAGGGTGGTGGACCTGACGCTGCAAGGCAACAGTTTGACAACAAGAGCACACGCACAATGAGTCATAAACCTCTGTGGTTTATGAACTCAGCCTCTTTATGTACTGGGGTGATAAAGAAACCTTATAAACATCCTCCACATACTGTATCTACGGTACAGAATCGAATGCAATGTTAACAGTGTTCCAGCAAATTAGCATCATGTACTCATTGCATTTGACTGTGGCTACTAAAAACACAATCATCTGAAGTTCCACAAATTAAAAGAAGTGCCAATTCAAAAACTAGTAGTTAGTGCCTGTAAATAACAACACAGAGCAAATAATAAAGCTGAGGTGTGGACTGAGGTTCACCTGGACTATTACTTCCTCTTTTGACTGCTCCAACACTCCCAAGCGAAGAATCTCTGATTTTGGAATAACCTATATCAGATGAAAACGTTTAGCCAAAAAAATCAGTGAAATGAACACACTGTGTTACTCTAGCATGTGTTGTTTATTTCTTGAGAAGAGAAGCTAGACTAATATACAGTACCAGTTATAAGTCTGCTTTAAAAATGACTGAATTTATGCTTTTATGAAACCTTTAGATTTGAAGGCTTCAAAGTGCTATGAAATTAATTTTGTACACATATAAAATTAGCTTATTTATGAATTTCTATACAAAAACAGTTTAATACAGTTTCTTAAAATGGATAAATTGGGCTAGATAATTAAATAAAAACAGGTCAGAGGCTACTTTGAAAGAATATATATTTTCATTTGTGTTCATAGTTACTATTATACATAGTGCTCACAAATACTACTATCTTAAAATAACAATAATAAACAAGTAGGTGTGTGCAAACTTGTAACTGGTAGTGTAAATCTAGAATTACAGACAATATTTTTACCTTAACTGCATAGGTCTTTTGCTTAGACTTATCTTTAACCTTTAAAATGGGACCAAAAGATCCTTTAGCTATGTAACCCAGGACCTAAGGGTTTGAACACAGTGTACAAAAAATACAGAATTATAAGGCATATGACAAATGTTGACAAATGACATTTTGGGACTGAACTTCCTTTAATCTTTTGCCCTTAAGGTCACTCACTTGAAAGTGTTCATTCCCTGGGACATTGCGATGGGGAAATTCAGGCAGAAACATGTTGATGAAGTTTGGCAGACTCCATTCCATATGGAGTTTCTCAGGGCCTGGCATGGAGGACAGCAGGTGCTCAGGGATGGACGGCTCCTTGTCACAAATCATTCTGTGTGACTCGATTCGTAGTGGGTTCACTCGCCAGAGAGCCACTGGAAGAGACATACCCACAGTCGAGAGAAACTTACGCCATCCGGATGTGTGTGATTGCTCCTGTGGCTCTGTGTACTGCTGTAAATGTGATAAGAGAAACAGAATGTCATTAAATAATCATTACATGGTTACCGTGTTGCTCATATTTCAGCAACTACCTATTTCAACATGCTCTGGCCTGATGTTTTAACCATATAATAATAAATCCATTTGAGGCCAGGAAGAGCATACAGATGGTTTGAAAGCTTTGTGGAATAAAGGTATTACTCTTTCCTTTAAAGAGTATGTGTTTTTTGTCTTTGCCACAATTTCATTATTTCATGTTCATGTTCAAATGCTTGTTCATAGGATTTTTGTCATTATTACAATAAATAATAAATAATATAATAAATAAATACAATAAATATTGACATTTGTATTAAATATTTGTTATTTTGACCTGAATCAATTCAATATTGTTTGTTTATTCAATATTGTTTTTCAACACATTGTAATAGTCTAATAAACAAGAAATCATAAACCACAATAAAGCTGTAATAAAGCAAATTATCAAACCTTTATAATTTGTAAAAACAAATATTTTTTTTCAATTTAATGCAACTTGAACTGCTCCATTGAGATTTAGTTGTTATAAAAATAAATGCATTAAAACGTAGTCAGAAATTCAAAAGTCTAACCCACATGCCACGTGATTCTCGTACAGTACACAAGGTAAACAAAATTGTCTAGAACTTTTCTAATCCCTCATACTATAATAATAATACCAACAACCAACCTTGTTGTTTTTGCTACCATCGGCCCCCATCACATTCGTCGCTTTAGGTAAAAATAAAAGTTGAATATTCTGTTCATCCTACATGCTGTTCATCCTACATGCTGTTCATCCTACATGCTGTTCATCCATGTTGTCGCCTGTAATTTCAGAGTTGACAGTGTGCAGTAATTTATACTCGCTTTATGGATGGGCAGACAGGGCATTGTATCTCCCACTTTGCTATGCAACACGACCCCTTTCCATCGAAGCGTTATCAGAGTGAAAGATATGGCGACAAAAACAAGATAATCTCAGATAACGACGACGACTGCTGTGCATCACCTACGGTGTTGGCCAATGAGATGTTTCGCTGAGTTGTTAAGCCACGCCCATGCGAGGAGCTGTCCGGTGCTGAATTATTGACGTCCATTTATAACTACATACATGGCGGTATTAAACATTTAGTCCTAGTGTTTACCATGTAATTCACGTACAGAATTATATGGCTACATTTTGTTTTGTAATGCGGTAGAAAACGCAAAGTGAAAGCAAAGCCATACTGAAATAATTTTGTGGTCAATCAGTGTGCTTGATTATTGCATAAATGTGAATGTCGTGTGTGTGGAGAAAAACGGAAAGAAAACGTGAGCCACAGTGACTGTTGATCTGTTCAGCATCAACAGATTGCATAAGAAATAACGATTGGATTATCTCAAGAACAGTGTCCTTGCAGATTGGGCAGATTATGTGACAGATATGGATGCGGCCATGGTGCGACACAACAGTATAGATGTACTCTGTGAACACATACATTTTCTTTAACAGATCCCCATACAGTATGAACACATACACAAATGCACATGTCAACGCTCTTCGGAATAATGGATTAGAAACAGTTACTGCACAATTGCCCATAATGCAAGAACAATGATGCTGAGAGCGTGGCTAAAGTCATTCTTCCACAAAGAGCGCATGTGCCTTCCGGATAACATGCTTGATATAATAGTTAAAATGGGAGAAACTGAACAACGCTTTCATTTTTGTAGCCTGTAGAACTTCATAAAATTATGACGTGTAATATTTTTAAGGTATCAAGTTTTTTTATTTACGCTTTAAAAGTAGTTTTATTTATAAATATTTTCTTTAACTGACACATATTAAAACATGAGTATAATTACCTCGTTTTACATACTTAGTCATGCATGATATTTATACGTTAGTCATTGTGATATATAACCATGGCATATCGGTTTTTAAAAATATTTACCTTCCTTTCCGAGGAAGGTAAGTACAGTAAAGGTTAAAAATTCTGCAAAAGAATCAGTGATTTTTTTGTTTTTATAGGTTCATCAAAGAAGACAAAATCCATTTGGAAAGTTAATGAACAAGCAATATTCGACAACTACGATTATGAATATGAATTACTACTACGTTGCTTGGTAACCATAATCCGGCAATGGCATCATTCAGGAATATGAAGAAGAGGTTCACCATAGTAGTATTCGTAAATTCTCACCCGGAAACTCAGATGTTGTCAAGATGGCGACGCACGTTGCAAGCATAGGATGTTTGTCCCCGATATGCCAGTCAGCTTTAGCATTGCGATGTAGTGTAATTACTATTAAGAGATATGTGCGTAGACACAAATTAGTGTCTGATTTAACTTCAAATGATGAGTCTATAGAAATGTTGAAACATGTCGCTGGTCAACGTAAGGAACATTCATTAAATGAGAACAGTCGCAGAAACCGAGTGATCGTTCAACGACCTGACAGTATCACAAGTGTCGACCGGACGCACGACAGCACTCGGTCAGTCAGTTCAGTTTTCACAAGGAAAAGGTGATAAACACAGATCAATATGTTGCTCCTCATCGCACCATTATGGAGATGTTGATGGACTGCTGTATGAAAGGTCACAACCTGGTGATAAGAGTCAATACTATATGGTCTTTAGTAATTATCAGCCTTGTGTTACTTCCAAAGATTTTCTTAGGATAACCTTGGAATATCTTGTGCTATAATCTAGGAGTTAAATAAACGTTGATTTTATCTACAGAAGGCTGATCAGCTTAGCTCCTTCTTTGTATTGATTGTTTTGCCTACTCATAGCAATCACTTTTTTCTGTATCATTTCTACCATCCTGGTGTCCTGTCTGTTTATGTCTAACACATGCCTGCACTGTCACTGTTTTAATATGAGCCTATTCATAAGCATTTCAGTGCCCAGTATATCTGTTCAAATAACTAATAAATGACTCTTGACTTCTTGTGACATGGTTTAATTGCAGCTATATTCAAATGTCCCATGGCCTCCCATCTAACATTTCCAGATTAAAAATATGGCAAGCCTTTGACTCACACTGATTTGTGACAATGTGAGGGACGCTGTGTGCAGTGTTACGCTCCATTGCTGCCACAGTGTGCTGCGAACTCAAGGTACCAGCCCATTCAAGACTGTCTGTCTCCATTTATTTGAATTTTCTAACTTTCCTTCTTTAAAGAATTAAAGACCCTTAGCTCACCCAAATATTTTTGTCATCATTTAAAAATAACCAAATAACATTTGGTTATTTCAAAACTTACATACTTTTCATACAGTGACAAGCTATAGTAACTATTCCTGTCTCTGACTCTAAAAGAAAAAACTAAGACTTGCTTGCACTGTATTCCAAGTCTTTTAAAGTCCTGTGATAGCTTTGTATAAGAAAGACTGAAATTTCTCTTTGTTCTTTACAATGCATATAGCTTCAGAATACTTACAATACAGAATACTTATTTTATGTTTTTTTTTTTAATTTTTGGAGCTTGACAGACGCTAGTGGCTGTAAAATGTTTGAAAAAGAATTGTGTGCAGAGCCACAGACTGGTAGCTGGCTTGGGCTGACAGCTGAATGCTGGGCTTTTAAAATTCTCCCCCAAAAATACAAGCATGTGGGGTTGGAATAGCGTGGGTGGGTAAATAATGGCAGAATTTTAATAAATAGCTAAAAGTAAATCAACATTCTTTTATTGTTTATTTAAGGTTTATGGAACTATTTTACTATTCATAACATGAAATGGTTTATTTTAAAACTGTAAACTTGAGTCTTAAATTGAATTTTTAAATTGTAAAACTCCTCTTGTAATTTCAGGAGGTGTGGATGTTTGGGAGCCCAAGGTCCTAAGAGCAGCCATCATCCTAAGCCTAATATGAAGTAACATTCCAAGTTAACTGTCCAATACAGCAACCATTCATGTAACTACAACTATAGCACCATTATGAATAACGATGACCACACCATGACTGCTCAAAACCATGTGATTATGGTTGGGTCAAGGGTCATTAGTACCCAACGAAGGTGCAATTCTACGATGATGGTGATTTGGAGGATTATGAAGGTAGCAGATGTGTATACACAAGCAAATCCCTTGAGACCCAATATTACCACACTGACTGGGTTGCTAGGCACACAGGCCTTATGATTGGTGGAGAAACGCATGAGTTCGAAAGCATTGCGGTTGGCTGAGAGGACTGGAGGCAGGAGATTATTAATCCCCATGGTACATGGTGTGGACAGCCTGAACTCTGTTATGGCTGCAAGTATTTTGCTCTTTGAAGGAAGAAGGCAGCTGCAACTACAGATAAGGAAAAAGTTGACAGAGACCACAGCAGCATGAAAACAGGCTGATCACACAAATGCCAAATCCTTATAATCCCTATATATGGATTAAAAAGATCCTGTGTGTTTTTTGTGATTCAGAAATATAAATGTGTAAATAAATTCTGAAAATTTAATTTAATTGAACAAAACCTGAAATAAATGAAATGGAATGATATAATGAAATATGTAGATACACATGTAGAAAACCTTAGTCTTAAATTCCTTGGTGATGAGTATTTTCATTTCTCAAATATCAGCATTTGAAAAACTATGGCCTAGAATAACCTTATATTACATGTATGAGGGGACATTACAAGATTTTATTACTGTGAGGTTGTAATGATAGTTATTGGGAAAAATGCATTACAGTCTTTTTTAAACATGCAATTAACATTATCTTCTTGACTTATCAGCTATTTAATAGGCCTGCTTTGTAAAAAACATTTATGGCACTCAAAATAATTAAAACGTAGGAACCAATTTTGCTTAAAACATGCATTAAATTAGATTTCAGGCATTCTTCTCAAGCAATTTGATTAATTAAGCTGCACTTAAAATATTCTCTATGCTGCTCACAAATCTCATACACTTCAAATGACTCTTAGTTCTGCCCTATTAAACCTTTAGAAACAGGCTGTATGAGTCTGTGGGAGGGTCGCCACAGTCATAGGAGGTCCCCTTACTTTTATCAAGTGCACATTCTGCATATGTCAATAGGAAATTAGACGTAAGCAATGTACTCTGCATGCCTTCATATATTATTTATGCAGACATGCTGCATTTTAATCACCTCTTTCCCTGCGTTTCTCCGAACAGCAGATGCTGGCCTTCTCACATGCAAGAAGCCGTTAAATCATTTAGGTGCCTGTTAAACAATGCAACCTTATGAATCAACCATATAAATCTAATCTTATATTTGTTTTGGGTTTAAAGGCTGTACTTTCCTTAAAAGTATTTTATATGATAATAGATAAGGAAAATATCAACATGACTACTACATTAGGAAGTACACACAAAATAAAACCACTAGAGGGAACAAGTGTACAGTATTTTGACTAAATTGAAGATTGGTGTCTGCTTTTTAAACACTTTGATTTGATGCACTTTAAAGTTTTACGATACTGCCCATTGCTTTATGCCAGTGTACAAGATGCTGTATAGAAATATGTCTTTAGTTTTTGAATGATGTAAAACTAGTATTATGTATTATTATGTAGTAGTATGTAAAACAAAGCTGACTTCTGTCAGTGTTCTGTCAGAGAGCTGATCAAATGTAAAGTGTGCATGTGAGAATATTAGAAGCACTGCGGGCTGATGAAGTGGAATAAGGGGCCCAGCTGTTGATTAGGAGGAAAAGTGGAGCTCATTACGAGCAAATTATATGTAATCTAAGCTATAATCGTAGCTCATCTATCCATATATTAATATTCAGTACTGATGTGTCCATCAGACATGCTTTTACACACATATTTTCAGGACAGAGAGTAATATGACTGTGATGTATGAGTGACCCCAATCAACCATAAAAAGAGGTACAGTATAAAGATCAAGACAGATGGCTTAATAAGTGTACAGTTTTATATGTGTATATGTGCTGTCATAAAGAACCGTTCTTGAGATATTTAGATGTTAACAAGCTTATTGAATGTTGAATAATTACCTTAAATTTGAATACTAAAATGATTCAACACATGAATATTTATCAACACTTGAAATCAAACTGGAATTTGATTATGCTGAACATTTTCTGCCATTTTAACAGTTTCAGCTTTCAAAAATAATGTAATCGGATGTTGTATACAGATAGTAATGCTGATTGATCAAAGCAATGGCTGAGTGCTGTCATAATTGAAAACTGAACATGTCTTAAATGTACCTGAGGTTTATTGTAATATTCTTCTTTAAGGAGAATGTTTTAATATATGTTATGATTGCATAAGATTATACTTTGAGCACCTCAGACTAACCAGCACATCAACCCACGCCATCTGACAGCCATTCAACCTTTGGAAATTGAAATTTCAAGGCAACAGAAAATGTAAGAAACAGAAATGGACATTGTGACAGACTATTGAGATGTGGCCATGGAGAGAAAGTACTGGGCGGAAAGTAGCCACAATACCAGCCAGTGCTGATGAGAGTCTAAAAATAGCAACAAAGAGAGCGCAAGAAAGGTGAAGCTTTTGATGTCATTGCTGCGCCAATTCTCTCACGGTGGGCTGTTGATTAATTGCGGCTGCATTTTGAACCTAGATCACCTAACAGGGTCCTCAGGAGTCCTTTCCTTGTACCTCAGGTTCTGATATTAAAAACAGTTTTATCTCTCACTCACTTGTCACTTTTAATGACTCACTTCCCACCTGCAACCAATGTTTCAGAACACATCCTTTATCCTCTCTGCTGTGTCCTGAAAGCTGCGGTTATTGGGTCACTTACCTGTTTTCATTCTGTAAGCCCAATATCAGTCCACACGTACAGTGAAGACCAAGACTAATTAGAATCATTTAGGGACTTGTTAGGAAAACAAGCCTGTTAATTCAGTAAGAAAAATGTAGGTGTAGGTAATTAAAATTAATTACATAAAAAATTAAAAGCTAATTTTCCATTTTTGGGTGAATTATCCCTTTAACATTTTTAGTACGTTTAGCATCAAAATAGCACCTTCCCCTTAACTGAGACTGCAGAAAACCACCAAGACGTGACTTACAGATGCTCAGCTCCTGTAGATGTATCATACTTATCTGAATTGGCATAGATAGGTGGTATATGGAGTGTGAAAACAGCTGATGAAAGAAAGCTGGTGTGTGGAGGCCACAGGCTGTTGCTTCCAGATCCAGATGCAATGGAGGGGCACAACACCTTCCGAGATAGGTGAGAAATGCATGAAATTCCCTATAATGTTCTCCTAAACAATGTTGAATTAGTTACGCAGTATTAAATCAAAGTTGACTGATGTGAAATATTAAGATAAGATGATAAGAAGGGCTAATTTTTTATTAGTAGTTGCTCTAACTATTCTTGATATCACGTCTAGGTCCTATGTCCTGTGCTGTGCCTTTTTGTAGAAAAACATCCTGTTTTTGTCTGGGACAAAATAAAATTAATAATAATAATTTTAGAACAATTGCAAATGATTTACTGCAGTAGTTGCAATAGTTATTTATTTTTCTAGCTTTTATCGGATTAAATGTAATGGGATCCCAAAAGTGTCTAATTTAATGTTATTATTTTCATTATAAATTATATTATCAGCATAACAATTTATAAGAAAAGCTCAACTGGACAATAGATAAATTACAGAATTCCTTAGTATGTCCCCATTTGCTTTAATGTCAGCATGCCCTGTAACTGCCATAAACTCTACAAGTTTGTGTAAAAACTGCTCTCTGCTCCTGACATACCACTTATGAGGCCTGATTTTTTCATTTTCTATACCTATTTCACCATATAATTCTTAAATCCGCTCTTCATATTTGATAAAATTCTCCTGTAGTCTGCTGATTCTACATGCTTCAAAGCTATAAAAGGATTTATTGCAACTAGAACAAATGTATCTACCTAAGATGACCGATGTGAGTTCTGTGAGTTATGAGCAACAGAAGTAAAATGTATTGCGGAACCTGATGCTTAGAGGCAATGTAAAGTGAATGTGATAGATGTGGGCCAATATAAACACTGACGCTTAAATGCTAGGCAATGCTTCCTTTACAAATAATTCATGCCTCTCTGTATGAGTGTGCGTATGTTTGGGTGTCTTTAGGAATGAATAATTTAAAATTCTGTGCTCCAGTAGATTATGCGTCTGCTCCGAGCCACTAACAAGTACTTGTTAGCATGTTGAGAAAAGAAAACAACTCTCCACTGCTTGTAACATCTACAAGGCAGCCTGAGGCACACAACACTCACACTAGCACTCACACTAGCACCTTCTTTTAAAAGATTGCCGGCAAATCAAGGATATTTCATTCCTAAGTGTCCACTCCATTCAGGATTATGCAAGTCAATTGCCTTTCTCAAGTTCTCACTTTTCTTGTGGGAATGTGTGGGAGTGAAAGGAGATTTACTTTGCATGAGTTACCAGTTTAATAAGCTATCTGTACCCCTAAAAACAAACAGAAGTGAATATGTGGACAAACAAACGTTTCAGTAGCAGCACTGTGTTTATGTTGTTTTCATTTGACGTTAACCAACAAATGGTGTATTTAAAATAAAATTTAAAAGGGGAGACTTTGGCCCACTACCCCAAGAATGCAAGCAAATTTTTCTGGACTCACCATTCAATCGATAATAAATAATGAATCTGTTAACAAATTCCTGCCAGGAAAACAGTTCCTACCAGAGTAAACTTATGTTTCCACTGCAGCAGAAGAAATCTGACCAATGGAAATGTACTGTAGATATAGCGCGTTTTGCATGATTAATTATTTAACCGAAATATGAGGTAATCCTAAAGTCGCTGAGATGCAAGTTGGAGCTGTCAGAAACTTCTGAGTTACAAGTAATTACAAGTTCTTTCAAGCACGTCAAGGATTTTTACAAGTCTCGTGATTACGGCCATTGTGTGAAGTCACATTAATTCCTATGTGGAGATCAATCCCACAATCCACCTCAAGAAAGTGTTACTTGACTTCCGTGTGAGGAAAAACACTCACCCATTATCAAAATGAGCCAGTGGAATGTATAGGCTTTGCTAATCAATGCACAGATCGAGGACGGAGTGGCCATTTGCAGCAGAGAGGAAAAACAAGTAAAAGAATAGCCCTGCAAGAAGTACAGGTCGGTCTTATCTGACACTGACAACATTATTTGTTTAATGTTGATGTCCCCGTCCAGACCTGGATAGGAGATAGTATTTTAACACAAACAAATTAACAGGGAACATTAAGAAAAGTTATAGTCAATGAGTAGAGTATAGCATACCATGTTAATACTTCAGTATGTGGCAGATCAGAATGCAGCTGAAGACAGTCAGATGGAGAAAATGAGATTGTGTTTGTGATGAATGTAAGGGTAAAACTGAAGGCTGATAATTCTGATAAATCACCAGTGTTGGTGATTTACAGAAGCAAATACACCACCATCTGTCATCATCAATGCTCTTTTATCATGTTCTGGCTCTTATATGATGTAGGTACAGCATATACAGAGCAAGATTGTATTCCTCTTACCTCTTTCAACCAAACCTACCCATTAAAACAGGATGTTTCACAGGTGGAGAACTGGCCCAGATACCCACTTTTACTACTGACAGAATAAAAAAATTACCCGCTAGAAATAACCCTAACAGCAAAGCAAGAGATAATCAATTCTGCTACCCAGATGGTGGACAAAATGTATCATCCCCTTACCAGTGTATCTAAATATGTAACATGAATGTATAATAGACACTGTATTTTTATATCTAAATTGTATTACTTGTCAACCATAAAATATAAGCAATCACTGTGGTCACACAGAACAGACAGCAGATGCCAAATTCTGTATGACCTTTTAAGGACTCAAGGGACTAGAAATACTGTTGATTTACATAGGATTAAAAGATTATCACCTCCATTTATTTACTAGTAGAGACTAGTGGAGACTTAGAGCTGATACTCAGCTCGTGCTTGTGTTTTACCCAAATCAGTCTATTTATAAAATCTGTTAAAGCAAGATCTCTGTCCATGGTGATTAACTAGGCAGGCAATTGCTGGCTTTCATATTGGTGACCTATGTAAACTATTTGATGGACACCTCTAAGTATGAGAAACCAGTCAAAAAGGCTTAGCCTGGAATAATTTCTCTTGTCCTGCATCAGATAAGTGACATTATTTTAGGTTGTTTTACTTTCTCCAAGGGAGAAATTATCTTCTTATGTCAGTATTTCACACTTGTGAGACAATTGTACAACTACTGTTGCCATGGAGTTTTTTCTTTTCTTTTTTGTGTTGTTGTGCCACCTCTGTTCATCCACGAGTTGAAAATGCTAAATGCTTCATACAATCCTTAAGAAGTTCAAGAACAAAAAAGAAATCATTTAAATGTTTATGAGAAGTACATTTAAAATGTATCCTCAGGATGTGGACTTCTAAAGGAATAATTAACCCCAAAATGAATATATCATTTTGAATACATATAAAATACAAATATAAAATGAATACCTCAAAATGAATACATCCTTTACTTACCCCCATGTTATTCCGAAACAAGTGTATTACTTGCTCACGATATGTTGTGCCATACTTTGGAATTTTTGTGGGAAAAACTAAGAGCAAGTTTTCAAAGAACTGAAAGGGGGCAGAGAGGTTTTTCAGAGGCTGGTGTGGCATCCAAGAAACCCTTTTCAATTTCTAAAGCTTTTCAAAACAAAGAGTGTGTTTTTGTCCTCTGTGTGGAAGAAAGTCATTCGGTTTGAAAATAAATTACTTAAAGAATTGTATGCCTTCGCATATACCCCTAAATGCGAAGAAATCCATGAATCATTTTTTTTCTCGTTAAGTTCCAGTTAGTCTAATTATATTCATACAGCTGCTCGGAGAAACTGGGGGTTCCGTGAGCTGATTTTAGAGAACTTCCGAAGCCTTTAACGATTCATAATGAACTGTCATTATAGTATCTAAGAATGGATGAGCGCTGCTTCGCCTGGGTGAATTATTAAGATGCACGGTGAACATACATATACCCCAGTTATCTTCCCAGACAGCGGCATTCAGGATGCTCGTCATAATGTTGAGGCTCGTCTACATTCGTCAGACGTGCGTTCGTATGACGGGATAGGCTGCTTTCCGACTACTGCGTCAGAGTAGCTCTCATCCGCATCACTTTTGGCGCG
The DNA here is from genome assembly GCA_036877525.1 of Chromobotia macracanthus. Lineage (NCBI taxonomy): Eukaryota > Metazoa > Chordata > Actinopteri > Cypriniformes > Botiidae > Chromobotia > Chromobotia macracanthus. Next base: position 5,263,075 of record JAZGTH010000005.1, read on the forward strand.
ATTCTGGAGATTTAATTCTGACATAAGCAGACGGCTGGATCCCCTGCGATGTCATCCGGGACCGACTGGATGATTGTAGTGTCCGGTTATCCGAACCGTGGGCTGCACTTTGATGACATTTCTTTGGCGTAGGTGCACGGCAGGTAGTTGACAACTGCGATTGCGGCGCTAACTAATTTTAGGGGACTTGTGCGAGCAAGCAGGTGGTCTCGGAGAATTTGCGTTGACAGTAAGTCGGTGTGGAAAAGATCAATTGATCGAAAACTAACACACGCGTAAATAACGGGGCAGGATGGAAAAAGAGACGCGAGGTAAGTCCAGCCGTGATTGTAGACCATTCGTTTTCTCATGTGCATGCCTCCACGTCTCTGACACAACGTAACAATTCAAATACATGTCATCTTAGTTTTATCAATGCCCATTCACAAAATATGCGATCGTTGAGACATAATTGCATTTTAATTGAGAAATGATTTCAGTGAATAAGAGACGAAATTAAGTGGTTGCGGCGCATTTGCTCCGACGTCTGTCTTACACATTTGTTTTATAGGCTACTGTATGTAGTCCAGGTTAAGTGGACGCTTGCTACTGAGCCTTTAAGTCTATGCGCTTTGTGTGAAAAGTGTCTCGTATATGTATTTGTTGATATCTCTATTGCTTTTTATTTTACCATCACGTTATTTTGATGCATGTTTTCATGGAAGGGGCAAATCTGAAATACTTTTCACTTAAGTGAATATTTCTCTGGGTAGGTTTATTTTTGATATTCAGTTTCTTTCACTTACCTTAGAGTCTTAGCTCCAAAAAAGCTATTATCCCTGGAAAAAAGATTCATATGTATTTACAGTTCATTTAACACACATGGACTTTTTTTGTGAAATGAGCATTGGCTATATATGGTAACAGTGCAAATGTGCCATTAAATGGTCTAATTAAAGGTTCTCAGCAAAGAAAGGTCACCAAAAATGGTAACACAAAATAATTAGCGAAACAGCAAAAACGGAAATGTAACACGCAAACATCAAATCGTATTTTTTGGCAACTTGAAACAACTGTGACAGCCAATGTGACAGCCTGACCCAACTTGATGTGTTTGCATGTGTTTTTCTCGAGATACATCTCATATGAAATCGGCAGCAGCAGGTCAAATTTTACAAATTTTGCCTCCTAAACTTGGGCTTTGCTCTCCAGTGGCCGAAGCTGAAACTGCTGTTGACCGCATGTGCACCTTCTCTCGCTGTACTGTGTGAGACCCAGACATGAGCAAAGATCATCCCAATAAACCATTTGAGTAGTTACATACACAGTGTACTTCAGACACTACACCCAACACTACCAAGACAAAAATGTCTTCTTTCACTGCTTTGCAAATACAGCATAGTCCACTGTAGAGCAGTTTGGAAACTGGGTAAGCAGAGACACAAAATTCAACCTCGGATTCCAGCAAGGTCAGTGTTTGGTTAAAATTGACCCTTATTAGGCTACTTCTTTCATTAGTAGTTATGTTTCTGTCTGAAGGCTAGTGATGAGTACCGGCAGTTTTATTATGGTTTTGTTAGTAAACTTGCATAGATGGTAACTTTAGGAAACTGACAAGCTCCCCAAGAGATTGATGTTATTTAAAGAGCACAGGAAAGGCAGGTGTGAGCATTTTTATACTACTTTTACCCCAAAAAACAAGTCACACTATTGAAAGCTGACATTGCCCTGTCAGTTGCATAGCATGTTATTAAAGAACTTGTGTTGTGTCTCTGTGGACAACTCTACTGTTCCTCATGTGCTGTTTGTCACTTTATACATTTAACTATATGCTGACATAAATAGAACGCTGTTAACATGGTTACCAGGCAAATGCTTTTATTAAATTCTACCACATCAGAAGCTATTTAAACTAACTTTGCATGCCCATAATTTTAAGCTGAAAAGGACATTGGCCCCATTTACACCATTTTTTCAAATACATCTAGTATATGATCAACGAGTACATCTAGGAAAATCATAGTACAGAAAAAAGGAAAGCTTGGACTCTTAGCAGACAAATATTGTTTCTGACATTTTGGGGTCACATAATGTTGTTAGATTTGATTGACAGGGGAGGGATTGTGATCCAGACATAGATGGCAAACATTAAAACACAGAAGCTTTCATTGGCTAACGGTGCCATACTTTGTTTTAAGATATATGTGTTTCAGTACATCAAACGGTGGTGCCCATCTCATCTGATGTGTTTTAATAGTCTCAATTAACCTGTGTCTTTGTCCTATTCAGCCCCAGTCACTACATGTCTGATCAGACATCATTACAAATACAAAAGCACTGTTGTGTCCTCTGAGTGATGCCCTTGTTTCTCTGGTTATGTTGGGACTGGGTCAGTCATAGGCATTGGATTGGGAAGCTGTTCTGTCTGAAGCTTTTGTTCTGTTTTATGGGTGAATCACTGATAAAGATCTGTGTGATACTGTGGAAAAACCAAAAAATTAAAATGATTATCTGGATTGGTGTGGATAATCATTTGTGTATTGTTTAAAAAGAAAATACCTAATGGAGAGGAGTTTTTAGTCTGGCTCAGTAAGATGACACTATGGTTAGAAAACCTTCAATGCCCTCACTTTCTATTGAGTTTGGAAAGGAAGGATTTACTGATGCACTTGGATGCAAAATATTCTATATTGACTCACAAAGAATATAAACAATTTTAAATTAATAATGTTGTTTTTTTTAAAAATGCGTTCACTTTTTGGGTACATTGCCACAGTCATCGTTACACTGCAACAAAAGGTGCATCGAAAGCATGTATTGCATAAGAAAAGATACATTTACACAAAATGTTTTTGGTGGCACAGAGGTTTTTGGTGTACACGTGTATACACAAAAGAATCACACTCACTGCACTGACTGCATCACACACTTGCTTGAGGATCTTGTGCACAGCAAACAGAAAACAGGGTACATGCTCAGTAGCACGTTTAAGCTTGCGTTAATGTAATATGTCAACCAGAATTACATTGTAGCCCTAGCCTTTGATACTAGGTTATTATATATAGTAGATTACCCACTTATTATATTTCTATGGGCAAGTCAGAGGCAGCGTAATATTAGGGCAGCTTTTACACTGTTATTTAAAAACTGAGATGCATCAATGCATCAACAGTCCCATTGTGACTTTCTGAAACCAAATTAAATGCACAAAGCAATGCTCAAAGATTCCCACCATAAACTCTCTTTACCTATCCACAGAGTTAAATATGTATTTTTATATATACAAATTCTACAGAAAAAGCCTTAGGGCACCAGTTCATGAGAAGGTTTTAGTTGCAGCTGGATTCTTAGAGTACCACCAAGGCTGAGTGTTTCTAAAATAATCTCCACAGATGTAGATTTAGTCACCAATGTCCACTGCAGGTTCCAGACAAGCAGAGCATCCAGACTTCTAAGTGTCTGATCAGAAACCGATTCTTTGTATGAGGACCGGATGAGGCAGACAGCAGGAAGACACAACAGCTGGGGCACAGCTGCCACATAAAACAGCAACCACAACATGTGGATTGAATGAAGACAGAGACAGACACAGACACAGAAAGAAAGTGACTGACAAAAGTCTTAGAATAAGAGGTCAAGACAAGAGGTTTACAGACATGAAACATCTCCATTGTCTGCAAAATTTACTCTATTCTATAATACAATAATATATTATTGCAGTATTGAGTTACCAAATAAAGCGTTTGAATTTTGGCCAGTTGCTTGTGTGTTTTTGAAGTCACAATGAAATGAGCATTACTTAATGTTTGTTGTCTTCATCTGTCTTTGAAATGTAATAAGTCACTGTTCTTTTGTCAATTTGACTTTTCTGCTGATGTCATTTAGGCCTTATGGTTCTACTGGATGATGTTAGTCAATAGCCAAAGACTGTAGCTATTTAGTCGAACGGTATGGATTGCACACTTCACAATTCAGTTTTTGATGGATAACATTAACGGTAGATAAAACAGATAAAACAAAAAATAAGACAAAATAGATGAAAATCTTGTCCTACTTTAATTCTCATTGAATATCCCATTGCATTTGATGTCACATTGTGGAATTAAGATAATAATGGAGATTCATGTTGATGTTTGTCCTCATCTAAGATCTTTATTCATTGTTTCATTGGGGCGCTCTACCCTTGTCCTGTTGTGTAAGCCAGTCAAACGATATGTGACTTTCCTGAGAGCCCAATATGATCTAAATATTCATGTCTATATATAGCCCCAGTTATACATTTACATTTATGCATTTGGCAGATGCTTTTCTTTAACATGACTTTGTGTACGGCACATATGTTCCTCAAAAATCAAACCCATGACCTTGATGTTTGCCAACACTGTGCTCCACCATATGACCTACGGTAATAAATGTACATGTGTAGATAGCCGAGATATTAACAAATATTATCCCAGCATATGAAAGATATACCTTCCCAAATTACCCATAATATTTCCTCAAATAAGTTTGCTTTCTATTTGTATGTTAAAGAGTATTTTATGTTCAAAATTTAGAAAAAAGATAACAATAGCAAGGTAAAACAGGCAACAACCTCAAAATAATTAGTTTAAAAATATAACAATTAATAAAAAAAATATATATAAACATCAAAAGAGAGCTGTTTTGTGGATATGTAGTGGAAATTATGCCACTGGGTCTGTAGAATACATTTTAATAAGGAAAAACTGTTCAAGACAAGAACTTGACGAATGAAACAGTGTGTTGTGACCAGAACATGATAAAAACAACTAAAACTTATAAGCTAAAGGAAGACTATTGAACAGTGACTTTTGAGGTTCTACATTAGGCAGATTTTTAAATGAATGAAAGGAATTTTTAGTTTGAAACTATGAGAAAAATCCACATACTGAACATCAATGGAAACATGTAAAAGAAAGGGTACTCAACATCAAGTCTAGGAAACTCGCCTAGGACGAGTTCTGTCGTATCCACACCAAAAGATGCTTGAAAGTCAAAATCGAAGCTTGAGACACAAAGGAACTGCCAAAAACGAATGTGGTCTTGGCAAAGTATATGAAGTTAACACAGTTTGAAGTTCCTGTTTTTTTTTGAACAGGTGTTCTTGCATATCCAAACAATATTTTGCATATTGCATTTTAAAAAGCAGTACATGTTCTCCACTGTACCTTGTGCTAATCTCAAGATCTCTGTATCATCTGGGCCTTTTATTTATTATTTTTTTTACCAGTGTTGATCTTGCCTTACTCTGTGACCTTGGGGAGACAAGACAGAGGGGAAAAACAGTATCCATACAATTATATTCAGTAATTTGTAACCAAAGCGTGAGATGTTATGATGCACACATTGGTATTTGGATTTTGTTTAGCATGCAAAAGGACCTGGGTTCAAATCCTATCCTAGGGACACATGCCTGGTTTGAATCAGCATGACATTTCTGCTGTAGGTTCATTTTTTAATATGTGTCAATGTTTTGATGTGGCTGGTGCCACATGATGTGCTAATCTTGTCATATAATTTAATAAACCTTTGTTATATCGCTAAGGCAACCATTACTTGAACTGGGAAAAAACAAGAACAAAAATCATTCAATAATAGGTCTCTTATTAACAGCAGTGAAATTAAACAATGTTTAGCAATTAGCAGGATGAGTTCATTTAGATGTTATTTTTCATTCCAACTTGCGTTTATGAAACATCAACACAGATGGCAAACATGCCTTTGGTTATAAAGTTATTAAATGTGCTGCTGGTTTCACTCTCTACCTTATGTCTAATGAGTATTTTTGGAGCTCTGTTTTCTTTTAGGAAGTATTAAGTTGGGGCAGAGAGTATATTGTGCCACATAGTCAAAGGGGGTCTGATAATTCTTTCCTCAAATATCTAAAGCAGATATCTAGCAGAATCTTTTGTGTATCCTTAATAAGAAAGATCTGAATGGGAGAAGACAAGGATTGTGGGAAAGAGGAACAAAATTAGGAAGGTCAGATAAAGATGAAGATTCAAACTTGGATTATTTACATACATGTTGAACAGAAGTGTGACTGTATTGAATAAATATAAGTTTGATTTTTTTGTGAGGTGTTACTCATTCATTACAAGCCTCATTTGAAAAACAGCAAGGTACCCTGGCCAGGTGTGAAACCATCTGTTTATATAGACATCTATTGAGAGCAGATCCATTAGTGGGACTAATTATATGTTATAAGGAACTACTCAGATAGGCATACAACACAAATGTAACTTCTACACGAAACTAAACAAACCTAACTGACTGGCCAATGAAAATGTATTTTCAAATTATGTAATCTAGTTAAAGATTTATTCATACTTAATGAACTGAATAATTCCTTCCCAAGTTGCTGCTCTACATTCAGAGCGACCAAAATACAGTATACAAAGGACAAAAACCCTTCTTTTTAATGTAATTAGCATTATTTGGTGACAATAATGCCCCAATTATCTTAAATATATGTATTCTATATTCTGATATGGCATAGACAGCACATTGGAAAAAACGTTATATTTAATTTAATGAATTAACATATTTTGAATATGAACACTTTCAGTATAATCAAAGACAATCCAATTCTCCTTCTAGATTTCAAATAAAACAATGTTATTTTATATATTTCCCTTTTTTATTTTTGTTAATGTCAGCTTTGTGGCAACATCCTCTCTGTTGTCATTTATCGCAGCAGAATACAAAACAAGGCTTTTTTTGAAAAGACAAGGCTTAGGAATAATTAATAGTGAATATAAACCTTATCACCCACAGTTCTCATTCGGCTTGTTTTTGAAAAGAAGGATCTCTCATTCACACCTGTTGTGACCAATTGTTTGCCCATTTCAACTGGCAGCTGGTTGTTAACATTTATGCTATTTACCCTATGTCAGTTTTTAAAGAGATGGTTACAAACATGCTGTAGATTTTTTGAAGGTACTGTATTGTCTTTAACTGTGCTGTAGAATTAAAATATTTGCAGTCTTACTCTATCTTGACCTCCTTTTCTTTGAGAGAGTTGCTATTTTTTCTGAAACTGTGAAACTGAGGGATGGTTGCTCTGTAAATTATGTATTTGATAATGGTACATGTGAATTTTTAATGTGCGGATTTGCTTTGAAAGGTTATGTTTGATTGCACAAGCTCGGGGGTATTCTAATCAATTTTTCAATTTCGTTTGTTTTCAAATAGAACCCAAAAAGCTGCTGAAATACCTTATTGATTTCAAAGATCAATTTAACAGTCTCTTTATATCCAGTCTTTGTATGTAATCCACATTAATGCCTAGTGTAATTAGCAGTGCAAATGCATTCCTAAGGTCATATTACTTTTCAACCTAGTTTTAAACAGGCTATGTTTAAAGGCAGGAGACGAGGTTGATTTGACAGTTAGGTCGCTGTCTTGTTTTTCTGGCTTTAGTCTGTGCCACAAATGTTTTGAAGGTAACAGCAATTACCCCAAGAGGCATTAAATGAACCACAGCTGACATCCACAGAGATACTTGCAAAAACACATTATTACTGACACTAGAGCATCATTGAGACCACCAATGAGCTCTCTCTGGCTTCATTGATAAGTTTTTAAAACCATATTCTTCCCATATAAGCTATTAATACTGTATCTTGTAATTAGCTTCCGCTAATATTGCTCTATTCTGTATGATGTGGCTACCACAGCCAATGAATGGAGGACGTTATGCAATGTAACTATTAATGCCTATTAAAGTGAACCCTATTCAAAGCTGTGTTTGCTGTTCATCCTCTGTGAAGCCTTTGGTCGGCATACAGCTTTGAAGCAGATGTGTCTTTCATACTCTCTCATCCCAAAGTCTTTGTGGAACTTCAGTTCTTACTTTAGAAGCTCAGTCTCTGTTGTACCTTTAGGTTCACTGTTTGCAAAATATAATATGGCTGCTAGCATCAAAATTCCCAGGGTTATTAAATCCAGGCTTGTTTGTGTTTGCATCTTACCCTGGGTATATTTCCAGCCACAACCAGAAGATGAATAGCTTAATTATAACACCAAACATAATGGGAAATGAACATTTGTATATATGTGAAGGGGTTTAGAGACGAGATTACACAGTGTAATACCTTTTTTAATAAGATGAGAGAGAGAGGGAGTTGGTACCATAAAATGAGGTGCTAGCTCTTCAGCAGTATCAGGTATAATTAAAACTGGGCTGTTTACATTTCCGCAAAACACTGTTAAATATGGAAATCAACACTCAGACAAACAATTTTGTGAATATTTGGTAGATACCTGTTCTGTATGTGTGTTAAAAAAATATTGTGTTTGGACATAGTCCTGTGTGTGTATATAGTCGAAAAACAAAGTGGGTCAGACTGATCATGACACCATTGAAGCCAATCAGCAACAACATATGTGCCAGCTGTTAATCATTGCCTGTTTGTTATTTTGAGGGCACAGCAGTAGGGGAGGGGTGTTTTTGGGTGTCAGAGTAAACCTAGAACTTGTTTTAAATACTATAAGTTTCATACACAGCTTTTGTAATAAAAGTGGGATCAGTATTGATTCAGGCGGGTGAGTAGAAAATGACTCATCGGATAAGATGGGTAAATTCCAGCATAGCACCTCTAATGACTCTCTCATTAAGATCATCATCTTCATCAAGCTATCGTCATCTGGAGCAAATGGAGTGTAAGAAGAGTGTAATGTCCCAAAGACCCAAATGGTAGTCTACACCATTTAAATGTGTAGTGTAGGCAGTTAAATGTACAGTATTCTTGTGCTACAAATTAGTGCTTTAACACCTCAACGCTTTTGTAACCTTTTGGCGTTTAGCAGATGTTTTCTTACTGAAACTACATAAAATAATGCTAACAAACCATGTAAGTGGCATTCATCAGGAAAAGCAGAACACATAAAGGCAAGAAATATCAGAGTATGTACACACTCACTGGCCACTTCATTACGTTTGCCAGTATGCAAATATCAGCAAATCATGTGACATTTAATCAGTACACACAGGAAGACATGGACTGCTGTGACTTCTGGAATTTTCTTGCCTAGAAGTCTTTATAGTTTACAGGAAATATAAAAAAACACATTTATTGAGTGGCAGTTGGGGCTTACAGTGAGTGACAGTTCTGTAGCTGAAAATGTCATTGGAGAATGACCAGACTGGTTGAATCTGACAGTGACTGACATAACAATGTGCTGCAACAGTGAAATGAGGAAGAATATCTCTGAACACAGACCACTGCCAACACTGAAGTGGCTTCAACAACAAAAGAGCACACCTAGCCAGGTAAATTAGTCTTTGGTGCACACAGGTTAACAAAAACTGGACAGTGGAAGATTGCAAAAGTGTTTTAATAAGCTTGGAGGCAACTTTTTAACCCTCAACTGCAGTAGAAAGATGTGGTTATGGAGGTGTCTGCTGGCTCAGGTTTGTCAACAAAAAGCTTGAGATGATGGTCGTGGAAGATGCTTTTATGTGAAGCAACTTACAGTAAGTATCAAGAAATACATTGGGAGTCAAACCCACAGTCTTGGCATTGTTAGTGCCATGCTCTACAAGAGCTAGATACATTTGGTCTGGAGTTTGGACATTTGCTTGCCATGTTGCCAAGAGGTAGTAATTGATAACAGAAATGTACACTCCGTTAAATACAACAGATTTCAAAACTTTCCATCTGTAGGTCATAAGAATGATGGGATAATTCTGCTAGATAATGATATGTGTAACAGCAATATCATAGTCTTAGTGACTCTTGGAGGGAGTTGCATAGTGCTTGGTGAACAGTTCTCATGATTTGAATTGAGGTCAACAGTGGAGCTGTAAATGAGGTGAGGTGGGTAGAGTCAGGGCTGAATGAGAATGAGTTACACATGATGACCACTCTGTGTTCAAAGTGGGTCATGAAGCACTCAATGTTGAGTGTAGATGGAATGAGGAGGTATAAAACTATTCTAACAGATTAAAGATGAAAGTGTTGAAACCGTAATGGAAATACAACGTTTGGCTGATTTAATGTTAGAGAAAAATTCATAGCAAAGGACAGCTCATTTCTCAAGGTCTTTGGGCGAATTGCTTTTCCTCTCATACTTTTGTTCCATCACTATATAGAGGGTTTAGAAAGCCAAGGGCTTGTAGAATAGTGACAGAATGACTTTGAGATTGGAGGGCGGTGGACTACTGATAGGTTGAAGCCTTGATGAGAGGGTGGAGTTCAGAGCGAATTGGCCAGTATCTACAGAGATGTTGAAGAAAGACCAGCTGGAGGACTTTGGGTAAATACTGAGGAGGTGAATTAGGAGCACTCTCTCTTTGAACGCTTGTCAGAATATTTCCTGTTGTGGTGAATAGAGAAAACAAGCATGACGCACAACCTCAGAAGTGAAGGTCCTGCTCTGTTCATGTCCAGACAATCACAACAGTTGGGAGGTAAGCAACAACTGATAAGTCTGATAGAAAGCTCATTAAAGGGAGAAAAAAGTGTCTGTAGTTTGTCCTGGCTGGGAAAAAGAGGCAACTTATAGACATAAATTACTCATGAAGGTCATAAAGTTCAAGGTCAGTTTGATAATGCAATTATAACGTGAAGTGAATGTAAAACAAGATATTATGGTGCATGTAATATCAAAACTAACATAAGCAATATTTGCTTGGAAGTCTCTACTCTTTCACTCTCTCACACATAAACACATACACACAACTCTATATGTCATCAATTGCTGTGCTCCTGTTGGTTCTTTATTAGATAGTTGTCATAGAAGCAGATTTTGGACCAAGATTTATCACAAACCCATTTAATCGCCTGTTGTGAGAATGTCAAACTTGATCAAAGACTAGCCAAGACTTTTGGCATATAGCAAAAAATATTTTACCATTCCAAAACCAAAAATCATGGCCAGAATCACACAGTACACTAGTTAAGAGAAAGTAAGTTTCTTAGTTTAGCATCATATATAATTTAAATTAAAAATAACTACAGTCTGGTTCATTCACTACTGGATTATGTATCAGCTGTGGTTTAAATATATGTATTTTTAGGTCTCTGTGTATCATTGGCCACATAAAGAGCACACATATATTTTTGTTCAATAAACATGCTGGTTTATCTAATCCTGCAAAGGCATGTGACTTGTGTTCACATTAATTAAACGATTAGTTAAAGAGAGAAAAAGACAGAGTCAACCAGATTGACACTTTTTTTGGTTGAGTTGTGAAGAGAGAAAATGTGCCAGATCTACAAAAGAAGTCAGGAACAATGCAAGCATGAACAGAAAGGTCTTTGCAGGCTTATCAGAGCTCAGCAAAATCCAGCACTGGCTGTTGTCATTTGCAACTTATGCAGTGTAGGCGTGCTTCTCCTTTTTAATTAGCTACACTCAGCTTCAAAGTAGCTCTCCCTGGGGGAGTTTTGTGTTGTTTCTGCTACAAGGGGAAACTTTAGCAAAAAGAACATCATTCTTCAGGCCATGCACCATTTCTTCAAATGTATTCTAGGGACTTTTTGTCCCATCTTTAGTGAGAGGACACCAAATTAAGTGGTGCCCTGTCAGTTTATTTATTCATTTATTTATTTATTTTGCCAGTGAAAGCAGTTGTACACTTGTATACCAAGCAGTCAAACTGCAGAAATGTTAACGAACTTGAAATATTGGAAAAATGCTTACAAAATATGGTAGATTGTATAGTATTTTTGTATAGAATTTTGTATATGTTGGTACTTCTTCAGGAGCACTTGCTAATGAAATCATTAAGGAACCAGAATCATTAAATTTCTCTCTTTTGTCTCTAAGTTGCTCTCTTTTGTTTGCTAGTGCCCTCTCGAAAACACAGCACCTCCCACTGGAGACTCCAAAACATCGCACAGGAATCTGTTGACAGCTCTGATGAAGAGTTTTTCGATGCACATGGTGAGAGATGATATCATTTCTTTTATTTATTTATTTGTTAAAAGCACATTACTCAGAACATCTGTCAGTCAATTAAATTAATTTTCTTTCAAATTGGAAGTGCTTCAGTGTATTTGAGTTATATGCATGTACGGTTTGCAAATCCTGACTTCTGTGCAAAGTGCAGTAGCATTTGAGTGTTTAACATTGTCTACAAAATACCCCTAAAAATTGTTTGAGCACAACGGCAGCTGAAATCACTTTTGGAATTAGAACACCACACAGTTCAAACAGAACTACATTTAATAGTCTACCAAGCTATTTATAAAGACTAAGGGGCTTACAGACAATACATGCATTTATAAGAGGGATATTCTAGAAGAGCTACTTATCTAGAGATTCAAAAGCTGACAGAAATCGGCAGCCATGTGTCAGCGTAATAAATCAAAGCTAAATGGAGCAGGAACATTGCAATAATCATGATCAAATCCTGAGAGACACTCAAACAGCATTTTACATTGGTCTTCATTATAAGATTGATATGACATCACTGTGTATATACATAAATATGGCCCTGTACCTGGGGTTTCAAAAGCAGCATTTCATTTGCAGAGAGGCTAAGGAAATCTAATTTCCTAACAGCTATCTTTCGTTGGCCTGACAAACAGTCAAAACATGTTAAAGAAAAGGCTATGGTATTACATCAAATACACACATAACCACATCCACACACACACAAAGCCCAAACTGGGTGTTATGACCCTCAAGGACAGATAAATGTGAAAAAATTTAAATCAGTTTCACGTACAGGCAGTGCTCAAGGACCTCTGTCTTTCATCTTAGCCCCCTAAAAATCTGTAATTATGTAAACTACATAAAATTATGTAAGAAATGAGGCTGCAGTAAATTACCTGACGTCATTTCACTCTGAATCCTCAAGTTGCTAGCCATTAAAAAACTTGGTTACGTTATGTATTATCAAGTATTATTTAAAAAATGTTTAAGTGAGGCTGCACGATATTGAAACAAAAATGTGATATATATTATAACATGCTAAATTACACAATATACATAGATAAATTTGTAAAATCAATTTAAAACTTTTAAAACTTTTAAACGTTTAAAATCTTAAGTTTTAAAAAACTTTTCTTGTTTTTATTGCCATTTTGTTTGCCATTTTTCCTTTATATACTGATTATATCTATATATGTTTATGCAGTGTAGTGCATTTAAAGTCCTGAAAGCAAATGTTACTCACATAACATGGTACCCTACATTTATTTATTTTCTTTGTAAGCTGGAAAGAGTGCTATTCGTTTTTTAATGAGAGCATCATGATTTGTTGATCGTCCTGCCTATATCAGGTCACATGCATGCACTCATCAACTCATGTTCAGGTGGGGGGCTGAGACCCCTTAAGGCTGATTTCATTTATGCAATATGTGAGCATTTACTTTTGATCATGCTGTGCTCAGATTTTAATTTGTAAAAATAGGATTTATTCTCTCAGGCTCTTTACAGCAGGGTGGGGCTTCACACAGAGTCAAGTAAAATGATAAAGCCATACCAGAGACCTCATTAATGACTCACATACATATGCTGATGTCATTTGTTGTGTCTGTTGGGTGGAAGCCAGCAGGCTTATAATTGGCCCAATTCAGTTATTCATGAGGTGCAAATTGCCCAGTGGTATTTTTCAAACGCCAACCGCTCTAGCACAACTAGCATTTGCCTGAATTTTGATGGACAAATGGTTCACAATTCCAGGAATTAATGTTTCAGGAATTTCAATAAAGCCACTGTTATGGATACCATCTACCAACCTCAGTATTTTGTTCACACCAGCATCTTATCTCACTTGTATTAATTTAGATGCTGTGAATAGGTATAGAAACCACAAGATATTTGGCAACAATCTTTGCAGGTTTCACCTTAGGGGAGTTTATCTATTTAAAATGAAGGTATGCATGTTATAATTCTGTACCATTCCACACTATAAGGATGACACTGATGAAGATTTAGATCCCTATTTTATGTGTCAAGTTTATGTCTTTATTGCCATTTTGTTTGCCATTTTTGTTTTATATACTGATTATATCTTATATATGTTTATGCAGTTTAGTGCATTTACAGTCCTGAAAGCAAATGTACTCACATAACATTGTACTCTACATTTATTTATTTTCTTTGTAAGCTGGAAAGAGTGAATGAAAGTAAAACATGACAAGGTCACGTACAGCATGGTAGCTTTAATATTTCATATGCATGATATTGTCGTGGGAACAACAGAGTGTAACATATTGCATTTTTATGTAATATTTGTGTAGCTGTAAATTCTGTGTGATAAATGCTTTTTCTGCTTTCAAATTTACATTGCACAGAATGTCAGAGGTAATTTGGATGTTAGCCCAAATATTTAATGAGCCCATCAGACTTGAAAAGCAGGGCCACCCATTTGTTTGCATCATACTGTTATCTAGATAAGTTCCCACAGGCACATAGCCCTTGCAGCTCTGCACATTTATTACCACAACACCTGTCAGCCTGTGCCAGCAGGTATTAAGTTAAATACGGATGATACAGCTAATTAGCCCATCACTCACTGGTCAGTAATCAAGTTGCATCTCTGTATGGTTGTAATTTGGGGCCAATTTACTGAGTGAAAAGTGATTGTATTGTTTTCTAGAAATATATTGGAAAAGTTCCCCAATTAGCCACTTCAATGGCCTTTTGCGTAAACTGGTAATAATTGTGTGCATTTTTCAAGATTTTTTTAATAATAAAACATTGTTTACATTAATTTTCTCTTCACTTTAGGGTTCTTCAACAGGCGACAGCCTGTTATTGATGGGTTGAGCTGTTTTTTTGAGATTTTTGGTGAAAATTCTAATTCAATTCATATTTGTTTCTTATAGTGCCTTTGTACTATTGTACTAGTTGTACTGTTGCAAAGCAGCTTTACATTTGGAAACAGAAAGCACAGAAAACAGGAAAATTATAGCATATATAGAGTACATATTAGAGAGTACATATGTATATTTTTATATATATATATAAAGAATACATGGTATTATTGAAATTTGAAAATATATGTATGTTACAATTACAATATTAGGTAAATTTTTTAGGTGATTGGTCAGGACTAAAATACAACTTTTTTAAAAATTGTTTTATATAATGTGGATGTGTAATACCCACCAAGGTATCCATGAGCAGATAAAGGTTGAAAACATGTTTTACTTATTTAAACTGTCATATATTGAGCATATATCATATTTATATATACTTTATATCTTAAAGATTTCATCCACAACAGCAAAACATATCTAACATTCATCAGGTTATTTTTTTAAATACAAAATTTATCATTTAGTCCTGGCAGAAACATGGCAGAAATTCCTCTCTGATAGTACTTGTGCAGCGTTTTCTCATTAGCATGCTGCTGCAGTTTGTGTCTGTGAAAAGAATGATTTTTGGATTGTTTTGCTTTTTTTTACTTTCTTGCCAGAGCTTGTCTAATTTCCTGTTTTTTTCTGGTATGTCTCTGTATCTCCCCATCATTTACCATAGTTATGTCAACTGCCTTCTCTCAGATATTGATTTTCTGAACAAGTTGTCGCCAAACTGCACACGAAATACCCATCAAGCCCAACTGTATATCAAAGGCCTGGCATGATAACATGCTTTCAGAGTTCCTCTAATAGATGTTGTTGGTTTGTAATGCTGTGTTGCAGATGGTCTTCTTGTGGTCTTTCTTCATTAACGTTCTCTTTGTATTCACTAACATGTTATCGCTCCACTTGTATCAGTTACTTTGTCATCCCTGTAATTTCCTGTATTACATGAAAATACATGTGCCGATAAAAAAGGGACAAATCCTATAGTTATCTATATAAATGGGGACATTCCATAGACATCTATTGTTTTTATACACAGCTAGTTCTAAACAATATAAGCTTAACCCACACTCTAACCCTGACTCTAACAGAAAACCCCATAACCTAGTAAAACAGGACCACATACATGCACACACTCACAATCAGCCCCATGGACACAATCACTCACCATCTGCAAACAGCCAAATAGTTGCCTCTGGAGGGTAAAATGTTCACAGTGATGGTTTTCTGGTCAAATGCCCGCCAACCCCCCCTTTTCCCTCCAGAGCCTCAGTACATTAGAGCCCAGCCTGTATTTATTAACAGTACATCAGACAGTGGAATAAACAGTATATTCATTTAGCATGTACACTTGCATTTCATCCCACATACTTCTCATATTTTCTATTTTTCTGCATATTTGGTCAGTTGGAAGTGAAAGCTAATATTCATTCTAACATGAATAATGCTGTAATTGGCTGTTATAGAATTGGCTAATGTTGTAGTCACAGATGGTAAGTGAATAGCCTCTTGGCCTCTAGCAGCAGACACGTGACTTACTTATATGAACAAATAAAGTTTGGAGACTTTATTTTTTAAATTATAAGACAGAGTTCATCCGCTGAAGCTGGCTAATCTACCTAACTGGAGGAAAACATAAAGAGAGTGATCCATCTTCATTAGTTTCTTATCATCTTGGTCCCCAGCCTCTTCTTCCTCCCCTCTCTATTACAGCGGTTTATTTTCAGCTCCTTTTGAGGGTTTTTTGCCCTTTTGTCTCTGTTTGTTGTATGGTACCTTATAATGATTCCCTGAGAGTATTTTTCTCTAGCTCAGTTTTAAGGGCATTGCATGAAATACTCCCTATTTAATAAAAGAAACTCCTATATTCATAGAGGTTGATCTCTAAACAGATACTACAGGCACAATCTCCAGGTGAAGTCTATAAAATAGTTGTTGTCAGAAGTGATACAAAAGTAATAAAACACAATAAAACCTAAAACTCAGCTAACAATCAATGAAATGACTACATATATAAAAATACATACATGCACACTGTAAATACATAAAACAAACATTTAGTCTAATGTAAGCTATTGCTCGATATGGACTTCGTCCATGGTCAGAATAAAAATCATGTGGTAACTGGGTTCCATAACAAATATAGCTAAATATTATGACTGTGGTAATATAAAATTTGTTGCTTATTAAAATAATTTCCTAATATAATTAATTAAATATCAATTTAACAGATTAAACTATGACAATGATTTGTGGATCTATAATATGACAGATACAATCAAGCAATGTATATAGTGGGATAGACCATCATCATTTTAAGGGGGAGGGGGATACATACATTGAATGTGATTCATTTTACATTAGATCGTTGTTCTGCAGACAGATTAGGTGCCAGCATTATAGATCCTCAAGTTCCATCACTGTATTAAACATCACTGTGGTTTCTCATGTTCTGCTGGTCTATAGATGTTATGGAGGGGAAGGCAGCCATACTTCTGGGAATGAGTCAGTGGAACTCCAATGACCTGGTGGAGCAGATTGAGACCCTGGGACACCTGGATCACTCCAGAGGTATAAGCACAGATCTCACACAGGTCTCCTCAGGATGTTCATAAATAATTATAACCACAGTTATTAAGTCACAAGTCATTCTTACAAAACAAACCCTGACAGAGTGAGCAGAAGCTGACACAAAGAGAAGGATTGTTCTGAAGGGGCTTATGTTGTGATGATTTGACCTTATTACACAGATTTTTGCCAAATATTTGAGCTGAAATTATTTATGTGACAAGAAAGAAACCACTGAGGGCTATGAGAGACAACCCCCAACCCCCATCCAAAACCATATACTGCAAAGAGCCATGCAAAAACATTGTAATATATGATATTTTAAACCTTGTTTAAAAGCATTAATAGTGTTTTCATGCATTATACTCTTTAAAGGTATAGTCTTAATGTATTATAACTGTGGCTGCAATTATTCAAGGACACTAACACTGACTACAAATTGTATAAGGTATTATAATGCATTACAGGTATGTTTAAATGTGTAATTTTTCATGTTAAAATACTCTTTTCTGTCCCAGTATATTATGTACAGTACAAATATTATTATATTTTATTTTTAAAATATGATAAGTATGATAAAAATAATAAAAATATTATTGTTTTGCAATTTCAATTCTGTAATGAAGAAATTATAGCTGAATTTACCACAGTAAAGACAAGACAAGACAGCAATTTATAGGCCGCATTCATATTGTAAACTTTTGCTGACAAGTGGCCACTGCTGTTATTATACAGCTACTCGCTAATTAGTTTTGTGTACCCTAAACAGCAATTTCCATGGCACACAGATTCGTTTGCTGTGGAGCTGAATGCAGGGAAGTTCAACAGAGGGAAAATCAACATTGACTAATGCGGCTAGAAATGCAGCATAATCACTGTTTTGCCACTCATGCTCTATAAGTCTTATTAATACCACAGAACACACACTGTGAATTAGTTGAATGGGGCACCAGAGAACTCACACACATACTTAAATCCCCTGTAAACAGACTCTGTAAAACTGCACAGAAGATTTAGAGTTTCTCTAACATTGCATGACAGCTACTTTTAAATGAGGAGAAATAGGAGACTCACTTCTTGCCACTTATTCAAGAAAAATCTGCTTCATCAGAGTGTGAAACGCTGGTGCTAAAAGAGCAATATAACCTTGTAAATGTGGCAGTGTGATAGAATGACCTATCAGGGTTTCCTGGTCAATTGATACATCTATCACAATATCTGCTCTGAGTTGCTTCAGCTGTGATGTGATGAATTTTTGAGAAAACCTTTGTGTAATCTGAGTATTGTAAGAAATCCATCTGCATCCTGATGCAGTTTTTTTAGAAGAGGTTTTTCACACTGCTCAGCACATTTGTGCTGAGATTTGTGGATGGCTTAGAGGAACTTATCATGTTCTGGATTTCATGTTGGTGAGGTCACATTTTAAACAGAGAAAGAGAGAGAGAGGATTATCTCAAACAATTAATTAATTTATGTACTTATTTACAATTCTGATCATTTTAATCTTGTGTGAATTATAGAATTCCAAAAATTCTAAAAATTCTAAATATAGAATTTAGAATGTAAACAACCACATTCAGAGTAAAATGAAACTGACAACACAGATAAATGTTGAATGATCTTGTTTAGGACCCTCAGTAAATTACAGCAGCCTTCTGGCATGACTTACTCTCATTTCCATTCAATTAAACTGTAAATTCAAACACACCTGAGCACAGCGAGCTTAAGACAACACCTGTGACCTCTTGCTAATTACCAACACAACTAATGAGTAACACATGAGAAAGAGATGAGAAACTGAGAATCATACACATGTGTGAGAAACACATGAGAAAGAGATGAGAAACTGAGGACCGTACAGCATGTGAGCACTGTGAAGCTTGACAATGCATGCATGAGACCTAAATATGTCAATAGTGCTGCTATAAATGGACCAGATCTCATTAAATATTCCCAGAAATAGATTTCTGTGTATTATTCAGCTGCATCGTTCCAATGGAAAGTATCTGATACTTTCATTTTGTCAGTGTGTTTATGGATTTACAGCAAGCCAGAATGCACTGTGTGTGTTGCTTTCATGGCAGACTAATACAGCATGTGCCCTTACCAATCAATGCCCTGGTAATCAACACTGCCTTTAGCTGTTTTGCTGCTATGCTTTTCTATTATACAAGTACTTTGCATTTACAACAGACTTTATTAGGCCATCACAGTTCAGAAAATGCAAAATCGCATACAACAGTTCCTATAATCTGATTGGACAAGCAGCATTTCAACAGTGCTTATATTTCTCATAACAGCACTGTTACTTTTGACTGTTTGTATCACAAATTAAAATAAATAAATAGCTGGTGATAAATAGATGCTTTAAAACAAAAACATATAATATTTGAGAATAGTTGTTTGAAGAACTGTTGCATATGTAAAATGCCAACATGATAAACCATGCTGTTATAGTCATACGCCTTGTACCTACATCTAAAACACAGCCACAAAATACCACAGTCACTAATGTTTACCTGACAGTACTTTGAATGGTGTTATTCAATGCATTGAAGAATTAAGCTCCTCATTCTGTGGCTGTAGCCTCTATTTTAAATCAGAGCAATATTTGATTATGCTGATTGTTCAATTGGATTGAAGTAGTTTATGTTTTCAAGTATCAATGTCCTGTCCTAATCTTTATCTTTCTGTCTTTCTTGCTACTGTCTTTCTTCTGTCTGTCAGGAGGTTTCTTGCATTATTCATTAATCCCCATTCTTCCCAGTCTCACACACTGAGCCACAAACATATGCTGACTCCCTGCTATTGAAACTCTGAGGCAGTTAGGGCACAGCCTCTAGCAGTGTGATTTGTGATTCTTTGTGAGGTTGACATTGACTGGCAAGAAAGCAGTCGGGTTCTGACAGAAATCCTCTAGTGCTCTTTAAAAAGGCTAAATAATGGCCCAGTCACAATATTAGTTAAGTACTATAAAAGGCAGCTCGGCATTGATTTAAATAAAATATTGTTCTCAAAAGAGGTAGTTTTCCGAAAGGTTACTCCTAAAAAATGCCCCACAGGGTGAAAGAAAGAGAATTTAAGCAGATGAAAATATTAAGTTATTCTGACCGTTGTGCAAGAAGTATTTGGCAAGACAAACATGTCATCACACGCTAATATTTTTCTGATATTGTAAGGCTGCTTAAAAAAATCTACGAGATGATATTTACACATTTTAGTTTTTAACAATTTAACAATTTTAGATGTGGCTTGTAAAACATTTTAAAAACATTGTACTACAACATAACCTAACTGCAAACAAAAATGCAGTGTTGCAAAATGTTAAAATGTTTTCTGCTTGCTGCAGTATTTCTCAGCAAAAAAACTGTTTTCAGGAGAACCTGTTTGTGATGTTGAATATCACTTCATCAGTACATAAACTCTCAGGTGGAAACGGCTTACACACAGCTTTCCTCCGAGTCTCTTCAGAATCTTCCTCTTTCTCCCCATCTCTCTTTCACCAGAGAGCCTTTACAGACTGCGGCACCCTCGCTGCGCACCTCAGAGCAGTGTGGATGGCTTGGAAGACATGGAGGTTTGTTTCCAACATGCTGCTTTTCTCTAGTGAGAGTTATTCTCTCATTATCTTCTGATTTCATCTTCTTCTCTCACACCCCCCCACAGAGGAAGTGCAGAACGCAGCTGCTCATCTTGGTGATTCATGGAGGTCATATCTTGGATTCTGGAGGTGGCGACCCTGGCGGGAAGGCAGGTGACGCTGCCACTCTGGCGTCCGTGATGGAGCGTGTGGCACGGGCACATTTCCAGGCAGCCGCAGACAGCATGCTGGTCCGACTCTTGCCCTGCCCACCGGTGTGCGCTGATGCATTCTCCCTGGTCTCAAAGTAAGATGGGAAAACAACTGGAAGGGCGAGATATGCTAATTCTTGGTCATAATTATGGTAATGCTTAATCAATCATGCAAGCAGAGTAAATAATTTGTCATTTAAGTAATGACGAACTTGTTAACCTTGTATGGGCAATTGATTTTCATTTTCAAACTTCCTCATTAAAAATGCCTCATCAGTCATATCAGCAGTCCAATAAAAGCTTATTTAAAAAAGCATGTATTTATTTTACGTGGAGGTGGACCGCTTCATGGGGCCGCCATTTTGGGAACACCTGACCAGCCCATCACTGTTACTTTTACAATGACTTCAGTAACTGTAAGCATTTATTTTAGCTTCAACCATGTTGCAAGTCAATAAGTCCAAGATGAGTGACATATCAGCCAGTGCAATGTAAATAAAAAATATTACCTTAGGTGCACCTTTGAATTCTAAAAATAGACTGAGAGCTCGTTAAAATGAACCAGCTGACGACTGCCAGCATTAACATTTTAGATAAGACACTTGAATTTTTTCCTCTCTTAAAATTAAACAATCTAGTAGCACTTCAGAACCCTGGAGGAAAATTAACATGTGAAAGGTGCAGTTATTCCCAGAGAACCAAAAAGGTTAATTTACTTTCATTAAATGATGTCTGTAGAAATACAGCAGGCTCACTCAGTTATCTCGTAGCCCAGCTCTCTTCATAGAACATCATCCAGAGATGCTGAAATGTCTCTAATGTGAATACTGTGTCACACAGTCAGTCAAAGCACAATAAATTTTACATGACGACATTTGGACTATGTCTTTGTTGGTCTGAGCTCGAGGGAACATTCAGACAAGTGTTACAATGATTTTACACGTAGACTCAGTGCTGTTTAAAAAGAGGTTGATTAGCATGCTCCAGTTTCCTGCTGAACATTTATTTCATTATTGTTTTTCTCTCCCTTTAATTTAATTAGTTTATTCCTTCAGTTTGAGGCAGTGCCATGTTTAGCAATCAGTCTATGTGACTAATGGAGACTTTCATCATTGTGTTACTGTTTCAATCACTGTTGCTGTTCAAACAGACTAAATACAAACATCAAAAGCATTTGAACAGCTCCATGGAAGACTGCCACGACTAGGTGTTAATCAAACCGCCACATTGTGTGAAAGGGAATTGGTGTGATTAAAGACAGAGGGGCTTTAGTATGCTAATGAAACATTCCCTTCATTTCCTGAGGGACGTCCCACCTCTAAACTGTCCTTTAAACACATTTATCCAATAATACATCTTACAATCAATTTGAATATCAGATTTGACTAATATTCATATTTTCATAGGCAACATCTGGCCACTAAATATTTTATTTTATTATGCTTATTATGTTAAAAACAAAAACCTGTAATGTAATGTAAATTCCAGATGAGTGGTATGTACAGTAGTACAATTAGTGTATTAGGGTGTTCCCTGACCTGTGTGTCCACTTCTGGTTGGATCTAGCAGAGTTGTGCTAAAACCCCAGTTTTGCAGGGTTTTTTGTATCTGAGGCAATTTTCTCTGTAGGTACCATACAGTACAGTCCATATTTAAGATAAGCTTTGGAAAACAAGCTACAGTTATACTTGGGGTTGATTATAAATTATTATTTTAATCATCTTACAGGGCAGTGTACAGACGGGAAAATTCATTAAATCCAGAGTTTTATCTAAGCCTAACACCAGATTAACTATCATCAGCAAATCTTATATTAGTCATGACATTAACACTTGAACTAAAAACAGTGGACTAAACATGTCAGTATTATGTTTTCAAAAGTTATTTTCTCCTAACTTAGTTTTTTTTTATCTTTCTGTAGTTTGAATCCATACAGCTATGATGAAACCTGTGTATCCAGCAGTGTGGATCACTTACCCCTGGCCGCTCTGCCCATCCTCGCCATCGCCGCACCCCATTATCAGAATGCCGTGGCAACGGTCATTGCTCAAGCCAATCAGGTTTACCGAAACTTCCTCCATTCCCCAGAGGGCGTGGGCTTCACTGGACAGGTAAAACTCAAATTTCAAATGTCATGAAAATACTGTGAAAACATTCTCACCAGTTTTACATTTAGAATGATTTCACTTGCCTGAGGATGCAAAATCATTTAAAGGAATGCCAGTTAGATACATTAACAAACAAAACTCAGTTTTAACAATGTTGGTGTAAACAGTAAAATGAGTCAGAAGTCATCAAGTTCTCAGCTAAAATGAGCTGAAGTTTTCATGATATTTATGCAAATCAGAATCATCTAAAACCTAAAAAAAAAACCCTGACAGTATCAGCATGGATTTAAAGTGAATTTAGCTTTTTCCTGTAAACAGAATTAAAGATCCCACATACTGTGGTACTGTATAGCTTATCACATCAAATTGAATGAATATCACAAACATTGTTTATGGTTAGCTGAATTAGGAGTCTGTACGTATGAGCAATATTGTTTAAACGTAACTATAAGACTTCCTGCTCATATACATACGGTATTGTATGCTTCTTTCAGGTGTGCCTTGTGGCAGACTGTGTTGGCGGTGTCCTTTGTTTTGACGCCTTATGTTTTAGCGGTGACAAGCAACACAGAAGCCCTGAGGGGGGCAGCACGAACAACAGCACTGAGAGTCTCAAGGTGCAGACAGACAAATCCTAAATCCATGTTTGCATCATATCTCCTGTCTGTTTCTGTCCTTCAAATTTGTTTTCCTCCTTTCTTATTTTTAAAATTTCAAAGGGCTTTTCCACTCTTGTGTGCCTTTGTCCCACCTCTCTCAGCTCTCTCTCTCTCTTTCTTAATGGT
Organism: Chromobotia macracanthus; assembly: GCA_036877525.1. Lineage (NCBI taxonomy): Eukaryota > Metazoa > Chordata > Actinopteri > Cypriniformes > Botiidae > Chromobotia > Chromobotia macracanthus. Next base: position 5,287,096 of record JAZGTH010000005.1, read on the forward strand.
TATTTATACTGCCAGGCTCCAAAAAGTACAAAATAGAATCTTGTGCCTGGGTTCAGTCAAAAATGTCAGGTTCTGGTGCTTTAAGAGTTTTTAATTCCTTGTTTCATTTTTAAATCTGAGTGGTATCTCGCTAAAAGCTGCCATAAATACTTGGGTTGGTTTAAAATGGATTTGATAAAACCCCCATCCACATGCTTGTACTCTTTTTAAGATTGTATCTGTTTGCAGTAGTATTCTCAGACAGTGCTTCCCTGTAGCCCTGTCTATCTGAAGTCCTGATGCGTATAGTTTAATAAGTGCTCAGTCACCTGTGTAGTGTTTGAGGACACCACATGCCACATCAGCTGCTGAGCAGATGCCTCAGTATTAGTGCAACTGAAACAAAAGCCCCACACAGGGGCAAATTTACATTATTTTCGCTTTGTTATTTCAAGGTCATATTAAGACTGCCTTGGACATATTTTATTGTGCTTTCATCATTTAATTTCGGAAACGTATGCATTAAATTGTGTAACATTTTTATATTTAAATTAGCATACATTTTCACGTCAGACCCAGATTTTTATTCATAAAAATTCAGTATCACATAAAAACTGTCTGATGAAAAAAAAGAATGATGAAACATAAACTATTTTAATATTCATTTTATGACTTTCTGTCATAAAATATTTTTAAACAGATTATGATTGTCCCTCAGCTGTGGGGTCATTACATCAAAATAAATAATTAGAACTTACATAAAGTTAAATTAAAACTTACTGTAGTTAGTTATCAAAGAGAAAAAAGTGTCAAGTTCATACTGCATAAAATTCTGGTTAAAGACAAAATCATATTCTGTACCAAAGGAAATACACTTTTATGTACTTAAAAGAGAAAACAGAAAAAATTGTAATTCAAAGAGTTTTTTAAGAACACAGCAAATTTCTGGGAATAATAGATTTAAATCTTCTTTGTAGTCACCTCAGACTTTAATGAACATAAATACAAATGGAGGAGCACTACTTTAATGCCATTTTAAAGATCTTACCAAAACATAAAATTGGTTTAAAGGTACATTAACTGTTGGTTGTTAAATTGTCTGTGTTGCAGGAGAGGCCAGGTGCTGTAAGCTCTCTGAGTCCCACTCTTAGAGGTAGCAAGCGGCTGAGTAAGAGCAACATTGATGTGTCGAGCCCATATGACGCGCTTTCTGGAGTCTGTCATCCTCTCATCCGAAAACAGAGTGACTCCTGTGATGCAGATGTGGCCAGTGGCCAGCGTGAGGTCTTTCTCAGCAGGTGACACCTTCTTGATTATGACATCATGTTGACATGCTTTATTGTCTTAAAGTAGTGAATAACAGTTTACTAAACAGACTTTATTTAAATCTTTACAGTTTATTTAAACAGACTTAATTTAAGAAAAAAACAGAAAACAGAGCTTTACTTTGAACTAAGTATCAGTTTAAAATCTGATTAAAATAATTGATAAGTAAATACATGGTGTCAGTATGGTGGCAGATTTTATATTATGAAAAAATACACACTAAGAAAAAAGTAATTGAGAAGCCCAAGGCATATGATGAATACAAGATGATTTCTAAGCCGTTAAACGTGCAGTTACTGTAAATCAATAATTAAGAGTATGACACAGCTGGAAATCTATCTAGAGCAGCTGTCTTCTGATTGACCATGCATGAAGGAGCCCGGTGAAGGAGGCCACCAAGAGACCAATGACAACTGTGATAGAGTTATGAACGTCACTGGCTCGGATTGAAGAGACAACTGGTGCTTTACAAGTGAGCACCAGTTCACCAGTTCACTGGTGCTTCAGCTTAATAGAGACTGGCAAAGAGAAGGCACTGGTAAAAAATGTCATATGGCATCTCAGCTTGCCAGAAGGCATGAGGGAGACTCTGGAAGAAGCCAGCTGGAAGGAGATCTGTGATCTGATGAGACCAAAATTTCGCTTTTTGTCTATTGAACTAAACTTAGCCGAATACTGCACATCAGCAGACACACACTGTCCACACCATGAAGCCTATTGGGGGCAGCTCATCAGCAGGAGGCCCTGGAAGGCTTGTGAGTGTAAAAGAAAAGATGGTACAAGAAAGTTCTGGAAAAGAACCTACTGGACATATGTTTTCATTTTGACACTAAATAGTTTTATTTTCATTAAAGGCAGAACAATCATCTGTGGTTCAGTGTTGTAAAAGCATGAAATTATTCAGAGGGGTGAATAAACATGGAGAAGCCATTCCGACCTTATTGATAAACATGCGATGGCATTTGAGTTCTATGCAGATTTTAACACTTCCACAGCATGATGTAAACAAACTTGGATGAATATTAAAGCATGGTTGACATGTTTTGCAAGCCAGTGATTCATTTAGTTGTGTTGTTTAATTTACTAATAACAAAACAAACTGATGTCTGAAATACTAAGCATGTAGAAACATTATAGCATTACACAATTAAACCAACATCAAACTCTCTGTGGTGAGCAAAAAAATCAATGATTGTGTTGCATTGATTTGTAATGAAGGAATTTGTAATGGGCCAAACTGATTGATTTATAATGAGATTTAGATGGATTGGTTTGATTTGTGGCTGTATGAAGTAAGCTACCATATCTGCTTAATGTACCAATGTACCATATCTGCAATATGGTTCTTGCAGCCTCGATTTCTTCCAAGCTTTTGTTAGTCCATTATTCAAAAGGAAGGAGGAGTTTATGTTATAAAAAGAGTTATTATGCATGACTCCAGGATAAATAGTTTTTAAGATCCTGCTTTGTTTTAAATCCTTAAAAATGTGTTGTGGCACATTTTATGTTATCAGCATAAAATGATAACAGTAATTGTGGATTGTAATTAATCATTAATAAAAGTTAATAATAAATGAAGATAACTCACTTTCCACGTCCCTGTTGTCTCACAGTCTGTCTCAGGATGATCAGTGTGGCTCCAGGCAGCTGCTCAATCCGGGCTGCTTTGAGTTTGAGGTTTCTGATTGCTTTCTGCTGGGCTGCCCGCTGGGTCTGGTGCTTGCTATGAGGAGAACAGTTTTACCTGCAGTGGAGGGTACAAATCTCCATCCCTCTTCCTCAAACACATTTGATAAAAAAATATTTAGTTTTGAAAAATGTACATTTATTTATTAATTTTCTTCTTTTATAATTCTGTTAGTGGCTCAGCTCCGCCCAGCTTGTTCTCAGATTTTTAATCTGTTCTACCCATCCGATCCCTCTGCCTCACGACTGGAACCCTTGCTGCATCCACTTCTCACACAGCTGCCCCCATTTCCTGTTCCCCGGTACCAGCGTTACCCTCTGGGTGATGGGCGCTCCACTCTCATTGGTGAGAACCTTTTTGAGATTCACATGCAGTCACGCCAGAGCTGACCTGTTCCTGTAGCTTAAATGCTAGAGCAGAGCATGAGCAATGCCAAGATTGTGGGTAAAGTTTTGGGTTTAAAACCCAGAGAACACACATACATAACATAACATACTATATGTTTACATATAATCTTGGCTGTGCAAACAGGAGAAAAATAAGTGGATGAGACCGATCCCCACAACACCATAACACTCTCGTAGCAAATAGCAGCCAATTAATAACATTTTAAATATCAACAGCATTTCTCAGAAATTGCTTACAGCACCATTAACTTTAGTGAGTTTGTGCACTAAATACTTATTATTTAGTTAACAACCAATAAACTTATTGGTTTCAATATTACAGCAGACCTCCTGTTCAATTTGTCAGTTACCAACTAAGGAAACTTTCATTTTGTTCTTGATATATCTTCATCATAACAGATGTGCACTTTTTGGTGTTTTGCTGTTTTTAATTATGCATGCATATTCTAATGGATCAGAAAATCTTGAAATAGCTGCCTTATGGCTTATGCAGATGCCTTATAAATATATATTACACATTAAAGGGACTATTCACTCAGGCCTTTCTTCCATCTGAGACAGGCACACCACTAGCATTTCCCCTGGAACATCTGGATGACATAGTAAACAGTGAGCCCATTTAATCCAAAATCCTTGTTCCTTGTAAAATGTTTAATTCAAATCTTTAGTTAAATCCGAGGTCGTCTCTGGATTGGTTGAGAGCTGGTAATCTTAATCTTATCATTTGTATGGCACTGAAATCTGGGACGTTTCTCTGGTCTGTCCTTTATTTAAAGCAAATATGATCATTCATTTACAGGGTAGGGTAAATGCTTATAAAGCATTTAAACATTTAATAAGCAATTTAATCCTAGCAATTTAGCCTGCCTGTCTCAGATAGTTATTTCAATTATTAAGTCTTTACCTGCATGTCAAACCATAGTGTTTTTTCAGAATTTTAGTAGCATATGTTCCTGTACACTGACAGAATAAATTGACCTTTCATATTAAGCTCTTTTTAGTCATTTCACATGTTAAATGGGGTCACATTGAGCATTTAAATCTGAAGTGTTTCCAAGTGATATTTCCCCTCTGATCTGATCTCTGATCTGTCCGTGATCATCAGTATGCTGTAGTGTAGGTCAGCATCACTGTGTCAGAAAATCTTCTCAAATTAGTCCCATTATGCAGCCAAGCCGAGGTCACAGTCTTCTGAACAGTGTCTAAAGCCAAACCATCACTGAACAGCAGGAAAGAGAGAAAAACATGCTCACAAAACAACTGGGTTTTGGGGGAATCACAAATTCTTTTCGCATCAGTAATTTACATTTAAAAGAAATCATAAAACAACAAGAAAACTTTTACATTTATAAAATACATTCATTACAGAATAATACCAAGTATTCTATAGTGGCACATATTCTGTATAGGCTATTTCATAATTTCTTTGTTTTCTATCATTTCTTTTATCCTAATTTCTACATTATTTTTCTCTTTGCCTCAGCTGTTGTTCTACAATGTATTTTCTGTAAAGCTGCTTTTAAGCAATGCAAAATTGTAAAAAATGTTTTCGAAATAAATTTGAATTGAATTGCAACATTGCCAGTCATGAATTGTCTTGAAAATGCAACATTGCCTCACCAAGAACTTCTTTATTCACCATGAATTTTGGCTTCTTTTTCCTGTCACAGCTGTGAATTTCTGTCTGCTGTAATTTTTTCCTGTTGTTGTTTTTCATTTTGTTTTTTTATTTTTCTCCTCAAAGCTGACACGGTGCTCAGACACATGTCAGACAGTGTATCTGTGGATGGAACCCTAGTGCATACTTGCACAGAAAGTGGGTCCCTCAGGGGCAGCCATCGAGCTGTTCCTTGTGGCCACGCCCACCCTGACAGTGAGCCGATTGAACCTGCCCCAAGCGAGCCTGTTAGCATCTCACACTGTGAGTTTAATAATTACACCATGTCCTTGGGTGTTTGTCCTTGGATCTGGTGATTTTAGTCTGTTCAAACCTTTTATTTCTACATGAAGGTTACAGGCTTCCTTATATATAGAGATATATAGGCCATCTATATGATTCAGGCATTAAAATACATAATCTAAATCATGCTGCAATTCCTGTCATGTACAGTCTAAATCGCTCTGTTTTTCTTTTTCTGTCAGTATGTAATAGGTGGTGGGGTTCAAAACGATTAGACTATGTGCTATACTGTCCAGATGTGCTCACCACATTCCCCACTATAGCTCTGCCTCACCTGTTCCATGCCTCATACTGGGAGTCCACAGATGTTGTGGCTTTTATTCTCAGACAGGTGAGTGCACAATGTACAATAAGCTTAAATTCTGCTACAAAACAGATCCTGCTAAATATTCTCTGCTCATGGAGACAGCTGCTAAAGTTGCAAAAGAATTTATATCTCAAATTTGAAGGAAACATTTATCAGTCTCTGCTGACTGCTTGTCAAACTGACCTGTTGACAGGTGTAAACTGTGCAAAAATGTCACAATGTCACAAGAATCTCACAGCCAGCACCTAGCATCGGAAGTTATGTAAGGATGGCAAGATAAAATTGTCAAGGTAAACTGACAGCTCATCTTGGTTTGTTTGCCAGATAATTCCACCTGGACATTTCTAGAAATTTCCATTCCACTTCCTAGCATAAATTGGAATCAAGGCTGTCCCTCCTTGCCGCAGGGTCAGCTACAGTCAGCTTGTCCATTACCTCTTTTATTAGAAGCTACCCACAAACAAATCGATCAGTATACCCTGCCTGCATTAGAAACTATTGGCATATAAAAATTCTTCCTCTCTTTATGCTGGCTGCATATATACTGAGGGAGAGAATACTTACTGTAGGGCCTTTGAAAAACTTAAGTATGAATACAATGTCAGACAACAGTACACAGTACAATGGGGATTTTGTATAGCTTTATTTTTGAAATATGAAGGTCAGCTGTACTTTTAGGTGTCAACACACTCATACCTTCCAAACCTTGCAAAGAGAGCTCATTGCACAGTGGGTCAGACTGTTTGGATGAGGTGAGTGTGGATCCCCTGCTTGTAGATGCTGTAGCTACACCATGTAAGATAAGAGTATTTTCCCCATTGACAGCATTAAAAAGTAGCCATGAATTCTGAGTACATAAACACTTGCATAGAAACATAAAAAATATTAAACAAGAAACAAGAAAATACCAAACATTTTAATATATTTAAGCAGATGTTTTGCTATTTTTTTTATTTTTACAATATCTTTGTTGTATTTACTGTTGTAACAACAGTAAATTATTCATAATTTCATTCAGCTAACCATAAACTGAAATCCTAACTCTAACTCAGTAAGTACAAGTTGTTAATTACTATTACCCAGTAAGTATGTATAATTACACTTAACAATTAGTTACATTGTAACGAGGACACTTTAAAATAAACTGGAACCCTATCGTTAAAAACACAGTGTTATATTTCTATTTGTGTCAATTCTACACAAGATGGAATTGCAAAAGTGAAAGCAGAATGGCAACATTTAAATGTGTGCCAGCCAAGCAACTGCCATTGAATGAACCGAAATGTTAACTGGTAGCTTTCTGAAGACGTTATAGACCTCCTCGACTGAGCCTCACGTGAATCGTGTAATGACTCAGACCTGAATCTGTATGAGAGCTCCACAGGGACGCTGTGTCAAACAATGGCCGCTCCTTTGTGCTGCCTCCTGAACAAACAGTGAAAAAAACAGAAGGCCAAACAGCATTGACTACATAATGATGCTGAAATGCGTCATCCAGTTACTATATTTAGAAAGCGTGTAGAAGTGCATTGATCCAGCCAAAAGATATGAAGAATCGGGGCTCTTTATGCCTAATGTGTTTAGTAAACGTTGTCTGATGTCAAAGCAAAGATGTTGATTCAGGGGAGTCGTTTTTAAAAGCACATTACTACGGATCATTAGTATATAAGTATATATAAAGTATATAACATATCAGAAAGACAAACAGAAAAGAAAATTATGTAATAAAAAACAATTATGTATATAGTGTCACCAGCATATAAATCAAGTGTAGTTTAATGAGATTTTATTGGTAATTCTGGATGTTTTGTTTCTTTTAAAACAGAGAAATACAAATTTTGGTATTTTGAGAAATGTAAAACAAACGGTTGTATACAAAGTGATGTCCTGCTGTATAAAAAACCTTCAAATACAAATCAAAAAACTGCTTTGAACAAGACTGGCAAAAGTGGAGTCCATGCCATCTCAAGTGCATGATGTCATTAAAGCAAAAGGGTTTGTAACAAATTCCAAAAAATCATTTATTTTTCACAAACTTCTACTAAAATTATTATACATATAATTTTAAATGCATTAAACTACAACATTTAAATGAAGCATTTTCGTTAAAAGACACCACTGTACACACTGTACACAAACTGCATTGAGACACAGCCCTGTACATATAATGAGAAATTAACAGGCTAATTTTGTCATGTTCTGGTCAGGTGATGCGGTGTGACTGCCTGAAGGCTGGAGCAACTGATTGTTCAGACACGATACCCATCTCTCCCTCCAGCCCACGTGAGAAGTGGCTTCGGAGACGGACACATGTCAAACTACGGGTACATGTCAGGGGAAATTATCTTCAAACTCAGAATGTCATACAATGTAGTATTTTTGAAGACTCATCTTATTATGGTATTAAGGTGAGCTGAAATTTTAAAGGCAAGCATTTATTGGACAAACCATTGAAAGTAAGTCATTTGGAATGTTTAGTGTCAGTCTGCAGGTGCAGGTGAATGGGGAACGATAGAGGATTCAGAAAAGTGTAGTGTTACATATCCCCACTGCAGGGGTGACGCAAGACAGCAGTTTTGGTTGTGTCAATCAAACTGTAAGGGCTCATTGAGTTTCTCTCAATCGTTTTCAGAATATTTTAATATCGTAATCCAGCTATTGTAGTTTTTAGCCTGTCAAGTGTTGTTGTTGGTTGCTTTTTGATTCTGTTTATCTACTGTGTTTAGAGCCCCGTATCACAGGTTGTTTTCAAAAACAGCTTATACTGTCAATATGAAATCTTTTAAGGGCTTTTGTCAGGTATTTCAGTCAGTCAGATTTTGCCAGAACACCTGCATGGTGAAGAATTGCAAAGTGCAAAAAAAATGTGTTTGTTTGGGTTCCTAATTTGCATGATTTCTTCAGCGAATCAGATGCAGATGTAGAAAACAGTCATAACAGCAGGCACAATTCATGAAATTCCCCCACATTATTTCATAAGTCTCACAATATATGTTAAATATGCTTCACTGTGCTGAAGATCAGGAAGCTGTTGAAATGTAGCATGCTACAGCCGTCATAAAGACAACACTTAAGGGAACAGACTTCAAAATATTTGTATTATTCATTAACAGAACATAACAGCGAATCACAGAGTTCATGATGTCATTGTGACAGAGGATGGCCCGCAGACGCTGGTGGGCCGGTTTATGTATGGGCCTCTTGACATGGTGACCCTGACAGGAGAGAAGGTGAGAGACTTGAAATTTTGTAAAACATCTGTGTCATTGTTTTGTTGTTGCCATAACAACAAGCCTTGTGGATGTTGCAGTAAAACTGAATTATTAAATCTTAAAATGGTGTGTTACATACTGAAAAGATATTTAAAATATACATCTCATCTGGCTGCCAGGTGGATGTGTTTTTAATGACTCAGTCTGGTTCTGGTCGCTGGGTGCTGTTTGACACTGTGGTAACCAATAGCAGTGGACGGGTCTCCTACACCATCCCTGCAAATAAAACACTTGGGGTGGGTGTCTACCCCATCAAAATGGTAGTCAAGTAAGTATTCATATACTTAGTAAAAAGAAATTGGAAGAGCTCCTGTAAGGGAGTTAAGCATTAAGCTGTTAAGTTAAGCTGTAACAGTTAAGCATTGTAAAGTCACAGGCACTGTATAAATTACAAAAGTATTTGAGGAATTTGCTTTCTGAGTATTTTTTATTTTCTTTACAGAGGTGACCAGTCAAGCGCAGAAGCGTTTCTCACAGTGTTGCCGCGGGGAATGGATTGTGTGGTGTTTAGCATCGATGGCTCCTTCGCTGCCAGTGTCTCTCTAATGGGCAGCGATCCCAAAGTCCGTCCAGGGGCTGTTGATGTGGTCAGGTGAAGCCTTGAACTTACACTGGCGTCACTGGTGTCGCACCTTCCATGATTTTTACAGGAATAAATCACATGCTTTGAGAACTATTGGAATGCTGGATGTTATATAAATAGTAACATTTTAAAATAAGGTTTCAATGGTTAATATTAGTTAACTACCTTAGTTAACATGAGCTAACAATGAAAAGTTATATTGGTATCAGCTAATATTAAATAAGATTTAGAAATGCTGTACAAATATATTGTTCATTGTTAGTTCATGTTAACTAATGCATTAACTAATGTTAACAAATGAAACCTTATTGTAAATTGTTAACAAATTAACCTAGCATGAAAAGTAGGTAGATTTAGCACATAAAATGGCAGTATTATTTCAGTAACGGTTGCAAAAATCACAAAACTAATAAAATTATCAGAAAATGAAACTCACAAAAGCTCACATAATAATACTTTGACTGTTAGATTTGACTGATAAATATTCTTTTCACTAAGTATAGTCGTGAAAAAAAAACATTTACACTACTCAAGGAAGATGTTCATGGTTGGTCCCAGTATAATTGCAGATGTTTTGATTTGTCTGTAGACACTGGCAGGATCTTGGGTATCTGATCATCTACATTACTGGTCGTCCTGACATGCAGAAGCAGAGGGTCGTGTCCTGGCTCTCTCAGCACAACTTCCCTCAGGGGATGGTCTTCTTCTCTGAAGGTCTTGTTCACGACCCCTTGCGTCAGAAGACCATTTTTCTCAAGAGTCTTGTGAAAGAGGTCAGTCCATACATGAAGCAGAGCAAACATTTAGATGTACAAAGATTGTGGATATTGTATAAAATGTTTGTTGTTCAACTTGTCAGTTGTTGTTGTTTTCAGTGTAACAAACTGGAATAGTGACAAATATTATATTGCTTTAAAACATTTACCGTTATGACCACATGGCCACAAGTGTTCATGGGGCTGAATAAATAAAGAAATAAGTTTTACAGAATTACTTAGTTAATTGTCATTCTTGTGAAAAACCCCAAAACATTAATTATATTTACTTTTCCACACAGTGCCACATTAAGATCAGTGTGGCCTATGGTTCAATGAAGGACATGTCTGTGTACAGTACTTTGGGACTCGCACCTAATCAAATATACATTGTGGGCAGACCATCTAAGAAGCATCAGCACCAGTGCCAGGTGAAGCTCAATCTATTTAGTTTACCAAATAGCTTAAATAAAACATGATTATTAAGCCCTTATTAAAATAGTCAACTACATATAATAACAAAATAAAATGTTAGCTCTTTCCATTGCATTAATTTTAGTAAAGTAGCACCAAAACATTTTGACACTTAAGCAACACTTGTAAAAATGTCCTTTTATTTGTTAAATATCAAACCAAGTAGCATTTAAATTGAAGAAATATAGTCCAAACTCACTTTTCAAGCATATTTCTGAAAAGAAATGTGGACACTCTTTAGAACATAATAAAAATAATTGTGGATGTAATGACACTATAAATTAAATGTGCCTGAAGTATTCCAATATTTGTTGGAGACACTATATCTTCTTGTTGCCAACTTTCCCTCCCTTCATTCTTATGTTTCTTAGTTTATAAGTGAAGGCTATGCAGCTCACCTCTCAACCCTTGAGTTCGAGCATGGCTCTCGCTCCAAAAAGAACCGCATGGTGTTGCGGCAGGGATCCTTTGGCCTGTCGTCCAAGACAGACTTCCTGTCTCCATCCCCAGACTTCCTGTCTTGCAAACGTACTCCACTGCTACGCCGGGCCATGTCTGTTCAGCAGCCGTCTCCTCCTTCTTCGTCAGTCTCCACCCCCAAACCCGAGCGTGCTCAGAGTCAGCCCGAATCTCACAAAGATGGACCGGAGATTCGCATCCAGACTGAAGACCAGGAGGAAGAGGAGAGAATACAGGATGTTGTACTGTAAAAAAAATAGTTTTAGAGAAAGGAGTGTGTGTTGTGGAACGACATTTGCTGCAGTAAGTGTTCACTAAACCTAATCACTAATCTGTTTTTCACATTTCTCAGATTTGTACTTAAATTGATAGTTTGTACAATAAAGAATAATCAAAAATTTGAGGAGTAGTTCACCCAAAAATGAAAATACTGTCAATAATGTAAATATGCAACTTTGTATTTTAATCTGGAAAAACTGGTATTTGGGTTTGGAATGTGAGTAATGATAGAATATTCATTTTTGGGTGAACTACTCCTTTAGCTACTATTATTTTTGTAAACAAAATGACATTTAGAAGAATATGGCTAGAGTATATTTTAGAACAATTGTTTGGTCACAGATTTCAGATGGCACTGGTTTGAGCTATTCATACCTTATGTCTGTGCCTTCCATGGTTTAGCAATAGTAGCGTGCTGACATGTTCATCGAAGATGCTTCTCTGCAGTTGTCATGGAGACACTTGTTTTGTGATTGATTTGAATAAAGCCCCAATACAGAGCTCCATTCATTCAGCAAATCTGTGGAGATTTGCTGTGATTTTTGATTTAATGCACTGACAAACACTGCTGTGCTGCAGTTACGGGAACAGATCTTTATTTGGAAGCAGGCCCTCATTTGTATTGGACATCTTAAATCCAGAGCAGCCCATTGGCTCATGGAAGACATCGGCTCCCTTCTGGGTTGCTGTGACGCACTTAAGGCACTCTGGATCGCCTGGTTCCCTGCTCACTGACACAGGCTCCTTGACTCCATGTGTCTGTAGGAGACCAGGGGAAATGGCTTTCATATTGCCAGCCCTGATTTGGTGAATGGGCGGTATAAATGTCAGCTTTGTTATGAACTTTGGGGAGGGACTTAATTAGCTTCTGGAAACAGTGATGGTGTCAGATGATGGTGTTCCTGTTGGCTTGTGTCGTGTTTCTTTTTCACAGTCTAACAGAGCAAAGAAGTCAGGAAAAATCCTCCAGTACTGTGAGGATAAAAGGTTTAGTGGGTTTGGAAATACCATGTAAACATTCTACAACTATGGTTTTTACATGGCCAAAGATATGCAGTCAGCTCCTCCTAATTAACAAATTAAACAAATTTTTTACTTACACAGTTTATTAACAGCATTACATCATGTATATATGATGTATATGTACAAATACTACTAATGAGCTCACTGACTTTTTTAGTGTAACACTGTTATAAGGAATGGTTTACTGGGTCTGAATCAAACTGAACGCCTTTGAGATGAAATGCAAGGTTGACTGCATCACCAAACATTAGGTCCTGACTGACCTGCTTGTATATAAATGGGAGTAAATGCCTGCAGCTGTGATCCAATATCTAATGAAAAGTGGAAGCAGTTATAGCAGCAAAGGGACTCATTACCTTCCCTACATAGCTTGATCTAATTTAATGAGGGTTTAGCCTGATGAGGACCTAACTAGTCGAAACAAAGATTTTCTATAAGAAAGTCTGGAACTTTTTCTTATCGTTTATACTTGTTTTTTGTCCTGCACATGTATCGAAAATGGTTCTAGGTGTGCTGATTTACTCCCATTTAAACAGAAATGCATCAGCAATAAAATGAGGTCATGTTGTACGATGGGGCTCTAGCTCACAGTCAGTTCCAATTCATCCCCAAAGCTGTTCAGTTGAGTTGGAAGCCATAACACAATCACATTTGAATAGAAAGTGGGTGTGGTCACATAAGCTGACAAGACCTTATTTTCTGCACAGGGACATAGTCATGCCAGAACAGTTTGAACCCCCAACCTGCTGGGGCCCAACCAAATCTGTTGATTATAATATGGTATCTGAATACTTGTAACCTCTTACTAATGTTTTTCTCCATTCACAGTATGTGCAGATCACACATCAAGATTCGATCTTAAAATAGAAGAACTGTAAACATCTTCTCATCTGAAAACATGACAGATCAATTCAGAACTTCACAACAATCAACATTAAAGTGTTTGATGTTACAGTTCAAAGAAACAACTGGACAGTAAATGGTTTACCAAGACCAGTATGTTGTTGAAGAAGACAGAAGGATGGAGGAACATGGAGGTAACTGAGACAACAAAGACAACTAAACAGAAATAGTGTCAGGAATATGTTTTAGTTTAGTTTTCTGCCAGGAGACTCAATGCTTATGTGGTAAAAGCTCTCCACGGATTACTATAATCGTCTTTTGTAAAGGTAACCATGGACATGAGCACCTAAACCATATCTATTTATAGCAGAGCTGCAACCTGAGTCTTTGTGTTCCTCATGACTCTCTGGTGACCTACACGTCCCCCAGATCTTCAGGCATGTCTGTTTCTTAAAAGACTATTTTCTTGCTGGATTTAATTAGGCGAAGGAGCTTAGATGAAGAGACCTTACAAGCAGCATTCTGATTTACAGAAAAAAACATTTGCCAGCATATTTTATAATTTATTAAACTACTGCTTTGCATGTTTTAAATGAACCCAAATTCTTTTCAGCAGATTTTGCTTGTGCTGATTCCCTCATACATGCTTCATACTCCTTCATACTTACACATTATGTAAAGACTATCAACTGTTCTGCTGTTGCCTAGAATCTAGAATGCAGTATGTACTAATAGATTGTCTTGGTGTCTTTAAAACATGTCATGCTGTGATTTGATGTTTGACAATTTCAGAGAGAATCGCTTTAGTTTTGTGTATATGAGTGCACTGCACAGAACAGAGCTGTATATAATTGTATAAATGTTTCATAGTGTTATTTGATGTTATAAACCATACTTATCTGTTAAACTTTTTTGTGAAGTTATTTGAGCATGAAACGTGAAATTCATACATAGTTTTCTGAAAGACGTTTCTCTCTTCTAAAAATAAAATCACAAATAAGATGTGCCAAATTTTGGAAGCAAATTGCCAACCTCATATAACATGAATCGAAAATAAAACACTTTGACCGCCTTTTATTTACTATTGTTAAAAAGGATTAAAAAATACTTTATAGAGCATGTTTTGGACACTAAGCATAGAATTTGCCACATGGTGTGAAAAACAGTTGCATAAAACAACTGAAATGACACAGCCTACTGAAGATTTGTAAATACGATTGTTTCAATGAATTAAAATCAGCAAGGTTTTAGCAGTTTAAATTTACCAGCCTTAAAACAGAATCACAAGTCTTTTCAAACTAATGGCTCAGTGCTGGAACAGACTGTGTTTTAAATAAACATTACATTGATGTTATTTTGCAGTGTTCTTCATAGTCAGTTAAAAAAAAATCCAAGTAATACACCTAAACTGCTCTGAATCATATACTTTACAGCTCTTAATGCTGTATCTGAAAAGAGCTGCAAAAACAACATCCTCACTCACTAACTCACACACCCAGAACTCAGCTCATACAAATGCAAAATAAAAATCTATTTTAAGATGTTTGTAATAATAAAGAACTACAGGTACTTTATTAATTATGGAAATGTTTTATTAAGTATAAAAAAATCTGCCATTCTTGTCTTTTTTTGAACAAAAATCACTTGCAAATTAACATCACTGTCATTTTAACTTTAACAATTGAAAAGCATTTAACAGTCCATCACACAATGAGTTCTCATTCTCCTTTGGCAATATTTTCATTTTACAATATGTATTGATCACTGTATTTGATGTATACTGTCTGTGATTACGGTGCACTTTATAATAGGCCAGTAATTGTGGTAGATTGAGTTAGAAATGATTACATAGTATTTTACCCTTCCTTTAAATCAAGAACATATAGCATGCCCTATAGTACACTTGGTAAAGTACAAAAGCACTAAAATACAGTTAATAAAAATAATCTAAGTAGGTTAACAGTTAGTAAACAACAACATTAGTAACATCTCCCACAGACAAGACATTATCTTACCATGTCAGTTTAGTGTAAGGTAGTGATATGTTTACAAAAAGGAAAATCTATTATCTTTTAAAATAAATGAACCAAAAACCCTGAATATTTCATTTGCATGAATAAAATTCAGCTTGTAATCCCAAAGCTTGACCTATGCATATTTATTTTAAATATGCTTATATTTGGTATTAACATTTTTTTTCCAAGTAGATTTTTTGGGGCTTTTCACAGCAGCTGCAAAAATAATTTGACTTTCTAAATGCACTGACTCATGAATGTGCATTTACTGATATCATGCAAGTAATTCTGAAAATAAGCAGCTCCAAATGCTCCCATATTGTGATACAGTATATTTACAACAATAGTTGCCCATTACACTTAAAAGATCCCTTCAAAAAGCTGTATAAGGCCTCTCATGGTATGAACACAGAAAATATATGTTTAATAGCATAAGAGAGTAACAACGGTCCCTGTTCAAGGGGCCTTGTGGGTGTTGGACAGAGCTACATCAGTCCAGCTGCTCACCGCCTGTTGTATGCGCTGCGTCTGCTTGCGAATAGAAGCCCGGTTCAGCCCTTTGGAAACACTGTGCTTGGTGGAACTGTAGCCCCTGGTCATGACCGCTTGGTAATGTTCCATGGCCTGGATCCTGCAATGACATTATTAAAGGTTTCAGGATTGTATAGAGTAGATTATAGTATAAAGTAGGGGTGTAAGGGGTGTTTTGCGATGTTAAATTCAGTTAATCTGTATGTTGAATCTTTTAAAAGGCTTGAAAGCTTTAATAGGGGTCCTCTAATAATCTGGTAATATTGTAATCTTAAAACACAAATACTGAGAGACAGAAGTGTCATGCACCTATTACGTCTTGGACGTTGCAGTTAAAATCTACATCACTCAAAGTTTAGAGGGCACATGTCCACTGAGAGAAAGTTAATCATAAGTGGGGAGGACTTCCTGTCAGGACCACTAGAATCATCCCATCCCCCTTTATGGTGCCTATGTCTAGGCTAATAACTAAAACATGCAACACAAATAAATTTTAGTGTGACACTGACAAGGCCAGTGAATTTAAGCTTTCATGCTTGCAGACACAGTCTCATAATGACAAAAATATTGCATATTTGCACTGTTAGCAAGATATAAGCTTTTGTATACGATTACAAGCAAGAGTTTTATTGCAGAAAGTCAGGGACTTTACCTCAGTTTTTACTCCATGATAAGCGAGTCCCTGAATCTGTTACTTGCAGAATAAGAAAGAAATTACAGTTTGACTTCATTCAAAAAGACATTGTAAGTTAATATGCCCGAAAGCCTTTTTTTCACCCTTTTGCTCACTCCAATAAAGGAGCTTTTACTCAGCACTTAAAATTCCCTAGTTCCCCTTCAGCATGATTAAAAGTAATTCCCAGCAAGGAATGAGACTCTAGAGCCATTTGAAAATCTTGGCGGGAGAAAAGTTATGTGTGGAATTCAGAAGGGAGGGGAAGGGGGGCCCTTCCGATAAGGAGAGAAAGCTGGGAGATATTAACTGTAAAAGCATAAAAGCCGTGTCTGCAAAAAAAAGTGCTGTTTGTTTCACAACCCAGTTATCCAAAACATTTTAAAAAACACACCATTCTAAAGAAAATATTCTGAGGGAAAAATTGACAGTGCTGCATTAAAAAAATCCTCTAAAATCAGCCCAGTTTCAACTGCGAGAAGTCTGGGTCTTAATCAGTTCCACCTTGTGCTTCCTACTAGACAAGAATTCCAGAGAGCAGACCCCTCTAATGGCTACAAGTGTCCCAAGAATTTCTTTTCTTGATAAATGAATGCTTTTTGAAAATAGAGTTGGGTCTAAGCCGTTGAAAGAGACGCCCACCCTTCCAAACAAACAGGAAACAGCCAAATGTCAAGAGAGGGAACTGAGATGACATCATGCCAGAATGAGAGACTTACTGTGTCTCTAACTATTACCAAAAAATAACAGAAAGACTGAAGAAAGACAGAAAATTCTCCTCAATCTGTCTGTTTTTAAACAGGATGAGAATTTTAACTCACCTGTCATCTTTTCCAATAGCATCATCAAAGGCTTGAGAGAGACGTTTCAGACCCCGGAGGCCTTTGGACACACAGTCCAGATCGTCATCAAAATGCCTGTGATGGGATAAACAGAATTGTTATGTGACATCATGTGTTAAAATCATCTTAAGTTAAAAATGTACAGAAATAATTTTATTTGTTTTAGTATATACTGGTACACACTGTTATCTATGCTTTATTCACTGTTAACACTCTTTTGTGGCTGAAACAAATAAACAAACCTTTGGAAGAAAAACTGTACAGAATTTTAACATAGACTCATAAAAACATAATCCAACCAAATCAATTCTTTCAACCAATCAGCAAAAATTGCATTTTGAGTAAATGCACCAATCCAATGTTTTCAGTATTATGTTCTGAATGTGGCTGTGTGTCGTCTTACCTCCTGTGGTTCAGCGTGTTTGGTGATGCAAAGGGGCTTCTTAAGGCAGCCATGCGCACCAGCTGTCTCCTAGTGCCCCTGGACTTTAGCGTCCTAACCACAGAGTCACTGGCCTCTGGAGTACAGGCCACTCGCTTGCTGGTTGACCGTGGAGTTCGTCTAGGGGTGATCGTTGCTCGGGCAGAAGATCGTTTCGGGGTTTGTGATGTCCCAGCGCAATCACATTCCTCCCCGTCAGACAATCTACCAGGTGTCATCACCAGACACTCCTGACGTGACTGTCTGCTTCTCTGAAACCTCTGATTAGAGTTTATGAAAAGAAAGTGAAACAAAATTTATATGCAAGTACCCAATAATGGACAAATAATTGTATTAGTAATAGACTGATATATTGATCAGGCTACCATTGGGCTAATTTGAGACTGACTGTGCCTAACTAGCCAATAATAGCTTGCATTCTGCCTAGTGCTAGTTCAAAAATTAATTGATACTGCATATTTTCTGTTCAGCAAGTGCACATCGCATTTGCTATCATTTAATTATATTATAAATACTGGCCATGTATACATTTCTTATAAAATCAGATGTAGAGAACACCTTATACACACCTGACAGACATCTCCAATTGAGTTTTTTGCTTTGCGGGTCATTCTGCGGACAACATTGGTCTTACTGTTCATCTGCAGTGACTCCCATGTAGGATTGTCAGAGAAGTTGATGTTGGGCTGCATGGGTTTCAGGGGCAGTCGTTTGCGCAGAGACATCCTGAGTGAGTTCAGAGAGCCAGAGGAGCGCATTTTCTTAAACGTCTGCGCTGCTTCAGGAGAGCTTGGTCCGACTCATCAAGGACTGCATGCGACCTCCAGACCCCGCTTACACCAGCTGACGTCATCACGTAATCTAAAAAAATACATAATAAATAAATAAATAAATAAATAATAAACTTCATTTATTTTCTACAGTAGGTGTATTAGTAAACAACAATTCCAGGATTCCCACATCTTTGACAGATGAACTTTTGTAGTCTACTGGGTAGTCTACTTTTTTTAAACACTTCATATTACTCACAATGAGCAATTTCTTGCTGATAAAGTATTTTGGAGCGGAACTGGAGATTTGTATATACATTCCCAGGCCTATAAATCACAATTTTAAAGCTATATTGATATTTCGAGGCCATGTCTCTAGGAACCTTGTGTTCATTTCAAGGTGGTGCCGCAAAGAGTGAAATGGTAAATAAAGTGAATAAAGTCAGACAGACGAGAAAAATATGTACATGAAATAGTAGACTACTAAGATCACGGCCATGTACAACAAAACAAGCACATTAGCACATTACATTGTTAGTAATGGAGCAAGTAGATGGAGCAAAACAACAGTATGCACACCATTCATTTGATTAAACGTTTACGCCTTTTATAACGACCGTATTCTAATCATCTCCCAAATCGCAAAATAGTGGCAAAACCAATAAATACAAAGCAATACGTAAAATATATCATGGATACTGAAACCTACCTTTGTTCCTTCTAAATCACAGTCTGCTTTACTTTGTTTCGTGTGACTGTTTGAATTTGGCGGACCGCTCCCTCTGGAACAAAGACTCCGCCCACCGGTTCCCTTTCCTTCATCCTGATTGGCTCAATACGCGGTGCGTCACACGTAAGGAGTGGCTCTTTGTATTTAAAGAGCGGCATTGTCATGATAAACTGGAGGACGCTTTTGTTTCAACTGTTACAGAGACGCCACAGTTCATCGTAAATAAACCCTGACCAGTAATTAAACTTACAAAGAAAATGTCTAAAAATAGAGAAATTGCCAGAGAAAATGTTTAAAATCAACAGAATGTCGCCAATTATTTCTAAAAAAGTACTAAAAATTGACATTTACCACTTTAAAAATCACCCAAGCATCCAATAGATTTGATGTTTTTAATTATGATATTTTTATTTGTCTTTACATTAAATTTGATCTTGTGTAAGGATTCATACAGTGTTCAAAAGTACAATGAAATGAAGCAAAGCCGAAACAAGGATCTTTCCTTTATGATTATAACCACATATTATACATAAGGTTATTGACTTCTTAGTACATTAAACAGTATCTATTTACACATAGAGAAACCCTTGACCTTGAGAATTTACAATAGTTTGCAATTAACTTTAACAAGTTTATTTTACTGTGTCTCTAACAAACATGGCCATCAATGTTCTAGGAGTGGCTGACTTTGCTGGCCCAGGGACAAAATGCAGTCA
This sequence comes from Chromobotia macracanthus, assembly GCA_036877525.1. NCBI lineage: Eukaryota > Metazoa > Chordata > Actinopteri > Cypriniformes > Botiidae > Chromobotia > Chromobotia macracanthus. The sequence continues at coordinate 5,307,169 of JAZGTH010000005.1, forward strand.
TATTTTTAAGTGCATTTGATAAAAGAGAATTTAGGGACAAACTAAGAGGCCATTCCTTTCAAAGATTTAAAGATTCACCTCTTTTCCACCTCATAATTGAATAAGTAAACAAAGAGGCACAGCGGATTGAGGACACATTTGGGTTTTAATTAGTAATTCAGGTTTAACAAGCCTTCCATTATGGTGTCCCATTTGCCAGTACAGTACTGGTATTGCATTCCACCCAGGCATGTCTGGTGATGATATCCTAAAATCTCAATGTCTCAAATAAATGTGGTTTGAATTCCTGAGATGTTATTCCATTTGGACAGCTTCAGTTTCGTTTGCAGCACTAAAAACAAAAATAGCAAAGCTTTCTTTTGGATGTTTCTGATACTTTCTGATAAAGATTAAAAATATTCTCTACAATTTGAACAGTGTGGTTTTTAAACATTGATTTTTACTATACCAGTGAGGACAATTTACAGGGCCACAACAATGACAACAACACTGAATATCTATAATCAAGAATTAAGCTAACATACCTTTTTAATTTTGTCTAATCTGGAGATGATTGCTAGGACAATTGTGCAGAAAACCACCACCAGTCCAGCAATCATGGGTTCTAGAGGGAACTTCATAGTTTTATCTAAGGGAGAACAATTGACACACATTTTTGGTGATTAGACAAACATTTAAAGCATGCTATAACAAAGCATAACAAAAACTATGAGCATTAAAAGGAAAACAACAAAGCAAATAAACACAAAAAACAAAGAGCTCCTGACAAAATCACAATAAAACAAAATCGGATAAAACAGGAACACCAACCTTTAACAGTAACTTTAAATGTCTTGCTCATAATTCCATAGACAGATGAGGTTATCTCACAGATGTATGTTCCTTGATGTACAGTACGCTTAATATTTGGGATTGATAAGTGGGTGGTAATGCCATCATTAGTGATTTTGTAACCACCAGTGGTCAAATCAAGAAACTCGCCATCCCTTTTCCAGACCAAAGTGACTGCAGGATTGGCGTGGACATCACAGGACAGAACAAGATCACTTGTTTCCTCAACAAAGACATCTTCAGTGTCATTAAGATCAGGGGCAACTGTAACAGTAGTAATACAGAGATTTATTTTAAATTATTGCCATATCAGCACCAATTGATCTTGTATGGCAGTTCAATTAAGTTTAAAATTAAAGAGGCCAACATTAGACAAGCAATTCAAGAGATTAGAACAGAACAATAATTGACAATATCTGATGACTCCTGACCTTTGGAATTACAGACACATATAGCAAATTGTTTCAAATTTTCAGAGTTTCAGCTATTTTCAAAGCTGAAACTCTGTTCCATCCATCAGTTAATTAAATTCATGTGAAGTGCAGCACACAAATCAAAGGTCCCAAATCTGTATTTCAAATCAATGTTGTTCCAATTCTGTATTACTTTAACCTCAATGAACACCTTAGCAACCACGAAGCAACAGCCTGGCAGTCACCCAAGGTTTGGGGTTTGCATGGCCCAGAATCACTCACATTTTTACCTCTAAATTCAGTTGTGATGCACTCAACCATTTTAAATCACAATTTTACATGGAGCATGAAATACAAGAGGAATAATTTAGAAGAATATTGACTGAATGGGGACTGATATAATGTATGTTTTTGTTTGGGACAACACAATGGTGAGTAAGTGATGCTATTTTCCCAAAAATATCTTGAAGATTAAACGTACACTGGACATCAAGCTCAATAGAACTGTTCATGCTTGCGTCCCCCTTTAGCTGACAGGTGAAGATGACTCCATTGTCCTCTCTGCTCACAGGCTGTACACACAGACTGCTCCGGTACAGGCGGTTTTCTTCTTTCAGATCCACCTGTGCGCCGTTGCGGTACCATTGCAGTTCATTCTGGTTTGATGGTTCGATACCAGCATCAGTCACACAGGTCAGAGTGACCGTTTCCTCAACCTGTGTCTGAATGATGCTTCCAGTTGCCAGGGGACACGACTCAACAGTGACCGCTGGTCAGAATATGTTTAGTCAAAATTAATCAGGCATAATGTACTGTAAATATTTTACAACATAGGTACAGTGTTCCAACACAGGTTTTGCCTACAGCATTACAGGTACTGTATTATTAACAGAATAAAATATAGTTTAAAATATAATTTTAATAGTTTAAAATATAGTTGTGTATTATTTTTATACACTAAATGATAATTGGCTAAATTCCTTAAGATGCTGTTTAACTGTAGAATTCATTTCATGTGTTTAGACTTACAAAAACAAAGTAATAATTTACCTTGAACATGGCCAATACAACACAGCAGGAGTGCAGTGATACTAACTGAAAATGTCATCTTTGTACATCTGCCACCTATCCTTAGTGACAAAAAAAGCAGACCATGTAAAATGGCAATTTTTTGTGAAACTTTTTCTATATACTTTTATTCCTTTTAAGTGGATTCATATTCTTTGAGAAAATGGCTTTTTCAACAAGTGAACAGCTTAAATTTTACTAATAGAATGTGTGAAATCTTAATTGCATTCTCAGAATTTCAAAAACCCTTTTAAAAATCACTTACTCACCAAAGCGTTGTGTATGATGATTCCTGAAAGCCTGAAAAAATCCAAAGGTTGCAAGAGTGAACTCTGGGGAGGCCTCTGTCTGTACGACGCTGGTTTATATTCTACAAAAAAGTGACTTTATAGCACTTTACAGGAACTGAAATCACCTCCCCTCACGGTCACAGACCTTTCATCATGTTGTGTAAAAACAAGGAGGAAGGCTTGTTTAAGTGTCATCTAAAACTCTCCATGTGGAATGAAAAGGATGAAAA